>CM021731.1:143035802-143257337 GCA_011075105.1 Heteronetta atricapilla | reverse complement strand
AAAGAAAGAAAGAAAGAAAGAAAGAAAGAAAGAAAGAAAGAAAGAAAGAAAAACAAATGTTGAAATAAATACAACAAACAACTAAGATGACATTTGGAATCGCAAAAGCGTGTTGTCAATCATGCGAGCATCAAGTGTACCTCTTCAATCTGTCTAATCTAATATAAACAGCACGTACCTCTAAAAAAACACCTCTACCAAAACATTTCAGATACACATCGTGCCCTGGGGAGGTGATAAGGGAAGAGAGCAAACCAGGTATGACAGCTGCTAGAGGCATCATTTAATGCCTGGTTGGAAGGCATTCGCGTTCCTCCCTGATGAGCAGGGTAAAAACATACCCGGGGTAGGGTAGGACAGGAGGGGATGGGGTAGGATAGGTCACTGCTAACAATTACAGCACATTAACATTGAAAGTTGGTTTCTCAAGGTGTTTTCTTCACATTTGTCATTCAAAATATGCAAGTTCAACATGAACAACAGCAACAAAATAGAGGTAGCGTTAAAGCTTCATTTTGGATGCTAAATTTGCTGGAACAAATGTGAATGTTTTTATTGCCACTAACATATTTTAAACCGAGTCTGCCTTCAACCTGTTTTGCTGTTGGTTTTTTTTTTTTTTTTTCTTTTTTATATCACAGCAAGCTGTTATGGTTAAAACCCCCACCTCTTCCCAAACATACGCAGCATTCAGCCAACAAACTCTGCATAAATTCTTGTTCGAAGGAGCAACTGTGGCCCAAATCGAAACTCTTGCAGGGAATGCCGGAGACTGTGCTGTGAGGAGCTTGCACTTTACTGATCACAAGCACTTCCCTGGCTGGTAATCGATGAACCCACACGGCCTTTTGTCCTACCACCCTAGCGCGTTATCGGCAAGAGAAGCGAGGCATCAAAGCGTGATCTGCCTCCCCGTGACCTAGCAGCGCCTCTCCGGTCCTGGCGTGCCCACAGATAATCTTGCTCAAGAACAGAGGAGCGAGAGCTTCGGGTTGCTGCCGATGAGAACACTTCTTGCCGTGACTAGAAGCAGCGCTGGCTGCTCTGTGATGCTCCAACATCGCTTCACTTTGGTGGTAAATGAAGCTAACGGATACGTAACAAAGCTTCTGCCATACTTTAAATGCTGTTTTGGAGGCAGCGCACCCAATAACAGCTTCTAAAATGACTTGCTTCTAAACAAGAGAGGATTTAACGTGCGTTTTTATCTGATAGGAAACAATTTTGAGTAGGATTAGCTAAGGAGACAGTGCTTGCATTTGGATTGCTTCTCTGCCTCCTACTTTACAAAAAACCTTTTTGGTGTCATTTTCCCTCTCACTGCCAGGAATCCCATGCAATCAGCAGCAATCGTGGTATTTCGTAGGTTTGAGGACGGGATCTGGAAGGAGCAGCTGTTCCAGAGGGATTTTGCCTATGAATCAGAAGAAACTGGGAAACTGGCTCTTCCTTCTTTCCTGGGCTTTGACACAGAACGGCTCCTGCCTCACTGGCACAACCTGGCCTGGCACCCCCGTCCCTTCCTGCTGTCCCCTGGCTGCCACACCGCAGGAGGACACCTCTCTACCCGTGCAGCTGGGCGTCCAGCACCTCAACACGCAGCCTGCCCGCTTCTCAGAAAGTGCTTCCGTCTGTCTTGGCAGCTTTGGTCCGCGGCCCGGAGGAAAATATTTAAAAACCCATCAAACAACAGACTTCAGCAGTTGACCTCAGCAGTTCTTGGGAACTACATCATTTCCCTGCCGTTCATAAGCCGGTTACTGGAGAGGACGCAGGCTGGCTGGCCAGCAGCCAGGGAGCTGGTTCCTCTGCTCGTCACGGCAATCACTCCAGTCTGCTGCCACAAGCACCGCTGGCAGATTGGAAAAAAAAAGCCAAGACATGTTAAATATGCTTCGGTTTTCGTAATAGTTTACAAAAGGAAAACAAACAGCCTATCATTACTCCAGAGATGTAAGAAGCTGTAGCTCTTGGAGGCAAACACCTTTTTTTTTTTTTTTGTATTATTATTTTTTTTTTTTCCTGCACAGGCACTGCTGGAAACAGTGGTGAAGTGTTGCTGATTTTCCTGAGCTTCAGATCCAGCCCTTTCTCTTACAATGCAGCCGCCTGGTAGACTTCAGACTGCTCTTTATGTTGCATCCCAAGCCATCCCTTTCTGTGCATGCGACGCAATTATCACCGACCAGCTAGTGCTGTTGCTTGGAGCGTTGTGTCTCCCCGCTCCCAAATGCAGGCTCCTTACCTGCTGCACTGGCAGCAGCTGGAATCAGTGGGGATCCAACACTGCTGTTAGACAGGGATCGGCCAGAGGATGAGTTTTCTCTGGGCAAAGTGCCTGGTTCCCTTTTCACCAGCACTCCCAAGGGTCACAAGCGGGATAGCTGTGTCTGCTCTGGCTGCAGAGAAGGCTCAGGACAGAAACAGTCCAGGGATCACACCAGAGCACCTGGTAAATGAAGTTTTTTTTCCCTTACAGGTTCTCAAGCCCTATTTGTTGAACATCCCACACGTCTTGTTTTGAGGAGACAATTATTTTCTAGGAAGACTTTCTACATGACTTACATGGAAACCATGAGGGTGGCATCTTCTCCAGATTACACATAGGAACTGAGGCCTGTCAGAAGTGTCCATGCTGTGTGGGTTAACCATTTGGGATGGCCAGCTTGAGATGCTGAGGACGCAGCTTTTGGAGCAGCTGGCATCATTCGGCGCTTTCTCTAATCAAAGCCAGGCAACCCAAGGTAAGCCTTGTGGGAAAGGCTTTTTCTCAGCTTCTTTCTGGGACTCAAAATGTAGAAGATAAAGACTTCCAGGTCTCAGTTCGTCACCTGTACCCAGGGTGGCCAAGAGAATGAAGGAACTGCAATTATAGAGGAGGGCCTACTCAGCTCTAAGCTAGACCTTGCTTCCAGAAAATAAAGATAAAAGTCCCTAGCAGGTCTTTACATATGCAACACATATTTTTTTTCAGTTGTAACCTGGAAACAGGCAAAAGTACATTTCCTGCCAAGCTGTCATTCCTTCCTCCTGAGGATGGTGACATTGCAACCTTTACATATTTTTTAACGCGAAAAAACAACACCATGTCCCTTAGTGCTATTTTGTGGTGCCTGACCCACAGCTGACATGAAAAGATACAAGCTCACCCCCCTCTGAAGCCTCTGATTAAATCAAACTGAAGTCAGAGAATGGAAAATTTCAGACCATCTGTTTAAAGTTATAAACTATTGAAACCAAGGTATTTTTCTGGCCAGACCTATGTCTATAATAATTGGGCTTAGTTACGTTTCCTTAAATTGTGTTCCTTTCTTCCCCCATACAAAATAGATTTGTGATTTAGAGCCCTAAGTACACTGGAAAAAGAAAAGCAAAGGAACAAAAAACCTCCCTTCCTGTAGACAAACAGCAAGAAAGTACAGTTGCAGAGTCACAAACAAGGACACTGTTCACAGCTAAGACTCAAGCCTGTCTGGCTGCATATGTTTACAAAAATGGCTTGCACTCAGATGGCATGTGGGTTTGCTGCCACTTTTGGCAGCAGATTGCTTTCATCCCCCATCCACAGCTCTTCGACGTATCTGTGGCTTCACCGTGGTCTCAGAGGAGTTAACAGCACAGTCTCCAAACCTTCACAAAGGAAAAAAAAAAATCTTTTGCATTTTTTACATATTTTACATATTTGAGGCTATTGCTGCGTAACAGGTAACCTGCAGGGGAGCGCGTACGTTTCTGGCTGTCAGGTCATCAGCTTCACCCTACCGGTTGGTAAACCATCTGAGAAAGTCTGCCAGGGAGAGGATGACTCTAACCAACCACATCCTCAGTGCATCACCATCAGATAACACAGGGAAACGTGTTCACTGTTCGCTGATTCATCATGCTGCTGTGGTGATTCATTACCCACTGACTGGCACCGGGGCAGCAGCAAACCCCGGGCTGAGAGCAGGCATGTGAAGACGAGCACCATCCCAACACAAGTGGGTTTTGTACGGTGTCTCCATTTAACTCCCAGAACTGGAGGTGTTGGCACTTGGGCGGGCTGCTCAAAGCACTGGGGGCACCGCACAGCCCACAGAGATCAGCTGCCCCCCGTGGGATCCCCCTTCCCACCACGGCCATCTGCGTGTTGGCTGCACCACCACACAGCAGGGCCTGGGCTCCCCCCGCAGCCGAGGAACAGCAGCTGTATGTGGGCATCTCCAGAAGATGTGTCATCTCTCTCGTTTCAGACATCCACCTCCTTACAGGAAGCCTAAGCAACCGTTTTTGGATCAGTTCATTGAGCTCCTATGAAACTGTGCTTGAGCAAGACGCGTCCATCCACCCCGCTACATTCAGAAATAAACCTGGAAAATGCACAGCTTTGCTGCTTCCAAGAGGAAGTTTGCTCAGCATTGATTTATGACTGGGGAGGCATTATCCTTATTATATCATCTCCATTGACATAAAGAAATAGAAGGGAGACAGAAGTTAGCAGTGTCTTTTAAAATGGCTCAGGAAATCCAGTGTTTCTTAGATTCCTCTGGTGGAATAAGAAGAGATTCATGTTGTGAGCTCTCTCTGCATTTTTGTTTGATTTTTTTTCCCAGCCACAGCATCATTCTCTGCCACCCATATGTAACTTGTCCACGCTTATCATGCCATGATTGATGCAAGACTATGTGCGTAGTTTTATGGCCTGTCATCTGCCTGTTAACAAAGGGGATGGGTACATGAATTATCAGCAGTAGAGCTAGGTGCTTTGAGTTATTCCAGCGACTCGGAGTTGCTTTTGTAGGACGCAACATATTTTATATCACGCCTACAACACTGTTCCTTGCCACTGTAATACATCATCAGCTTTTCCTGCAGAGAGTAACCTCTTCTATGTGGTTTTACTGAGCATGTCTTTCTCTGCTAGCACATTCCCTGACGAGGTGAAGTACAATGTGCCACATATTTGACAACTACTGTCCCAGGAGGTATGCAGACCATAAGGATTAGACCTGGAAGTTTCCCTCAGGAACCAAAAAGTATGTTTTTTTTTTTTTTTTTTTTTTTTCAGCCACTGAGGGTTAACATTCCCTCCAGCAAGAAATACAGTTTTTATTGTTTAGCCCTGGTAGAGGCATGCCAGTTAAATCCATATGAAAACACGACCCAGCCATTTGTCAGTATTTCAGGGCCAGATGGCAAGGCCTCATGGCAAGGCCTCATGGCCAGGCCTCATGCTGACCTGCATCACGGGAACACTACACTTTGATATTCACTTCTGGTTAGCCCAGGCTCTTGCCAAGCTCCTTGCCCCCCCCAGCCTCTTTATGTACTGCCGAGCAGGCTGATTAGCCCTGCGTGTGAATTCTCAGTCCTCCTTTGTCTTTATTCACTTTGTAGAAAGGCTCTCTTTCCCTCCAAAGCCTTTTCTCATTGCAGCCCAATTTGCTCCAGAAACATGCCTGAAGATGGCATGTTACACCCAAGTGAACAAATTGTTTAGTATGTTACTAAGTCCTTCGATGTTAACCATGTATATAATGTAGAGTTTGGTTAAAATTCTTGTCTCACCAAAAAACTCACAAGCGCTTCTTCCACCAGTGATGACCATGTGACAAGTCCTGTTTTCCCACAGCATTTATTACATCCGTGTGGACTCTGCTGGGGACACAGACAAGGACGAGAAAGAAACTGAGAGGTGATGAGCTGACGGGATACAAGCAAGAGGGGCTGTAAAGGCACCGCATGGAGCGTGCAGGGTGGGACAGGCAGACAAAGGAGGCACTCGGCCTAATTGCTGTTTGCAGGATGGTGTCACACTAAAACAAACACAGTTATTTAAAAGGAATTAAAAGCCAGAGATTAAAATGTCCTTGATAATGGCATCATAACTGTACGTGCCCTCAGACAACCATCAGCTGTGCTCTCCAGTAAAGGGGGAAAGACCTCTTGCTTCTCTTCAGAAGTCTTCACCTTCACTGAAAATGGTGGACTTTGTCAGTGCCAGAATCTCTAGAAGGTACAAGTCTCTTAAAGAGGGAGAAATAATATTTTCTCGTTGTGTCTGTTTAGTAACACTAATGAACGAGTGGTATGTGATATGTTGTGGGAGTTCCTGACAATGGATCCACTTCACAAGCCTTTGTCTTGTGCCTCAGCAGCCCGCTGTGTCAGTCTGACCTTCAAGAAGTTGGAATCCTTTGTGCTGGTTGCAGCTCTCCTGGATGTCTTTTTTGTCTTTGCTTATGAATAAGCCAAGCCTGTTAAAAAATGTTTGCTCATTATCAAGCTCTCCATTCTTAAGAAAGGAGGGATATTCTCCCCCTTCAAGGATGTTTGTTCTACTTCTCGGTGGTACTCATTTCCAGTATACTGGCAGGGCATATAGACAACAGGCTTTAGCGACAGATTTTCTGCGTCTGAGTCACAGGATGCATTATGGAAAGAATATAATGTTCTTCAGAAGGAATTAGTGTTTACAATTCAGGACATATGCAATGTAAAAATTCTCAAAATGAAGAGGTGGCAATAACTCACCATATTTGTCTCACAGAAAATATGGCCAAAAATGCTTCAGTCTTCTAAGAAAACAAATGAAGTCTCTGACACGTTTCATTACATTTCCTTTTGCATTGGTTGTGACTGAGTTTGAATGTAGCACCTCCTGACTTTCGTAACCTGAATCCCATTCTTCCTAATAAAAAGCAGCAAATAACCCGATATGTCGTTCCCTACTGCACAATTACGTGGAACAGAAAACTACCGTGAGAGGGAAATTGTTTGAACGATCAGTGCACAAACACTTTAATGTGTGAAAGGCCTGTCTCTTCTGCAAATGCTTCCATCCTGGCCTGTTGCCATGCTGCTTGCTTGTGGAGGTGGCTAGCCATCAGCTGTGGTTCGGCAGAGCAGAGCTCATCTGAGCTCACCATCTTCCCACTCCTTGCTCTGTCACTGTAGGTGGAGGCAGGCCTCCAGCTGGGTAAGGTCTCGAACTATTTTAAGTACAGGTGACAGTCCTATGAGGAGCGGCTGAAGGAGCTGGGCTTGTTCAGCCTGGAGAAGAGGAGGCTCAGGGGCGACCTTATCGCTCTCTACAGATACCTCAAAGGAGGTTGTAGCGAGGTGGGGGTTGGTCTGTTCTCCCACGTGCCTGGTGACAGGACGAGGGGGAATGGGCTTAAGTTGCGCCAGGGGATTTTTAGGTTAGACGTTAGGAAGAACTTCTTTACTGAAAGGGTTGTGAGGCACTGGAACAGGCTGCCCAGGGAGGTGGTGGAGTCACCATCCCTGGAAGTCTTTAAAAGACATTTAGATGTAGAGCTTAGGGATATGGTTTAGTGGGGACTGTTAGGGTTAGGTTAGAGGTTGGACTCGATGATCTTGAGGTCTCTTCCAACCTAGAAATTCTGTGATTCTGTGATTCTGTGACCCCACTTACAGGCATTGGGATGGGTAACATCAGTGCTCCCCAGTCTGATCTGCTCCATGAAGCATGAGAAGGTAATCCAGGGAATGACTGCAGAGCAATATCCTTAAAAATTGGACAATGCAGCTACTTGCACATATGAACTAACAACAACAATAACAAAAAAAAAAAAAAATAACAAGAGACAAGCCTTCAGTTTTTGGCCCTTTCTTTGCAGTTGTAAATGCAAATCTTTATGAAACTGCTGTACAAACAAGCTTCCATGATCCTTTGACAAAAAAAAAAAAAAGAAAAAAAAGGTTGAGGGACAGTGGAAACAAAAGGCTTTTCAAGGTACCTCTCCGTTTGTATGATTTCGTTCTGTGTCAAACGGCATTTCACAAGCCATGTCTCTTCTGCAGCGCAAATGTGACCCTCTGCAGCAGGAACAAATGTGACTAACAAGGCTGCAGCCCCTGCCTGAGTGGCCCTGGGCTGTACCACGAAGCACCTTGAAGAGGACTGAGACTTTTCCGTGTTCTCTTAGAAAGCCATTCCCCCCAGGCATCATCAAAACACCCTCCTGATCCTCCCCACAGCTCTTCTTCCTTAAAATCCCTTTTTGCCATGCCACCAGCAGCAGTCACGGTAGGCTGATGACACTGCTGCCAACTACACTGACTGGCTTTGTATCAGCCCTTTAATCACTGTCTCATCTTTTATGCTGCCATCAAACTGTAAAGGACGGGGGCAATGCCCATCTCCTTTTCTGTGTATCGGTTAGCCCAGTAGGGTCTAGCTTGTGATGAGGCAGTCAAGGAGCTTATGCAAAAGTAATGAAAATATATATACTGCAAAAAAAAAAAAAAAAGCAATACAGAGTTAAACAAAGTAATAAAGCTTCATACTTAGCATATTATACATATTTTTAAACAGCTGGTAATGGAAAAGATCACCATAGGAATAATAATTGTTACTATTTTTGCCTTGCGTAGATCTTTTCAACTATAAATCTCTGAGCACTCTAATTAAAGACTTAGCACATATCCAAGTACAAATAATTCCCATCTGGAAGGGATGGGATGCTAAGAGAGAAACAACCTAATGCCAACAATACCCTCGTCTGATGTTATCACCGCGGATCTGGGATTAAGTTTCCATTTTTAATTAGCTAGCACTCTCAGGGTGACACAGCTGGATCAAGTCCTCCCCTACCGTTTGATACGTGGGCTGGCAGCCACCATCAGACCTTGGATGTTTGCTATGGGCATGTACCAGCAACACTGTGACTCCTGACGTGACTCAGTCACTGGCTAGAAACGCCTGCATGCCGCTCTGCTTAGTTTCAGCAGTAAAGCTGGGATTCAGCTTCAGTGCTGAAGTTGGTATAATTTCCTTCCCGTTTTACCACTCGCCTTGTGTGGTAAAATAATTCCTTCTTCTAATTTCTTATTGTCAGCATTAAGATTTCAGCTTTCCCTTTGTGGGATGGCAGCCGCCTCGCCTCTGCTCTAAACAGCTGAGCAGTCAGTGTCAGCAGTAACCACACACCTTTTCCTTGGAGTCAGGCAGCCGGAGTCCCAGAAAGCAGTCTTCTATATCAAAAGCAGCAAGCTTATCCATTTCTTTTTACTAAAACTTCTGAAGCTGCTTGGGTGGTTTATCACTTTACTGTGTGCCAAAGGGGAGGGATGAAGGTAAGCACTTTCTCCCTTCTGTTTGATAGCAAGGTGAGTGGTTCCCATGCCTGCTTTTGAGGCCAGCAACCTATCTGCAAACCTCCCAGCTTCCAGCCTCTCTTGTCTTTCCACCAACCAACAAGCTCCTTGGAGCAGCTCTGAGTCAGTTCTGGGTATGTGCCACGGACCCGTCACCAGGAGCGAGGCCGCCAAATAGGTGAAAGGTGCCCAGTCACACACTGAGCTCCATCCTTTGGTAGCTGTTTCAGCTGAAATTCCCTTTTCGTTCTCCCTGGAGCAGATCTCAGACCCTCTTTGGGGAGAGGTAAGGCTTCACTTAGCTCCTCACATGGAGCCACGCTGTGTCCTTCCCCTGCCCAGCTCTGCTGGCCCAGACGCAGCCTGCTCAGGTGGCTTGAAATAGAGAAGGGTTGAGGAGGAAAAGCGGCAGCTGAAGCTGGACCAAATCAAATTATTTAATCGAACTATTTAAAAAGTGCCCCCGTGCAGCAGACTTTGAGCTTGTTGCTTTGAAAAGCCTGCAGCTTCCCGTCACGTTTTCCTCATCTCACCCCAGCTGTAGGAGTAAAGGGCTCACCCCAGACCTAAGTTAAAGTGCTTGTGAATGTGAAGCTCAGGTGGCAAGGCCCCGTAACACTGCTGGTGTACTGGCTTTAGCAAGGGGAATTGTTTAAAGGGGTGATCAGTCTTCCCTGTCACATTTTCTGTGTGAACTTGCCTGTGCGAGATACGTAGTAAAAGCCTTTTCTGCGGCCTTCCTGTGCTGACACAAAGCTGGCAAATCTGGTGGAAGCCCTTCCCAAGTGCCCTGCTTGTGATGAAGCCAACATGTTTTGCAAACACGGAGTTGGCCAAGACGGCTGCTTTTGTGAGCACCAGGATTTGCTTACACAAAGCGCTGGGAGTGGGTGAGTAAAAGAGTGGCGAGAGGGCCTGTGGGGACTGGTTTATGCCCGGGCAGCGATGTTCTTTATGCAGCTCAGAATACAGTAATCCTCTTGTGAAAATCTGAGGAGATTTAGCAGAGGTGTTTGGTACCTGTTGGCAGATGCTACTTCCCCCTCCCCCCACCCCTTTTTTTTTCATTTCTGGTTTGACAAAAAATAAAGAGATTGATTTGGCTAGATGGCTGATATCAAGTCCTTAGACAGGGCAACTACATATCTGACTTTTATCATCAAATTTTGCAGTCAGTATAGGACGGGGGAAAAGCTAAAGCTGAGACCAACACACCACCAACGTTTGCTAGCAGGACAAGAAAATGTGGCAGTGGCATCAAGCCTGCCTCTAAGACTTAGGCCTTGACTACTCCAAGTGGTGGGATAGCACAGTTAAGATCCATAAACCTATGGCTGGTGCTCTAGCAGAAGGGCTGGTGCCAGTGGTTGTGTTCTTGGCACGGGATAGAAATGTCCCAGCCAACCTGCAATGAGATCCCCGAAGAAAAGGAAATCTAGGTACAAAGTCTGCCAGACTGGGAGATAACCCAATCTGATCAGAGTCAAACTTCTCCTTAATTATGTTAACAGTAGACAGGGGACAATCTGTTTTTTTCCTGGCTTTCGTCCCGATGACTAGGGCCACTACAAACATTTCCTATCTTTTCAATCTATTTTTATCTGGAGGAGGTTTCAGTATCCTGGGGAGGACAATACTCAAGTAAATGGACCCATGTGCCATGTTCCAAGTAAGAAGCAGTTTTGATAAGCTCTCCTAATGCTGTTTTGATAGTTTCAAAAAAAAAAAAAAAAAAAAAACAATTTTACAGTTTAACAATTTGATAGCTCCTGCTGTCTACCAGGGGCTCCATCTCATAATTTCTGATAGATGGAAGGAGCTATGAGGAGCCCAAAGGCCTGTCTGGCTGCAAGGGGCTGTCTTGGTCTGTTCTGGTGGAGGTTACTCTGCACTGGGGCAGGCACCCTCTAACATCAGCTCGAGGAGGAGAACTTGTCTTTTTAACAGCTGTGCTCATTGCTTTTGTCATTTCACGGCTGTGAGGTGTTATGTTCACCTGGCACCAGAGCTTTAGGGGACTGGCACTGCTGTAACCAAAGAGGAAAACACCTGAGACACTCAGGGCAGTTTTGCGGGGGAGAGGACAGGGACCTGTGAAAAGATCACTAAAATGGGGGCAAAATATTAACTAACCCGTAATGGAAACCTTTGGGGAAAGTTGCTGCCAGATCTTACAGCTCATTCGTGGAGAATTTGTGGAAATGGGCCACAAACAGTCTCTCAAGATGCTGTCTCGTAGCATGTGCCTGTAGCTCTACAGCACGGGCCCTTGTCTTGCTGTGGAAATGAAGAAATCCCCGCCAGCTTAGTTACACATTAACATGGTTCCTCTGCTGGTGGCATGGGTCCCAGCTGAGGGATGAGCACAGATAAATGATCACCAGCTTGTGTTTCACCTTCCACAGGACCAGCGTTAAGTGCTGCCTTGAGGTTTCTCAGAGCCTCACAGTATTGGGAAAGCCTCTGCTGTTTCTTACATAGTGATCCCAGAAGCTAACATGGGTGGTGGAGGCATAGCAAAAGGTGTGGTCAGACAGCACAGGTGCAATCTGTTTAGGGGAGTGTTGTTGCCAAAAGCACCTGCTCTCTTCTTTCCCTTTGCTGTTGCCAACTTGCTTGGCCTGACGTTGTTTTTTCCCTGATCCACCTTTGTTAAGACAGCAGAGCACCAGCATGGGGTCTGCTAAGCCTCTGGCTTGGGTGAAGTTAGGCTAGGACAGCAGGGAGAAATGAGAATAAGGAGAAGGGAGAGGGGAGATGCAGGGGGAGGCTTTTACGTCCTGCCTCAGGTACTGCATTCCCTCCTCCGTGCTGTCGGGAGGGGGACGTAAGCGGCCACGCGGGGCCGGAGCACTCGGCTCCACGGAGGACGTGTCTGAGGGACTCGGCCTGCGGAGACGTGCAGCTTCTGCTGGGCCGGGCGGCGCTCGGAGCTCCCAGCCCTCCTGCAAGCGCTCACAGGAGAGACAGCTTGCCAGGTGCGGTACCTACGTGAGAAGCTGGGGAGGGGGGGGATGTGAGAAATTATCTTTCCGTATTCTGATTGCATCTAATTTGGTGGCTGACCATCTGTCTGCTTTGTTTTGCTTCTTTTTAAGTCCATGGCATATGTGCTGCTGGCTTTCAAAATCACTTCCAGATGTAAAATTCTTTCAGATAACAATCCCTCTCACTCTTTCGCATTAGATATTCCGGTGTACACGGTATTGGAAAAGTGATTTTTTTACCATTGCCTTTCCCATTTTTTTTCCCATTTCCCTTTTTTTAGGGAGCCACGGTGCCTACAGCACACACACCGATGTCCCATGTGCACAAACAACGCCCCCCTGAAGCAGCAGAGGACAGAACCAGCTCCTGGGGTAGCGTCCTGGAGCCTGTGGGGATGAACGTGAAAAGAGAAGGGACCCACATGAGGAAGATGTCGGTGCTGTCCCCAGCGACCAGTGTTTTTTTGAACAGCTACAGGGATTTGCCCTCAAGAGTCAGACCTTCACGGTGACAGCAACTGAGTTCATGGAAAAAATTTAAATAAGCAAAACACCAAATCCACATGGCATGCCGCGGCTCTGAATGTCTGAAGTTTGGCTCCTGAGGATTTCTGGAGAACAAATTCTCAGCGCTCCTCAACTGACAGCGAAAATGCTTTGAAGCCAGCTCCGACATGAATTCATTTCTAAAGAGGCTTCATCTCCACTCACGTCCTTTTATTTTCTGGCTCAGCTTTACAGAACATGCTGGAACCATCCTTTCTTTACAGCTCATCATAAGCAGTATCTTCTGCCTGCTGGCATTCAGCTCATGATTGAGATGAAGGATCACAGATATTTCCATTTCTTTAATCAGAAAGTTAAGAATCTCTGTATTAAAATACCCGTAATGAAAAGTCTTCTCTGAAACCAGGCATTGGTTACTCAAGTTACCTGGAAGTAGGATAGCAAAGATAATAGGTATCTTGAACTGTAGACAGTTCAGAAAAAGATGAAAGAAAAAAAACAGATTTTGATTTGCATTGAAACAGAAACTATTGAAATCTGTGAAATCAAAAGGTTTGAGAAAAGTAATTTGAGGATAAATTAAATACTCGGTTTGATCTCAAATGCATCATTTTTCTGCTTTGAGCATTTTTAGTCACATTTAAGTTACTAGAAAGTAAACTTCAAGGAAACATTGAAACAGAAAGCTGGATAGAAATGCGTTTCATTTTGAAAAAAAGTGGAACTGACATTTTTTTTCAAAAAGCATTTTATTTTTTTTTCTGACCAAAAAAAAAAAGCAGTCTCAATTCACAAAATGTTGTGGCATTACTGAAGCCTCTTGTGCTAGTTAAAGAAGCATCTCTGAGAAGTAATTCCCTCATCTGCACATGTAAGTTGCTTTCCGGGCAGGAACAAGAGGAGAAAGGAGAGGAGGAGGATGCAAACAGCCATAAGGACAGCAGGTCCCTCTGGCCATCTCCTCCGGTGAAGGTCCCAAGGGGCCCCAGGCCTGGTTTGCTGGCAGGAGTTTCAGAGCGAATGAATCTGCCTGGGGCTCCCAGCCTACACCATGCACAGATGGAGGCATCCTGAGCCAGTGGAGAAATATCAAAACCTTTTGTTCTGAAACAACAACTTCAATCTGCTTGAGGGAGCGACCTCCATATGGGTATTAAAGTGAGGAGAAATCCTTAATGACGATATACCCCGTATCTATGGATTTAGGGAATAGCCATTAAATAGCCATTAAAGGTGTTTTGTTTTGTTTTTTTTTTTTTCCTTGATTCAGGGCAAACTCCAGAGAGCAGGAACATCCCTCTGGGCCAGCACGTGGAGCACCAGCCACTGCAGCAGCAGCAGGACTGTGGGTCTCAAGGCAGTGCTCTGGACGCTTCTGGTAGGATGCCACGTCACTGTGACGGCATTGCACCCTGGGTGCAGCTCTGGTGCTCACCCTTCAGCCTCATCCCAAATTTCAGGACCGCTTTGTGCTTGATTTTCAATCCATGCTTCAGCCTGCTTCTGCGTTGTAGGTAACTGGTCTTCCTGGAAGCTGAATTTGCCAGCTTCACAAGGCTGCTGACAAACAGCTATTTACTTCTGCCAGCACAGAGGAGGGACAAGAAATTCCTGCTAAAAATATGAGTGAGATTCCTACTCTTAAGGACAGGATATCTCGGCTCTAAAGCCTTATCTGCACATGAACTCTACTGTCTTGTAGTGGGCTAACCATCCTAATGTGGAAATGGTTATTTCTGGAAAGAAGAATTCCCTTGTAGAAGAATTCCACCTTTATAGTAGAATTAAGGAAGGTGTGACTATGAAGGTGTGTGTGGAACAAATGAACGAGTAAGAGCAAAGCCTCAGCCCCATACGTAACTGAGTAGAAACTTTCCAATCCGAGTGTTTTGGCAGTGTGTCATTATTTGCAAGGGCATATGACTACAGTGTGGTGTTTGCTTGCTCTCCAGATATACTGTGTACTCTGTGGACTTAAAAAAAAAAAAAAAAAAAGTATTTTGGCATCAGACGAAGCAAATAAACATTAACTTTAAAGCACAGATATTAAGCACAGCAGTCTTTCTGGTGGCAATCTCACCAAGCACTAGGAGGCTACTATTAAGCAAAACTGGTCTGCTGGCACAGCAGGTTCGGGCTAGCAAGGCTCCGTTGTCATTTAAAAGCTGGCACATTTAAGGGGTTAGGATGTCTTCCTTCCACTTTGCTCTGATTTGGTGGACCTCCTTGTGCTTATTGCTCTCCGGGCACACTTAAGGGACCAACCCATTCGTTTCCATGTTCAGAAACACAATCGTATGTTCATCAGGTCACTCTTCCCTGAGCTGCGGTTTGCTGAGTGCTGTGCTGGAAGCACTTGGTGGCTTCGGGAGAGGCAATGCGTCCCTTGAGTTGGGCAGCAGGAGAGAGGAGTGCTCACGGGCAGACAAGGCTGGGCTAGATGGAAACTGCATCAGCATAAGATGCAAATATTAGGCACAGAAATTGTACTTGCAAAATACGCCTGTGTGAATTCTGGCATTGAGGAAACTCTGGAAGCCACAAAGGAGATAACTGCTTTTAGCTGGGGATGGCTGTAAAAGAGATTTAAACTAAATATATTACCTGGTATGTTAGATGTACCAAGAACAGCTGCAAACCTAAGGGTTTGCACAGCTACATGGCACTTCTGAGGGGCATGGGTAGTTTGCCGCTGCCAGAAGGGGCGATCCCGATGTCCTCCATCAATCCAAACCTTATCACGCCAGCCCTGCTTGCAGCCACGTGGCTTTGTCCCTGCCCTTGAACCATCTCCGGCTCTCGGGCTAGAACTGGTGAGCCAGTTCTCACGTGGAAGAAGCTGCTCACTTTTTTTTTCTTTTTTTTTGGCAGGGTTACATTTCGGCCAGCACAGCAATTTCAGCTGGCTCCTCTTTCCACCCGATGGGCACCAGAGCCAGTGCTAGGAAGAGCTGGGGGGTTTCCACCAGGGGTGAGGGCTGGTGGAGGCTGGCACCTCCTCACATAGCGGCCAGGAGCAGATGGGCTGTCACACGGCTGCAGGTGGGACCTGCATCATCCTGCTTAACCCTGCAGCTCCAAGGGGTCCATTCCCTGGCTATAATAAGGGTCCGTACTTGTTCTTCAGGATTCCCAGTCCTTCATTGTCTTTTTCTCCACGTAGAGCGTCTGGGTTTAGAGGGAAAACCGGTTCACTGGGGGGCACAGAGTACGTACCCCTTTAACTGAGAAGTGTAGGTGTTGAGCAGGGGGCAGGCATACTGTGAACAGCATTAGAAAAAGCTACACCTTTGGGCCGAGAATTACTCGCAAATGGTTTGCCTTTTCCTCCCCTCCCAGTTCCTGCGAATCTCCACTGTCATTGTTTCTCATCATGTCACCAAACCAGCCTCAAATACAAACTTTGTCCCTTCCACAGAAGGTCAAAAAGATAAATAACAAGAAAACAGTTGAAAATCTCATTCAGAGGCCACATCAGTACAGGTTACTGCTGGCACACTGCAATTTTTTTCTGGAAAAAAAAAAAAAAAGTGTTGTTTTTTTTTCGAGTAACACAGCTTGTATCTTGGAACACTACAAAAGCCTGTTGCGTTTCCTGCCTTTTGTGCTGCTGTGCCAGCTGAACACTTGCTGCTGCTGAGCCGAGGTGTAACCGAGGCTCTGGGGTCTTCGCATGGGAAGGGGCTTGCTGGAGTCCAAGCAAAACTTGCACAGAGGACAGCTTAAAAGGGCAAATGTGTGTAGGAAATCTAGATTCTGTGGAAATGATGAATTTGGGACTTCTGGAACAGTACAGGAGATTTAGCTGCATACCTTTCATTAAAGAGTGTGAGGGAATCCCCATGTTTTCCTTGGAAAATTTTAATATAAACTATTTAATTGCAGAGAACAGTCTTGTTGAGCAGCACTGTAGCTCTGATCCTTTTTAAATACCGAATTAATTAAAAAGGAATCAAGGAATAGAACTACAGATAAACTGTTACACATATAAAATTCCTCAAGAATTGAATGCTTCCCATGGTGATTAAAAAAATAAATAAAAAATCACATTCTTAAATCCAAACCAGCATTTAGGGGATACGACAATGTAGGAATCTTGGCAGGATAAGGAGCTCTGACTGAAGATTATTGTTGCTATTCATATGCTGGTAAAGCAGGAGCCAGTTGTGCAAGAGGGAGCTTTTTGAATACCTGTACTTAGCTTTTTTATTGTTCTCTTACACTTCAGACCACTTCTGGTTTCGTATTTTTTTTCCTGTCAAAGCCACAAACGTTTGCTAAGGAAGACGTGGTTGGCTCAGCTCACGTTTTCACTGCTTTCTTTCTGCCCATTGTTTCTGTTAAATCTCACGTGTGCAGGTTAGCTCCGTGCCCCAGGTTCCCATTCTTTGTCAGCCCCTCTCGGGAGAGCCGGAGCTTGACGTAAGGCTTGGACTAAAAGCCGTGGAGGAGTCAGGTTTCTGCTTAGTCATCCTTTCTGTTTTTCGGTCAGTGTTCCTTTCTCGCTATCGTTTCCCACTGACCAAATCACACCCCAAAATGAGGTGCAGGAACAAATCTGTAGAGCTCCCAGAAGAGGCAAGCTGAACAGATCTGAAAAGAGATCCGATGAGAGTGACTGCAGAAATAGAAACAGCATGCTTCTGTCCGGCCATACAGAACCCACAACCCTGTTCCCCCCAAAAGAAAAGACTTCCTACCTTCACATGTGGTCTTCTCAATACATTTTGGAGGGAACAAGAAACCTGTGCCCTTTGTGGCTTTTGGTATCTATTCATTTCCCACCATCCAAGCCCAAAGGGCCTAGCTGCTCGAGGCCCTGATGTGGAGCTAAACTGCCCAAGCACCCAGTGGGGTTGGCAGGCGAGAGGCCTCACCCAGCAGAAGCAGATGATCCTGTATAGGAGGTCGTGGGAGCATGCATTTGGCAGCAGGGTGGGGACGGGACAAGGGCAATCGGTGTCTTTCCTGTGTAGGCCCAGGCGGGCCTACAGAGGTGCATCGAACCACAGCATCAGCCAAAAATTTCACATAAAGCCACCCCCAGGTGCTCTTTTCTCCTTTGGAGCTTTTCTGGTGGCCGGGATCCCAAAACATCAAACTTCCTTTGTGAGTATTTTCAGGTTTCCACGTCGAGTGAGGTACTTTCAATTCTTCGATAGCGGTTCTTAAGCCTGGAGGCATGGAGAGCTCTGCAGCAGTCAGTGGGGCAGCTGCTGGTTACTCGCACAGGGGTACGGTGCTCACAAATTCATATGGCTCTTCTGATGTTACGCCTGGCTCCATCTGCGGCGATCAGAACGTAACGCAACACATGGATTGAATACCGAGTGCTTTCTTGAAGCCGTTCTTTAATTTGCGGACTAGGAAATGACCTGCTACGTCTGAAGCAATGTAGCTTGTGGCGTGTAAATGATGCAAATGATGGAGGACACTGGTGCTCTACTGAGTAACTACCTTAAAAATTTACGTTGAGTGAAAATAACTTGTCCTCAAAAGTCCCTGTTTCCTCCTTTGACTATAAAATGATGAAAAGAGTATCTGGTAGAGGCATTTAACTTCTTGATAACTGTGCTAGTCCTGTAGATCCTGCCCAGTCAAGTTGGTAATGCTGCTGCTATTAAAATGCGAGTTAGCAAACGCGTGCCAGCAGCAAATGTATTCCTGCAATTGACACAAAGAAAGTGTGGCTAAGGTTAATCATAAGGAAGTTCTAATTAATCATAGCTCTGGATGTGAACTAGCAGCAAAGTATATAAATTAGAGTGATACAGGGCAATTTTCAGCCAGAAAAAAAACATAAAATTTACTATTATCTCTCTGTGAAACTGCAATTTGTAATTTGCACTGTAATTCCATCAGCTGTCGTTTCTGCTTCTGTGCACAATCAGATATATCATCACTGTGTCATTAAAGAAACAATTATTCTAACAACAGAACTAATAAATCCCTTCTGTTGGAGGCAGGATTTAGCCAGCAAACACAAATAGACCTTTTACATCAATACTGGCTAGGATGAACAGTGACATTTAATGTCACCCACTCATTCATGAATTGCCACATTGTCATTGTAAGCCACAGGGTGGAGGGGGGGAAGGAAGGAGACGGCTGTAGCGAACGCAAAGTTATTCATGGGAGTGAAGAAACTGAGACTATTTAAAGATGTTAGTCAAAAATTCTAAAATTAGCAAAATTTGAATCCCACGTGAATTCCATATTTAAGATTCTAGTATCGAATATCTAATGAAAATTTGGTTGAACAGCTTACTTCTTTTCTAAGTACAGGACAAGTTACATTTCCTACTTGTTCACACCCTTCCTGTGTTAGCTGAGACAACCTGCACGCTTGTGCGCCTCTCATTTCCTCAGGCTGATAACATTCAGTGGGATATATTTTACTGCACTATTTCACATTCTTATGTGTGAAGTGAAAGCAATTCAGTAGTGCCCGTGGCGAATCTGGAGATGCTGGGTATCGGCAGGGTGACACCGATGTTACGGTGAAACGTAGGAACCTGAGGGTACCGGAACAGCTGGCACTTTTCTTCTCGCGTTCCCCAGATCAAAAAGCAGCAGGGTTAGTGAGATCCTTAGCTGCTATGTGGTTAAAATTATGCTACAAAATCGGAATAAATTTCAATAGTGAGTGTAAGTAGAGCAAAAATCAAAACACCCAACATCCCTACCCTGTGGCCATGGCTACTGCTCTATGAGAAGACATAGAAAATAGACAGGACAAAACCATAATGAGCTATCATCAGACTGGGCCAAAAGCTTCTTCTGTCCCGCAGCAATTGTAGTGGCAGTGCTGGGGGCAGAACGCAGGTGCCTGAACCTTTCTTACCGCAGTGCTGCTCCATCTCAGCATCTCTTCCTTTTCCCTCCTGGCTTGTCAAGGGGTCTTTGCGACAATCTCACAGCAACTATGGGAACTTCGTGAAATCAAAAATACTAGGAGGGTGTAAAACCATGAGCTGATCTCAGTGTCCTCATTTCTGTTTGTACAGGTAGAGCATTGGGTGGAAACTTTTCTGTGCTTCCTGAGACCCCCTAATGAGCCTGAAACACAGGTATTCATTCCCCCCTTTCTCAAAGTTGTCGGTACCCCTTTCTTCACTGTGCCTTGGAAGCCCTTCTAATGCCGTCCTAGTTCCATGCTGGCCATGAGGTACAGTGCCAACAGGAAAAACTAAAAACGAAAAGGATAGGTGGATCTATCCAAGCAGAAGGAAAACCGACAGGTGACCCAAACATTTATGGTGAGTTGTAAAAGCCCCATCAGATGTGAACATACACACTATTAATGACAACAACCAAGTTAATGAGGGGCTTTTGGGGTGTGCTTTCTAGAAGTTCATTGTAGAAGGGAAAAATGGGGACTGACAGATCATTCACCATTCCTACTTTTCCTATTTTGGAAACAGGAGCAAATTCAAACAGCATCTCCTTTCTTTTCCTCACCCTTCATAGAAGAAACATGATGTGGTTTTCAACACCTATTTTTTTTTCCCCAAAATTGTTTTCTAAACGCTAGCGTAGGAACACACAGTACAGATTTTTCCATAGCACTCAGCACCGGGACAGCTAAGTGTTGAGCCTGGGATCTCAATGCAAGTTGTCAGTGAAGGACTTGTCACCAGTCTTGTGGTCATACTCTGAAAATACACTGATGATTTTCACATATATTCTTTGACCACGCTGGGCTTAAGTTCCTTCCTTGGAATATTAAACCAGTTTAGGTCAAATTCAGCTGTGTTGTTTAAATTAGGTTTTAAGAACGTTAGTTTGGAGATTTAGGCTACCGATATCCCCTGCATGCTATTTGAAATTTCATTAATTCCAAATATGCCAAAAGACTTATAAAAGAGTTGACTGACTGGCTCCCAGGAGAGTCATAGTAAGGCATGAGGGGAAAAGCAGCAAAACATCTAGCCAAAAGTGGTATGACTTTCCTTTCCTTTCCTTTCCTTTCCTTTCCTTTCCTTTCCTTTCCTTTTCCTCTTCTCTTCTTTTTTCTTTTTTTTTTTGTTTTTTTTTTTTTTTGTATTTATATATAGATATTTGATCTATTTTGCATATTTGATCCCTGTTTGAGTAGGCTGCAGAGATTCTAGGGTCAGGAGTGACATCTTTTCTCGTGTTTGGACAGTACCTGGTATTTTGAGATACCGATTGTGACTTGGCAATACCACTCTAGAACCAGCAGTAGCAATGTTATCAGCAGAAGTTTGACAGCATTAACACACTTCCCTCTGCTCCCAGACAATCAGGTTCCACGCCCTCAGCATCACTTCCTTGTCTTTTCACTCCACCTCAAATCAAGAGAGTAGGTGGGCTGTTCACAAGGCCATAAAGGACCATAAAAAAGTCATGGTGACGTTAACAACTCCATACCTTACGGTATCAATTCCTTTTAAAAAAAGATCACTGGGGAAACAGAGAAATCAAATCCCATCTCCAAAGTCTTCCTGCCACTTGTTTCGGCCAAGGGAAGGTGATATACTTTAAAAAACATATCAGAACTATTTTCTGGGTAGGTAATTAATTCATCACCATGACCCATGAAAGCCAGGGGTGCTTCCTGTAGAGGTCAGTGGCATTTAAACCTGGCACAGGAAAAGAACCCCTGAAGAACGGTGGTGTGGGGAACACTAAAATCATTCAGGGATTAAAAAAGAAGCTGTTGCCCCGCACTGCTGAGTCACTGTGTGTGCTGGCATGCTTGAAACGCGTTACTTTTTTTTTTTTTCTCCCTTCTTCTTTACCTCAGGCGTTGGGTTTGAAGGGTGTGTAGGGAAGTGAACTTTCAAAATGATTAGTCATCTTTAAAGTCACAGCCTTCTATTTTTAACAGGAGCTGAGGCAAAGCTTTCCAAAGCTTGAATTCATCTAGACAGCTACCAAAAGGAACTCGTCTGTACAGGAGGATGGGGGGGTGCACTCAGGCTAAGCAGAACTCCCATCTTAGGACCCACCGTAAAAGGGTCTAATTTTAACACAGCTAATTGCATTGTCAGTGGATGTCCTGCGAGGTGGCTGCGGGAACATGAAGCAGCCTTTAGAAGGTGAGAAAAATCCAGGTTAAAAAAAAGAAAAGCCTAATACATCCATTTCCAGCTGTTTGTTCGCATACACGTGTAATACCTGTGTAAATGTCAGAGGCAGATGGCGTGACGCAGCATCCCTGCTCCCATCTCCATCAAGGGAAGTACCTCTAGCAGCTTCAAAAGCCTTGAAATTCGCCACTGCCACAACCCCCGCCGTGCAGCTGTGATGCCTGCAGTCTGTTCCACCCGGCCCATCTGCGATGGAAGGGGAAACTTCAAGAGGCAGAAGTGTGAGATTGGTAGCTAACGGTCCTGTTGTGGGAGGCAGCTGAACCAGCAGGACCTAGCTGCAACCCTTTAATTATAAGCTCCCGAGTTAACACAGAGTTACTTCTGTAAGATGTACCCGTGGTAAGATGGTATGTAATAGGTAAAAAGGCGAAGAAATAGAAATTATCATTGCTGTCATTTATTCAAGCGTTACAAACATATTTTCTGGAATTTTGAGGTTTTATTATTTCAAATAAGTTTGTGTTCAGTGAACAGAAGACGTCTCTGTAACCTACATCATTCATTTTGTCATTCTGCAATCAAAGTAACAACATGGACAGCACCTCCTTAGTATGAACTGTCTCACGGGATCTCTGTGCCCCAACAAATACTGCTGATATCCTTTATCCCTTTCCTAAAAGAAAACAAATAAAAGCCACAAACCAAACCAAAACAAAACCCACATCCCAAAAAACCTCCACCCACCCAAGAACACCCACCCCTCCAGCTTCAAGAAGGGGAATCCAGTACTCCTGCCCACTCTGCCGCCAATTTCTCAGGAGCTCTGGGGAACTACAGAGTGAAGTAACCAGTAGAGCTCAAGGGACACCTAGCAAAAATGCTGTTACTGCTTGAAACTGCTACCATAGGTTCGTAAAATACCTTTTAATGAAATAAAGTTATGTTAAAATAGCCAAAATTGTATTAAAAATAAACAAAAGCTGGTAGCTTGGCTCAGTTTTTCCAGTAATGCGCATAATTAGGACACATCATTACTGATTTTGGCTAAACTGAAGAATGATACAAGATAAATTCTGGAACAGCTGCAAAACTTAAAGATAAGATGTTTCACTGTAACAACTCTGAAAATGCAAAGTCATGTTCAGGTTTTCTCCCCAAACTGTTAATAATTTAACCCAAACTGAACAGCTAGCAGCTCTAATATTAATCTACGACTTCTTCCTTCCCTGGCCTTAACACTCAGGGACATAAAAAAAAGAAAAAAAAGCAATATATACTTTTTTCCCCCTCAGCTTGAGGGACAAACCAACCTGAAATGCATAACCAAACTTCTTTTTTTCTTTTTTGCTCTGGATGAAGACTCCAAAGTTTGTTCTAATGTCTTCAGGCTCATGCATTTCATATAGCTTGGGCCACTTGTGGCATAGTAAGTCAGGACTGCAGTCCCCTTGCTCTTCCTTTCTAGTCAATGGAAAAGGAAGGTAACAGTGATAATACTGAAGGGTTTTTATCCCAGCGAGGAACCTAAAGTGGGACCAGTCTGAAGAACCCAGACTCAACAGCTGTAGCTACGCTCAGCAGAAGAGTTGTTTGTACTTCTTGCAAACAGTACTAGCTGCACTAGGAAAGAACGGTAAGAGGACCAACAGAAATACTTAACATGAGACATTAATTTACATTTGAGCTCTCAGCACGTCGTCTCTCCCAGCATTACTGTGTAGCAGAAGGGATATATGTTTATTATAGAGCTTTCTGACCAACCCGTCAAGCCATTGCATGACCAGCGAAGCTCACGTCCTCGCTCTGTCCCCGTAACCTCAGCGGCTTCCCGCATGCCCCCATTTCTCCCGAGCTCCTGAGAACACTTCCCCTCCGTCCTGCTCTGACTCCTGTCTCCAAACCACTGATCTGGGGTTGCTCGGCTTGGAGCTGCTCGCATCCTCATCAATCTGTAATCCTCAGCAACAGCCAAGCCTTTTTTCAGTCTGACCATAAATTTGGGTGGCTCTCAAAGGATTTACTGGCAGCATGAGGTCCACTAGTCTTAAAATACGTTTTAGTATGGCAGCAAGTTCAAAGGATATTTAGGTATACCAAAATCCTGGTATATGGTATTGCAGTGGTAATCCTGGTATTATGGTATTGCAGTGGTACTCCCCTACAGAGAAGCTGCTGGTTGTAGTTCAGACATTACAAAAAGCCTTAATCCTAAACCTTTTTTAATCAGGTATTGACCTTTACATAGTGGCAAAAACTAGTATTAAGTCTTCTCAGAGTCAGAGATTTTTAATTGCACAGAAATAAGGTCAGGGCGCTATTTTAAGTCAAGCAACGCCACTCTCCCAGGCCCTTATTTAGACATACTTCTCTACAGAAACGCTCTTGGGCCTTCATTTACTTTGACATGAGTTATCGGAGAGCAACTGCTAAGGAGAAACATTACTGCCTTTCAAGCAACTCCACTATCTTTTTCCCAGCTTCTTCTTTCTGTAGTGTTAGCCAATATCAGACATCTTCACGACAGAAGAAAATCCAAAACAATGCATACTTTGTACCAGCCAACACGCAAGCAGCCCCTAAGTGCGTAGCACACAAAAGTAGGTCCGAGCATGAACAATTCATGGGCTCTTTTTATTTCAGTAAAACTAAAATTTACAGATTCTTAACTCATAACCATTGAGAAAGACACCCATAAAAAGCTGTATTAATAAAAACTGAAGGGCTTCCAGGCCTCTAAAATATTTCAAGCGTAAGATACAATAAAAGATATCAACTGTTTACATTACAGTCTTGCTGCCTTACACACTATCACAGAAAGTAAACAAACACATTCAGGAACTTCAAGTGTACTATTAAAAAGACACCAGTAAGTGCTCCAGTTTTCTGTACCATACAACTTTATTTCAAATTCACATCTTTCTAGGCAGTGTATCCAAAAATATTTGACTAAAGAGTACCTTTAGACTGTAAATATTCTCAAACAGGGCATCAAGCCTTTCCTATCTCCGAACGACACTTAAGTTTTAGCTCACGTTATAAAAAGTAACCGTGTGGAATGTGACAAGTCATAATGTGAAATCAAAGTGCTTTAGTCCCATAGCGCAAATATACACTAGTGGTTATACAGCCATTTGTCAAAAACATCTCTAACGCCAACGGTACCGTTTTTTTTAGGGTTTGGACTTGGTGTCATTGCACCCCACCTTGCGAAGACCTTTGGACCATTAAAGTGAGGTCTCTCTCTAGCTGATGAGACCATATGAGTGGACCAATAGTTTCACTTTGACGGTTCAAACAATGAGTTACAATGATGTGTCTTTTTACCATTTGCCAAATTCTCTTAGTAATTACCAAGTTCTACGGTACTACACAAGATAAAACCACGTTCCAGTTAGTCTTTTAAAAATCCAAAGGGTTTTATATTCCAGATCCCAAGGCGTGGAAGTCCTCGACTCATTTCCCCAAACCCCAGCAGCTATCTGTCTCAGTAAGTCTGTGCAATTATTAGCTATTTGCATATGAAGAGATAAACACTTGACCCAACAGTTCATGTAGAAGAATTATAAACTCTAAAAGCAGAAAGTTACTTTACTAAGATTTGGAAGTAGTTGAATGGAATGTGCTCAATTCAGAAATGCCACACGGAAGAGGACTCATGTCCAACTGAAAACCTTTTTGCAGAAGCCTAAAAAGCTATTTATCTTCTGTAGTGAAAGAAGTTTAAAATTTAAGTCTTTAATTCTCTTCTCTGTTACAGAAGAATTAGCTCTGAAGAGTAACATGTATGATTTTTTCCCCCTTTCAGACACCCAATTGTTGTATGAGTTGACAGCTTAAACAGGAAGGGCTGGGGAAAAATTTTTGGTCCTGTCCCATGCATGTAAAGACAAAGTGCTTTGCAAAACTGACTATATCCATCCCATTTGTAGCAACCAACCCAAAATGAAGGCACATGAAATCTATATTATAGCTACAATTTATAAACTAAAGCTGAACCTCTGTATAATTTTTAGTCTTTTTGCATGAAAGCAATGACCAGCACCTCTCCAGATTCAGTTTTTGCTCCATGTAACTTTTCCCAGAAACAGTTAAGTGTTGCTTGCATGCCTATCAAATACTGTCATTTATTAGCTTTTGACACAAAGTGCAGATACTGGTAATCCATGCGATGTCTGAAACTGATGAATTGCTACCACTCCCTTCCTCTGTCTCTAAAATGAAGTAAACCACGAGCAACAGCTACAGGCAGCTGTTACCTTGAAAGTGCACAACTCCCAGCAGCAGTTTCCCTGTGAAGTGTTCTAGAGCTTGTGGCACGCACTTAATCAGCGTCTCAAATTTGGACTGTAACAAGTCAAAGTCTACCTGCTTTCCATTCGTTACCTGACAGACACGCACAAACATTCTGAGGAAGCCAACCTGAAACATGCTTTGACAAGCGTTGTGTTGAGATTGGCAGTACCTTAACATCTAAGCATAGGTGACTTCTATCTTGAGCAGCATTCAGGATCCAGGGTCAGCTCGATACCTCATTCTTAAGGAAAGCCTCCTAGATTTCCCTGGAATTGCTACCTTTAAAGCAGAGAAACAAAATTCAAGGTTTCGGAAAGCTTTAGCAGACAGACACGATGTTCAAAGCCTTAGTTATTATTTCTCTAGAAATACGAGTTTAAAAGAACTTAAACACCATTGCTGTCACTTAACTAAAATATGTCATTATTTGGCTTTTACTGAGCATTATAAATGGGGATAAAGTCTCAGAGTTCTGGTTGTTCACCTTGTACCCCCTCTCTCCCTTTTTCTCCCCACTTCCTATTTCTCCACAAAGTAAGTTGAAGGGATAGGCACCTAAGTTTCTAGCAAACACAGACCTGTAGCTATTGCATTACAGGACCACATCAGTTTCAGGAAGATTGCATGCAGTGGTGTCTGTGCTCTTTTCTGAAAGAGAGTGACTTTCACACGTAACACATACAACACGGTTTTCCGATTTCAAATGCAGTCAGTTACACCAACACTAACAAGACTTGACCAGACTGAATAAACGGAACTGCGCTAGGTCTGGCACTTGAGAATTCACAGTGATTAAAACAAAACTGCTTTGCCTAAGACAAAACATAAGATACCAACTATATAAAAGACTCTTCACTCATGTTATTGTCTATCAGTGTTACAACAGTGAAGAGCAAGTTCAGTAGTACCTCAGACAGCAGAGACCTCAGCACGTGGTTAACTTTGTTCACTGCTTGCAGTGCAGTGTTTTTTTTTTTTTTTCCTTTGATATTCACAATATGAAATCAGTCAATTCTCAGCGCACAAAGTTAAGACAGGCTCAAAGTCTTTGCTGGACTGAAACTTGGATTCTGACTGGAAACTTATCTACGGTCTCACTTCGGGTACCCAAGTCTGTGCTCTGCCAGGTGGTATTGCTGTTAAAAAGAAACTTAAAATATACTTGCGTATTACTGAGGTGGTGTTCTCACACAGCAAGTTGTAAGGAGTGTATAGTACCAGCTGATAATGTAAGAGCAGAACATTTGCACGTCTCTTTCCCCCGGTTAACTCGCTAATCCTAGATTTACGGACACGGGTTTCTGATCCAGAAGTCTGCCGTCAGAGAGCGAGGAGCACAGCTTTCAGACACCCCAGCGTTTCTCAACACACCTGACTGCCCCTTGTTTCAGCGCCGGGGGCCCAGTCGAGGCAGCTGCCTCCTTGGCAGCCACCCGAGCCCTGCCGGCCCGCTGCACTGAGGGCTAAAGCAAGATGCTCGGGACCCACCTCCCCCGAGCACACGAGTCCAGAGGAGCCCCCGCCTGCAGCTGCCTCCCCTTCCACGCTACACCCCGGGGCGCGCTGGTCTGTGCGCCCACCTCCCCGGCCTCCTTCCTGCTCCCCGGCCCTATCCAAAGACGTTGGACTTCGGCCTGAGCTTGAACGATGCTTTCAGGGATTTCTCCTCGTGCTCTTCCTCCTCGGTGTCACCGCGGAAGGAGGGTGTGTTGTGGATGATCTGAGTCCTGAAGCGGATCTTATTAAGCCGGGGCTTCATCCGCCCGCTGCCGGAGGCTTTCCTGGTCATCTCCTTGCCCTTGCCTGGCACCGCTGCCCCGTCGGTGCCCTCGGCTTCCTCCCCGGCGCTGTGGTGATGGTGGTGGTGGGAGAGCCGGTAGTTCATGAGGTTGGAGGGCAACACCTTGGAGAGCCTCCAGCGCCCGCTCCCGTTGCCGGCGGCCCCTTCCTCCTCCTCCTCCTCCTCCTCGTCCAGTGCCCCCACGAGGCTCCGCATGTCCCCGGAGGTGCCCTGCTGCAGGTACTGCGCGGCCTTGCGCCCGCTGTAGTCGCGGATGTCCACGTCGGCGTCGTAGGCGCCCACCAGGAGCTTCACCACCTCGGTGTGGCCGTGCATGGCGGCGATGTGCAGCGCCGTGTGCCCGCCGCTGGTGCGGGCGTTGATGTCCACGGGCAGCCGGTGCCTCTGGGCGAAGTTGACCAGGGTGGCCAGCAGCTCCTGCCGCCCGTGCTTGGCCGCCCAGTGCAGCGCCGTGAAGCCGGTGATGAAGTCCCTCTTGCAGCACAGCGTCGGCTCGCAGCTCAGCAGCCCCTCCAGGCTCTCCCACCGCCCGTCCGAGGCCGACAGCATCCACGCGTGCTCCAGCGGGTCCAGCGCAACGGACCCCGCCGCGCTGCCCTCCTCCTCGGCCGACGACGAGGCCACCGAGCCGCTGTCCGAGTCGCGGCCGCGGGCTGCGGCGGGCGGGGCGCCGCGCTTCAGCTGGGGCGAGCCGCCCCGCGGCGCCTCCCGCAGGCTCCTGCGGCCCCCCGGGGAGCCCCCCGCCGCCCCGGGGGAGCCCCCCGCAGCCTCCTCCTCCTCCTCCTCATCCCCCCTCGCCGGTGCGGGAGCCGGAGGAGCGGCAGGAGGTGGAGGAGGAGGCGGCGGCGGCTGCCCGGCGCCTGCCCGCGGGGAGGGCGGCGGGCTCTGCCGCTCGGCGCCGCCCTCGGGGGGCCGCGGCTCGCAGAAGCGGCGGCGGAGGTGCACGTACTTGGCGCCGGTGCCGGGCTCCGGTCGGACGGTGGCCACGGCGTTGACCAGCTCCTTGAAGTGCTGCCGGGCTGCGGCGCGGCGGCCGGGCTCGGCGGGGTTGAGCCAGCCGCCGAAATGCTCCAGCAGCTCGGCGTTGCGCGCCCGCCCGCCCCGCTCCCGCAGGAACCGCACCACCGCCTCCTGGCGCAGCTCGCCGGGCTCCGCCATCTCACCGCCGACCCATCGCCATCCTTCTCCTCCTCCTGCTGCCTCTGCCGCTGCTGAGGGCGCGGCGCAGCCCGGCGGCCCGAGCCCCTCCTCCGGCCGGGAGGGACCGGGGCGGGCTCCCCGCCGTAGCCGCCCGCTCTCCCCCTCCGCCCCCCGGCCGCCGCTCCGCCCGTTGGGCGCCGCCCGCCCTCGGCCCCGGCGGGGGGTTTCCCTGCTTCCCTGCCTCCCTCCTTCCCTCCTTCCCTCCCTCTCGCCTCGCCGCCCTTCCCTCCGTCCCCCCCGGGGGCCATGGCCGCCCCCCGTGCCGGCCGGCAGCCGGTAAGTCCCCGCCGCGGTGCCCTGGCACGCCGCTTCGCAGCCGAAATTTGCCGGGGGCAGGGGGCCGGAGGCGGGCTGGAGGACCTCGGGGGTGGCACAGCTGGTGGCCCGAGGCTGCCAAGGGCTGCAGCATCGGTACCGATTTGGGGCGAGACACATGGGTTTATTGACACCTGGAGCTTGCTGCCCTGCTGCACGCCTGGTGACAGCACGGAATGGTTCTCGGTATTGCGAAGGGCAGGGGCACTTGGGTTGTTCAGGGAAAGAAGACTGGTTTTCAGCGGGTCTTTGGTTTTCTGGTGGTGGGCAGACAGACAGGCAAAGTACCTGTCTCGGGTGGTTCTTGGCTTCGTCCCGGTGCTGTGCTGCTACGCCTCGGGTACGGGGCACAGCTTGTGTGGGAGCTGGGGAAATGGAGAACGGCCTCCGCTCCTTGGAAGCTTCCTTTCCTTGGAGCAACTCATGCTGGCTGGTTTCTCACCATGGCTGTCTGCGACACAACCCAAGGGGCGGCGTAGAAGCAGGGCCAGAGGAGGACCAGGTCTACTCTTGCTCCTGGTGCTGAACCCAGCTCCAGCTAACCTTCAGCAGGGGAATGAAAGGGCTTCATTCGCTCATGTTCCCCCGCTTGGAGAGGTGCATTCCACAGATACTGACTTTAAGGTGTGGATAAATCCTCTGGAGTGGCGGTACGATGTAGAGCGATGCATTAACTTTATGCTAGCTTGCTCTTTCCATGCATACATACATATAGCGACGCTGGGAGTCATTGCTTCACGGGCTGGCTCTTGCAGGAGGCCGGAAAGAAGAAAAGCCTAAGAGCTGAAGGTTAAGAAACATTACAAAATGATTTTTGTTGATTAATGTTTGTGTGAAGAGAGCGGAGGGAGGCGATAAACCAGCTAAAGTGAGTGACAGAGGGACTTGGTCCCCTAGATCTGCTGAGGGACGCACGGAGACGGAAGGCTTCAGAGAGGAGAAAACTAAAACCAGAGGTGTAAGATAGGTCTGTAATGGAGGGGAGTGATTTAGTCCTAGCTTTATAAGTAACGGAGAGTGACATCAAATAAGATTTTCTAGTTTAACACACGTGAAATTGTTAAAGTACTTCTTACTGTGTTGTGAGAAGGATTTTGTTTTCAGTCCTTTCACAAAAGAAATGCAAAATCACCCTCAGAATGCAGCCTGACCTTACCCTGTAAATCTATTTACAATCAGGCTACACAAAGTCTGAGATGGAAGCATTCAGTACTTCCAATTCTTGAAATTTTGACTTCTGGGAAAGTTCTGGCAGCTATTGCTGCCATACCACAGCACACAATGCTTGCCATTGACTAATTAAAAAGGAGGCAAAAAAAAAAAGGCCTCGCTGCAGTCAGATGCCTGCAGATAGCAGCTGCCCTTCTCACGTCCAGGACCAGCACCGCTTTCTCATGCGGACAAGGAAGGTCTGCATCAGGGTGGCTGTGGTCGAGGGCTCTGGCTCTTGTGCAGAGGCTGAATTGCTGCTCTCCAGGAGAGAAACCCTGCTACAGCTGCAGCACACCCAGCTGAGCCAGCACAGCCAGACCAGCATAAATCTTCAGAAGTGACAGCAGTCACGGTGTCAGTCCTGAGTATTTTGCCTTATCGCGGTCATCTCAGAGGGCAGCGGTGGATTTCGGTCCCTTTCTTTGTTTTTCTCCTTACCTCCAGAAAAGGAGGAACAGGTACGGCATGTGCTGGATTTTCAGGTTACTCAGTCATGTGCTGGTGAAGAGAGGCCTTTGCGCCCTTTGCAAATGCATACGTTGCTGTCTGTGAAATCACCTCCCCACAACGGAAAAACGAGCAAGGTATTTCTGCATTTTTGCTTGTTTGTTCCTAAATACCTTAAAATACAGACCAGCAGTTCTCTTCGGTAGCAGCCTGCACCCTGTGACTCCTGTTCTCCGCTGAGGGGGCTACAACTTTTTCCTCTACCTGGCCCGGGGGATTTCAGGGCGTTCGTGGAGATTCTGCACTACCTCAAGTCTTTTCAGACTTAGGGCAAAAATGTCACTTTTTTTTTTTTCTTTAAGGTTCCTTCCAACATATTTCCATATATATACATACATATATATAGAATCAGACATATATATGTGTGTGCATCAAGGAAATACTGTGGCAACCTATGATTTAAGGCAACGTAAGCTGTCTTGTGTGTTCAAGTGGGTGAGAAAAAGAAAATTGTAGGTACACCAGAATGTCATGTAAAAAGTCACTGGCAAGAGCTGCTAGAAGAATTCTGAGCTCATGGTATTTTGGACCAAGCCCTAAAAAACTGGCTACAATTTCTGTCATACTGAATAAATTACTTGATAACTGTGAGTTAAATTTGTCAAATGAGTTTTCATTGGAGCGTCTTTTGGCCATTACTTCTTTATTTCCTATGGAATGTTTTTGGAATGTGTTGTTTCATACTTGACTCGTGTATGTTGCTTTTTGTTTTATAGAATAGGCCAATGCATTAATTCTACGTGATTTTAATGTATTACCTTTCTTACTCTGTGTCTTCATAGACTTTTCTTCCTGTATTTTTCCACCTCCCATATGTTTTTGGTTCCCTCCCTTCTGTGTTGTTTTGCCAAGATTTCCTTTCTGTTCCCTCTACTCATCCCATCAGTTCTCTTCTTCATGCATGTCTCTGAACAGCGAGACATCGTTGGTGTGCACGCACGCACCATGAGTGTACATGGTAAATTTTGGCCACCCAAAAATGGAAAATAATTTTGAGTAGGAAAAAAACCCTCCGTTTCGAGGCAGTAGCGACATTAATATTCATTGGGTTAGACATAATGCTATTAGGGAAATAGTTGATTATAGCGGAGTAATGCGATTCCCTGGTTTAATGAACGCCCACAGCTGTTTGTTGTAGTGGGGAACATGGCACTGGCAGAGCTGTGTCTGGGGTGCCCGTGGGCACGCTGATGTTGTCTTCTGCCTCCATGCCATCCGCCTGTGCGGTGTTATGGGCCTGGCTGGCTGGCGTCTACTTGTATTTTCTCTCAAGCTTCAGAGGGTGCTTTTCAGTGGTCTTTGCCGATGATTATTTGCTTGGGCTGTGAGTCTGGTTCTGCAGGAGGCTTATGTAGGAGACTTATATAGTCTTGAGACCCATTTTTTATTTATTTTAAATATGAACTTGGAGGGAGGCTGGTCTCCAAATCAGGAGCGTAGGCCTCAATGCTGTCATGTTTGCCACGTAGAGAACGGATGTGTAACTGTGCAAAGAGACAGTCTTCTAAATCGGAGTGGCCGAGATTTTGGCTCAATTGAACTACATGGTATGTCTTGGAAGTTTAATGGTCTAAATTAAGAGCTTTTATTGGGACATTTTTGGTGAAACTGGTTCCTGGAAAATCAGTTGTCTTAGGACAGCTATGCGAACACTTTAGGAGCAGTTAAAATCCCTAAAAAAGTAAAATAGAAATAGATTCTGAATCTTTGTTTCTAGCTTTTCTTCAAATTTTACTGTTAATATAGTGATTTTTTTGTGTGTGTGTGTGCCTCCTGCCAGAAATCTCCTCATTGTAGGCATTATAACCAAGTCAACCCTGCCTGCTTTTTTGGAACGACTTAATTAGGCTATGCTTCGTACTGCCTGCCTGCAGAAGTCATTTTCATAGACCACGACTGTTCCTTTTCTGATCCTCCTTCAGCTTGTCAATCTTCTCGTTAAGATGCGAACGCTAGAGCAAGACAATTAAGCACGTTCTCATGACGGATATCAGTAAAACTCTCGGCCTTTCCTTTCATCGTCTCAGCTCACAGCTTTGTGCCACGCTCAGGGTGAAGATGGCATGGCTGGCTGGCCTCCTCCCCTAGGCCAGGGCTGGAGACAGCCGCGTGTAAAACCCTGCTGTTGTGTCGGGGAAGTTCGTCCCAGCTCTGGGTGCTGTAATCCGCTTTTACAGCTTACCAGGGCTTTTCTGTCTGGTGTCAAGGTTTCGTCTGGAACGACACAGTACTTGCAATACGCTTCTGTATATTTACATTTCCAGAAAAACGGTTTTAATTTTCACTCCTGTGTGGTGCCATTGAATTATCTTTTATGTACTGAAGAAAGACATAAACATGGTATTTTTAAAATACTGAATTTGAAATGTCTCAGGATATCTTGACAAATGCATCACCACCAATTGCAGAAATTGTTACTCACTTTCCTGACTGAAATACATATCCATAAGAATTATCTTTGGGAGGAGCTCAGAAATACAAATAAATTAACCATCTTAGACCTCTGATATGATTTTTTAAAATGGTGATACAGTCATATTGCTGTTAGAAACAGCCACAGTTTTTGAAGCTCAGCACAGAGAAGGCACCTTGTTTTGCATCTTCATTATTTCCCTTTGTCCTCTCTTTCACAGAAATGCTGACAAATTTTGAGATAAACAGCCAGTATAACACTGGAATAACTATTTTTTAGTTTTATTCCCAGAAAACGATACATTTGGACTAAATTGCTAGATTGCAATTAATCTCTTTCTTCCTCTTGAAAATGGAATTTATGGAGGCAATGGCTATGAGGACTGCTGCCGTCTGTTTTCCCACCTAGCCAGTACAGCAGACACAGCTGTAATACTGGTTCTCTCAGTCTACCCAGTGTTTAATCCTCCTCCTCGGGTGTTGTGGGTGATGCAGTATTTTCAATGACCTTCGGAAATGGTCAGTAAGGTTGTGGGTTTTGTTGGTTTGTCCATGGAAATTCAAGTGGACTTGAATGAAATTCGGTTCTCCCTGCTCTAGTCTGTTTGTTTGTTTGTTTTTGTGGAGAGTAACAAATGATTAGGCAGTGATTGTGAGGGTAGCCCAGCAGAATTTGGATTTGGGCTGGTGACTGCACATGAAAGGCCTCCCTTCTACAGTTATGCTGAGCCTCTTTTACTGTCTTTGGGTGTGGAGTCCTAATGGTTGGCTTTAGGAGAGCTTATTTTGGTGGTGACAGAGGCTGTTTGAGTGTTAGACTGTGTGAGTGTAGTTGTTCCCTGTCTGTCACACTGTATGTTCTTGGCTTGTCTTCGACACTTGTCTTTAAATGATTAGGAGCTGCAGTCGTCAACATTTCTCTGCCCCTTTTAATAGTCATTTCATTATAGTAGAATACCATGTGGAATTTCATGTTCAGCCATGCTGTGAATGAATGTTTATTTTTTTTCTCTTTAATTCTCACGCTTTGCGTACCCATATTTTTCATCATTTTACTAGTCTAAACGGAGTTATCTGACCATATTGGTCTGAAATCAGAGCTAGTGCAGTCAGCAGTTCCACACGAGACGTCCTGTGCAAAACAAGAGGGTAACTATCAGCTGTAAGTGATGTCCCCATCCTGCTAGCAACAAGAAGTCTGAAACTTTTGATGCATACCTATTATAGAAGGTGACACTTTTGGGGGCTTGTAAGTATTAAATGAAAATGTTTCTGTTGTTGGCTACGTACATGTTCCCAGGAACCACTAAAGGCATGTGGACTGGAAGCAGAAGAGGCAGAATAGCATGGGCCTGTTGCTTTTTACGGAATGTTTCTTTAAAAATACAGTTCGTGTGTATGAACCAAGATGTTTCCTTTTCATCTTACATGCTTTTTGTATGGGCAATGCCTTGGTGTTGTGATGTAGGATTCCCAACATTTTAAACTGACTGTGCTCCTCCAGGCATTTCTAATAATATATATTAGAGTTCCGGGGTGTAGGTAAGGTACTGTTTTGTATAAATAATAATTGCCGTTCCAGCTACTCAAAATATAGATATAACATAAAATATAACATACCTTCCTTGTGGTTATGGTCCCTTTTTGAAATCTGCCTATTAAGTTGTTTTAAAATGTTTTTTTGCTTCATTTCTAAGAGCAAATAATCTATAATCTACTGTTCTATGGTTTTCAATTTACGTTTTTAGTTGGGCTTGCCTGCTTTATTTTATTCTTTTTTTTTCTTTCTAAAACATGGTCTTCATATTTACACTGTGAATAGTCACGTGAAGTAAGTCTGTGTATTTTCTCAAGTGAAAGGATAAAGTTGTTTTGATGGATTTTTTTTCTGGACTTTTGCTTTTCTTGGTTCCTTGTAAATTATAAATTCTAGCTTACTAGCAGAGTTCTTCTGTTGCCCTTACTAATTGCTTTGCAACTCACTTTGCTAATACATTTTTCAATATTTTATTTTATTTAATAGCAAAATGATGGCTATCGATCCTTGTCCTTGTCTGGTCATGTTGGTTTTGATAGTTTACCTGATCAGCTGGTTAACAAATCCGTCAAGCAGGGCTTCTGCTTCAACATTCTTTGTATTGGTAAGTATTATATGGAGTTTTTAAGGTTTTGGTTGCAAACTATGTCTTTGCTAAGGAAGTGACTGAAATTTAAGTCCATTTGCAATGTTTAGCGCTTTCATTAATGTTAAACTTGAACTATAATTCCACCCTTGCCTCAACTTTGCTTGTTTGTATCAATCCTTTGTTTTTATAGTTAGTATTTTTGTAAACAATGTGAAGACCCAGAATGTTGAAAATAGAAACTATACACTTACTGATTTATGGGCAGCTTCTTGGATTCTTTTGAGTAAACTGGGCTACACTCAATTTTTACCATAAGAGAGTTTTAGATCAGGAAGTCCTAAAATCCAAGGTGATGATACTGACATATTTCTATACGTACCAAATGCTTGTACTGATATTTCACCTGTCTTCATAAAAACTTGTTGTTGAACCCTGTGGTTTCACAGCTGCTCAGTTTGTTGAATTCAACTGGATATTTTTTAACACTTAAAAAAAATAAAAATAAAGTGTCGGGGCCATTCTGCTTATTCCTCATCAGTAGGTAAGTATCCTACAGCTATCCCCTGCCTGTAGGATAAAAATTTAACAAATGATATTTAGTGCTCATTATAAAAAAAAGAAATGCAGGCAACTGCTCTGATCAAAGAAATTAGTTGTTAATTCATAAATTTGTTAAGTTGTTGCGATAATACCTTATATAGTTAGCAGGTATTTTATGTGCAAAATTTTGACCCCAACTCTTCTGTTTAACTTTAGGAGAAACTGGAACTGGGAAATCGACCTTAATAGACAGTCTGTTTAACACCAGTTTTGATGACCCGGTGTCAACTCATTTTCAGCCAAATGTAAGACTTAGAGCCCAGACATATGAACTCCAGGAAAGCAATGTTCGGTTGAAACTAACCATTGTAAATACCGTGGGCTTTGGTGACCAGATAAACAAAGAAGATAGGTAAGTGTTGTCTTGTTTCCATGGTGAGCAGAAGCCGTGGTCTTCAATTCCGGTTTGATTTTTCTCCTTGCTTTGTAGTAAATATTTTTCGTATGTACATTCCAAATACCTTTTTTTTTTTGTCTGTGCACCAAAGCAGGCATGTTTTTCTTCTCATCTAGGAAACAGTTGGAGAAATCAGCTGAACCCTCTTTATGATATAATATTTTATAAATATGTGTAAAGAAAATGTGCAATAATGACTAGAGTTTCTTTCGGGGTGGAAGGGAGATGGCCTACAGGGGTACTATTTAAACAACCAAACAGGTTATGCAGGTTATGAGGTACAGTACATTATATAGAATATATATATATATATATATATATTTTAATTATTGGTACATATTAAAGATGTCAGATGGGAAGGAACATCACATGGACTCCTGAAGGTGTTTGTTTTTATGTTGGACAACTTAAAAGGTGTAGAGATACAATGCTATTTTTTTTTCAGAACTTGTTTTTGAGTCTCTGCTTTTATGAATTGAAGCTTTTAAAATATTGAACTGCACCTCAGCAAATTTTGTTTCTTTCACCTTATTTGTAATGAATTCTAGCAGTCCTTTGTGCTATATGAGTGCCTAAACAGTGGCGATTTTAAGTGGAAGTTAGAGAGCCATGTTATGATTGTCATGAGATCTCTATCCTATGATATGATAAGGAAAATAGCTACTTCTAGAGACTTGGATGAATGCGATGTAAGTGGATATTAGTATAGATATTGGTGTTGATGTGTGTTGTATTGGAGGAAGCTGCCTTTTAACCCTTCTTCATTAATTTTGGTACCACAACTACTTTTGAATTTTGATCACATTTGATCTGGTTTATAAACTTTTTGTAGCAGCAGAACTGTGAGGGCATGCTGCTTGTACGTCCAGCAACATTTTGTTTTTGAAAGCAGATTACAATCATGTTTTAAGTAGGGTAAAATTTACTTGAACTGTACATATATTTCAAATCAGATTTTCATTCTTCTCTCACATTTCCTCCTTTTCAATTTTTGTTTATTAAGAGCTCTCTCATGTACAGTACTTCATCTTCAGAAGATACTGGAAGTCCTATTTCTTGGTACTGGTAATTGCATGTTCTTTCTTTTCTTGTATTGTGTCTATAGAGTTTCTCATACCTTTCCTGTATCTAAGAGTTCTGCAGTTGCACAGCTTGATTGATGATGTTTATAAAACATCACTTGGGAAGATTGATAATAAGCAAAAGTAACTTTACATAGCCTTTTTTTTTTTCCACTAGTAGTAGCTAGAGAATATATTATCTATATTAGGCGCAGGATTAATTTTTGAGTAGTCTCTCAGAAATTAGGATCACTTGGTACAGTTAATTTTCTGATTATATTGTGTAGATATACAGGCATGCTGTTGAATTGTAAAGTGAAAATCCACAAAAGAATACAAGATGAATTCCTTTCTTAGCCTTGCTCAACTTAGGAGTAGGTAATATCTGATTGCTAAACTTTATTTTATTTCTTGCAGCTATCAGCCAATAGTGGATTATATAGATGACCAATTTGAAGCCTACCTACAGGAGGAAATGAAAATTAAACGTTCTTTATTTAGCTACCATGATACTCGCATCCATGCCTGCCTCTATTTCATCTCACCTACAGGCCATTCCTTAAAAACTCTAGATTTGTTAACCATGAAAAGTCTAGACAGCAAGGTAAGACTTCAAAATAGTGCTAAGGATTTGTCGTATTTTCTGAATCATCTTGCAGCTTGCAGATGTGTTACCATATTAGTTTCATATCTGTGTGTTTGATTTTAGGGTGTCTTTTTTGTTACTGGTGTAACTTAAGTTCAGAACCAATTAGTTCAGCAGACAATTTGAGGTTCATCACCTAGTTATTTACAAATCAAAACGACAGAGAGAGACATCCTCTTCAGGACAAGTTTGAAAAAAAGAAACACAGCATGGTTTAAAAAAAGAAAATAAATTTGTTAATTGTTCTTTTACCAAACTGTTAACATCTTACAGTGATCAGACAGGGTACCATCCATGAGTGCTGTAATCTTTCTAATAAAGTTTAATTTTAGTATGCTGTTGAAATCTGTGGCTGCTGAAATGTTGGCATATAAAAAGCTTTGCAGCACTGTAAAGAACTTTATTAAATATAACTGAATCGGCAAGTGCCCTGAGAAGATCACTTTGCCAGCCTGATTTTTTCCACAATACACTACATTAATGTTTCAAGCTTCCCATCTTGATTTGTTTGGAAAGATTTAAAATAGTATTTTCTAGTGTGTTTGTTTACTTGTACTTTCTAGATTCTTAAGATTCTTCCTCTAATGTGTTTGTGAGAATTAGATTAAACTAAATATTTAAGCCATCTTAAGAAGTATTATATCATTTGATAGAAGTGAGAAATTGTCTAGTAACAGATGAAATTTTAAAGAAATTTGTAAACTTAAGTGTTCGTTCTGTTCCCATTGCCTTTTCCTTTGTGCTTTACTTTTACTCTATATTTTTACTGTTCGTGTATGTGAACATTAAGTGTAAATCTTAACCTGAAGACACCTACCAATATACTTAGATGAATCTGCAAGCTACCAACCAGTAATAATTTCAAGTATAAGTATTTTTTTCATTCTCTGTAGCATAAAGGGACAACAGGTCCCTTGACATTCATGTAACGTGTCATGTGAAAATCCTAATAATTAGAATTATAATTAGAATCATAGTATATTTTCTTGAAATGGGGGAAAAAAGTATTTCAGACAAAATGATGATCAAAAGAGGCTAAATTTGGTTATAGCACAGGTAAAATTTTAACCTTTATCCTGCTGACTTTAAATGGTCATTTTAGTCAAACTTGGGTCTGCATTGCTATTGAATGAAGAAGTAGTAGTTGCTTCTTCATGGTGCATGCTTAAGTGCTTTCAGCAGCCAGTTGTCTGGATGGAGGAACTGATTTAAACTGAAAGCTCAAGATTTTTGCTTGGTTAGGGAACTGATCAAGCTGAAAAGTATCTGGCTCCTTGGACAGCTGCGCTAATTTAAGTTCTGCCTGGAAGAGAGCAGCTGCAGGCATGCGGAAGATCAGGACTGCTGCTTCAGTTGCAGATGTAGATTTCTTTTTTAATGTAGGATTAAAGTGATTTTATATTAATGGCTTATAACTTTCTAGCAAAATTCAGTTTTGTTAGTAGTGGGAGTTGTAACGGTGGAGAAAGCTGGAAGGAGTCTGTTGGTGTCCAAGTGAGCAGCAGGCGTAGAAGGGAGCACTGGGACTTGGGGCACATCTGGATGTGGTCCAAATCAAAACCCTAGAAGCCTCCTGTTAGTACAGGTGTGTGCTTTCAATTACTGTTTTTCTTGGATGAAAGTACTGAGATACTAGTAATCAAGTAAACCTTAAGTGCTGCAAGCAGAAGTAAATCTTGCTTAACAGATTAAGAAAAAATAACCATTTCTGTTGCTTATCTAAAGTCAGAGTAGTACTGCTTTTAAATTTTAATGACAGATGTGATTTAACATCAATATTGATAGCTGGAATCAGTTTGCGTCGATCGTGCTTTCTTTTGTTACTTGCCTCCACAGCAGCCTTCCTCTGCTTTTCTTTGTCCGGCCAGTCTCTCCTAGTTGAGAGTGGTTTGTGTTGAGACAACAGTCAAGGTTAATTTCAGTTCAAGGATTCTCTCCCATCCATTTTTAAAGCTACACAGTGGAAAACCTAAATCGATACACCTCGACTAACCTCGTTGGAGCTCTATGTTTCTCTTAGGTGTATTAGGTCGTTTATACAATCTTAAGTTAATTCAGCCATCAAAAATAAAAAATAAAGCATTTTGATTTTGGATGTTTTACAGCGTATGTGCTTAGGCTGTGTAGGCTGCACAGTTAAGGACTAGCACCAGGTAGTCTTAGAAGCCATGCTTTGTTGGTATGCTTTCTCCTTTCTGACATTTCTGACATTGCTTAGGACATTGGGAAGACTTACTTCAAAAACATTGAATCTCAGAATTGCCTCACCTGGATTGAGGTTTTTAATTGTAAATAAGGTATTTGCACTAGAAGAAACTGGGAAGGGAAAAGCCCTAGGGGCAGGAAGATAAAATGAGTCAGGATGAGAAACTCCTAGTTTAAGAAAAAAAAAGTTTTATTGATACTGATTTTGAGAGTTTTTTTTTTTCTGAAATTGAAACACCATTTGTTTTGTGCAGAGTTAGGGGGAGAGCACAAGATTTGTTTTCCTGAAATACTCCTGACACATTGAGATGCTAGGCCTTACGCATATCTACCTTGCAAGCACTTGTTAGCATAATCAGCTGTGTTTCTCAGAGGGTCATTTATTTGATTTAGTACTTATTACTTTTTCCCCCTCGTCTTGACACAGTTTAGTCTTTTTTTTTTCTTTTTTTTTAAGTCTTTCTGTGTTGCAGTCCCAGAAAAGTTACTGAATTGGGACCTGAAATTCCATTCTTAGGAATTTCCATTCAGACAGAATAGTCAGAACAATGAAAAGAATGTGTTTGTGTATACTGGGGGGGAATTTTTTCCTTTTTTTTTTTTTTTAATCTATAATCAACTATGCAAAGCTCTCAAATCTTCTGAAATCTGGAAGAATTGTTTGTATCGTTCCACCAGAATTTTGGACTTTGACTTTAATTCTTTGTGTCTTGTTAGGAAAAGTGCCTATTAAAAAATGATGATAGGAAGATTATAGATGCCAAATTATTCTTAAAAATGCTGAGTTACTGTCGTAACTATTTAGCAAATAGGGCAATTTACAGCAGTAAGGTTGCATGTGAAATTCTGAATAATGACTGTAAGAACTTGTAGGCAATATTATTCAATCTCGGTCGTTCCTGCCCTCAGCAGATGCTTGTGAAACTCACTGCTGTGCTAGGGGCTAAAGTAAGAGCTATGGGTGATGGTGGTGAGATGAACAGGGTGTTGTACCTGAAATGAATGAACCCAGGGAAGAGGCTGAAGGCGTGTAGAGCTTGGTGCTCAGCTTCCTTTTCTGTTTGTGTTTAAACTGTCAGCTTTCACATAACACCCAAACTACGTCCCCCAGTGGTATGAGCTAAAAAAAAAAAAAAAAAAAAAAAACAACAGAAAAAACTATTTTTAACAAAGGTGTAAATACTTAATCTCATTTTGGTAGTAGGTAGACATTGCTGATCTTTTCTTTGAGTACTTCATTGTATGAAGTCTCCTTCATTCTTTTCTCAGAGTCAATTAAGAGGGAATATATTAAATAATAGGCCATTATTTTGTTAAGATGATGCCAATGAATAATTTTTTATGGTTTGTGAAGCTTTCTTTGGTTATTGTTGAAACTCACCAGATACTGATGGGAAAGTTTAGACTGAGAGGAAAGTTTTGAAGAGCGTTATCACTGAATAATTACATTCATAGAAGCTGTCATCTCAAAATTGAATTCTTACACATTCCATATAATTTGTGTCATTAACAGGTGAACATTATACCAATTATAAGCAAAGCAGACAGCATTTCAAAAACAGAACTGCAGAAGTTCAAGAACAAACTCATGAGTGAATTAGTTAGCAACGATGTCCAGATATACCAGTTTCCAACTGATGATGAAACCGTTTCTCAAATTAATACCGTCATGAACGTAAGTAAATGGCACTGACGTTAATATTTCTGTACTGAAGTATCGCTCTCTAGTGCTGACTCATGCCCATTCTTCCACAATTATTCTGAGGTGTATGGGTTTGTATTTGCAGCAAGTTGGATATTTATTTTCTCTCTCCTGAAGAAGCTCCTGTGTTTTTGGGCTTCCCTTGCCCTCCTTCCCCCCAGTCTTCTTGTCCCTCTGCTCTTGATGCTGCTAGTTTTAGGAGGCTTTTTCTTTTCTGGCTCAGCAACAGAAAAAAGGATCTCCCTCAGAAATACTTTTCCTAGTTTCTGGATAATTAAAACATAATTACTAACATCAGTGGACAGATTGGATTTGCTCTTTTCCATACCGAACGTTATCTTACATCTGTTATGGAAGGTATTAAAGTGCCTCACTTCTCCAGTTTTCTCTGGTCTTTATGATTGCAAATCTTTTTTTATTATTTTTTTCTTTTTTCTTTTTCCATTTGCTTTTTCCTTTTATCTGTTGCTTTCCTTCCAAATGAGGACAAATTTTCTTTGGGAATTACTTAGATATACTTGGCCTTTTTTGCTGCTATGCTTTCAGATTGTCCCAATGGTACCTGCCAGGTTAAACTAAGCTTGTAAAGCTAGACTTGAGTATTTTGAAAACTCTTTATCTATGTTCATCTGCATATGTTTTCATCTTATCGCAGGGTGTACTGGAGTCTAAAAGCAGGGAGGAGGAGCTGAGATGTGGAAGTATATGGCTCTGCAGCCCCAGCCTCCATCCCTTGTGCCAGGGACTCTGAACATTATTCAGAAACAGAGCCTTCTGTGGGTGGAGGTTGTTTTCTGTTTCTTAGGCAGTGTCACAGTTCTCTAACGATTTGTTCCTAGTTAGTGATACACCTTTATTTGGTCAGTTGTAGTTGGTCAGCACCCACACAAGCAGCAGCCGGTCCTGATTTCTGGTCACTTGGCAGAGCCCATAGCAGTAACAATATCCCGGGTCCAGACCTGTGATTGTCTCCCAGCTGATACCACTGGTTCAGGCTCTGGTTGTGTACAAGTCAGAGTGGCAGAGACATTTATTTACTGGTGATGCTCTTCCTGATTCAGCCCAGGATGGCGCTGGCCTACTTTAACCGTAAGGGCAGACCTGTTGGATCAGGTTCCACCTGTTGCCCACCAACATCCCCATGTCTATTTCTGCCAAGCAGCTTTCCAGTCAGCCCTCAGCATCTGGAGCATGGGCTTGTTCCTCCTGAGAAGCAAGACTTGGCATTTCCTTTGGTTGAACTGCACCAGGTTCCTGTCAGCCCATTTCTCCAGCCTGACAGGTTCCTCTGAATGGCAGCACGGCCGTCTGGTCTATCAGTTGCTTCTCCTAGCTTTGTCATTGTAACTTGACTTTTGAATGAGTGGTTTGCCTAGCAAAGAAGATCCCTTCAAAGCAGGGTTTGGCTCAAAACTGCCTTTTTCTGAAATGGTGTTGTCCCCCCCCCCAAGTTTATTTTTGAAGTGTTTGCTTTTCAGCTCTTACATAAGAACGCTGAGAGATAAGGCCGTGTTGGTGTGACTTTTACAGGGTCACTTGCCATTTGCTGTAGTGGGAAGTACAGAAGAGGTGAAAATTGGAAACAAAATGGTGAAAGCTCGTCAGTACCCTTGGGGCATCGTACAAGGTAACTGAATTCTCAAAGGTATTCTTATGCTTTTGTATTTTTTATTTTTAAATCATAGAATTCACTAATATTAAAAGTGGCTGTTATTAGCCACTCATGTCATATTGATTGTATTTTGGGTAAACAGTTTAGGGAATTTAAGAATTAATATTTGAGGTCTGCAGTAACTGGTAGTTTCAACACTGATGCATCCCTGGAATCAAGCTTTGAGGTGGTATATGTAGTATTTAGGTAGGTTAGTATTGTGGCAGTGCCTCCAGTGCTACCAAATTTTAAAGTTTCATGATTGTCAGAACAGAAGAGCAAAAAAAAGAGAATTTGTTGTTCAATTCAATTGGGAAATCAGGACATATTTGAACATGTTTACTGGCACTTACAATTGCTGCTTCAGTATCTATATTAGAAATTACAGGGAAGTCTAAGAGGTACAACAAATACAGATACCTTTTCCTGGAAGTATAGCTTGTAAACAAAATAAAAGGATCTCAATGTTTAAAATATATTTGGATAATTTATGTACTTGTGTATAATAATTAAATCTCTCTCTTGTAACTGATTAGTGGAAAATGAGAACCACTGTGACTTTGTGAAGCTTCGTGAGATGCTTATTTGCACAAATATGGAAGATCTAAGAGAGCAGACTCATGCACGCCATTATGAGCTGTACAGGCGCTCCAGACTGGAAGAGATGGGCTTCAGAGACACTGGCCCCGAGAACAAACCAGTAAGGTAAAGGCTTGGCACTGGCTTTCAGCTTTCGTTCACTTCACATTTGACTGTATCAATGCAGTACAGAACAATGTTCATACTTCTAAGAGGTTTGTGCATACAAGGTGCATACAGTTCTTCTAAGAAATAGAATATTTATGTATTTCTTTATTTTTTAATCAGAGTAATATGTACATGCTCGTTCAGTTACCTGAATGGAACAGGTTATGGGATTATATGAGCATCAGTTTTACAGGCATGTGAACTTGTTGTATTTCTGAAATATGTCTTTTACAATAAACATGAGGATTTTAATTTTCAGCAAGGAGGATGTTCATTTTTCTCAGGTATGTACACTTTTTATGCACGCCTTTTAAAGTATTTTCATTATACATTAGAACGCTGTTTTACTTTTTCTCTTAATAATGTCTGATTCTGAACAGTGGTTTGGTTGGACTCAAAAGGAAATGAACCAAAAAACTTTTGCAAGATCATTGCTTACACCGTTGACTTCCCACATTATCTGCTGTAATAACAAGTGTCTAGTCTTTTCAGGTCAAGAAATCTCTTGCTAGCCTATAGGAAGTTATTAAAAGATTCCAAAAGAGAATTAAGCAGAGGATTAAGGGTTAGAGACACTTGGTTGTTTCATGTAGTAAAGCTGTTTTCTGTAGGAGGTATTTACAATTTCTATATCCAGTTTGTTTAATCTTTTATTTCAATTTCTGTCATCTCCCTTTTCCTTTTCCAGCTTCCTTTGGTCATTTTATATGTAGGACTATATTTTGCAACTATGCCAGTTTTTAACGTGCTGATAAGGAAAAACTGGTGCTTCAGAAGTCTTCAAAGTCTTCATGATTTAGCAAAGTGGTATTATTGCATAGTTATTTTGGGAAATACCAACGTAAACAAGACATGAAAACAAAATATGGATTTGCATTAAAAACTATTTCTAGTGCTTTGAACCAGCAGGTTTTTTTACTTGTTTTACTTAGTGATCCAGACTGTCTTCATCCATTCTGTTCTGGTAAAAATAGATAACTCCCACCAAATCATTGCTTTTGGCAGCTTAAATTCTTTGCTTTCACCTGTCCTTCATGCAGAAGTTGTAAATCAGTTGCAGTTACTGTAACTCAGATGGAGTGGTATTTCTTTCACTTTGACTAGATCTAATTTATACTTTGTTCAAAGAATAATAAATAATGTGGTCAAGGAAGACGCTGGACTTGACAAGAAGGGAACAAATTCTTTTCATAACTAGAGGACCATAAATAGAGGTGACTGAAATTTAAAGCCCACTGAAATTGACCATTTCTTTGGGTTTAAGAACGTACACTAATAGCTGATACCTTACTTGCTTTATCCGGGGAAAGCCTTTATATAGATACGTTTATAGCAGTATTGATTGCTGTACCTTTTGCTTTTCTGAACTTGAATTTCACAGTGTACAGCCGTTTCAAGATAAGAGTTCTTAAATTATAAAAATTAACATGTACGTTAAAGTACATTTTATGCCACAAATTCAAAAACTGTCTTTGCGACACCCCTGAACAGTTGGCACTTTGCTCACAGTATAAAAGTGGCAGGTTTGTATCAGAATGTCATAGTATTTTACACATCAGAAGTTGGTTTAGAAATAAATTCCTTCATGGAGTTAGAGAACAGCTGTGTTCCCTCTCGTGTGTTTTTTTTTTACATTGGGCTCGCTATACATCAGTTTGTTTGAGAATGTTGGGGCACGACAGTGCTCTTAAGAAATTAGTTTTGGTAAATGATGTCTGTTGTTGAAAATGTCATTGTTTTGGAAGGATGAGAATAAATATTGCGCAAGAATCTAGAAAAATTAACTTGTTCCCAGACTTACTGAGACGGGAAGAAACAAGTGGGACAGGATCTACGATGTGTGGCATGGTGAATGACATTGAGGTCTGAAAGAGAAGGCAGTTGGTCCTCTGGGAGAGAAGCTTTATGATACCAAGAAAGGGAAGAGACTGCAGAGGATCTGTATGTGATGTAATTAGCAGACTAACCTAGCTTTATCCATAAGGTGCTTTATGGAGCTACCAATGAAACCTTCAAGTGTGGTATCCTCAGTGGTGTGATAGAAAATGTCTCTTTCCATAGAGGAAGTTCAGTGGTTCCCATGTTGCTGACTTGTGAATTCAAATATCTTTCAGAAAAGGGACTATCATGTTCTTGTAAGCAAATAAGTACTGTTGAATTCTATTCATCTTATTTGTCCTCAAATATATTTACAATATATATGCATGGATTCTAAGAGCTTTAAAGTCTAGTTAATACACATAGCAGTACATGACTGATTTTTAGAATTCCACATCTCTTGTATAAATAATGGTCTAAATGCATATTGAAAACTTGTATTTTATGCCTGAGATGTAGCTGCTTACATCTTAAATTTGGTCATCTGATTGTGTTGTTTTATGTAAATTTAGAAAATTTCTGCTAGACTTGAGTAATTGCTGGTTTTGGCAGCACTGGTGTTTGTAGCATTTGAGTAGCTAACATGCCCCACCTTTTTGCATATTGTGAAGAAGCTACTTGTGGAGTTTCTGTACAACTCTTATGGATTTAAAAGTAAAATAGTAATTTATTCATCCAAAACTGTATGCCATCACAAAGCAAAACCAGTAATTCTTGGATTTTCAGGTACCTTGTGAGATAAATTACAGGCAGACATCTGTAAAGGTTTTAATTCTTAAATGTGGAAAAAGAACACATATTGGCAAGCTTTATTTTTTATGGGATACCTGAAGTCTTTTATGTCCAGATTTTCATGGAAGAGGTGGAAAAAGATGCTTTCAGGATGCAACTGAAAATATATTTGCACCTTAATTAGGTGTGAGGAGGGAAAATAAAGATAGTAGCAGTCTAAAATTACTGTCCTGTGTACAGTCTTAAAAATAACAATTCCATAATTCTGTATTGTTTTCTTTTTTTGGTGAATTTGTGTCATACTTAACTTTTTGTTTATTTGCAACTGCATTCTAAGAATTAACTTACTTGTTAACCGGGTTCCATGGAAATTGAAGTTTACACTATCAGTCTGTCAGTCTCTCCCTAACAACTTCTGAACCTGCTGTCCATTTTCCAGCTTCAGTTGGATGCTAGTGCTGGCTGCTTCCAGGGGATTATCCAGTTGATATTCTCACTGCAGAAAATACAGAAGACCTCAGCTCTTACCATTGTTGTAATACTGTGAGAGGGTAATGGGCAATTTGGAAACACCTAAAGATACTGCATGTGGAAGATCCATGAGGCTACTCACAATACCTAGGAAGTCTGAAGGGATACTAATTATATAGTTAAAAAGGTGTAAAGATGTAGGTAGGACTTTAGAATCATTGCAGGAATAGTAGAACGTAAAATATCATCCATCAGAATGCAGGCTATTAATTTTGCTCCAGGACACCTTGCTTATACTGGGATTTTTTCAAACCATTATGTATTCAAATTGGAGAACAATAACTAGCATAACTGAAATTAACGGGTACTTGGTTAATTTAGCTAATTAACTTAGCTAAATAATAACTTAGCTAATGAATCTAATTCATATACCTTACAAAAACAATATGCAAAGCTTTTTTATGAAGAGTTCAGTCATTTAGTGGGTATTATTCCAAAAGGTCATAAGAATTACAGTCATGTATTTACCATATCGGATTAAATTACGACATGTGGTAAAGCATTTTAAAAATTAAGAATCCATCATATGGTGCATCCCATCTCAGGCTAAATGTAGTCATGTAGATACAATTTGGTTTCTGATCCATGAAAAGCAGCCAGTCAGCAAGGAGCTTGGAAAGCGTGTTACTGCAAAATTTGTGTAATGCAGTGAATGGATAGCAGAATACTTGGGGGATGATTTAGGCATTTTGTGCATTACTTGATGGATGCAAAATCTAGGAATTTCTTCTTTTATCGTCTTTGAATGTTTAAGAAGATCTGTGCTTCTTTGATCATGTTGGAATATAAAGAAAGACGTGTGTATATACGTGCCTAGCAAGCTTAGATGTTTTCAAGGGAGGAGAGGCTTATTACTGTTTTGAATTTGGACATTCTGTAAATCCATTTTTCAATCTCAGTTGTGTTGTTGCCTAAGGGAAGTGCTAATTTTGAAAGAAGAAACATGATAGGCTGGGTCTATTGGAAAAAGCCAATGATTGATATTCAGACTGTATGCTTGCGTGTTTGGGTTCTCTGATATTATTTTCTGTTTTAGTTGTTTTTGTGTGTTCAAAAGTACAATTTGTCCATTTTAAATGTCTCAGTTTCTCAATATCTGAGCAACCATCTATTCTGTGCTTTACTCCTCCCTAAAACTGGAATATTTGGACCTTGCAGTTCCCCAACAAAAACATGTTGATTTTCAGTCTATTTTGAGGATGATGAGAGAAAAACAGGAAGGATTCAGTAACATGAGTGAGGTCATGTGCAGAGGAGGGATGATACGACTCTGGCTGTATTTTCTAGGTGGTACTTAGGTACGTGGTTTAATGGGTGATACTGGTGGTAGTGGGATGCTTGGACCAGATGATCTTGGAGGGCTTTTCCAACCTTAATGGTTCTAAGATTCTAAAAATTGGAACCACTATATCTGAAAGGCCATTAGACTTCTTCCTCAAGAAGTTTGGGAATGGCATTCATCTGACCAACTGTTGATCTTTGCATTCGAGCTAAATATTTTATCTTCCTTATGGCAAGACGGAACCCCATCTAAAATACATGCTTTTCAAGCCCCTGTTGGGAAAATGGTAATATTTAGAACTCCCACATCCTAAGTGTTGCTTTATTGATCAACATAGGTCGTCCACTGAGTCAAGGGACTGCTAACAGTACCTGCCACTAGCTAACTTTTTTTTTTCTTTTTCTTTTTTTTTTTCTGGTATGCTTTAACTGATACTGGAATGCTACACAAAAAGTTCCAGGTGGATTTTTCAAAATGGACTATTATTTTAAATTTAAATGAACAAACTGTAAAATATTACTTGAGTTATCTGTGTTACCCACAGTTCACAAAGCACGCAACAGTTGTGTTCCACCAAGCGCTGAATTCACTTCAGTTAGAGTCTTTGTTTATGAACAGAACATGCCTGATTTGCATCTTTATTTTTAGGCATCCACGTTCTAAGTCTTACACAGGTAGGAAAACTATGTCACAGCTTTGCTTCTGTAGAAAGGTAGGTGATAGTGCTGTCACGAGCTGTGTGATGGATTAGTAAGGCGTATGCTTTCTTCACAAACAGGGAACGGGGTATAAAATTGTAGGGGTCCAACTGAGAAGAGTGAGAGAATACGTGAATTTGTTTGCCATAATGTGCTATGTGAGAAAAAGTGAGAGCAACCTTCAGGTAAACTGAAAAGTGTTTTACTGCAAGTAGTGTATGCGGTAACGTTGAAAAGATCCTGTTGGCTTACAATCTGGTGAACTATTTCCACCTCCCATCCCTGCTGCTAAAACCAAAAGACTCTTTAGGTCTTCATGTTGCTGACTTGGCAAACACAGGAAGTGCTTTAATTTTCTTTGTGATTTCCAAAACAAGTCAGTAAGGGGGGGGGGGGGAGGGGGGGGGGATTTAAAAGCACATTTTTGTTTCTCATATTCTTTAAGCATGTCATTTGATTATTTAGCAAATCCAGAGTCTGCAATGTTAAGATGTTACTAATACCATGGCAGCTCCTTTGCTGATTTTACCTGATAAGCTAGCTTAGACTGAGTCTAAAAACGTGCACATACTGAAATAAAGGTGCAATTGCAGTATGTTACTTTAGTTACTATAGTCTTTTGCATTATTTTTTTTTCCTTTTTCTTCTTTATTGCACCTGAAGGCAGTCTGCTTGCTAGCAGAACTGGCACATAGTGAGACTTAGCATTTGAATATCCAGTGCTGTGGCTTTACTGTTAGTGCATATGCTGTCTAAACTCAAAGATACTGTGAATTAATATTCCTGAGTGAAAACCGTGCCCTTGTTTCAAGCCATAGATACCATTTCAGGATGACCTACATTAGTTCACAGCTGATTTAAAAAACAAAACAGAAAGTTGTTCTTCTGAACTTGTTCAGTTGCAATGTGTGGCCCAAATAACGTAGGACAGGAGAAGTGCTTTGACTCTGTAATCATAGAAAACGTTAAGTCTGCATGTGCTATTTCAAGACGATTTCTCTCTCTCTTTGTTTATATTTTTAATAAAACTATGTAACTTCGGGATTGGGAAATTGCCTGGTCATCGTAAGTTTAAATAAGTAAGAGATATTTCATCTTTTTTTGCTCCAAGTTACTAAGTTTTTAGATGTCCTGTTTCATAAGTCCTTCCATTTAAGAACCCTTAATATATTAATAATACAAAGCAATTTAAAGTATTTTATATTTTTATATATATAAGCATATATTTAAATCAGAACGAAAGACCTGAGATTCCTGGCAAAGGAATAGCAACTCGTGGTATCTGAGAAAGGCTGACTAGTCAGCTTTCAGGAAGTGTTGAATGGTATACAAAGAATAGCCCCAGAATAAAGAGAATATTACCAATGTTTTGAAGCTTTTGTAAGCCCTACGCTGGGGAGATCCTTTTGGTTTTGTAATAACAACAATCACAATCGCTCTTTGGGGTATGAACTATGTCTGTACACAGGCTGTATTCTTTTTTAACTGGGAAGAACACCTTTCCTGTCTCCACGGTGCTGACAGAAAGTTGTGCTGTGTACCTCAAAAATACCAAATCTGCGGTAGGATTTGTGTAAATCGTCAGCACCTTTTAATGTGCTGTGATATGCTTTGATACAAAATAAGCTTCTCAATTTCAAGCACCTGTTTTTCAAAGGAAATACAATTGTCTTGCATGTTGATGTCTGGTAGAGTAAGTTTAGAAAAAATGGGAAGAAAGGCATAAGATACTGAAAATACCCACTGATGTCATTGTGAGACCTCTCAAATATTTTTCAGTGGTCTTGGGAATCTGGAGAGCTCCCAGCTGACTGGAAGCTGGCAGGTGTTGTCCCAGTTTTCAAGAAGGGCGGGAAAGAAGATCCTGGTAATCACAGTCTCACTTCGGTGCCTGTTAAAATTATGGAGAAGATTATTCTGGGAGTTACTGAAAAACACTTGAAAGACAATGCGGTCTTTGTTGAACAAACCTAATTTCCTTTTATGACAAGGTTATCCGTCTAGTTGACCAGGGGGAGCCAGTTGATGTAATCTTTTTGGAATTCAGCAAAGCTTTTGGTACCATTTCTGACAGCATCCTTCTGGACACAATGTCCAGCATATGGCTAGACAAGTGCAGAATGTGATGGGTGAATAACCAGTTTGTTGTGTTAATGCTCCAGATGCGTTGTTTTTGTAACATCCTATGTTAAGACTGAGGTTTCGTTTTGCAGAAATTTTGGGGGAATTTCCTGGCAATTGTAGCATCTTTTATTAATAAGTAACTTCAAGAAAAAGATGATTCAAGTTGGAGGCTGAAAGTTATAACACTCCAGTCTTTCAGAACACGATTTTCCTAACATGCTTTACTTACTTTGTAATATGAAGTGCCCTGGATCTGTTAGCTTAAATAATTTTATGTAGGGATGTTTACTTACGTAAAAATTTAGAAGGCTTCTACTGAAAGAAACTTTCTACTGAAGTTTGTTGATGAATTTTTATGTGGAAAACTGTGATAGTTATTATTTCATATGGATATGAATTGTTTAAATAATGCTCCCGGTTGTTGGTTTTCCACAGCAAATACAGAAGCGTGCTAGAGACTTGCTAACACTTTTGCACTTCAGTCTGCAGGAAGCCTATGAGGCAAAGAGACAGGAGTTCTACCTTGAGCTGCAAAGAAAAGAGGAGGAGATGAGACAACACTTTGTGCAGAGAGTGAAGGAGAAAGAAACAATACTGAAAGAAGCAGAGCAACAAGTAAGCATGCCTGTCTGTGACAAGTTTGTGTGCTGTGATTAGTTCCTAGCAAAATCACAAGTTGATCTTTATAATTGTCTAATATTTAGGTGGCAATAACACTTAAAAGTAGACTGATTACACAGATTACCTTTGCAGATTGCCACTTATTTGCTAGTCTAATCAGTCTTCTTGGGGGTGAGAGAGTTTATGATCTGTAAGTTTTGGTGGATAGCTGGGACCAAGTCGGTAGAGTAGGAAGAAATACGGTGATGTAAGAGAGTGATGAATATAATGGTTATGTGTATCAGTACAGTAGGTGCTTTGCATAGGTGTTGGAAAAATAGGCTGCGTACAGGGGCCTCTAAAAATCACATTTTGGGAATTCACAATGGTTAACCATGGCCTAATCACTATTGTACCATGCAATTGCAATTTTTTTTGTACATTGTGGTAGGAATGAGTTTAGTGGTGAGGTTTTAAGCAGAAAAGAGTACCATAACAGCTATTGTCTGAGTGTTAAAATACAATAGTAGATTGATTAAATTGTGGTTAGTTTTGGAACATCTTGAAAATAGGGGAAAGTGTCTTATTTAGTGCTTTAGAAGATGCTAATCAATTTATGTACCTTACTTTGGGTGTAAGGTCATTGTGTCAGTAATCTAAAGGTATGTTTTATAGAATCATTTCACTGTAAAACCGAGATTTCAGGAAAAAAAAACCCATGGGTTGTTTTTCATCTCAAGTATTAGGGCATATATGCTTGTATGGCCTCCAGGTTCAGTTACTTAATATATTCTCAACCTCTATATTGAGAGGTTTGAAAGCATTTTTGAAATCTGTTTGCAAGTACCTTAAGAGTTTTACCAGGGAACAAAAAATAATTATGTTACAACTTCTGGATCCCTATCTAGTGTCAAATACCTGGAATTTGGGATTGTGGAACCTTTCTTGAATGTGTTGTTGAAGATTTAGTTCTGTTAAACTGCACCAGCCAAACAGGATCTTCTGATCTACTTCCTGCCAGATTCTGTCGTGGTCATATGTATTTATATTCAAACAGTGGTTTAATTGAAACTGGAAATCTGCTTGTTTATTAATGTTCTTTTCCGTGCCTCAGTCTCCCAGCAAAGATGCAGCACTTCTTTGCAAGATGTTCAGATGCACATTTTAAATATGAGGAGCACTTTGTTTTCTAAGCCTGTTAAATCCCCTGCGCTCCGGGTGGAGGAAAAAAATATCAGGCTCAATCCTTCTGAGTGCGAGGCTATCCAGTTGTAATAATATTTGCCTGCGTTCCAAATAGGCACAGCTGGGTCTTGCACATTGCCTGTGATACCCTCTGATATTTCCCCTCCTGTGCTTTTTGCCGTGCGGTTTCTGTGAGCTCTGCATACTGCCATTGAATTATGGTTGTTAGTTTTCCCAGTTCCTGATGCGAGGAAATGATAATGCAGTCACTTCTAAAGAACACTGGTCGTATGCTCTCGCTGCTTGCTCTCCCAGAAGCACGTGTGTGTATGTGGAAATGAAAGAAAAGCAGGAGTTGCTGTTGCACCTGAGGTCGCTTTCATGTCCTTCATGTAGGAGAAACTTGCAGTCGCAATGCGCAGCATTACTGCTCCTGAGCGGTACAATTAAGCTGAGGACTGCGTAGGACCTTACATTCGCTCTGGGGAAAGCTAACTCCGTGCCAGCCAGACCCAGTACAGCAATGCATCTGATTTTGTAATTATTTACATGTTTTTACATTATTAATTACATGTTATTACATTAATCTGATGTTGTAATTAATTAAATAACGAAAGGATACATACACACACACGTGTTTATAAAATCTGACAGCTCTGCTATAAAGGACAGGCAAACTGACACATTTATAGCATTAGGTATAGTTACTTCTTAGTTCCTTCTTCGCTCAAGGTGGAAGTAAATCTCTCTGCTTTTCGTACCAGAGTAGCTGAACTCAGGCTGAGTTACACCACTTCCATATTTATGTAATTTAGGGGCACAAACGTTGTACTCAGCAAGCGCTGTAGGTCACTTGAGTCTGCAGCTATGCATGTAGATTGTAAATGTTCAGTCTTTCCAGCTGGATCAGAGAGAGGACACAACTGAAATCCAGGGGTATTTTGGTAGGGTGACATTTTTCAGCCAGATCAGCGTCCTGATCCAGCTGGTCAGAAGGGTACCAAAGCAGGATTTTAGGTGAGTGTGGGGGGTCGATGGAGGGTTGAGGAAGTGAGGCGTGCAGCACCCTTTGGTTATCAGGCGCACTACACAGTATCTTTAAGCTGATCGAGTACATCCCAAGAGTAGGATCCGGTAACATATCAAAAGAACAGTCGAAGCGTTATTGCTGCAGACAAGCAGTTACCTGCTGACAGCCCACAAGTAACTCTCCCAACCAGACTTACCGTGTGTGTAAGTATTAATACATACCTGTAATCAATAAACATTTTAAAATACATACCTGCACAAATAAAGTGTGTGGTTTCTTGTCCATCTGGTTATAGGGAAGCAGGTTTTGCCTGACCCATCCTCATTTAATAATTTTATTGATGATTGTTTCCCATCTAAAGAACTCCTTATTTTTGATCTAATAAAGGTGTATCCCATAGTAAATCTAACACTTCGTGCCTTCCACGGTTTTCTCCCCTTCCTTTGTATGCAGTCACCTGGCACCCAAGAGAACAATCTGATATAAATATTATTCTTCTGGATTGTTGATTTGTAGTCTTCTCAGTTTTGGGAAAGAACTGCAATTTTGTGTTGATTTTTCAGTGCAAGCTGAGGTGGCTTTTATTGTTTAATTGCTGTGCATCTGCTTTGTGATGTCCCCACCTTGTGTTACGAGTTGGAAGTGCATTTTTTGTGCTTTCTTTAAACAGATACAGGCTAAATTTGAACACCTTATGCTAATGCATCAAGAAGAGAAACTGAAATTAGAGAAAAAGAAAAAAGCTCTAGAAGAGGACATGGCTGCGTTTAATAAGAAGAAAGCTAACGCTGAGTTACTCCAAACACAAGCATTTGTCTCTACTCCTGTTAGTCTGAAGAGAGACAAGGACCGCAAAAAGTAAGTGCTGATGCTAGTCATCAGAAATGGCAGTAAAAAAAAATCTCTACGTTTCACTTTTGTAACAGAACTTTTAGTAATCTTTTAGAAAAGGTACACGTGTGTTCTTATTCTGTTATGTGCTAAGAAGATAGAAGTGTGTAAAATACTGTCATGCTCGGATCTCTGGCTCTAAGATTAACATTTAGAGTAATTGCTGTCTGTTCTATGAGATTTCTTTTTTTCTTTCCCCCCATTAAGGGAACAAGGTTTTCGACTTGAACTCCTGTGCTTTGATATCAGAAATGAAGAAACTGTGAATGTTCACGAGCAGAGCGAGAGGGAGAAGTTAGAGAGGGAGAGAAATTCACCCAGGGAATTCCAGAAATAGTATTTGATTGCAGCGCTCAGGTTTTGACTGTAGCATATGTTAGTTTTATGAAGCTGTTCAACTGCTGTTGTCCCATAATACTAGATGTGTCTTCCTATTGCAGACTTTTGAGAGGAGAGCTTGATAAAATTGGCTGTAAAATTACACCAAGTGCGGAGTATGACCTGATGCACATCTCACATGCAGAGCATATTGATGTTTCTTCCCTCTCCACCAAAAAGTAAAAGCTTGAACAAATTGTGAGATTTTAGAAAGACATTTGAAGGTAGTCTCCAGAACAACATGCTCATCTTCATAAATAGACATTAAATAAAGTAACAAAAACAAGGGATGTTGTCAGTTAATTTATTATTTTCTGATCCTGATAGGTTACAACTTTACTGCAGATAAAATTGGGTTGGTTAATGTCTTGTTGCAATTGAAAGCAGATTTTATCGTACACAAGTTATGCATAACTGCCAGATTATGGAAGACTTCAGAAGCTACATAGATGCACCTACTGCCACTATCAGCAGGACAGCGCTGACATTTTGGGGATGTATGCTAGCAGCCTGCTTTTGGTCCCCCCCCCTTTTATTTTTAATTTTTGAGTAATATTGTTACTAAGTTCCTTTTCCTAGACTCCTTTTTTGTAGAATCGTAGAAGGATCGGAAAGGATCTTAAAGATAATGTTGGTTCCAACCTCCCTGCCACCTCCCACCAGACCAGGCTGCCCAAAGCCCCATCCAGCCTGGCCTTGAACACCTCCAGGGATGGGGCATCCACTGCTTCTCTGGGCAGCCTGTGCCAGGGCCTCAGCACCCTCTGAGTGAGGAATTTCCTCCTAACATCTAATCTAAATCTCTCCCCTCTTTTAGTTTAAAACCATTCCTCCGTGTCCTGTCATTGTCTGCCTGAGGGAAAAGATGCTCTCCATCTTTTTTATAATCCCCCTTTAAGTAAGGAAAAGGTGCCATGAGGTCTCCCTGGAGCCTTCTCGTCTTCAGGCTGAACACCCCCAGCTCTCAGCATGTCTTCATAGGAGACACTGGAATTATATATGAAAGTGGAATCATTGGAAACATAAGTCCATACGGGTACTGTTGCGATTAACTCTCAAGTTGAGAAGATTTCCAGATCTGTTTTCTCTGTTTTAGCTTAATTTCTTCAGAGTCTGGTACAGTTCATACGCCTGGCTTTGTTTTACAGTTCCGGCTTTATGTAATGCTGCTGACAGAAGAAGCAATATTGATAATTTCTCCTGAGGAAGCTGTGATTCACAGGGTGCTTTTGGAGCTGAAGGAGTTGCGGTTTCGTACTAAAGGCATTGGAGAATCTCTCTTGTTGCCGCAGGCTGCAAGAGAAGAATTTTTAAACACGATCCACACGCATACGGTGTGGCAATTACTGGCAGTGTCACCGTGGACTTTGTAGGGTGTGTCTGCCTTGACGTGCACTTACTTTACGTACGTGGCCAACCTGCATTCATTTTAAGTGCCTTGGACCAAAGAAAATGCGTATGCCATGAAGAGTTCCATTCATAATATGAATGCTGTAGTACAAAAGTATTCAGTGAATATATCTACTGTAACCTTTCTAAAGAATTATTTCCTACAGAATTATTACTTCACGTGGTTTGGTAGATTAGTCTACTAAATACTATTTAATACAACTGCTGACCTTGTGCAACCATTTGCTGATTTTGCTGACTGGTTCATTTATAGGCTTTTGTGTACAAGCACTGTCCTGTTTTTCAAATGTAACCTTTGTAATCAAAACTTACTGAGATATTTTTGCAGTTCTGCACTGTTGCATGATATTTTATCCGACATTACTAACAATTTGGAAAGTACCTACAACTTCGTGTTGCTTGTGACCGGTGTTCAGTTACAGCAGAGATGAAATTTTACAAAAAACAATTTGAAGAGCTTCAGGTTAAGACGAGTTTCAGATGTTTTTGTATTTTTAGTAGTTGCAACTAATGGGAAATGTTCTCTAAGAGGTGAAATTCTCTGCAGGTGTTTTGTATGACTTCTAAAAAATGAAGTGTTAAGTTGATAGAAATAAAATACTTTGCTTAAGCGCTTTTGTTGTTTATCTTCCTCTCCCTCCCATGTTATTAAAAGCAAGGAGTAAGATTCCACATTAGTCTGGAAAAACGTAAATGTATTGCATCTGTTTAAAATATCTTAAGTCTTTTTTCGACTCGAAAAACTAGGTGAGTGTGAATGCTGTGTTGGAAAGGCGATAAGACTTGTCATAGACCACCGTACTTAAGACCAGGATTTGTCTATTTCATTCACAGAGCGTTCCCCATAAGATGGTTTTCCTTCAGTTCCGCAGCAATGCGAAGGAATATTGGTATGTCAACCCTTAATTGGTTAGGAAAGGCTCAAACAGCTAATTCAGCCAGTTCCACAGCCAAAGCAGCCTGTAACACAGGAGGGAAAGGTTAAGAGCAACTAAGCCAGCATCGAACTGACACTTATTTTGTGAGCAGAAAACTGACCAGGGCCAGGCCCTGGGTTTGTTCTGCTGCACTGAAAGATGGACTCAGCTGCCTGTAGTGGGGCCCCTTTCCTGGGGACGAAGCTGGAGGTGGTTAGGCAGTTTGCCCTCAGCAGCTCTGTGCCTGGCCAGTACTGGAGGATGTGCTGTGCTGTGACGGCTGGGAACCATGAATAATGCTGTGTGGTACCGCATCGTGCTCAGGAGTGGTTTGTGCGGGGGTGCCCGTGTTAGCCTGGGGGGTGCACGTGGGCCCTGCAGGGCTCGGCAGCAAAACTGAACTGGTGCAGGCACCTGCATGGGGCTCTGCAGCAGGCAACAGCTGAAGGGAGGTTGTTAGTTCCATTGTAGCACAGGGTGATCTCAGAGAACGAGGGTTTTTCTTTTTTTCTTTTTTTTTTCATGAGATTAATTCAAGCGATGGAGAGTCAGCTGTAGGTGCAAGCAATTCCATAATCATTTTGTGTAAGTTACCCTGAAGATGAGATACCGGGTAAGCACGCTAGCGCACATCACCACCTGACAGTCCAGCAGAGCTCAAGGAATTGCAAAGGAACAGCTAGCAGAATCTCCCAAAAAAGGAGAATGAATAGTGGTAGTAAATACAAATTAAAAATATTTCACCGTAGCTTATGTTAGCTACGGGCTTTTTAATTGAACGCTTCTGAGAGGTTCATCTTGCAGATGAAATGCTTTCAGGACCTCAATAAAAGGTCTCTATTATCGATTCTGTAGTGGCCACTCTGACAGCTGTTCCCTTGCAAAACCTTTGCCTTTTTAGATCCTTTCCATATATATTTGGCGTATTTGTTTTTAGCTGTATCTTTAAATAACTACCATGAGAAGACACAGCCAGGACACATTCATGTTTTTATCTTACTCTCCTGCTAACCGGGTAGCATTGCCAACCTATTTGATGACAGAAGCACTGGGAGTTGTGCTGTGGAAATAGAAATAGGCCGCTCTTACAAAATTAAGCGTGTTGTGGGCTTTACTGGATCATTCTAAATTATGGAAACATGAACCTTTATAGTAGGAACATCATTTCTGTATAGAAAGGACAATGAAAGAAAAACGACTGCTTCTCAAGACCATCGTGAAAGACTTGTGCAGTTCACAGTCATGAATCACTGCAGAAAATACTTTAATGCAATTCAGCCAGGCCAATTACCCATTATACGGTACCGAGGCATCTGTCTCTTCTTATTTTCCTGTATGTATTTTTAAATCCAGTCCCTTCTGTCAAAGTCGCAAAGCGCCGCGAGGCAGAGATGCTTTCAGGGCGTTAGAGCAGAACGAAGGCTTCAGCACGGCTTTCACCAGGGTGCGCTCGAAGGACGCGGCTTCCATTTCTGTCAGCAAATAAAACACGTGCTGAACCGGAGAGGGTTAAGGTACTGAAAATAAGCATTTTATGGTGTGTTTTATAATCTTGTAACTTCATTCTGATAAATTTATTATGACTTCTATTTCGTGTAGCAAGAGACAAAAGCAAACGTTGACTTAAGGTCCAGGAATGCTGAGTTCTACTCCTGAATCTTCGGGATTTCCCTCAAGTGTCAAAGGTATTTTAATTCAACTCAGTCTCATCTTAGCCTCCAGGTGTGTGTGTGTGTATATATATATATATTATTTTTTATTTTTGGGGGGCTTATTTTTTACATTTTCTTGATTTGGAAGCTTTCTGTTGTACCGAAGTGTTTACAAATTGCCAAAGATGCCAGTTGTTTTAATTGCTCGCAGTCATTCTGCATGTCATCTGCACAGCTAGAAGAGCCCACGCTGTGTCCCGTCGCTGTCCCACAAGGTATTGAAGGGTGACTGGGAGTAGGACTGGTCAGCATGGATTCACAAAGGGCCTGATCGCCTTCTGCAACAAAATCAGTGGGTGAGTAACAATCAGCTGTGATTGTTAGTCATTTCAGCTTCAGCAAGCCTTTCAGAGCTGTCTCCCATAACATCCGTGTTATTAATACCTGATGTATTGAAGTGGATTGAAAAGAGGGGTCCCCAGGATTTGACATCCCTGATTGACATGAAGAGACCACTGCCGTACGTAATGCTTGGTCTCGCCTGCTGGCAACTTCTGTGTTCCCATGTGTTTGCAATAGGAAAGCCCCACAGCAGCCTGAGTGCTTTCGGAGGGGCTGAGGCTTTCCACCAAGAAGAGGCTGAAGGGGTTCCCGGTCACATAGTGTTTCTCATGATTTTTTAGAACTTGAAGTTCTGCACTTCTGCGGCTCCAAGAGTCTCAGCTTCTGGTGGTGTCGTGAAAGGGAATTATAAATCTCCTGTTAATCAGCTAAAACTTTGACGGGCTGGCAGAAAACTGTCCCCGTAGCTCAGGAAGAGGTACGCATTTTGAAACAGTCATAGAGCCACAGAAAGGCTTGGTTTGGAAGGGACCTGAAAGCTCACCCAGTTCCAACCCCCTGCCATGGGCAGGGGTGCCTTCCACGTAGAATCGGTGTTACTACAGCAGTTCTGTGCTCCTGAGGAATCGGATCTGCAGTCGCTGAGGTTTGGCAGCGGAGGGGTTCTTGCTTTTCTGGGGAAGCGTGACGGTCCCGGTGCAGTTTGGGAGAAGCAGCTGAGCTGTCCTGATGAGGTGTGCAAACAGCTGGAGAGGTGAGACACGCCAGACTATGTCACGACCTCCTCTCCAGTGTGTGTTAGCCTCCCTGTCATTCTGCTAAACGCTCATCTGGCTTACAAACCCCAGTGAAGGATTCTTACTAGCTGCCATCTAGAAACGCGGCGGGTGAGACTGATGAACTGTGCTGAGGAATACGGAACGCAGATGCTGTTTTATGGCCGTGTTCACAGTTGGTGAATGACATCCAAGCTTTGCCCCCAGGTCAAAGCATTCTATACCCCTGATAATTTGAAATGTACAAATGCACAATGCAAATGTATAAATGTGAGAAATAACTTCGCTGCCTGTGTGGATGGAGTTAGAGATGGGAGTGTTTGTTTTGTCTCTGAAGTTACAGAAGCTTTTTTGCTCATATTAGCTTCTCAGAGGAAAATATTCTTGTGAACAAACTGCACCCCAAACTCCCCCTGCACATCCCCCCTGGGAAGGCTGCACATCACAGAACTGTAGAATCGCCGAGGTTGGAAAAGACCTTCAGGATCACCAAGTCCAACCATCAACCTGACTTGCCAATCCCACCGCTTAACCACGTCCCTTAGCGCCACGTCTCCACGTCTCTTAAATGCCTCCAGGGATGGCGACTCCACCGCCTCCCTGGGCAGCCTGTTCAGACTCTTGGCCACTCTCTCCATGAAGAAATTCTTCCCAGTATCCGATCTAAACCTCCGATGGCGTCCTGTGACCCAGGGGCACCTCTGGCACCAGGAGCGGTTCAAAAGGCCTGCAGCTCCCTCCTAAGTCTGGGTCTGGGCTGGGTTCTCTACCTGAAAACAACCTTAGGGAAAATGTGAGGTGTACCAAGACTCATTGGGATGCTACAATTCACCAAGCCAAATTTTAAAGATTATCAGCAAAATCAATGCTCTGTTATTAATCCTGGCATACAAGGAAATACTATCTTAATACTCTAATGGGGCTGGGAACAGCCCAGTTTATGAATCCAGTCGCTGGAAATATGATCACGGAAACTACAAAGCATAATAACCTGCGGGCACTGCCGCTGATGTTCCTGTAAGTGAGATGTAACTGTGGTAGATGAAACAGGAGATTTCCCCAATAAGGCCTTTCATGCCAGTAATATGTTTTGAATATGTGGCACTTTGCCTCTGAGGTCAGGAGCGATCCTCAAGAGTTTCAGCGGATGCTATAACGGAGCTTGCGTGTTGACAGAGCTTATTGCATCAATAAATAAAGGTACCGCGCTGCAAGCTGTGAAGGAGCAGTGGCTGCAGACAGTTGGCTCCGGCTGCTGTCAGCCTAAGTGTGCCAGTGAAAGAATGACAGCCCAGTATGCCCACTGATAAAAGCCACCTTTTAAAATTTGACTGGACTGGGTGTTTTAAAAGAACAAAACAAACAAACAAAAAACACAGAATCCTGTGTTCTTTTTAAAAAAAGATTTGCAGCTTTAAAAAATGATAAGATGCACTAAAATAAAAGTCGCTTCTGAGGACATCACACCTGAAGCAGTAAATTCACTGCGCTCTGTGACAGAGGGGACCTCCGTGCAGAAGCGTTAGTTGCAGTTTTTAGAAGCTGCCTTGTGCAGCCTGCGAGACTGCAGGTGGATGGGTGAGTTTGACTCGTTCGTGACCCAAAACATAGTTACTAAAACATTTTTCAGATAAAACATTTTGATGTAGCTGCTCAGAAAAAAAAAAAAGAGAGAGAAACCAGAGATGGTGTTTTTGGAAACACCACAACTGTTTGCATGAAAGACTGTTTTTAAAGAATACTACAATTTTCTGGGAAATTACAAAGGAAAGATATGTTGTGGTTGTTCTCAATCTTGTATTTAATACATTTTTTTAACATATTTCTTCTCTCTGTGTTTTAAAGCCCATTTTAGTCTATTTTATACAAGTTGCCAGAGAGGGGTGCTAAATAACCATGCTTTAAAGACTGCAGTTTCTGGAGCCCTGTCCTGCTGTAAGCCTAAAATGATGTTTAAGTGTAAAAACCAAACCCACAGGCAAAGAAAAGCTATGTAAATCCTACAGAGAAAAAAAAAAAATAATAAAAAAGAAGAATAAAAAAAGGACTGTCAGGATTTTACTTCCCAAAAGCAAGTGGGATGGAAAATCCCTGGGCAATTTAAAGTCCATGTAAGATCATAATTGCACAAATAAATAATTCAGCAACACAAAATGTGAAAGGCCTCATCATGAGGTCTTTGGTTTGAGAAACCCAAAGGGCACAGAGCAGCCAGAAAAGGTGAAGATGAGAGCCTTTGGTGCATGCATGGCACAGCAGGATCTCGACCTTCCAAACACGACAAGTTTCATACAAAGTTTTTTAAAACTTAGATCTTCCAGAAGGAAGACTTTTGAGATTTTTCTGTCTTGTCTTAGCTGTCAAGTATGAGAATTTTATCATTGTTGTTTTTATTTAGACCAGTGTATTTTCATATCGTACACATTTTATTTTCTTTTAATACCAGATGTAACAGCACACCCTTCCTCTTCCAAGCTAACTGCTTGCTCAGCAAATCTCCTTGTGATGATTCTCAGCCTCAAAATCTGAAAATGTGCTTTTACCTAAGTGCGAAGGAATGTTCTTTAGTAATATATTCAGTGGTTTACATCATAAAACATTATTCGAAGTAAAAACTCCACAGCTGATGCCTCTGCCCTCTTGCTCTTACTGTCAGCGCCAGAGCAGGAGGATGCGCTGGCTCTGCCAGGCACCGTGCCGATGCTCCCTGCTTCCTCCTGCGATATTCTGTAATGTTTTCTCAGGCCGGGTGTGAAAGGTAGAGGTTAAAAGTGCAGATATAACCAGGTGAGACAATGCATACAGCAAAAGACTCCCTTCTTAGGAGAAAGAAGTCCCTGGGATTTCTGATGTGACGACATCGTGTAGGGCTGGAGGAGTGATGCCTGGTCCTCTTTAGGGTGGGCATAGGATGGGAGCAGTCCCTCTAGAGCACACTGTAGGGACGGTGGAAGAAATAACTCCTCACCAGCTGTTGCAGGAGGAGAGACTTCCCCGCTGACATCTCACTTACCTGGAGAGGAACAAACGACCTGCTGGCAATTTCCTATGGTTTCCTGATGGGAAAGAGCTTGGTATTTCAAATAAAGCATGAAACAATTCTTAGCAATGTGAAGGTGTTTTCTTCTCCTTTCTGAGCTAAACCCAATGAAATAAAACAATTCCATCTCATTCTCCACAGTTGTTCCTCTGGGTGCAATGAAATGCTTTGTGCTGGGGCTCGAGTAGGTCGGCGTGCTCTCGCTCTGACACCCACAGCCTCCTGACGCCCTGGGACCATGGATGCCCAAATAACAGCAGTCCCAGGGGCAGCAGGGGACTGATGGCAGGAGGACGGCTGGGGCACCGTCCGGAGGGACAGGCGGAGGGGACAGGTCCTTTCTGAGTACCTACTTGACGGCCTGCCTGTGATTATTTTCCCCAGGTATGTTGGATTGCTCCTTCCCCAGCTTGAACTTCGTGGCTTTTCTTTGTCCACGCAGGGTTTGCAAACTTTCCAGGTCCTGCTGTAGTATTTCCCTGTCCTCACTGTTGGTTCCGACACCTCCCAGTTCCATATCGGCTCCAAGTGCAACTTGCTATTTTCTGTCAAGAGTAGTAAGACATCGGCTTGACGTCTACCCGGCCGTCTGCCAGGACGTGTGCTCCCAACAAGGCTGTTCTCTCGTCACCCGCCCTAACGAAACGAAGGGGTGACGGATCGGTGGGGTGTCTTGCCTCGCATCCAAGCCGTGAGGTCATGTCTTGTGCTGGTGCGGACGGGCGACCCGCGCAGCTGCGCACAGCTCTGGGTCATTTAGGCCGGGTCCTGCAAGAGAGCCCGGCGCCGCGGTGCGTAAAGCTGAGAACATCCTTAAATCTCTGCAGGACAGTGATAGCCTTTTGTCTGCTTCCCCATCAGGATGGGAAGCTCATCGGCTTCCCTTTGGAAATTTGCCCTTCTGCTAAATGCCAGCCAGGACGAGGCCTCCCTTAAGGCTCGAGCAAACGTGGGGTGGGTGCCAAGAGCCCGGGCGGCCTGCTTCGCTTCAGGCCTGCTCCGCCGGGAAACCTGAGGTGAAAACCAAGTTAAACTTATTAGATACGATGAAGATTTAAGTGAGACGTTAAGGAGACGTGTTCGGAGTAATATATTGGATTTGGTGTAATTTTATTAAGTCAGAGTTGGATTTGGCAGTGTGCCTGCCTTCCCTTCGCAAATGCACCGTAGGTGTGGTTGATGGCCCCAGCAGTGGGAAAAGGGCAGGCCCCACGGGTGGGTCTTCAAATTTATCCTACCCCGGCTTGGACCAAGGAAAGCTGATGCCTTAGAGGGGCTAAAATCAAGCCTGAAGCCCTTCTAAGCAGAAAATGGGCTGGGTTCACACCCAGAAATGATTACTGGCCTTGCTATTCAGCACCCTAAAAACACATTTATGTCTAAATTACAGCTCCTGCTCAGCGAGGACGGTGATTTTTGACTTCCTCCAGAAGTCATTTCGTGCTGCATGCTTCCCAAAAGCGTTATTTTCGGGTACCCTCTCTTCAGTCGCAACTGCACCCGGGCTGTTAGCAGAGCTGACACCGCCGAGTCCCCCCACTGCGCGGCGGAGGGACGTGGCGCGGAGACAAAGGCGAACTGATCTGCATCGAGCCGCAGTGAAACTAAATTTCACCTTAACCGTGTTCGGCTCTTCTGCCGTCTTCATCGCCTGCCAGAGGCCTTTTTCCTAATTGAAAATGATAGCTCCCTGGGTGCCGGGGAGTCACATGGCAGCCTTTTATTGCTGGGCGTATTATGTGCCCACTATATTTCACATACTGCCTGGAGAAATGCGGCAGATTTTATTGATATGAGGGACAGTTCCTCATTGGGTTTCTCTGTCTCATGCGTACATTCGCAGTGCAGCTCATTTCCAATTTTATTAACGTCTGGGATGTGGCAGGAAGGCTCCCATACAAAAATTAGCAGAGAGAGCAGGGAGAAAAATTCCCTGACGGTTGGGTTATGGGGACACGCACCCACCAACTTATATTTGCAAACATAAATGTGCTTTAGCAAAAGAAAATGTGAGCAAAAGAGGCCCTCAACTTGATCATGAAAAAAAAAAATGAAAGGAAGGAGATTCTTTTGTCCTCAGAAAGGTTAATCTAGTCTCTCAAGCTGGGGAGATTAATGAAAGTGCAAAACCTAGTGTAGTTTAGAAACTAAGTCAGTTTTACAAAGCAAGATAAGGCTAACGACGAAATAAATCACTGTATGACCATTTAGCAAGTGCTTTATGACTGACGAGCTCCCGGGCGGGCGTCCCTGTCCCCGCAGTGGCTGCGGCAGGGCCAGCTGCTCGCTCCCTGCCTGGACAGGGCTGGGGTGCGGCCGTGCCTGCTCTGAAACCGCTCGCAGCTCCTTGAGCCCTCAGCTTGGGCAGCACTGGAGGAGTGAGGGGAGATGGGCTCCAACAGCTGCTGGAGCATCTGGCAGCGCCCAAGGATGCATCACTTTAGGCACGACCAATAAAGAGGTGATACTGAGGCTCTCCACATCCTTGGCACACCCTTCCTAACTGCTCACCCATCCCATCCCATCCCATCCCATCCCATCGGGCAGGGTATGGGGATGATATGTGCCTCGGACACTCGTGGTCTCACTCCACTTCTTGTCTATGAATAATTTAATGCCCACTGGGGCAGGCACTGGCAACCTGATCCGCCCCGCACCAGTCGTGCTCTCTTGCTTTCCCTCCCCCCCCCCCCCCTCACCTAATGAATATTTATTCAGACAAAGTGTAGCAGTGCTTTTTACAAATTGTCTTGGGCAAAATTTACCCTTAATTGGGTTTGTGTTTCCAGAGCACTTTACTGTCCTGTACTCATGGTAAATGGATGGAGGTGCAATATTGCAGCAGCAGCTTTTTGTATAAAGCCATGGAAAATGCTCAAGAATACATTTATCTGCCTTCAAATCTGAATAAATGATGCTCTATGTAATGAAGAACTCTTCCGTGAGGACTGGAGGGTCAAAAGAAGGATGACTTCATTTTTTTTTTTTCCTTTTTGCTTTGCTTTCCTTTCCTTTTAAAGTGTCTTTTCAGGGCCCCCTGACATCGACAGAAAGCTTAGGCACGGGATCATTTCTTAAATGCATATTTATGCACTTGGATTTGCCAAGCTGTCCTCGGTCCTTCTCTCACGGTGTGAAGCATCCCTTGTGAAGGGGCGCTGAGGGTCTCGCTCACAGCAGCAGAGCCAGGGGAGGAAACCAAGACCCTGGCATCCCCCAGACACAGGGCACAGCCCTCCCAGGTGGGCTGCAGTCCCCACTCCTTCATCGCCCTTCCTAAAAGCACAGACTACCTCAGCCACCCCGGCACATTTGCTTGCTTTCAAATGTCCCTTTCAGTGTGGATTTTGGTGAGTTGTTTGGCTGCCTTGTATTAAATGGTCTGTGAGCCCAACCACTTATATACACACACAACTTGTGTTGTTTTTGCAGATCTATTGCTTTTTTCCTGCCTCATAGAGAGCCGTGTGCATTTTTCTGCATGAGACATATTTAAAACTGAAAATAAAAATAACACATTAATCTTTTCCTTCCTCTGCATCCCAGACGAGCAAAACTGTTGGAGTAAACTCAAAACCGTTCCTTAATTTATGGAGAAATGCAGAAGCCTAAATCAAGCTCAGAGACGATTATATCACAAAATTTCCATGGAAGAATTTCAGGGAGACCAATTCTGCGAGATGCCGAAAGTCAAGTTCCTGACCCCCTCTGAACTGCCGCAGACACCTCTTCGCTCCAGGGTAAGGGTAAAGGGGATTAGCGTTTTCCCTTTGGAAAATGCCACACCGTCGAAATGCCAGCACAGCTCTCATGGCTAGCCTCAGGCAGGCTGCCTGCGTGGAGTGCTGCCCCAGTACCTGCAGCTGATAGCAGTCACCCCAAAACTGGGTACTGGAGCAGGAGGCAGGAGTGAGAAGTGGGATGTAGGAATGCTGTGTCAGGCAGGTTTGAAGTCTCTGAATTTTGCACTAACTTTTTTTTTTCTTTTTTTTTTTTTTTTTTTTTTTTTAATTTGACAAACTGAAACAGAAGCTGCTGCACATCCAACCTTGGGCAACCAGCTGGGGAGACACCGCCAAGCACGTGGTGGGGGCCCCGTGGGAAGCCGTCAGTCTTTGTTGTATTGCATTTCTCAGATGTGCCCTGTAATTGCTCCTGCACTGGGAAGGACATCAATATCCCACCAAAGCAGAGCCTGGGAGCTGCTGGAGCGGCGGTGCAGGGACAGGGATGAGGATGGATGTGTTACGTGTCCGAGTGCACGGGGCTCCTGGTGCACCGCGTGCTCGCCCGACACCTTGGCAGCGCTGCCATACACAAACCCACTCATCTAACAAGAGAAACAGGCCAGGATCATGGCAAATGGTTTTCTGTCTGCGCTCCAGCCTCTCCGTGTGTTTCATCAGGGAGAACAAGACAGGAGCCCTGGACGTGGCAGGGCTGCGATGGTGGCTGCTCTGTCATGCTCCACGCCAGCTTGGGGGCATGCGAGCTGCTGAAATACGGCTGGAACACCGCTGTGCTGCATCTTGTTGAAAAAAAAAAACCCGATTTGTTAAAAGAAATCCCACACTGAATGACTGATTCTGGTCCATTCAAATATGTAAACAGTGGCCCCACCGTTTAGCTGTCACGTATGTTGATAGCCTCTATGAACTGAAAGGCAATTCTCTCCCCGGCTGCGCTATCACGTAACCTCATCAGGAGACGAACAGCCTCCTTACCCCCAAACATTTTGCAATTTGCATTTAGATTGTTCGGTGCCGACGTTCAGAGTAAGACACTTCCCGGCTCCGTCAGACGAAACCCGGTTGTCATTTAGCACAGCGGCAGTCAATTTACGTTCCCATTAATGCGGATCCCAGGCAATTATATGGGGAGGGGAGGGGGGAGATCCTAACAAATTGCCCCCCACCCCTGTGCCTGCTCGCTTTATTGCCAGGCGGGCAGCTGCAGGGCAAATTGGATGCACCCGAGAAGAAGAGCAAGTTAATGCTCTTCTGCTGCTGCTACAGGGGATGGAAGGTGTGGGGGGCCGGCGGATACCTTGAGTCCCTCTGCAGCATCACCAGCTGGGAGAGACTCAAAAAAGTGTTGAAAATCCCTTTCTGTGACTTCCTCGCTGAGCCCATGGGATGCCGATTTCTTTTTACGCTCATCAGGGGTCTCACCAGGGTGCAGATAAAAAGCTGAGTGTTAAGCTGTGGTGGTTTTACTCAGGTGGGCGGCTGAGCTCCACCACAACTGCTCTCTCACTCCCCCTCCTCAAAGAGGAAAAGGGAGAAAATACGATGGAAGGGGCTCAAGGGTTGAGATAAGGACAAAGAGATCACGCAGTAATTATTGTGACGGGCAAAACAGACTCAGCATAGGGAGATTTATGGCCTATTACTGACAACCGAGAGAAGCGAAAAACAAAGGAAAGAAATCAAAAACACCTTCCCCCCCCATCCACCCTCTTCCACCTCCTCCCCCCAAGCGGCACAGAGGAACAGGGGAATGGGGGTTATGGTCAGTCTCTAGTTGCTTTTTCTCTGCCGCTCCTTCTCAGTCACTCTCGTCCCCTGTGCTGTGGGGTCCCTCCCACGGGATGCAGTCCTTGCTGAACTGATCTGGCGTGGGCTTCCCACAGGCAGCAGTTCTTCAAGAACTGCTCCAGATATGGGTCCATACCACAGGGTCCATCCCTCGGGAGCAAACTGCTCCAACCTGGGTCCCCCATGGGCAGCAGCTCCTGCCACGTCACCTGCTCATGCATGGGCTCCTCTCCACAACCTACAGGTCTGGCCTGGAATCTGCTCCGGCAGGGCTCTTCCTCAGGCCGCAGCCTCCATCAGTGCAGGTCCACCTGCTCCACCGTGGTCTCCTCCATGGGCTGCAGCGTGGAACCCTGCTCCACCGTGGTGCTCCATGGGCTGCAGGGGGACAGCCTGCTTCACCATGGGCCTCACCACAGGCCGCAGGGGACTTCTGCTCCGGCGCCTGGAGCACCTCTCCCCCTCCTTCTTCACTGACCTTGGCGCCTGCAAGGCTGTTCCTCACTCCTCTCACCCTCCCAGCTGCTGTGTGGCAGTGGTTTTTTTTTTTTCTTTTTTTTCTTTTTTTTTCTTTTTTTTCTTTTTTTTCCCTGTCTTAAATCTGCTCTCACAGAGGCTCAAAAGAACATCACTTATTGACTCAGCTCTGGTCAGCAGTGGGGCCCTTACATGGGGCAGTTTCTAGATCCTTCTCACCAAAGCCACCCCTATGGCCCTTTGCTACCAAAACCTTGCCACGTAAAACCACTACATAAGCGTGCATGGGGATGGGCCCACCTGCAGCTGAGCTGCCCCTATAACTATGGGGTAAGAGGAGCCCAGTGCCAGCCCCTGCCTGGTGGCCCAGCTCGTGTGGCTGAGAAAAAACAAGTGGTTTCCTGTGGGTGGGGGAGACACCCATGCTCCAGTGATTGGAAATCCATCTGTGGCCGCTTGGAAAGTTATTTTTGCTACATGAAAGGCTGGGATGTGAGGATGGGGCCTTCTCCAGACTGTATCACCTCTTGGCGCTCTTGCTAGGACAGCTCATTTATTTGCCTTGGCAGTGGCGTGCCGAGCTGCGGGTCTGCCAGGTTCACCATGTTGTAAGGAGCTGCTGATGTCAGGAAGAGCTTTTGGACGCAGGAAAGCCCCGCAGATGTTGTCCAGGTGGTTCTGCTCTCCACGAGCAGTTTAGGACCAGCCAAGCCACGTTACAATTTTACGATGATTATTTTTCTTTTGAAACCCGACTGGAATCGCATCGCGTGCTGGAGCGAAGCGCGAGGTGCAGGGCCGGGGTTCGGCGAGGTACATGGCCTCAGAAAGTAGCTGGCACGCTCCTCCCGATGGCATTTCGCACTGTCCTGTTGGTGAAACCGGGCAGCTGGTGAGGCTAAACAGGAGGGAAAGCTGCTGCCTCCCCACTGTTAAATTCTTGCATTTCCCATTTTTTGACTCGGGAGCCAGGTCTGCAGGTTCCCCGGCTGTACGCAGCCCAGAGGACACATGGGGCATGCTGCCAGCCCCATGCCTGGGCCCATGCAGGTGTTTTCTTCCACCCACCAACTTGCTCAGCCCCAGAGAGATGTCGGAGCATGCCCGCAGCCTGCTCAGAGGGTTGAATGCTGCTGCGGTCCTTGAAAACACTTCTGCTGCCACATTTCCTGCCAGCCTTCCTGCCACAGCCTTACCTTTGTCCCTCTTCCAGCCAGTCATAGAACCACAGCGTGGTTTGGGTTGGAAAGGACCTTCAAAATTACCCATTTCCAACCCCCTGCCATGGGCAGGGACACCTCCCACCAGACCAGGTTGCCCAAAGCCCCATCCAGCCTGGCCTTGAACACCTCCAGGGATGGGGCAGCCACAGCTTCTCTGGGCAGCCTGTGCCAGCGCCTCAGCACCCTCTGAGTGAAGAACTTCTTAATGTCTAATCTAAGCCTCTTATTTTAGTTTAAAAACATCCCCCCTTGTCCTGTCATTATTTGCAAGAGCAAAAAGTTGCTCTCCACCTTTTTTATAAGCTCCCTTGAAGTACTGAAAAGTTGCAATAAGGTCACCTCAGCGCCTTCTTTTCTTTAAGTCCCTGCTCTCTTCCTCTGGACTGCTTGTCTCCATGTGTCACCCCAGTGTTAACTTCTCAAGATTTTGAAAAAAGCACAGATCTGCCAAAAGAAGAATACCAGAAGGACATGCCGTTCTGTCTTCTGGTTGGGCAGGTCTTACCTTTACTTGGCCTTTACTTATGTTGGGATTACTACTTTTTCCTTGCGAGCCTCAGAGCTGCTAATGTTGTTTGTTCACTTTGCTGTCTAATGAAGAGAGAAATTTCAGTCGAGTTGCCTTAATGTTTATTTTATTTAAAGAATCAGAAACACAGTCATTGTAGTTCATTTGTACTCATATCCGCCAACATTTCCTAAACCACATTAACATTCATGTATAACAAAACATTTTCTGAGCTGTGCAAAGTCCAAACAATTTGTTCAATTACTTGAACCCACTTCTAGAACAGCAAACCTGGCATTTTACAAACTGAGGCCACCAGAAGGATTCTTCTCCTTTCCCTCCCTGTTGTAGGAGATGCAAATCTCCTTCCCCTTTCCCTTGTAAGACAGGTAGAAATTAGACCACAGTACAAGTCAAACCTCTCTCAGCCCAGGACTTCCCAAATGGCACTGGGTCACGTTTCCGTATCACTGATCTGCATTTTGTTCTGCACTTGTGCTCCCTGCATGGAAGTGATTTGTCCAAGAAGATTACTCAATAACTCAAAGTGTGATGCTAAGCAGTAAACGGGCCAGAAAACAGCTGTGATCAAAACAGATCCCATCCTTCCCTCCCCCCCCTCCCCCCAAACTATTTTTCCTTGCAGGAGGTATGACTGGAAGGGTTGTTGTCCATTAAAAAAAACCACCATCCTCCCTGCAGAATATATATTAAAGCACTGATTTCACGACACAACATCTGCGTGTTTCCCTTTATCTTCTCACATACCGACTTTTGTCCTGTTAGAGTTAAGCGTTAAAAAGTGGAAATCTGGAACCATTTTAGATCTGGCTAAACACAATAGGCAGCAACCGAGCCGTCATCCTGTTCTGTTTTTCTGCGTGTAGTAAATACGCCCATGGAACAGAATTTTAAAAGAACTTTAACCGCTGTACGTTGTCAGAAAAATCTCCTCGTCTCTGACAGAGCTAACCCAGAGTTTTTATTGGAATCGATAACACGCATTTTGGCATTTCCCACTCGCTAACCGTGCAGTTTCCTGTTTGAGGTGCAGCGATACCAATTGTGATTTGGACCAAATAAACGGACTGATATGGCTCTATTCTCACACGAGTCCTTCCAGAAGACATTTCTTCAATCTCTTATTGGTTATGAAAAGGCAATTTCCTCTCAACAGTAACTAAACTTTTAGTGGCTGACTCATTACAATCTGGAATACGAACAAATGCGGCAACGTTGAATATAAAAAGAAACATCCTGAAAATAATGCCTCCCTGTTCGAAGGTGCTATACTTGGCCATGGACTGTGTTTCTGGAATCTGTTTGTTACGTGTGACAGCAAGAAGAAACTTATTTTACAGAGAACGAAGCCACAGAGCTGAACTTAAATAGGAACGTTCACTTACACGTTTTTGATATGTACTAGTATACACGGCTTGAATGAAAACAAAACTTACACCTTCACATATGAAATACTGGCAACGCAGTAATGATGATCACCCACTGGGCCTCTTCCTTTTAATACGATCATCTCCAGGTTACAGTGCCTCCAACATGCTTTTAAATGACCACCACATGTTGGCTTTGGCGAAGAGCCAGCCGCCGGGAAAGGCAAGGTACAGATACAGCTAAGAAAATCCTTTCATCACATTTCATTCACCAAGAGCTGATTTCTTTTTAAATACTCTCACAATTACATTATTGAATTTTTCTCATTCTGCTTCATAGGAATAACTGACTAAACTCGCTTTACATTTATTGCACCTTTAAGTCCCTGGTAGATGGAAGCTCATATTGCCTGATACATTTTGTATTGTAGCTTGACTGTGTTAAGAAATTGAACAGTCTCCAAAAACTGTACATTTCTACAGTAAGGAACCGTGTTTCGGTAATGCTAATTACAGCCGTCGCAGATCAGCTCTCATCTCCGTGATGCAACAACAGAGGAAAACTCCAAGGTCCCTGCGCGTGCTAGAACCTGCAGTGTTCTTCTTATTGCCATGAAAAAGTCAATTAAAACGACTCCTCCGGGAATTGCTTCCAATTCTGGAGTCATTATCACTCTCCAGACGGAATGCTGTGCTTCAGCGTGGGTCTTCGGACACTATAAATACGCAAGAGAGAGTGAGCGTGTGCTTACTGCACAGGCACGCTCCTCCAGGTATATTTATCAGTGACCAAGCAGCTTTTTCGCTTTTCCTCTATGAAGCATGAACGCACGGTCTGATCTCAATCTTCAGGTACACTTCTGATTTTGTATGTTGAATGCAAACTTTGTTGCAGCCTCTCTGTTTAACCAAACCGAACCTTTAACGATTAAAAAAAATAGCACCAGATGTATGAAAAAGAGGAAATGTCTGATCTAGTAGGAATATATATAAAGTATAACAATTCTTACAGTAAAAAGGTACGTCGTACAAAAAAGCAATGGAAAGTGATACGGAAGGACAAAACTCCATGCTGCATATAATAAGGGCAGAAGACAGGCAAAAGGGATTCTGCTTGAATAACCACAGTTTAATGGTGGAGCTGAACTTCCTCCAGGATCTCCCGGGCGCGAAGGCCGGGACACATCGGATGGTACGGGACTCTGAGCACTGACACACTTACTGACAGACTCACGCAGCATATCTCTGAGGTATATAGAAAGCATGACGTTAACGTTTTGGACTCCTCCTTCTTTCTTGCACGACGACGCGCAAATCTTTACTCGTGTTTTATTTTTGATTTTTTTTTTCCACCCTCCCCTCCCTCTTTTTCCATCAGGAAAAACAAAAATCACAGAATCCCAGTCTAAGAGCTTCCTAGCACACCTCCGTGAACTCTCAAATCCATCTTGCATAGGCCAGTAATAAGAACACTGCAGCTCTGACAAATAAGTTACAGCAATATAACAACTTTCCTCTTATTTTTTTTTTTTTTCTTTTAAAGATATTTTCTCTATAATTTACACCAAGGGGTAACAGCCGGAGTTCAGGTTACGTACAGTCCGAATGGGCGTCCTTTCAGTCCGTGGTTCCCGGGGGAAGGCACTACTTCAACATCCCGCTGTATGCACCGCGCGCGGGTTCAGAAGCACAGCGGGGCGCTGCGTCTCCGGAGCTGTAGACTGAAGGGCCTGGGGGAGAGAGAGTCTTTGGAAATAAAAATGGCAGTGGTTATCAGTCCAGTTTCCCTTTGCTGTCTCTTCTTGTGCTATGCAGTTTCCCCTGAAAGCTCCTCCAGTCCAGAGAGCGGTGCTCGGTCCTCAGAAGCTCTCTACAAAGCTCCCGGGGAAGAGGCCCGTCCTGCCATTCCTCTGTAGCGTCCCTTTGTACCAGCCGTCCTCCCGCTTCTTGTGCACAAACACAATGTCTCCTTCCTTCAGTTCGATCTCCGCCTCGCTCTGCGGCGGGTAGGGAACCACCACGCGGTACCTTCGGGAAGAAAAAGGCAAAGACAGCGTCGGACACATCCACCTGACTGGGATCTGCAGCCGTGTCACAAGACACGGGCGGACGTGGCCGGGCCTGCACTCGCCCCCCCTCTCAGCTTGTTTTGCACCGTCCTGAGCCCCCACCTCCTGGGCTGGATGCGAGGGGCTGTGTGAACAGACAGGGTGGCTGTCGGAAAGGGAGACCCCCTCCTCCCCCCAGCCCCGCTGAGGCCCCAGGGAGATGCTGGGGAGGGATGCGTCCCCAGGGAGATGGATGCGTGCCAGCCACCGCTTGGCTGATGGGAACCTTTTGCCTCTTTCTGGTGCTGACCTGTAAAGCGAGACCGAAAAGGCAGCCTGGCTTTCATGCTCCTTTTGCTGCTAATGAAGTGTCAGCGCCAGCAGCTGCCTGAAAGCCCGTGTCAGGCCGTCCTGCTCCGGGACAGAAAAGGGAGGCCGGCTTCCTCCTCCCCTCCTCAGCCCAGCGGCCCCAGGGGCTGCTGCTAGCTCGGCCAGGAAGAGCTTCGGGACATGGGAAGATTTGTAATTGTGGAAAAAACTGGCTGTGTGTCGAGGCAGAAACATCACCTCGCCTCTCCCTCCCCCGCGTCCTGCGAACCAGAAACCTTGAGGAAAAATACGTTTGGAAGCATCAGTAATTCAGGTTTTCTCCAAACAGTTGTGTCTGAGGCAGCTACATTTTCTACTAAAACTCAGTATCACGGGAAGATTGCTGCCCAGCTTGACCAGAGGCTTCGCTGGGACGCGCTCTGAAGCCGGACGGTGACAGCAGGAGGGTGCTGCCACATGCCTGCAGCGACAGCCTCGCTCACTGCCGCATCCCTCCATCCCGAACTGGAACTGGCAGGGCTCCGGCAGCCTGCCTTCGGTATCAGCAGAGCAGCCAAAGCACTTCACGTTGGTCTTCTTGCAATGCGCCTGGTGAATGTGCTTTGGGTCCCTCAGACCTGGGAGGGAAACTGAAGTGGAAGGATGTGAAGTCGCTTTCGAAGCCTCAGCAAGCCAAGAGGGAGACCTACCCTGAGCTGTTCACAGGGCTTCCTGGGAATGGGGCTTTCAAGAGTCACTTCACTTTAGTGAAGCAGTGGCAGCTCTGAGCCTGACAGGGCTATTCTGTGCTCAGGCTCATCAGCAGACGCGCTCCTGAGACCATAGCCCAGGCCCTTTTACACCGGCACACTTGTGAGCAGAGCTGGGAACGTATTCCTGCCTCACTCCTCTTCCTCCTCAGCACGTGTACTTTCACAGTTCTCTGGCATTTGGTTAACTAACAATCAATACCTGTCTTGCTAATTGCAACGTAATGAATATGGTACGATAGTTGCCAATTGATTATCTAAAGCCCATCTCCCAAGGATTAATCTCTCCACAACCACTGGACGGCTGCTGGTGCCCCAGTCATGCTTTTACCAGGCAAGCATTTATTTACAATATCCTGCCTTTTAGGACCGAGTCTGACACGCACTGAAGGATCTGGAGCACTCCCTGCAGCCGTTCCCTGAGAGGTGGTACCAAGGCAAGGGGTTGTTGAGTGGCAGCTGCTGATTTTCTTTTGCAGACATTTCTGAAGTACCTAGTGACCGCTGTTCTGAAGCTAGGGACCCCTTTTTGACACGACTGTGGAAATACCAGCTTTGGCTATGCGTTCGGACACCTCCACAGCCAAACCTCCTGTTACGTGGAAACACATTCGACTCCATTTGGAGTGGAGGGTCTGCTCTAAAACTGATTACAGCCTCATTAACTTGACATGGCAACACCGTCGTGTGGAAAATAGCTGTGTTCGAGCGCCATCAAAAACCTGTTGGTCATCTCCGTCCCTTGGCCAACAAATCTCATCGTCACTTCCTTTCTCTACGGAAGAGCAAATAATAGAGGTCGAAAAGTGAGCTGCCGGCTGGCTGCAGGAAAATGGTCTGTCACGCTATCATCTGCGGAGCCGCTGCACTTACATTACGAGGCTTTGCCAATTACAGCCATTATGCAAATGAACGCACACATTATTTCAAACACTCCGCTGCAGTGTTGATTAATTAAATTATCAGAGCGGAACAATTTTAGCTGAGATGACGCCAGGTTTCGGATCTCACAACTCCACGTGCAGTCACAGCGCACCCGAGCTCTGCTCCGGGATCTCGAAAGGCGTTGAGGAAGAGGAGGGTTGGAACAGCCAAAGGTTGTGTCTGGTGCAGGGTCCCCCAAAAACTCCTCTGGGACTGCCTCAGGTCATACCTTAAGTGCACGGCCAACCTTTTAAAGGCAGGCTGGGCCTTAGGAGTAATGGGTTGGCAGTCCCTAAATGGTTCCCGTTTGAAGGGAGGTGACCACGCTCGGTAAGAATGCGCCCATCTTCATAAAAGGGATTCTCAGAGCATTTCCTTGGAGAGTTAAAAAATAAATAAATCCCAGTCACTGCATTACAGAACGAAGCACTCCTTCCCATTTAAGGAAACCCCAAATGCTACGGTTTAAACTTAATTAACTACGGTACCTCCTAGGATAACACCAAAGTGTTTTGGATGGAATAAGGAAATCTTAGATACAAAAGCCCTTGCAAATCGGTTAAAATGTCCTCCGTGGGAGACAAAAAAAAAAAAAAGGATGCTTGCATTATTTTTTTTTTTTTCCCTTGAGAGGCTTTTGAAGCAGTGCCGGGGAGAGCCAGAGCAATCAAGGTTGCAGCTTGCAGAAAAAAATGATCACACGGCAGGGCTGCCAGCAAGGGGCTCGCCGGCACCATAAATCGCTGCTGTCAGAGCATGTGCTGCCACCCCGAAACCTCCAGGTGGCATTTCAGCCTGTTTTTTTTTTTTTTTCCTCTGGAGTTTAACACATGTATTAGCCATACATATATGCAAATGCGTAGATTAGCCGTATTTTCTGGCAGAAAAGACCTTTTCTCTTCCCCCCCAAGACGTTCTCCCTTGCTCCCAAAAAGGCAGTCCTCTATACGCTTCTATTTATATCCCCACTTTTCATTTCTCTTTTCGTCCCCTTGTCTTTGAGAAGCTGCAGCAAAATTGCAGGTTTTCTCACGTCACACTGCCTCCTGGCATTTTAGACGGATCTCAGAAACAACTCGTTTTTGTCGAGGTCACGTTATACCCCTAAATCACCAACTTTTAAAAATGCTAAGCGGCTGGGCAACAACCATGATTACAAGTGTGGCAAGCGCCCCTGCCTGTTACGAACAACGTTTGGCATTTTCTGTTGCAGACCGTACCTTCAGACGGTCACAGTTCTGCCAAATGCTGACCATTTTGTCCCAAACTCCCCACTACGTCAGGCTGAGGATCCCACCTGCAGCCCGGACCGTCCCGTCTCTTTGAGGGAGAACGTCAGGGTTATTTTGCAGTGCCAGCAAGACCGAGGCGAGGGCTTCCCCAAACTGCTATCATTTTGTTTTTTAAGAAAGCGAAAACAGCTAAAGGTGCCAGGCATGCAGACACGTAAGAGAAGAGGCGTGTGGCTGCCAAAGCCACCTCATCCTCTGCAGAGGCTGGGAGATGCCAAGCGAGCGACCCCAGCGAGATTCACTGAGCAGCGCAGGTGCGAGGCGAGTGGATTCTCCGACTCCTCCAGCTGCAGAGCCTCGAGCCGCACTTTCCACGGAGCGAGATTCATCTCATGCATTCTAGCAGCGTGGGAGGCACTTGTCTGGTCTGAGTTACTCACGCAGGCTCTTCTGCCATTGCACGCCGACAGGCATTGAACAGCATTGATCAGAACTGATCGGTAATTAAGGGCTGAGGCCTGAACACCGAGGGGAAAAAGAACAAAATACCGAGTATCTGCTCACCTGCGTCCCGTACAATGATGGAGGTACAGAGGCCCATAAGATAGAGGTACAATAAGGCAAATTAGGACCGGAGGGCTAACCTCCAACCTGGAAGTATTGCAGGATTCGGTTCCTGAGGTGGCTAATTCCAGTTTCCCAGTCCTGAGGCAGGTGTCCCCAGTCAGAGAAGCACTTAACCATGTGCATACATGCTCAGAACACCCTCCTGGGGTCATTTCTCTGGTATCGCTTTCCAGGAAAGAAGCACGCCCTTCCTTTGCTTTCCCTTCTGGCAAAGAAGACGTATGTGCACGACGAAATTGAAGTCAATGGGCGTTGAGCACATGCTTGAATGCTTCCTTGAATTGAGAGCTCGATTTCTAACGTGGCGGTGATTTGTAGGAAGGATACAGGGAAACACGGAGGGGGCTATTTTAAAGGTCAGACTCACTGCTCCTATTTCATTCCGCAGTGCTGCAGTGGTTACAACGTGCTCAAAGGCTCCCCGAAAACCAGGCGAACACCGCCCGGACACGCCGGTCGTGACAGCAGGGCCGGCTACAAGCGCTTCACCAGAACACAGCCTGGCAGGATTAGTGCCAGTTACTCTAGAAGAGCCAACAGCGCGTGACATGTTTTACTCAGGTTTGCGTCTGGGAACGGTGCCAGCCCGCCAGGGGAACATGACTCACGCACGCGCCCGCTCGGCTCGCCCGTTCCGCTCCGCGCACAGTCACATCTTCTCGAAGGGGGTGGCAAGGAAAGCCTTCTCCGTCGGTGCCGCTGGGCAGCTGGCGTGCCCCTCTCCCACCTGGACCACCAGCCTCCGTGGGACGCGGGCATCTCTGCGGCTGCCGGATCTCACGTCACCCCTGCATGGGACCGGCCGTGCTGGTGTTGCTTCTTGCACCAGCGGCAAGTGGATGCGGCAGGAGCTGGAGAGGAGTGCCTGGGGCACATGCAGCCTGATGGGGAATTCGCTGCCCTGTCGGTCGCTGCGACACAAAGTGACAAGGCCACCACCTGGGAAATGTCTCCGCTCCGCTGCTCAGGCTGCCGGATGCTTTGTGGCAGAGAGCAGCAGGAGGAAGGTGGTTTTATGAAAGGACAGTGGGAAACTACACCCAGAAGGCAGGGCTGGGCACGCAGCATCCCAGTTAAACATCACGGCGAAATGACCAGTTTCCTTTCCAACCCAGCCAGACAGGGCCTGGTTTGGGGAACGTCAAGTGGGGTAAGATAAAATACTTGTTTTCCTGGCCCTCCCCACGCACAAAAAAAATGACAGACATTATCAGCAGCTCGGTGCACCTTCCTTCCTGACCTCCCAGCAAGGGCTGTGCTGCCCAGCAGCAGGACGGGCACCTGTGCTGTTGAAGTGTGAGAGCCAAGCTGCAATGAGGGCCGTGCGATGAACCCCCTGCACGGTGCTAGTGGCACGGCTGCTTGGCCTCGACCAGCAGCCTGGCCGTGGCGAGTGCCGGAGACGCATGGCAGCAGCCTCCACGGGAGGAGTAGCGGTGCTCTGCTGCCTGTGTGAGCCCCGTCCGAATGCCGTAAATATTCAGGAATGTGCTACTCCTTCCAACCTTCCAGCGCTCTGCTTCTGCGCGCACAGATGGGCGTTGGGAGACGGAAAGCCAAGTACAGCTAAGTGCACTGAAATGCTCTGCAGCTTTTTAAAATTTCATCCAGCATCTGAATCTGTTTATCTAACTTTTTTTTTTTTTTTTTTTTCTTTTTCCCTTTTCCTCCCCTCCCTTTTCTTTCTCAGAGAATTGCTCCTACTGTGCAGATGAAATGCACCAAAATGCAAACAAGCAAAATATGGAGCCGAGCGATGTTGAATGCAAGTTCCTCCGCTGCCAGATGTGAAGAGAACAAGTGGTTTGAAAACTGTAATTTGTTTTAAAAAAAATATAATTTGGTACTTCTGAGCAATTTGATGATTTAATGAGCACAGATGGATGTGGGATGAATTTCTAAGAGACAAGTGTTTAATGTATCTGCTCAGATTATTCCAGGACTAAGCATTATCCTTCCTAGTGCATGAAGGTAATTAATATTTCCCATTATGGGCATGAAAAAACCCATACGATCAGTTAAGGAATGCAGATACACCAATGATATGGAAGTTAATTCATAAATCAATTAAAGCATCTTGCCTGCTGTGTATAATTAGGGTTACTTCAATTATAGCTTATTTTCAGATTTAAGACTCAGGAATCAAAACGCTTAAAATCGGAGGAAGTTCCTTCCCACCGTATACTGCAAGTGGAAGGATTTGCACAGTTGTAGCAGTCTAAATTTATTTGCTCCTTGTTCCAGCAAGGCTGAGCAGACGCAGCTAACTCGTGTCCCTCTGGCTCCGTTCTCTTTCCCTCCAGCTGCTTGTAATTGTCATTAGTTGAACGTTTCACTGTCAGGACCCTCCAGAGGTGAAATGAGAAATCTGTAGGATACAAATTTGTAGGACTGGCCCTGGCGTATTAAACAAGGTGTCCAGGCTTCTCTACATCAAAGCCTTGAAAGCAGCACCTCAGCAGCCAGCTCCAGAGGCGCCAGGGAATGCTCCTCCCTGTTTCTCTTCATGGCTAGGTTTAACTAAAGGTGCAGCATTCCACTGATCTAGTTACGCTGGTGCTAAATCTGGTTTATATTGATTTAGCTTTTCTTATAGCATTAATCTAAACCCATGTAGACCAAATTAAGTGTGCCTAAATAGGGATTGGTTTTTCACTCTTTTCACTAAATTGGTTTTTCATGGATTTTAAGGACAAGAGACTACTGTGATAGTGTGCTCTCGCTGCCTTCATTACAGCGCTGAAGGACTTGCCTGTATTTATTTCTGCTTCAAGCCTAATAGCTGTGCTTGAGCCACAGCATCTCTTTCAGACAAAATGCTCAACCCAGAATAAAAACATTCCCATGTCTGTTCCCTTATTCAGTCTCCTACAGCCTGGTACCAAGCTGTTCCTAAGCCTGCTATTTAACAGATGTAACAAAGATCTAACAGCATAGTGTTTTAAATCATCTATTGTTCTTATGATATTTCTCTGAGCCCACTCCATTTGGCCTCAGTTTTGGCTCTTCTGAAATATGCTGTTACTTGCTGTTCTCCTCACCAAGGAGTTAAATTATCTCCGTACCATCGTGTATGCCCTCTTCATCACCTTCCTCCCGCTTTAGTCATACATCCTGCAGCAGCAAAAACTTTATGTTGGGCAGTGTGGGTCCAAGACCCAACTCTTTTTCTAGAGATCCCCAGTCTAGAGTTACATCCAATGCCAAAGAGTGAATCTGTCTGCAATCTACTTAATACCTGCCGGTCAGTTGTGTACAGTTTGCTCAGCAGGACACTTTGTGGTAACACGCCAGATGCCTTAGAGAAGTTTAAATATGTTATGGGGTCATTGTTATCATTGTTATCAAATTTCAACCTGCCTTCAGTAAACACTGTGTAAGGTGTGGACTGTCCTGTAGCATCACTTATTATGCCCTGCATCAGCTGCTCTATAACCCTGACTAGATTCAGGGTCAGGCTGACCTGTCTGATGCATTTCATTTAGCTTCTTTCATACCCTCAGATAAAAATGATTTATTTCATTTTTTTTCAGCTTTACTATTCCAAAATTGCTACATGAGAGCCTCATGAGTTTATTAAAATATTGGGATCCCCTTTATAAAGTGGTATTTGCCACAGAACCTACACCCTTTGGGCTGAGAAAGCGCTGCTGTCCTCTCCATTTAGCCACCTAAGGTCAATCTACAGAGCTGCAAAACCCCGCAACCCTTGAGCAAGTTAAACTTGCAGCCCCCCCCCAAACTCTCCCTGAGGATGGATGCATGCTCCAGGTGACCTCTGGAGATGCCCAGCTTACCTTTCCCGAGGCAAAGGCTTGGGCTCTGGCCGAATAGCTGCCATGGAAGAGAGGGGCTGCCTGGCAGGAGAAGGGATGGAGAAATTCAGATCCAAGGAGCCTGTTTTTCTGTGCAGAGGCTCCAGCCCCATGGCTCCCTGCATTTCGCTCTCGATAGGGCACGAGCCGGCCCTGCCGTGGCTGGAGAGGGAGGAGAGCTCGGGTCCCACTGCCCCTTGTAGGACCCCTTCGATGGCCGCCTGGGGGTCGTGCGTGGGGGACACGGACGGCGGGGAGCGCGACTTCTTTTTCGTTGACGCTCCTGCTAGCAGCTTCAGCAGCCCGCTCTTCTTCTCCTTCTGCAAAGGAACCAAAGGAAATGAGGGCAGTGAGCAGACATCCTTAATCCCTCTGCTTTTCTTTTGGAAAAGCTCAGTGTGTGGCAGGAAACTTCCTTTGACTGCATTGACCAGGAGTGGATCCAGGCAGAACCTGAGCTAATGATGGTCTTACGGAAATCCCTCCTCGTCCAACAGTGCTGCACTTGTTCAGCAGAAGGACCTAGCATATTGCAAAGACAGCCTCTGTTTTGAAGTTCACCCAGGCAGTGATCATATGCCTCTGGAAAGAAAACAGTGCAGTGAGTGGGACAGCAAAGGCACAAGCTTCCCATGCAGAGAAGGGGGCAACCGAACTGCTGCCCTCTCCCTTCCAGAGGAATCCTGTCCCCCAGCAGAGAGACTCCCAAAAAGTAACACAGCAAACCCTCACTGCAAAGTCTGTGCATGTGAATTTTGACGTTTCTACAGGGGTTTCTGGTACAGAGTAATGACAACAAGATAACAGCGCTCTTTCAATTAACGTGCAAAAAAAAAAGCTCAACCTCTGTTACTGAAGAGATGCATCAGACCTTGCATGCTTTATGACGGTGAGAAATCCTGCTACATGTCTACCTCAAGCACACACAAGTGCAGAATATTCTTTCCTTCAGCTAGAAAGTTTTTTTGGGCGCACTGTGTGCAGAAACTGCCCATCTCCTGGCGCACAGCGCTAGGCTAGAGTTGCAACCAGCAGTGCTCTGCAGTCATTTTTCCATTTTTTTGTTTTAACCACACAAGAAGTTTTGCAAAAGGTCTGTTAGATTTCTTTCTCCTCCTTCAGACATGCAAGGCATTATCCAAGACTATCTTCAGAGACTCAGGGCTGAGAAGTTCGGCTATATTTGATAATTTGTTCTATAATAGGTTCCTGGGGGGGGAAAAAAAAAATGAACCCAGCAGCAACCACAATACTTATGGAAAAGGATCTCTCCATCTTTGAGCAGGAACGCTGTTTGGAAATACAAGCCAGCAATTTATTTATCCTCTGTAGACAAAACGTCTCACGCGAGGTTTAAAATGATGCTCATTTATGTGCTGACTGCTGAAGTAATTTTTCAAAGCAGCTTTAAAGAATAGGAGGGCTGCACTAAAATAAATATAAGCTTTTAGAAGATGCTCGGAGTAGTAAATCTACTTGTAAATGTACTTGGAGTATCTGACGTCTCGGCTCCCAGAGTTCTCGTTTGCACTTTTCAGCTGTCACAGACTGATCAGGAAGCAGAAATACCGTAAATGTTAAGATACAGAAGAGCAAAAGCAAAGTATAGTTGTTATTTCAGAGGCAGTGTCCAGTGATTTGAAGAACCGTCTGGACTAGGCTTCCAGCTGGTGGTACGGTGGTCTCCTGCATACCACCAGCTCTGACTATTAAGGGCATTTGTCACTTACAGGTTACTCTATGGATGAAAGGATCCCTCCTGCCAAGATGTTCATCCGGGCAGAACCCGTGGAAGCTAAGGGAGGCTGGCCATATGGCACGGTCAGGTCCAAACCACTACCTTAATCCCCCTGGATGCACCCGGAAAGCAAGCCAAAGGCCCCTGAGGAGCATCTCCCCTCCCCGACCAGAAGGCAGCCTTGCAGGAGCTGTGCATACTGGAACTCACCCCAGGTACCAAAAAATACTTCATGTGTGCTAGAGAGTGTTTCTCACTCTCTAATTAAGAAATATCGCTGCTGTCATCATTGCATCAAATTTTAAAGCTCTTCAAAAATTGCAAACCTCTCCTTTCCCTGTAGCTCACTGAAACAATAGCTCTAATGATCCCGGCATACTGTGTCAATATGCGTTTGAAGGTGTCTAAAGGTCAGTGACAGAACACAATAGCCATTGTGGGGCTCTGGAGAAATGGCTATTGTGCAGCAGTGAGCACTTCGAGCCTCTTTAATTGCCAGCTTCGCACATGCAAAGTAACTGCACGAACTAAAGCCCCGTTTAATGGACAATTAATATTCCTGTGTGCTAGCAGCTTTTCTCATTTTTGCTTCTAATTTAAATACCCCCGCAAATTTTCGTTAGAAAAAAACCTTGTATGCCTGAGACCACGTAAGGCACAGCAGCCAAAATCTTTGGACCGGAGGAAATGCCTACATTCACGCCCATTAAGAAACACTCGGGTTTGTTTAGAGGAACAGCTTCCACCCTTCAAGGTTAGCTCTGGCATCAATTTCTACGCTGAAGCTCCCGTCCCTCCGACAGCAGAGAGCTATAATGAACTTAGTGATGTACCCATCATTCTGCTTTAACAAAGGGCAAAATAAAGAATTGATTTTTCAGCCTCTTCGTATTCAACTGAGCATTTTACTAAACTTTTGAGGCTAAGACATGTGGTCGTTAAAGAGCTAGGATGAAGAACTGCATTTACTAAACGCAGACCTGCTAGTCAAAAGCCGAAGAGTCCCATCCTTCCCTCTGTGCCCGTGGGCAAGATATTTGGAGGGGAACACATACAAAGCACCTTGGGTGCCTGGAGCGTAGACATTACATCCCTCGCTCCGGCTCTGCCAAGTGCTCTCAGCCTCTTCTGGTCTCACACTGCCAGATCCTCTGCTCAGAGCACTTCAAGCAAAACGAGGACTGCCAGGAGCCGATAATTTATCGTGATGTCTCTCATGAGAAACAGATTGGGTTCGAACCTGCTGTGATCAGCAGTTCAGCTTACACCCCTCCATGCCTCCTCCTCCCAGCTGTAAAACGGGAGTAAGTTAAAACCCCTTCTGCCGTGGGAATTCATTAACGTTACGAAGCCACACGTTTCTTTAAGAGCAACTGGTCCTCTTCCATGGCTTCAATACCAACATAAAAAAAAAAGAAAGGATTTTGGAATGGAACGTTAGAACGCAATCCCAGAAACGATTTATTGCGAGCGTCCAAGTATTATGAATTCATTTAATATTTAGTGTAATAGCAACCATCCTTCATAAGAAATTAATTTAATATTTATATGGCTGTCCAAGACAGACCTTTCTGCAGCAGTTTTCACTGTAAATCAACTGAGCATCAGCGGGCATAAGTGCTGTACAGAAACCTTCAGCAGGCTCTGTGGGTTTTGAAAAGAGAGAAGAAGTTTACAGAGGACAGATCTGATGACTTTCAGGAATTACGTTTTTGAACAACAACAGAAAAGATGGTTTCCTTTTTCCATTCACAGACTGCTGTTGTATCGCTTTCGAGGAAATCTGTAATCTACTGAAACAGCTGTGCAATTATTGGGTTTTCTTTGTCTGGTAGCTGCATTTCCAATTGACTGCAAACTGTGTTTGACGTCCCTGCCTCCTGAACCCACCAAGGTCAGACCTTTGCATCTGTGCTGATGGATGGATTCGCAGTCCTGACAGCCCTTCTCCCATCTCCTGGCTACTGCCCACGTGTCTAACCGCATTTAAATCACCACCTTTGTGCTGCTCAGGCTTTATTCGAGGAAGTTCACAGTCAAAATTTCCAAACCATTAATTTCATAAGGATCAATACCTTCTTTAAAAAAAAAGGGGGAAAAAAAAGAGAGACAGAAAGAGTGAAAATAGCTTTCATATAAATCCCAGATAAGAAAAAATGGGCTGTGAACACAGACAGTGTCTGCAGGCCAGAATTTCTTCCTTCCTTCCTTCTCAGTGGAAATCAGTTCCTGGCAACACATGGATGGGATGGGATGGGCAACGTTTCTGAGACCCTGAAGCTTTGGGAAGCCAACACTTGGACAGGTACAACTTCCCCTCGGTATGTCACTGTGGGAGCATTTTGCAAAGTGAGTACAGCCTGAGCTTAAGAACTCATGAAAGACTAGATCAAAATTAAAGTCTCAGATATGTAAATGTTGAAATATTTTGCTTCACAGTAATTGGGGATGATTTTCCCCCTCATTAATAACCCCACTTGAAGATAATAACCAGCTCTTCTTTCAGCTTCAGAGATGAGATGAGCACAGAACGCGGCTCCTTCGCTGATGACTGAGTGATAACGGAGTCCCGTGTCTGCAGAGTAATCATCATGCCATAATCCAAATACCAATTATACAGCCTGGCTTTATTAATATAAGTCTTCATTTTCTTTCTTTCTTTCCTTTTTTATTTTTTTCTTCCAAACCACCCTAATAAACAGAAGATTCGGCTTTAATTCCTTCATCTGCAGCTCCTAATACTTCATTTCCCACCTATCCAGGCTCATTAAATAAATGAGGAGACCTCGCTGCAGCTGATAGAGAAACTGGCTCCAGCCATTGAAATGAGGTAATTTCTCATGCAGCACCAGTTACATCAATAGATAAGAGAGCCAGAGGGAGAAAAAAAAAAAATCATTTAAAAATGAAGAAAAGAGAAACAAAACCGCTTAAATGCTGCCCTGAGCCCTAAAGAACAAACGAGGAACTCATTTCTCAGTCAGTACCCCCCAAAACACCACTTGTATTGCTTGTTTAACTTGGTCAGTACTTTTCCCAGCAAATTTAAGTTAGTGTCTGGAGAGTAATGCATTTCTATTCTGATTCCAACTTGGTTGTTGGTGACCAATGCTTGCGCTGAAAGACTAGGTGGTCTTTCAGGTTATCTTTTAGGGAAAAAGCTATTGAAATTCTGCAAAATGATTGGACTTGAGTGTTTGCTAATTATTTAAAAAGTGCCAAACACAAGCCAGCATCACCTCAAAGGAAAAATTCTCATCTGAGAAGTTTTTGGATATGCATTTACCACTTGCAGTTTGTCAGTTTTCTGATGAGGCATAGGTGGTAGAAATGCTCCACAAGACAACAGCAGTTGGTTTTCAGTAATTGCGACACAGGTATTTCTGATTCTAGGAGAATAATAGTTGTATATCTTAGGTTGTGTGGAAATACTTGCCAAAGATTTAGTTTTTAATGGAGACAACTGTTTCTGGCCAGACGTCTATTATTATAATCTCAGTATACAAGTATGCTAAGGAACAAGCAGGATTTTAGGTTCATAACATCATTAGATCTTAAATCCCAGTGATAGTAACATGCATATAGACACACGCACACACGTATTAGACTTACGGTCACTGAGTTTTACAATAATTAATATTAAAGCCATAAATGCCTTGCAGGTAGATCTCACCAGGCCTTTCAAAGGTTTTGAAAACAAACCTGAGAAAAGAAATTGGAGTTCAGGCCCCAGTACCGCAAAGCACACAGGCACTTAATCACGCGCTTTTGGTGAACTGATGGGGATGCAAGGCTCTAGAGATGCAGAAGGAACCTAAAAATATATTTGAATATTCAATTTAGATGGAGTATTAGATCTTTCAAATACTGGAACAAAGTTAAAGACTAATTTGCAGGGAAAAAAAAAATGAAAGCTGAAGTGGAAGCAGAGAGTCTCAGCCACCACTGGGCTTCCTGGAGTCTGCTGCGTTCGTAACAGCCAGAAGGGAGAAGGAAAAATTACTGGTACTCTAAAACTATTTACAGTGAATGAGAGACAGATGATCTGCTACCCTGATATTGTCTTTTTTTTTTTTTTTTTTTCTGAGTTTGATGGAGGCAGAAACTGATGGATAGTTTTGTATTTCATTGCTTTTCCTGGTATGCAGGGAATAGGTGATGGTTATGAAAAGGATGGAAAGTTTTGAGATATGCAACTTACTCCGTGCCCTGATATAACAGTTTTCAGTGATATTTTTTAGAGGGAAAAGCTGAAACAGAGCACCAGGGAACTGAAAACTACTCAATACCTCGATGAAGTTATTCAAAATTGTGTGCTGAAAAAGTGAAGTACAGTAACACCAAAGGAGGTGATGAAACCACGGTTCTGGCCAAGTCCATGGCAGCACTTCCACTTATTTACAAGCAGCCAGTATCTCTGGAAGTAGCCTCGAGCTCAGACGGATGTGTTTTAATCGTGAGTTTAGTCCATCTCTTCCTTTGAAGCACGAGCAACCTCTCTGGCAGCTCAAAACAAGGGAGCAGACATGATATCCTTGCACACATTTGGCATTCAGCTCCCTTCCTCACTCAGCAATCCACAAAGCACAAAGCACTGAGCTCTCCTCTGCTCCGTTCTCCTGTCCCTACGCCCCTCAGCCTACAAGCAGAGGCACAAAGCATACATATTTCACCTGCTAAACGTGGTCTCCCATCTCACTTCGGGAGAAAACAGAAGAGTTTCAGGCAAGTGCTACAAGTGTGAGATGCCCAAGCGTGACCAGTCGTACAAGGAATCCTCATCCTGTGCTTCTAAAAGGAAAACCTGGCACTCTGCAGAGCTGGGGGCAAGTGGAAACAAGGAGCTTCCTCGGGCTGAAAAGAAGATCGAAGTTACCCTTCCCCTGCCAGTATCTCCTGGCAGCTAACTTAAATACCCTCTCTGCCTGGCAGATTTTGTGAACCCCATTTCCTAGGCACTTAGTTCTACCCCCAGGTTAGCTGGGAATTGTGAATTCCACGATGAAGCAAGAGCCTTGGAGGTAATAAACTTCAGCACTCAGCAAAAGTTAACGCTCATTGTGAGACGGGCTGACAAGTCAATGCACTGTGCACTCCGGGAATAGCAATCAATAACCCCAAGCATACACGTGCTGCTATTGACTCTAAATTGGCTATTCTCATACAGAGAGGGAGTCGTTCCTAAAACCTGATGCTCAGCAGTATCAAAAGGCAAAAGATCACATTGGGAATTGCTAGGGAAGGGCTGGAGAGCTTGGCAAAGATCGTCTATAGGAAACACCGTTGTGGAAAGCCCTGCCATGCCTTCCTGAACACCGTGTCCTGTTCTGGCCACCGCTGCTGGAAAAGGCTGTGGACTAAAATTAGAGAACTACAAACAGTGCAGAGAATGGCAACGAGGATAACGAGAGGTGTGGAACAACTCCTGCACAGTGGAGGTGCCAGCTTGGAAAGCAGACGACTGTCAGGAAATAGGATAGTGGCCTACAAAATCCATTACTGCATAGAGAAGGTGACTTGGGAACAGATCGCTTATTTCTCACAATGCAGGAATTAGGGGAAGCATAATGAGATTATCAGGCAAATGGCTGAAACTGAAAAGTAGGAAGCACTTCTTTACACAACACATAATTAAATACAGGCTCACTGCGCACGGGACTGTGGAAGCCAAAAGTACAAACAGGTTCAAAAGGGATTAGAGAAATTAATGGAGAACCCATCTAGCAAAGGCTGTTAAGACATGGTATGGATCCAACCTCTGCTTCAGGAAGCCCCAGGAGGTAAATGAAACAGCACTTGGAGCACACACAGGGTGCCTCCACCTTGCCACAAAGAGGTAGCAAGTAGAGGTAGTGGTAAAATCAGTGACAATCATCATTATGAAAAATATATCTATATATTTATATATAGCTATTTGGGCAAGAACATAGGACAAAGTCAGGGCTAAGCCTTCCCTTGTGCTCTCCCAGCTTGGGGAAACCAGCTGTTTAGAGACTTCCTCAGCTGCAGGGGTCTGCGAGAGGGCAAAAAGCAGCCAGCAGGATGCAGTGTCAGCTGAGGAAGAGACACAAAAGGTTGGGAGCTGCAATCCCAGAGCACTTTCACAGCCCTGCAACTGCTATGTGGATTCCTCGGCTCCATCTCTGCTGTGCAGAGCAGCACAGACCGAGGGCTGCAGAGTTCGCCCTGCAGCAAGGAGCCACAAAAGTGCTGGTGATGGGGCTGATGGGGCCCTACTGCTTCCAGCTTGTTTCCTAACCTGGCATTGCACCAAGGAGGCCAAGGGCTTCCTTGGAGCTAGCACGGGGGTCTCCTGCGTGATGCTATCAAGTCTTGTGGACCCACCCTAAACTGAAGGCCAGAAATTTTAAACCTTTTCAAAAAAAAAATCAAGTATGAATAAATGGCTTAGGCAATTTTAGTAGACTAACTGTAGTTTCCAAGCAATTTAAGCAAAACAGATGGACAGATTACAAGCTTCTTTCTGAAAAGTTAGGTTCATTTACTGAAGCTAGAGAAAATCTATCACAGCTTCACTGACAGCACAGGATTCTGAAACGAGAAAAAGATGTAGAGACACATTAAATTTTAGACAAACTGCTTAGAATTAGTATTTTTTTAAAATATGATGATTTAGACTGACTGGTTAGCTTGCTGCTCCTTGTCTTTCGTAGGGAAATGAGACAGATTTATCGGTTTTGGGGAGCACCGGGATCAACGCTCGCCTTCTGCAGAAAGCCAGAACAAGCTCACTCTTCGAGCACTTGAATGAGAGAAAACCCATGACAGAATTCAGGATGTGCTTTGACATAGTCTGATCTTACACATAGTTAGCTCTGGCTCTCCCCATTCACAAGGGATGGATTTCATTTCAGAAGCAAACAGTTCGAATTGCATGCTCTTGCCTTGTAATCTTATTAAATGACAGACAAGTGAGATTTGTACTTTCATGGCAAGCAGAAACGTATGGGTAAAAGGTTTGGATTAGTGGAGGTCACCTCGTCTCTTGTCACTGACGATTCTGTTCCCACTTGGCTGGTACTCCTGCAGCAGCCATGCCACCTCAGGCTGTAATTTCAGCACTTCCAGCAAGCTAAATAGCACTGGGGTGGCTGGCACTCAGAGGCAAGATTGCTTGTGGAAAATTCAGGCACCACAGCAGGTATATTCTTCTCTCAAAATCAATTCCCCACAGAAGGGAAAAAGGGCTGCCTGTGGACAATGAAGAATTGGCAGGATTTGTGCGCGCCAGACACTGAAACACATTACAATGAAATAATTCCTACAAACAATTCACCAGTTCATAAAAATGCATTTAACGAGAGACCGAGGAACCAGCCGAGACTGACAGAACTTATCACACCCGCAGGCACTGTGGGCCAGAGGCTGTGAAAGCAGAAGCTCCTATTGAGCAGGCATCGGATATCTGACTATTTGCTGGGCTCCACACCGCTGCTGGGACAGCCTGGCTCGGGCGAGGGGCAGGAGCAAGAGGGCACTGGTGGTTCCCCGGCGATCTGGCGCTGTAACAGCAGCTCCTGGGTTCAATCAAAGCCACGAGCGTGACCATTTCACTTTCTGCGAAGGTTGCCCTCCAGCTTCGGCAGCTCCCACAGTCGCTATCACACTTGAGGTACCAATTACTACAATTATTACGAGTGCCTAAGCTTTGCACTCAGTTTGGGTCCTGCTCTGCGTTTTCAAGCCATGCCCGGTGCACCACTCCTGGGACACACCGAGGTGGCCGAAGGCCTTTTCCCCTGCAGAGGCCAATTTACCACATACGCTCTTTACAAGAGGAACAAGGAATCCCAGAATGATTTCAGAGGACTGCAAAGTAACCGGCTGTCAGTGCCAGAGGAGCGCTCAGGCAGGTACAGGACAATTTCCTTGATAAAGTAACCAAGGCTCTGCGGCTTTCCAAATGTCACAGCACTTGGGTTATTGTTACTAATAAAGCTCTGCGGTAGCTAAAGGCTCGCTAGAAGCTGCTGAAGCTCTGGCAGAATTTATTATAGGAGCATCCTCTCTTCTGCAAAAATCGGGTTTCACCTTTTTTCCTAGTTTTGTCTTTTTGTTACTCAAAAAATAAAAATGGAACCAGCAAAGGCAATTTGCTAATAAAAACAACACCCTTATGCCAAAGTCAGGTCTTTAGAGGAATCATATTCTCCTTTCTTAAATTAAAGAGCTGAGCAAGAAGGATCATCAGTGAAAAGCCCCGTAACGCTGCTAAGCCAAACAGAACAACTATGGGAGGGAAGGGGAGTCCCTGGCGTTGTGGCTTTGTTTCCTTTTGCCCTAATCCTGGTTCATTATACAGTGAAATCTTATCCTCCCACCCTGTCTTCCTTTCCTTTGTCTGTTCTATCCATTTTTTCTTCCTTGACACATGACCTACAGGTATGATCATATAATTAAATGCAATTGAGGTACGCTGATTTAACTAATTGCTACCTGTCACGTTTCCCACCTAAACCAACGTTCTCCGTTTCCTCAGCCCACGCCAACTGTGAGACAAAACACGTCAGCTCAAATGTCAGGCGTCAGCAGATCTGGGCAAACCAAAAGGCCTGAGGAAACGTTTTACATCAAAGCTGGCGGTAGGAAAATGTCACTGGTGCAGCCAGCGAGTGCCCCCTCGCACGGGTTGCGGGCATACTCACGTCGTAGCCTCATGAACTCTCTGGACACAAACAGCTCATTTGCTGCTCCTCTGGAGAGTGCTACACAACGAGGCCGTGACGCTCGGTCACGTTCTCACAGGTGGCCGCTGCACAAACACCCGGCAGCAACAACAGACAGGCAGCATATTCCTCTCTGCTCTTCCAGCTGGCTGGCTGATACAGAAGAGGCCAGCGTGACCTGGAATCAAAGGTGGATCCCGCCAACTAATAGCACAAAATGGTCGATTACAACACAGAAGCTCAAAAAGCCTCTGTGAAGGTTGCGTAGATCTCGTATCTGAAAATGATAGAAACTATATAAAGATAAAATCACTACCGCACTGGAGAAGAAATGACAGCTTCGTCATAACAGCCTGTCTCCAAGCCTGCCCACCACAGACGAAGTTGAAAACCCCTTTACGCAAGTCAGATAAAAGTGCACAAAGATCTCCCCTTGACCTCAGTGGCTGATCAAATGACACCGGGTACCGAAAGCCTGACGGCCTTTCTTATTTTCATTTTAGCAAACCAGTGTGGGTAAGCACTGGCTTTAAATCTTCTCATCCTCAGTTGGACCATGGCTAATTGGAATGTCTCTGCCTAGGAAGATAACAGAACCGGGAGCCCGGCAGTTAAGCACTCATGACTTGTAGTCAAGTTCTTGTACTGTGATTACTATTGCTGTGTCTGACAGTCCTCCTGCAGCAGAGCAGGCAATATGATGAGTATCTTGTACAGGTTCATCCTTTCAAGTTCTCCCTGCTAGGACGGCAATGTGTGTGTTTGAGGGGTCCCTTCCAGACTTGCTCTTTCTCTCTGTTTTAACTCAGCAGCATACGTACGAGAAGCCAGACTGAAGACAGATAACCAGACGTTACCAGTTGCTTTGCAACGTGTTCCAGGTAATGATTTCCTGTCAAATGGGAGAGCATTTCAAGTAGGTACCAACAGGGCTTGTCTTAGGCCAGTGCTGTTCAATCTCGCCATTAATTACTTGGTAGATGAGCTAGGGCTCTAAAACCCGCAGTGGGCACTGCGCTGAGTGCGTCTGCCAGCAGCTGGGAGAACAAACAGGGTAACAATTCAAAACGATTTTCCTAAAATGGAGAAATGGTCCCAAATCAACACGGTGAAATTGAGAAAGGCAAGCATGACGTGCAACTGCTTGGAAGGATAAATCAAATGCACAGATGCAAAATGAGGAGTGACTGGCAAGCCAGCAGCTCTGCAGAAAGGGACATGGGAGTTACAGTAGATAACTAACAGGGAGTGAGTCGAGATGCTGCTGTGGAAAAGGCAAAATTCACCTGGAAACACATTAACAAGCATCTCTTATGTAAGCCACAGAAAGTCCTTACTCGACCCTAACAAGGTCTCAGCTGAATTCCACTCTGGGGCACTACTCTTTAAGACCCCAGCAAGCTGAAGACTGCCCAAAGGAGAACTGAACGTATTACCAGAGACCCAGAAAACTCCCTGTGAAGAAAGGCTAGGAATTGGGCTCAGTTAAGCTGGAAGCAGAGAAATGGTGAGAGCAGAACATGCTATTACTTCTCTAACACTGGAAGGCTATCGGAAGAGAAAGTTGGTCAGCTGTTTCTCCAGAACAGGATATAAGGAAGATTTGTAGCCAGAGAAGATTTAGGGGGGGATAATAAGAATTTTTCTATCAATAGGGATGTGGAAGGACTGGAACAGATTGCTGAGGGAAGTTGTAGAGTGATCTTAATTGAACAATTTTAAGAGAAGTTAGACATCCATGGTCTGACTTTCTCATGGCAGGTGAACAGATGCCCATCCCATGCCTGCGAGGCCATGATCCTTCCAACCTTCCCCGTGCCACCTTCCCTGCTGGTCAGCACTATCTCTCAGCCAGGCTGTGTCTCAGCCTGCCAACCAAAAGTATCTGGCTTAGATATAAAACCTATCCAGAAAAACATTAAAAAGTTGGAAAACCAGTTTTCTCTTTTATGTCCTGATCAAAGCCCAGGTTATGCATTTCCCTTGCCAGAGCAGGCACCACCGTGTCGATAGGCTCTGCCTGCCCGACCTCCCCCCTCTCCTGTTTCAAAACCGAAGACACAGGGAGTAACGTGATGTGGTACAGGAGGGAATTGAGATCTCTGAAGTCATCAAAAAAGCCAGCTAGTTCCATTTTTAAATACGCCAGTTCTGAACTGTTCATGAATGGGGACTAAAAACACAGAACAGCAAATTTACTTTACCGTAAATTAAGTTGGCCATGGCCTCACATTAAATTACTTCTCTCCCTGGGGCATCTGGTGATGAAGCCCAATGCCAGTCTGCTGCTAGCTTGCTGAATACAGTCTGATGTGAACGAATATTTTACCTTCTATAGACTTGACTTAAAGAAACTATCAGTCAATGTGAACCAAACAAAATATATGCAAAAAAGCAAAGCAACGTGTTGGGTTCTGCCTTTATAATTAATTGTTTTGTAAAAGGATGACTGCTTGACACCCCAAATTAATTGATTCCAAACTTCCCGCAGTCATAGTGTCTGAAAAACAACTTCTGTGTGGTGTGCTTCCTGAATTCCTCGGGGTGATCTTTTCTCTAGAGGGCATAATGAGAGCATTTTTCTTTAGACCAACAGGGACAACCACTGGCTCCATGTCCTGACTTGGTCTGAAGGGAATTACTTGATGCTTGAGACATTCAGATGGAAAAAAAAATACCACCACCAACAAAACTGCCCAGCAGATTGACTTTGAAGTGGCTTTACCATTTGGCACAATAAAAGCTGAGGGCTCGTGAATCTTTCTGCTGCTACTGCAAAATGAAAAATAAAACAAAAATGTACAAAATCAGATAAATATCCCTCTGCTATAACTTGGTTATGCCCTCAAGTTACATGATGAAAACGGAAGCATGCTGCAGATATCTGCTGTCTGTTACAAAGTCCTGTTTCTTCAGTACTGATGTTTGACAGAAACTGCAATTTCATTTGGTTTACGTAATTCTTCAAACAGAGCTTATTGAAGTATTTCTGTGTTGACCTCAGATATTTTAACCCACCTATTATGAATGACCACAGAGCAAGGCAAGGAAAAATACCAGTACCTCTGCGACTGAAAAGAGAAGTGTGGACACTGAGAAATTGATTTCCACCCATTTTCACATCAAAGTTCAGACTGTGTCTCCATAAGACAACTGTATTAGCACTTGAGACATTTGTTTCTCGGTGAATAAACTCTGTTGCCTCTTGGCTGTTTAAGATTTGCTGGCTTGTAAGCACATGGTTGGGTAACCACTGAGGAAAGCAGATGAGCCCGGGACGCGTGGGAGGCCGAGATGCCACCGGCTCTGATGCCCTGCAGACTGTTTGCGGAGTCGCACTGCTTTCAGGGACGAGGAAACTGGAGTCTAAAAGGGGGAAATGGGAGGTGGGGGAGCAGGACTTTCTAGCCAAGTGCCAGACGCGGTAATGCCACAGCTGCCGAGTACGAGGTGTCTTTTCAATTGGGACGGGAAGGTTATTTCATTTCACACTACTGCCGCTACCCAGACAGCCCCTACAACACCTTGACAGCCAGGACATGTCAACGCCCCCCATCGATGCCACAAGAGTGCCCACATTTCACCCGACTAAGCCACGGAGGCGCCTGCCACCCACTCCCATGCCCGGCCATCCGAGCCTGCACAATTCCCTGCCACGGGGACCCCGGTGCCGCGATGCTCGCACGCAGACACGCACACGCAGACGCCTCCAGCCTTCTGTCTCCGGCGCTCCCTTGCATGTTCTTTCCATTGCCAGTGATATTTTTTATTTCCCCAGACAGCACTCAGGATTCAGCAAAAACCCACAGGTCCTATGCGCCATAAAATTAGGTCCCTGCAGGTGCCAGCAGAATGCTGCTTCTTGGCACCCAAGCGGCTTTTGCGTCCAGCAAGTAGATAAAGTGAATTTCCTCTTGAAGCTAAAGCACTCTCCACCCTGGCCTCCCCTGGATCTGCTTCCCCTTACGGCCAGAGAACACAGCGCAGAACCACTCGAAACGGCGCTGGAGAAATCCACCGCGGCCACTTCAGAAATCCGGTGACAGTGCTACGAGGCAGATAAGCAGAGCAAGGGGGAGAGGAGAGGGAAGAGGAAGAGCTCTCAGAGGCTGCTTGGCAGCAAAGTCGACGCTTGAAATATCTGTGGGGAGTTTGAAAGCATTTCCTAACATCAAAAATGCGAAGAAGAAAAAGAAATTTTGATCAATGGCTTATTGCCCTTGATCTAAGCAAAAGAATCCTAGCCAGTCAGAAATAACAGAAATCTGTTTTATAGTAAGGCTGAAGTTTTCTATGTTTTGACAGCTGGGCCTGATGCTTTTGGCTGGGTTATTTGCCAGCCCTAAAATATTCATCAGCGAGTTGCCAGGCTTTTGTCCTTTCAAACTGAACTCTAACGATGAAGGAGAAGGTGCTGGAGAGATTTGAAGCATGAGCTCTCTGCCCTAAAGCAGAACTTTGTGGCCTGAATTCACATGACCAGAAAAAGAGGTTTCCACTCCCTGGCCAAGTTTCTGGTGAATCACTTGCTGGTGACAGAGCCAAGATCTGTTCTTCTGGACCATGGGAAGCAGCGTTGCATTTGTTGGATATAGCCCCCCCCGCCCTCTTTGCTGAAAGGAAATGGATTAACAGCGTGTATTCTGTGCACAGGTCTTTGGAGAACTGAACTGAAATATTCCAGATTGAAGAACTCTTCCTGAAGAGCAAACGGGAACGTGTGCAACAGAAAAATCAAATCCGACTCTGAAAATGGTGGCTGAGATGTTTGTGGTGGTAGCTCTGGGATGAACTCAGACATCTCACAGATCACCTCAAAAAATTAGCTCCACAGAACTTACCGTTTTCACGCAAATTTTTACATTATTATTTTAAGGTTGCTTCTTCCTGATGCTTTCTGCGCTTTGGTATCCTTATTCTAAGAATGTGAACCAGACTCTGCTCTTGAGCAATTTGTTCATTTCTGTGTCCCGCTCTGCTGTCACGTTGTCACTTGGCTGTTATCGTGCCGTTTCACACCTGTACAACTCAGGGGGCTCTCTTAGGTGAACCGGCTACAAAGTGAAAAATATTAAATCATTTCATATCTACTAGGAAGACTGAATTCCTCTTCCATAACTTCAGGGCCGGTCATATTGACTTTGTATCTGAAAAATCTACTTTCATCAACTCTGTCCTAAGCTGCTTTTATTCATCCCGGGGTGACCGCTATTTTTGTTATGTCATTTTATATCTACACAGTCCCTGCAAGTGCTCAGCACTTCACTTTTGAGACCGATCTTCCATTTTCTGGATAAGGAATTCAATTTCTTTAGTAGATACGAAGTGATAACAAACCCTTTCCACTCAGGGACAAGTTAATATGAGAAGAAGTCGCAACACGGAGGCTCGCAATAAATGAAAACTGAAGGTGAACTACCATGTAGAATCACGTCCTTTAGGCGGTTTCAGTTTTTCCAGCCGACAGCTTAAACACATGGCTTTGACGTGGAATAAGGCCAAAGAGCATCTCAGAGTTTACAAAGCCGAAGATTTTCAAAGGGCCTTTGATCTAGCCCCCAGCTCTGCGCAGCGCCAGGGCGGGCATTGCCTGGTGGGACGGGGCAGCGGGCTGCGACTTCGGAGCAGGCAGAGGAAGGCACAGGAGGAGCGTTGGAGAGGGAAGTCTCTCTGGTCACATCTATACTGCACGTAAAACAAGGCCAGGAATGAGGATAAAACCACGGTCTGCAGCCATTAATCACTGTGGGTTTGGCTCTCCCCCAGGACAGCGTATGGGCCACACCACGTACCAGGACTGTTCTTGATAAGCAGCCTGGATGCAGTCACCCTATTTTGGGTGGAGAAGAAAGCTTAGAAATGTGGATGCAAGTCATGCTGGGACACTTGCGCGGCCAGAAAACAGGCCTTGGCTTGTTCTACCTTGTAATTGAGTCCTTACACCAGGATCAAGCCAAACAGACTGTATCATTTGAGGAATGCAGCTATTTTGAGCACAGCTGATACTTGAGAAAGTGAGTGACACCAGTGAGAAAAAATAACAGACAGATGTTTACTGATTCGATCTTCACATGCAAAACTGTTGGTGCACGTTCAAAGTCATGTTCTGAAGATGTGTCTCTTGCTATCTTAACATCAGCAAACAGAAACCCACTGTACTTTCTCATTCACTGTGACTTGCTTATCCAGCTCCTCTCTATATTCCAGGAATACAGTTACTAATTTTAAAAGAGCAAATGGATTTTTTTTTTTTCCTCTCAGCACAGTTACAAGAAACATTTAATTTTACATTGCCAGTTTTCAAATATTCCTATACACGCTGGCTAGGTAAAACAGTAAGGAGTTGGTATAACTCCACGATGAATTAATGGGTTGTTCACTAGAGCAAGCTCTTATTTTCCTCTTTAGCAGATACTGGGCTAGACATTTTGGAAGAGCTTAATCAAAATCCTCATCAAAAGCCAAATGAGTGGATTTTAAAGAAAGTTTAATTACAGTGGTCAAACCACCCAGCATGATTTGTTTGATTTGATTAACGTAATGAGGAGCACATTTAATGAGAAATGCATTAATTCATTCAAACAAGTGGTTTTATCTGAGGTATTAAGCACCAGCTCAGATTATGTACAGCAGAAACTATTATAGCAAAAATTGACCGAGGTCAAGGCAGTAGTCGTGCCGTAATTACAAGCTCTTGGCTGTAATCTACCAGCTGAACTTGCACAGTGCTCATCATGACTGAAAAAGCAGGGTTCCCAATTTGAAAAAGCCCCCAAAACACGGGGTTACACTTCCATTTCACAGCCGAGATTTCCATCCCTTGCTTTTGAATGTTCAGAAGATTTGGGATTGTATTCTCCAAGTCTCAGATGGCTGCACATGCAGATAACAGTAGCAAATGATGGAACTAGAGCTCAAAGGACCTCCGACACCCCTTCACACCCCTGAAGGAAATAGTGTGCTCCCCATTCGCTGTCTGTTCTACCTCCTTCCTGTCCTTGTAGTGTGCCGGGGACACTCCTGTACCTAACCTTGAATGGCCAAGAGGTTGACTTTGAGGGGAATTATTTCCCTTTTGGGGTAGGAAAACTTCTTGGAAAAGAACGAGAACTGGCTTCAAGCAGGAAACATTTAAGAAATAGAAGGAAAACTCTTTATACCTTGCTCCCTTCATCCACCTCATTTAGCTAAACACCAGCCCCTATGCTCCACCTTTCACTTTTCAGGTTCCCTCTCCTTGGCTTCACACAGCACCCTCACCTCTACCTTCCCCACTGGCATCTCTTCTCCTTTGCTCCTGCTACTTCTCCCCGCAGCTGCTAAAGCCCTTCTCTCTCCTGTGCTGCCCTGAGCGTGTTCCCTCTTTGACTTCTGCCATGCTCCCGTGTCTGTATTCAGTGCCCAGCTCGTTATTGCCACGGCGTCTGCTCTGCCTCTGCGTGAGCTGCCTTTCCTGCTGCTTTGTACCGAGTCCATGCAGCACTGCAACAGCTTTGATTTTCAAGCGCTCTACTTCTGAGCTTGCTCAGCTGCCCGAGCACTTTCTAAGCACAGTTGCACAGTTGACTTAAGCACTATATATTGCTCTCTCTTACTCAGCTAGCCCCAGCAGTCAGCAAAGGATGGCAGCTTTGAAATTGTTCCCTAACTGGGCAGGAGGTTGATCCTGGGATCCTTCTGGGATAAACGCACAATGACAAGTGCAAATTGGCATGGAGCAAAAATTACTTACAAAAATTATTTACCAAAAAAAAACCAAAAAACTGGAATCAGAGAATCAGAGTCCATTGATTTTATAGAAATCCTGAAACGTGCCTGTATCTGATGGCTGCACACCGAGAGAAACCTCTGAAATGTCATTGGCATATTAAATATTTGTGCAGAGAAAAGCATTAGCAGTGACTGCCTCACCAGTACACTCAGCAAGGATGTTCCCAATGTAAAAACAATCCTGTCTTGGAAAAAACTACCCACGTAGCATACACAGACTCATCACGACAGCTGCCCCTTGATGGCACATTTGGTACCCTTGAGTGGAATCTAGGCAGGAACTCATAAAGCACAAATTGGTATATCTTAAAATACATTTTCCCACTATCTCTCAGCCTGGCCTTCAAGGAACCAACCAACCTTTCTAAACTTACCGTCTGGAGAAATTTTCCAAGGACCAATCAATATATCTGACTACACCACAGTGACAAATGCAAAATAAATAAATAAATAAATAAATAAATAAATAAATGCAGTTTGTCTCCATAGCCTTTCACAGGAAACATTCTCTACAACAGTACCATGAAACCCAGTGGATCCTCAGCAGGGCCATCCCAGAATGTAAACCACTTCTTCCTATGTGCCATGTGAACTCCCTCTGTACCACAGTGAACTCACGCTAACGATCAGCATGTGAAAGAAACACTCAAACAAGAGAATGTTTCTCAAAACAGCTGTTCTGCTTCTGATTGCTCAGCCCTCATGCACAAAGGAATCCTACAAAAGAAACTGGAAAGGCAAAGCTGGGATTAAAATTCATGATATGACCAAAACCCATTGAATCCAACAACAATGTTAATTTTATGGCATGTTACAATTTACCTCTGATACTGCTTGCTAATCTCATTTTCTCAGGAGATAATTATCTGTGCATTTCTTCCACCCTGTGTTCTGTAGAGCTGAAGACCTTATTACCACTCCTCTTTCTAACATCCTCTCTATTCCTCTAATCTCAAAGTACATGACTGATAATAATAATGAAACTGAACTTAGACAAACTGCTTCCAATCTGTGCTCATCTAGCAGTTTGCTAGTTTTGTCCATGCTTCTGTTGTTTGCCCCTCAAACCTGTCTGTATTCTTCTAACAATATTTAGCAATAACAGACATTGCTTCTCTTCACAAATATTCCTTCTGAGTGTTATGGCTGTTCCCTGTTCATCCAAAAACCTGCCCAACCAGCCTTCACTTCGGAAATATCAAGTTTGGTTCTAGATAGGGCTCCAGTTCAGACTCACACTTCCTTTATGATCAGTGACACGGATTTTAGTCTGGCACTATTCAACCTATCAACAGCTTCAAAGAGATATTTGGGTTTGATTTGAATTATGCAGACAGCAGGAGCAAAACTTAACTGGATACACATCAGTCACTATTTCTAAAAGGAAAGGAAGCATCATTCACTCAGATCTTCCTAAAATGAAAGTGAAATACGACATGGAGGAGATTCAGGAAGATATTGCTCAACACAGCTGAGCATAATTTTATACCACTCTGCAGTCGGAGATGACAATTTTTAGCATCACTTCTGTCTGCTACTTCCCAGGTATTGTACTAATTTTGGCACTGCCCATTGCATTGATGTACATTATTTGTGTCTCCCCTTTATCCACGTAGCTCGAAAAATCATGAATTTACTTCTGTGCATCCAAATCCAGTAACTTAAAGCACTAACAGTTTGGGAAAGGTTAACCAATATCTTAGGCAGGAATTTGACATAGGTTTGCCTAGGAAATTTTGGTATGTAGTCCCACATGAATTAAAATGTATGGACCTACAGAACAGCATGCTAGTTTTAGGAAGTTTTAAAAGTGCCACTACACAAAGCTCTGAGGTAATATGTAGATCTACCACCACGGCTGAATGCTATACACTTCCTTTGACTTGCAGAAGTAGCAGAAGCCCTCGATGAACATTTGGAGGTCATTCTTTAAAAGCAAGTACCCAAATTTCACATCGGGGGCAGCAGTTTACGCCTTTCTTCTTTCACTAAAGGACAACCAGAAAATTCAAGGTAGGACTACATTAGGGCTTTAAAAACTTGTATTCATCATCTTGTGAAACTAGAGGCTGCCTGTGACCCTGATCATTTGTGAGATCTGTAACCTCAGCGTTACCATGTCCAGAGTAAATGTTTACCCTACATGTGCCTGTCACCATGGAAAAGCCTGGTGAACACACGGGAAGGAATATTTGCAGATCCAAAGGAAAAGCAAGCCCCCACATCTCTTCATCGTACTCATATACAAACCAGGAGTTTGCTTCCAGCAGGCATTTAATCAGTGGGCTCTGCTAGGCAGCACGGAGATAACCCTCAGCGCTGATAAATGGAAGCTGTTAACTCAATGTAAACACGTGGTAAAAGGAAAACCTAAAAGGCGGAGCGTGGAGAGCAGCTCTCCACGCTGGCTTTCCTCAGCCAGGTGCACGAGGGATGGAAATGTGGCTGCCAGGGCCGGCTCCTGAAGGGCTGACCCTGCTGTGAGCCGCTTTTGAGGCCCTTCTCCCTGCTCCACTGTGCCACAGCAACATTTTCTGCAAGAAACACAGGTATTTGCAGAGGGGTAAAACTGCTCTGACCGCTCATGCATTGCAATGTTACTGGGTCTGTGCCACCCGCCCTGCCGTAACTTTTGCCACAGTAACTGGCAGACTGCTTTTGACTTGGCCATCTGGCTTGGATGTCCGAGACCCTGCTATAATGCCTATCTGCAAATCTGTGAGATCTGGACACCAGTCACTGGAAGGAACAGCGAAATTCAGGAGGAGAGCAGCTCCCCACGCTTTGCACCCCAGTGGGCAACATGAGAACAGAGTGGTGGGGAAAGGACGAAGCGTGCAAACAACCTGAGGCATGGCAGGTGATGAAAACCCTCTTTTGCCCTCCGTGGTGGCCCTTACCTTCTCGTTCTTCCTCTCTTCAGCCTTGCTGGCAGGGCTGGGGCTGGCGGGACCACCCAAGGGCCCGCCACCCACCTCGCCATTGAGGTGGGCTGCGCTGACGTTGGGCGGCGTGATGGCGGCGGCGGCGGAGGTGAGGGGGATGAGGGGCCGGGCCCCCGGGGCGGGCGGCTGGTGGCCGTGCTGCGGGGAGACGGTGGGGTGAGGCCGGATGGTGGCGGCCGGCAGGCGGGAGGGCGAGCTGGGCGTCCGCAGCGGCGAGACCGTGGCGGTGGGACGCTCCGGGGCTGGTGCCGGGGGGTGAGCTGCGGAGGGAAGGCAAAGTGAGGCCTGGTTCCCCGCCATGCTGCCGGACCCAGCCCCTCGCTTGCAGTCGCTGCCACGAGGCTGCCGGAGAGCTGCAGCGCTTAACTTTCACTGAGGATATCTCAGCACGAAAGTGCTTTGGGCAAAACACTCGAAATCCCCTTCCTGGCTGTGACAGGCCTGTCTGCAGACACCAAAATGGCCGTTCCTCCCTAATGGTGCCATAGGGGTACAGGCTCGCTACCTACCTCCACGCTCAAAATAAATAAAAAGCCTACCCCATTTTTAAATATCCAATCTCATTCCATCCGACCTGCTTTCCAAACCACCAAGGCCCCCTTCTAATGCTGTCGTTAATTCCCTTAAATTTTCTGGGGCACTGTAGTGTGGGAGCTAAAGGGTTAGCCCAGATGACCTCGCAGAAGGCAATTACAAAGGGACGTCTCTTGTTTCAGCCTTAACAAAATGATCAACAGCACATCACTGTGCTGTGCAAGATAAATTAAGCTGGAATCCACTGGAGAATTTCTGAGATCAGCCTCATCTCTGCTAGCGAGGTCCCTGGAGGACCATGAAGTGCCTTTTAGCCTTGCTTGCCCTGATGAGCACGCCCTGCCCATAACCACTAGGAGCCAGGAACTGGTGCTCAGCTGTTTAATGGTGACCACGACTCACTGCTGAGGTCACCTCTCCGGGGATTTGGGGGCCTGTTGCATGCTTCACGTTTCAAAAAGTGTGACAAAGCTCCAGGTCCATTCCCACAATGTCCTCTCTTTCGACTTCCAGGTTGGTTGACTGCTTAGGTTGCTCCACACACCTCCATTTCAGGCAGGTACAGAGCAGAAGCTGAGTCCACACTCATTCCCCCACTTAAATGATTAATTAGTATGACTGGCTGGAGAACACCCATTTCACAAATAATTTCAAAGTTTCATAATCGGGTTCAGTTCAGCACCATGTGAGCTTTTGAACATTTTTCTGAGCACAACCTATTCTCCCACTTTGCAGTGGCCTCCCCTGCTGGTCAGGGCATCTACCATCCACCTGGAACGTGAAAGCACAGCGTCCAGTCATTGTGTACTGCCTGTGCTATGCAGAGAACAGATCTAGGCAGATGACTGTTCCCTTTCTTTCTCCCTCTCCTTCTCATTGCCGCCTGAGCCAGGACAGCTTTCTGGTTGAAGTCTGGTTGAACAACATCCATTCCTGACAAAAAGCTTTAATTCCGACAAGTCAGCTTTTCTTTGACCAAGAAGCATTTTTCTGGAAAATTTCTGACCCACTCTGATCTGTGGTTTTCTTAAAATTTGTCTGAAGGATACATTTTTACACAGGACCAAAAGAAAATGCTGGAGTTCACTCAATGTATAACTAAACAATAATACCAGAACAACTCAAACCACTTTTTTTTTTTTTTTTTTTTTTTTTTTTTCCCCATTTCTTTCTATGGTTAGTAATGGCACCCATTACCAGGGATTAAAATGACAAGGCGTGCCATTTGTCACACTTACTACACCAGCTGCGCACTCCTGCAGTCAGGAGGGAATTGAATCCCCCAGCCTTATGCCATATGATACTGAACTTGATGGGCAGGAGATCATCAGATTAGCACCTCCAAAGTTTACATGATTCTCTCTCACAGTAACTCTCTGACTATACAACATCTCTTTTTGTTTTTACTGTTTCTCATAGAAAAGCAAACAAACTATCATTAATTGGTCTTGCAGTGATTTGACCGGGTAGCATGAGGAAGGGCCTAAAAGTTATTATAGATCCCTTTAATTCTTACAATATTTACCTTTTCTCCTCTTCCCTGGATTACCAAGAACATATATGGGGAAGTGTAATTCATTTCCAGAGAGCCAGAGAGGCTCTCTGGAAAGAAGCAATTCTCTACTAATTTTTCTGTTTGGAGCCTGTGTAATGCACGACCTCTGCTGCCAGAAATCTAATTTTTCCGGGACAGTTAAGCTTGCAGGGTCAAGGTTTTGTACCTCTGGTTGTAGGGAGGAATGTCTTTCCTAATTCTGGAGGAAGAACACTGTAATGGAATTCCACTACATGTACCTGGATGTTGCAAGATGATTTGATAATTACATTGTGTGTAGTACTTTCATATAGTCCTCCATGTTTCCAGACACAAAGGAAACAGAAAGCATGGAAAACAGAAAAAAAAAAAAAAAAAAAAAAAAAAAAAAAGAGAGAGAGAAAAATCAACTGTGAGCAGGACTCTCACATTTTATTCTGTAATTTCATCTGCTTACTGTTATAATGTATGCCTTTGCTCTGGGATCTCTGGGTCTGGACTGTGCTGCATCAAACATGCTATTAATTAGCAATGTTCACTGAAGGCTATTTTTGTTCTACACCACTCATATTTCATTTTGGGTGTATTCCTACATTAGTGGCCTTGTGCAAAATTGATTTGTTACTCATGCATATTGCAAGCCAACAGAAAACGTGATTTGAATACCATGCCAGCTTCCTTCTCTCGGAAGGCTTTTAGAAAGTGAATGTGCATTGCCCTGTCCTGCATGAGTGTAGAGCCCTTCTGGAAGGGCTGCAGAAGTCCCACGTAGGAGGCTTCAGAGCTGTCCTGTGGCTTGTGGATTACACTGCTTGCTGGCTCCTTGGCATTTTGAGATGTCAGAGTGACCTGGGAGAGCAGCCTTAAATCTGGGAAGCTGCTGGAGGTATGGCACAGCAGCACCGTGGATGGAAGGCGTGGGGTGAAATGATCCATCACCTCAGTTTTGGGCAGCCAATCTGCCTGCGGGCATGGGCACAGGACACACCAGGAGCTCCTAAATACTGGGCTGACAGAGGTTTGCATGCTGACACTCGGGGCACACGGCACAGAGGCACATCCTACACCGCTTTCCAGCAGGCACTCTTCGTTAGCACCCTGCACACCTTGCCCAAGGGGGGACAGTTCTGCCGTCGCGCCGCAGGAGCAGGAGGGCTTTTAACAGTGTGTGGCTTTAGGGGAAAACAGCAGCCCTCTAAAGCAGACAAAAAGAGGATAAACAGATTATTCCCCAGCGTGGCATGGACGGCATGTAAAGTCCTGCCAGTGTTTGCTGAGCAGAGTTTGCCCTGTTCGAGACTCAGATTCACATGTGTTTGATTACATTTTCTTGCCTTTGGCCTGGACTGTGTAGGAGGTGAGATTAGACGGTCATAATGGTCCCTTCTGGCTTCAAACGGTACAAATCCGTGACTTACACTGTGTATTTCTCATCTGGGCCTGCTCTGTTTTGTATCTGAGACCTCAGTTTTCAGCAGTCACAGTCCCTACTGATCTGCCTTTGTAAACACCATGGCTCAAGTCCCTATAAAATATCAGAAACAAAATGTTTTAAATTTTACTATGAAGTTCCTCTGAAGGAGTTCCTCTGCAGGAGGAACTTCATAGGAGGAACTTGTTTTACTTTATTCAACATCAGAGCTGTTTAACACCAGGGAAAGGGGGAATAAATTGTGCTCCAGAAAATTGTGCCGTACATCAAAAAGGAAACACAGAACGAACAGAGCCCCCCTGGTGTGAGAAGCTCTTATTCCCGTTTCAAAAAAAGGTGGCAGTATTTTCCTGATCTCTTGCTTTATCACTAACACCGGGTCCCGTTCTGCCTAATAAATACCTTTCATCCCTGAAGCCCAATGAAATGCTTCTTAATTTTAAGTCGCACATTACTTGCTCTGTGATAAGGGCAGTATTTTTCCTTCAGCACGCCAGCCGGACTCAGAACTGTTAATCTCCTTAGTATGCAGGGTGCTTGCTTTCGCTCAGATAAGTTGTATAAATATTTGTAAACACCCTAATCTATTCCAGCTGTAGCAACAGAACAATCTGAGAAACACAACGTGGTTCCCAGAGATCAATAGAAGCCCATAAATATTACGAGCAAATAAAACGTACCCTATTCCACATTGACCGAGCTGTGACTGAACCCAGAGCCCGGCGAAGGCAAGCTACGGGGCCGGGCGGCCCGGGGAGGCTGCCGTACGTACCCATCTGCATGGCGTTGCGGGCCTGGCCGGCCGGCTGCTGAGCCGAGTACCTCAAGCAGTTGTTCAGCTGTGGAGAGGCCGCCTGGAGCTGGGGATGCGTCTGCGGAGCCGTGATGGGAACGACCGGCCTGACAGCTGTGGAGGCGGCGGCGGTGTGAGCGGCCCCACCGGGGTGGATGGCTCCAGGTGCCCCTTTCGCTGCTTGAGCTGCCCCGGCTCCGCCGGCCCTGGGCTGCCCAGCTCCCACCGGCACCCTGTGTGGATATGGAGCAGGGTCAGCACACTGTGGAGACCCCGATACCCAGCCACCAGGGCGGTGTGCACCCCAGTTACTCAGGGGCCTCAACACGACACCCCCTCAGGTATTAAACAGAGCTACACGCAGTATTTGTACCCTTACAGGATGCGGTAAGCATGCTGGTGGACATTGTCACCCCTTCACCCTATGGGAAGAAGTGCAGGGTGAAAACAGAAAATTGTTCCCATATATACATATATTTTTCCTTAAGTTCCTCTTCCGTCTGAATAGTTTCTAGTGAAACCACAAATCTAAATTCAGAAGAAATGGGTATCGCCCAAACGTCGTGTTGTGTGCCAGAGGCTATTTTACAGGCAGCAATGGACTAATAATTAAAACAGACATGGGTGGCAGCAAATTTGTGTGTGGCTTTTGAAAGGGACCAAAAAGCAGCAGACTTGGCAGGGGTTGGCTTGACTGAGCTCTTACCCTACCTGCGCAACCATCCCCTAGCGTAGACTTGCTGGGGAGATACAGAAGGGAAGGGAATGCAGCTGACCTTACTGAAAAGGAAATCCAAACAGTAATCGACCCCTCTTCTGCTGCTCACCTTGACTGCATGTATAGTTCTTATCTCATCTGAGTGACTGGGGAGAGACCTCAACGGGGAGGAATGAGGCCATGCAGTGAGTTCAGCCTAAAGCATGCCTCATTCCTCTTACCACTGAGCTGGAGACTCTCTGACCAGGGCAGGAGGACAGCAATGGACAAAACTGCTTGCTGCTCAGCAGCTCTTGCTGAGTTTCTTACTCAGGTTTCTGAGTAATTTCCCAGTAGGAGATGCTATCAAACAGAGGGATCATTTTGTTCTGTCCTCCTCTCCTTGGCTGCTCCGTGTGCCAAGGTCCTCTTCGAGGAGAGGGCAGCTAAGGGGACAAGATGCAGAACAAAATGTGTAGGAAATGGAAATGAGGCAATGTAGGGGGTGAGCAAGGGAAGAGGGGATAACAGAAAAGGGGCAAGACCAACATAGGAGGGTGGGAATGGGAGAACTACTGGGGCCCCGAACTGTGTGAGAGCAGAGAGAGGAGTAGAACAAAAAGAGGGAGTATGCTGAAAAATCCGGTGCAACTCAGAGGGCAAGAAAGACTGGGGGACCAATTCCAATAGAAGAGTGGCAAGGGGAAGAAACAAATGAGTGAAATTCTGACAGAAAGAGGCCAAAAGACAGGCTGGAAGATATATGCAGAAAAGTGAAAGAAATGAAAAGTGCAGAAGACAGAAGTCCCCTCTGCCCCCTCTCCCCAAAAAGAAAATTATAGGAGGAAAACTAACACTGTAGTGTCATAAAATCCAGACGGGATTTGCCTAGATCATTATTTTTTAAAGGTCTGATTATTTTTTTTTCTTCAAACTTCTCAAATCAGCCTTCCAGTAGGGAAAGGCTAGGAATCCCACCAGATGGAAACCTCAACTGTCTGTCATCTGCCACGAAGAGCTGGCAGGGTAGGAGCAAGGTTCGGCTGGGGCTGTCTTGGCCATCTGTGCTAGATTGGGTTTGCCAAAAAAGCACGCCTAGCAGTCCGCCGAGGGCTGCCTTCAGGCAAGCATGCACACCGACAGGTACAGAAACTGTATCTGTGACTCCAGTAGAGCTGGAGAGATGTTGGATGTGGCAGTTTTTCTTTGCTGCCCTGCCCTGTGCCTGTCTGCCCATCTAGATGGTCTTGCCCGTTTCCCACTGTGTTTTCATTATGCAGCTTATACATTTGGTTCACTGGTCAACTTCTTTATCTTGGGTTCTGTAGGGAGCGCCAAAAAAACGTGTATGAATCTAATCCTCCACTTTGCTGTCAAAATGAAGGGGAACAAAGTAAGTTGAAAGTGCAGCAAATAGGAGATTTTGTTGCTATCAGATTTTTCTTGCTGTTCTCACTGAGGGTGATTTACACAGGAACTTAATTAGCTCTCAGGATCATAAATATAACCATAAAGCTGCTTTTGGGTTTTGTGGAAAGGACTTTTGCCCTTTAGCACTTCTCTGTGTCTTGTTCTAGCTGTGACATGCTGCATTTAATAAAGTCTTGCTGATTCAGATCAACAACACTTCAGCACAAACCTCTTTACTAATTAAGAGCTGAAGAGGCACAGAGTGAAGGCAGCCAAGGGGCTCTATAAAATCAGGTAAATACATTTAGGTTGATGAACAGTGAAGACCCCATGAATTAATGCCTTTTTTTTTTTTTTTTTTTTTTTTAGGACTGTCAGCAGGCTTAGTCATCATCTTCTCATCTGCTCTTAATTTTAGATCTTGCCCAGTCCACATATTACAAACTTCATATAATCTGAAGATGGAACAAACCTGGATCGATTTTTCAAGATCAACACTCTCTGAGTGGCAGGGTGCCTTTCTCTGGAAAGGACCAAGAGATGGTGGGGACTCTGTGCATTTGGGAGGGGGCACTGGCAGCTTGTGAGAAGGGGCGAGCTTTGCAAACCCAGGATGGCTCCAAAGGAGAGATGGGCATACACATGGCAACGTTTGCCTGCAAGGAGCAGTGAGGTAAAACAGCTGGGGATACACTCATGAACTATCTCCTCAGCTTGCAGATTAGTTCAGAATTGTCAACTTGGATTTCAGAGAAACAAAATTTAGATGAGGAGCTACTGCAGAGCAATCCGCAAGCATTGCTTGCTTTGTTTAATACTGGTATATGTCCTGTGGTTTTGTCACAATACCAAATCATTAGCAAACAGATCCTGTGTGATAATAAAAGCTGGGCACATCAGACTTTGTGAAGTCGGGGGTTGTAAATGCCATCTTCTAACAAAACTAGCCAAGTCTGAGAGTGTGGATGACTCCGATGCTGCAACCCACAAATCACATTACCCAAGTCTGCAATGAACAATGCTGCCACTGGAAAACTTGTGTAGGGGGAATGTGATTGAAAAGTGGAGCCACCTTGTTTTCAGCATCCTCCAGCCACAGAATGCCCCCCAGCCCATCTCAGGCACCCCCACCCTGGCCGGCGGTCCTCACCTGGAAACAGGTGTCACGTAGTTCCCTGGGAAGACCCCGGACATGCCGCTCCTCAGGGACGTGCCCTTGAACCAGCCGTCCTGGCACTTCTCGATGACCCGGTACATCTCGCCTTTGCGGAGCTCCAGCTCGTCGTTCTTCTGAGGCTTGTAGGCGTACAGGGCCAGGTAGCTGCAGGGAGAGGTCGCACACGAAGAAAGCACACAGCTGACGTCAGCCACCGCCTGTCCCACCTCGACTCCAGCCCCACGGAGCAGAAAGTGAGCGGAAACACTGCTCAGAAAGAGCAGTGGAAAAGGGACTTCGTTACAGCAGAAGGAATGGCAGAGAGACCAACTGGGTGCTGAGACAATACAGGAATAGCTAATGAGGTTAAAGACAGCAGGTAATTTAGAGATTAGCGAGGCACACTTCTCACCCAGGGAGCAATTGAAGCCAAACACTGCCACAAAGCATCACTCAAGAACCTAGCAGCAATTTCAGAAGGAGAAGGCAGCTGCAGTCCGAGTAACCAGGACCCAAACAGGAAGGCTTATCAAAGCCTAGCACCTGGACGAAGCACATGTTCATATCCTTCAGGGCGCAAGCCGCCTCCACTGTGGATTTGCAGAAGAAACTTTTCTTTTGGGCAGGCTTATTTACACATGCTTTAGGCAGCTTGTCTTGCAATTTCCTCTATGCCATTTGTTCTGGCTAGTCTTAGAAGCACCACACTGAACTGTTCTAATCCCTTATGGTAACACTTGTATTATGTGGGCAAAACAGCAAGTGACGGAGGATGAATTTTACAACAGCATTTCTGCTTACGTAAGCTAAGTGGTAGGATTTGGCTTTGGATGTTTTGTATGCAAGCATACTCATAAATATTTAATGCAGTTCCCAATACGTAGAACTTCTTATTTATTTAATTGTAGCTTTTATTTATTCCCTTTGTTTAGAATCTTTCTTTTTATCTTTCTTTTGTTCTTTTACTACTACTTCAGGGATGTGTCTGTTGTTGTGAAAATGACTACAACTTAAAGTCCCTAAAGGTATTCTTTCTGTTTAGAGAGAGCCTTGTTGAAAATTAAGAATGATTGCTTACACTTTGTGGAATAATGGAAAGTCTGGATAGGATAGCAAGAATCACATGCAGAACAACGTTTCTTTTGTAAATACCCCCTTTTTTTTGGTACTGTCACCTTTCTACAAATGCAAAAGGGATTTCTGGTAATTCTTGATCAGGGTTGTGCCTTGAGTTCTTGTTTGTTTGTTGCTTGTTTTTTTTTGTCTCTGCGTCTGACAGGCAGTGCAGAGAGTTTAGGACAAATGGGAAACAGTTATGGAAGGTGCATTTACACTACAAAGTGCATCAGAATGCTTTTAGGCTCAGGGGTGGTTGAGTAGAGGCTTGCTGCCCACCTTATAGTTGCAACTTCATAGTTGCAAAACAGAGAAATAATGAAAACTATAACCGTTGTGATTTTAGACTTGCAACCAATAAAAATGATACATGGCTTTTTACTTCTACCTCCTAGGAAATATGATTGAGGAATAAATCCTGTTAGTTTTCCTAATTCTACTTCTTTATGGTGCCAGTAGATTTCCTTATTTTTATTCTGAAGGCAGTAAATAAACAGCAGTAATGAGCAGAATATGAAATATTTGGTAACAGCTCCTCGGGGCATCCTTAGGCTGACGTGCCTGACCGTATTTACCATGTGGATGGGGTAAAAAGACCCAATCAGAAATTGTATTTCATTAGTGAACAGATGGGAGAAACCATCCTGCACATCTTTTGTTTAGCCTATATAATCCATATCATCAGGTGGTCCCGTGCAGGTCTGTTGTTGTTCACCCGATGGAAAACACGAGGCTACATGCGAACTGCAGGACATTAAAATGCATCACCCTGACATGAAATAAGGTTACATGCTTCAGTGCTAATCCTTCAGCACAGTGCTCTGCTAGGACGTAACAGAAAGTGCTGGGAACTGTGCTCACTTGAGGGAGCAGAAAGAGTGGCTTTGGCTATGTCTTTTTAAATTGCTGCTTCAATATGGCTCGCATTTATGAGCTACGAGCAAAGTAGGAGTCAAGGAGAGAGCATTATAGACAGTTACACTCACTTGGGCCTTTTCCCAAGGGGCTATAAGGAATAGTGTAATTTACAGGTTGAGGTGCTGGAAGAAGGTGTAAGGAAAATTACCCTAAGACAGGTGGATCGTAGGCTGCTTTGCCTTGCAGCTGTCCCCAGCTCTCCTATGAGTTTCCTTCTGGTCCTCCCTGCAAATTCCCCCCAACTCAGCCTCCAGTAAGCCTGAATAACCAATAAGCACATACTCAGGACAGAGAACCAAAATCCTTGCTGCGACGGAAGGAAGATGTACAACAGCCCAGCCTGGCCTCCATGCCAGAGCCAGCCTGTCTCCGACAAAAGCTGTGTGTGATAACCCTGCAGCAGGTCCCTGGGACAACAACGGAGGCGATCAGCACTTTCTCCATGGACCGTGTGAAAAATGTCACCAGCCAACTCTCCACAGCCAGGATTAAAGTGATGGAACAACAATCTGTAACCCTGGAAGATGTAATTATTCTGGGCAATGTGAAACAGTGAGGCTAACAGGGAGAATGAGCTAGAGGAAGCCAAATCTTCATAAAAAGTTCCCTAAAAAATGCCTATGCAAGAAAGTATCTCCCACTCTTGGCTTTGGGGAGCTGCCCGTGACTCCAGCTATAATGCAAAACCCCCATGGCTCTGTCTAGGACTGTGCTTCTCTGGGTCTGGTACAGAGAACGCTTCCTCTTTGGCTGGAGCTTGGCTTGCAAATGCAAAATGTCAGACTGGATTACAAGGATGCTTCCCAGGGGAGAGGACAGGAGAAGTGTGGGAGGGAGCAGGGGAGGCTCGCTGAGCCACAGAGGCAGGGGTATTGCCAGCCAGCTGGCAATTGGCCTGATTCAGCAGCTAAATACCAGAAATACTGCTGATTATGGCACCATTTGAAATAATTTTTTGCCTCACTCTGTGTCACACAGGCCCCACGGGGTGGCTACAGGGTGATGGTGTGAGCTCTCCGTGGGGCAGCCAGTGATGTTGAGTGTCCCCAGGTATGCAGACCTCACTTTGAAACCAAAAAACAATTTTACCTTGGATCTGTTCCAACTCCCCTATTCTCCTTAAAGCAGTTTTCCTATGTTACTTTAAGATTTTATTTCTGAATTCAGATATCATTTTACTCATATCATAACACTGGTATTCACGCGTATGTGTGTTTATATAGTTCTCCTGCTTATATAAAGCATATGTGATCAGAGGAGAGGGTTGAGTAGCTTGACAGGCACCAAATAAGCCAACTGGACTCAGAGAGATTTATTATAATGAAGTCTATCATTTTTGTTCTGTACCTAGTCAACCTTCTGTTCTTCCACAGACAATTTAACAAGCTCCTATGCCCATGATACTCTTGCACTTTAAACGTTCACTTGATGCCTATGTTTATGGTACTGAAAAAAAAAAAAAAAAGTAATTGGGTCATTTTTTCTAGTTAATGATGAACGTTTCAGGTGTTTGATTGCCTGGGACTACACCTTTATAAGAGCTTTAGCTGAAGGAAGAAGCTCTCTCTAGCTGAGAGGCATTCTGTTTGCTTCACAGTGATTCACGCAGCTGTAACAAATATACCAGGAATCTAAAAGGGCTCATAGAGAAAGGGGAGTCTTGCTTTTCACGACTGTTTTTTTCAGACTCAATGGACACTGGGTCATGTAAGAAATCATGGTGTCTCTCTTCTCAGAGTGCTCCTGAGCTGAGATTCAGGCTTGCAGATTTCAAACACATGCACACAGGCACACACAACTGGAAGCAAAGAGTTAGCAGTGAGTGAAGTGAGCTGTCTGCTTACATATTGAGGGGGAGCTGGACCTTCGGTGGTATTCCCTGATCTCCAATTATTGCACTTGTCCTTGGACCAGCCACTGTTCCAATCGAAGAGGAATCCTGAAATATTCAAGGAAGAACATATAAGGATTAAGGTGAAGCCCACTGTTTCCTGAAGTGTGATAGGGTGAAGGCACATAGGAAAAAAACCCACAATCGTTATCAATTCCTGAGCTCTCCACCTTCATAATTCTGCATTAAAAAAGATATCTTTTAGCCTTACACATTCCAGAAATACATTTTTGACACAAGGGATATTAGCTTATTAACTGCATTTCCATGTACCTGTCAGAGAAATTCAGTTATCCCTTGCACGCAAATCCTAAACGTTCTAGAAAGCAAAACTACTTGAACTGCTTTGTAAAATCAGCTCAACACGTACATCTCTGCAGCAGTACCTTCTTTGATAAAGGTAACCTTTTCCCTCAGTAGCTTGTTTTTTCAAATTTTTCTCCTTTCATCAATGTCTTACAGATCTATGGAGAAGATACTATTCAACTTCCAAAATGCAGTCTCATCTCTTATATGGTTTTTGTCCTTAGAAATACTCTCCCTGAGAAAAAGAGACAGCACAACCCAAAAGTAGTATCAGGAGTATCTCTGAATGGAGAAACTAGGAGTCCGCTACTCCTCTACCACATCAAATACATTTCGTCTCTCATATAGGGAACCAGGCAGGTATGTTTTCCAGCTAGTAATGTTGAAAGACAAATCTAAATGCAATCATTCTATTTCCAAAGTTAATGCTGAGCCAAAGTATGCAGGGCAAACTCTTTTGAGTTGTCTCATCAAAGTTCCCACTCGTCTATGAAAAAGATGAATTCTGTCTGGAAACCTCCTCTGAAGTAATGACAGGAGCAGTAGCAACAGGTCTTTGCTGAGTCGGGCTGATGGGACTTGCAATGGTTTACTTGAGCAAAAGGTTTTTATAGGAAGTCCAGCCAAATGCTGGATGCACGTCCGTACGTAGAATGGATGCACAAAGTAGTATTCAAAGTTTATGTACCAACTGCAGGTTCAGACAGAGCCTCTTCCATACAGCAAATAATCTGAGTGGTTCACAGAGCTCCAGTGCAGCTTTTCTGTTTCCAAATGCTATCTAACAAACAGTAAATATTGATCTACTTTGGGAACAGAAACATAGGGACAGTTTTTGCACTTACAAATGACACCGAATTAAGCCAAGACACACATTGCTACTTAATTAATGGATTTCAAGGTCACCTCATTCCAGAGAAGCCCACATAATTATTACAGTGTCATGTCTCGATATTGCACTGTTAATTTATATTGCTCTGCTGAATATTAACACAGTATCATTAAGGAATCAGGCAGCAAACTATGAAGACTGCTCTGTGATTCCACAGCTTTTGGCAACAAGCAGCAAGCTGTTTCCTCTCTCACCAGTATCTATGCTCCATCATGAAGCTGTAGTGACAAGTACATCTCCTTTTTCTCATTACTTCCCCTCACTTTCTGGCTGCTTGCTCGAACAAGGAAGGTTCCAGGCAGCTCTTAGTCCTATCTGTAAAAGTAAGCATTCTTTCCAGTTCTGTGACTAAGGCTCTATTAATCCTGCCTGTCATGTCAGTGAGATAATATCAACCCACCCAAAAATGTTAGGGATAGCTGGAACATGATCCCTCACTCGTTATTTTGAGCTTATTAATGGGGTTAGGGATCGAGGAAGATGCTGAGCAGAGAGGCATGGCAAAGGCCTCACCCAAGAGGCAAGTGAGAAACCAGCTGGTGCAAAGCTTTTCATGTTGTGCCAACTGTACGACCACTCAGAGCTGGAGAAACCGCCTCCAAAACAGCAGGAAACAGATCGGAACCCGCCCTTTTCTGGTATGACAAAACACTTCATTTTTACCTCACATGAAAAGCTGGAGCTGAGTGAACAACCTCAGGGCGAACTGTATATGCAGACAAGATCTCAGCAGTGTAGGACACGTGCTACCCTTTCCTGAGCTCATACGGTCCTCTCACGCCCAGAGAGCAGCGTTGCTGCGTTAGCATCAGCCATTCACTTGTTTGCACTGACCCTGGTGGCCTGTGCATCATCTATATTGCCAGAAGCACGAGCCCAAATGCTTCTTATTTGCTGTTAAGCTTGTACTAACATACAGGCCTTGGGATTAAGACATCATATGATTGTCAGTTAGCGTTGCTTGATGGCAGTGTTGCTTTCTTCCCTTGACTAATCCTGAAGAAATCTCTGTAGCTCTCTATGTTCTCTACCAACCTGACAGTCAGTGTCTTGCCTGCAGTCAGTTGCTGTAATATTGCTGCATCTGGTGCTACCCTGGACCCTACAAACAAATTCATACAAGCTCTAAATCAGTGCCTGCTTCCTCACTGTGCTTCAGTTTTTCCTTAGCTGCTCACCCCACAGCCTTTGGCACGATGGGTTACCGGCCTGTCTGCCTCTGCCCCTGATTTTCATCACCAGGTTTCACTCCACAGGACCCACTGGCCTTCCACGGCACCGAATCCACAGACTGATTTCTGTGAGAGACGTGGCTGTTACTTTTTCCTACTTTTGATTACCTTTGTGGAAGCTCACCTTTCCCTCTGCAGGGTTTATGTGGGTCCCTGCAGCTACTGGTAACACTAACAGGCCTCCTGGAGCACACAGCAGGCCTGCCTCCGTCACTGCAAGCAGCAGGGCTTAGTTTGTTTTCCTCCTTCATTTAGCCCTGGAGCCAGGTGGTAGTTTTGCTATTGTGATCTAAGGAACAAGGTGCTAAACATGCCCTCCTTTCTTCTTCATCTGCTACGGGGAATGGGAATTGGAGGCAGTGCTCTGATACTTTGCTCTCTGTTGGATACCTTCAGGGAGGGCCGTGTGCCACATCCATCCTTCCCCCTCCTGATTAGGAGCACGTTTACCCTAACGTTGGTGTGCAGCTTTCTGAACTAGACACTGCCAACTCTCGTCCCAGGTACTTAGGTTGCTAAACAGCCAAATCTGACTTCTTGGCAGGCATCCTCCGAGTACCACTCACCATGCCTGATGCTCTCAGCTCAACAGCAACAGCTCTCCTCTTCCCCAGGTCAGTCTGGGCCCAGCTGCCAGCCAGCTGGAAAAGCTCCTACCCAAAGGCACACTGAGGACACCTCCACACCAAGTCCTGTTTCTTCATACCCAGTGAAAGGACTGGAAAACAAGACTTGAAGAACAGCTGAGGGACCTGGGTGTGTTCAGTCTGGAGAAGAAGAGGCTGAGGGGAGACCTCATTGCTCTCTACAAATACCTGAAAGGAGGCTGCAGCGAGGACAGGGTCAGACTTTTCTCAGGTGGCAAGTGACGGGACACAAAAAACAATCTCAGGTTGCTCCAGGGGAGGTTTAGATTAGATACAGGGAAGAATTTCTTCATGGAGAGGGTGGTCAAGCATTGGAGTGGGCTGCCCAAGGAGGTGGTAGAGTCACCATCCCTTGAGGTATTTGAAAGACTTGGGGACATGGCACTAAGGGACATGGCTTAGTGGTGGCACCCGGTTGGTCAGGGTGATGGTTGGACTCGGTGATCTTGAAGGTCTTTTCCAACCTCAGTGATTCTGTGATGTGCAGCAGAGTTACGTCTCTGTACCATGGAAGGCTAAATCCTGAGTAAAAGCCCCAGATGACTCCAATAAAACTTTTAGATACTTAAATAAGTAATGGCATCAGCCATTGTTCAGGTTGCATCTGAAAGGAAGAGACCCACAGCTGGCTGACAAGAGTGAACTTTCCAGGCGACTGTGCAGCCTGAGGGTCGACACTTCCTGGTGGGAATGAATAGCACAACTTCCTCAGGAGTCACTGAGATGTGACTAAGCTCAGGCGGGTCTCATTCCTCCTCCAGCTGGTAAGTATTATTTACAAGAGAACTACAGGAGCATCAAAACAAATCACACTTTAATGTACATGTAATGATATATTTCTATTACAGTTTACAGCATATACCCCTGAGTAAATAATACGCTGCTGAGAAGTTGTTGCCTCTTGTGTCAGCCCTGACATATATTTAAAAACAACCAGCCCAGCAAAACATTACTGACAAGCCCACAGAGACCAGGAAATTAAAGGTAATAACCTCTCATCTGGGCTGAAAGTTCATTTCAAATTCATTGCCTTTCTCTCTTCCCATCCATTCTCCTACGAAAGCACGGAGATCAGTGCTCTGGACTTCCAGCATAAACTATCTTTTTCTCTCCATTGTAGATTCGCTTTAGATTTTCACAGGTACTTTAAGGCCATATTTGTGGTTTAATTTGAAAAGACATGGTGCCTACGGGGATTAGGGAAGTGTCTTGCGAAAGCACGGGGCTCAGACTTGGAGGGGAATAGAAGTCATGAAGACAGTGATAAAAGTAGGAGTGGGGTACGGTGATATTGCAGGTTGCAGCAGCCTTCACGGAAAAATAATTGCTGCTGCTATCAGACGAATGTTCTTATCATTGAGAAAATCACCAAGCAGAAATCTCTATTTTGACTTCAAAGCGAATCCAGCACTGTCTCACCACGGGGCACTTATCACATTCATTAATTCACAGGAAAAATTCTTTTAATGTCATGAATGCATATTTACAGCTTACTTTAAATTTCTCTTTAGTATTACTTAATAATAAGAGAAAAACACTCAAATATTCAACTCACATAGGCTGATATACCGTCCTCTGAAAATACCACAAAAAATAGCCTAATGGTCTTTAAGATTCCTGTGACTTGTTTCTCTAATTCACTGACTCCATAAAACAATGACTCTGGCAATCACTCCAGGCCTTAATGTTCCCAGAAATAATGTATAAGCACTTAATGCATGGCGGTGCCACCAAGTATTGATGAAAAGTGTTACATGCAAGATCAAATAGCCTCATCAAATGCTAATTACCAAAGCGGGAGCAGAAATGGACTTTCCAATTCCAAAGTAAGACTTTCTCTTCCTTAATGGTATGTGTGTAAAAACAACCAAATGTGCACGATGGCAGCTGCAGCCGCGTAAATTCCTTCCTGCAAAAACTGGAGCTAAATTTCTCTAATTTAGTATTTACTGAGAGGTTCTTACAGTCTGTAAATGACTATGGCTGGGGATGGCGGTGAGGCAGGATATTACGCCCGCATGTTCTAGCACCACATTGGCCCTGATTATTTTTTGGTTCATAGTAGGTCAAAAATTCTAGACCATGTCTTCTGTGAATTGGAGCTGCTCATGGAGTTACAGAGGGCTGGAAATGTCACATAAATGCATTTTCTGAGCTTGCATTTCCACTATCCTTCAGTCTAAGGATGGTTGCAAATTGGAGAGAGGAGCCCAAATATTTTTTGTCTTCTTCTTCCAAATGTTCATCTGACATTACCATCCATAAGAGCGCTGATTATTCTGGTTTGCAGCTTCTCAGTTTCCCCAAATGAGGCTTAATTAAGCATTATGTGGATGAGCATCATGAGAATTATGTTTTATTCAGCGTTGTTTCTCAATCAGAATAACCCTTTCAGCACTAAGCACTGGTGTCTAGCTCTCCCCTATGGGCGTTTAAATGGTTTTATAGTAAATAGATTCTTGCAATTTGGGGATCAAACAACATAAAAAATCAAAGGAAGAGAAACAGGAAAGCTTGAAGTGAAGGCTTGACCTCTAAAACATGTTAATTTAATCCCGAGTTCATAATTACCCTCTTGATAATTGAACAACAAACTCATCAGGATCCCGTGCAATGGCTCCTGTAGGAAGTCCCCCTCCAGGGAGATGGCAGCAGTAAACAAATAAACAAAAACCCCACACGGACAAAAAGGGAAAAAAATACACACTGAGGTCACTTCTGCTAAAATGCCATGCATGTACACACAGAGTGTGTCAGATGGACAGCATTTTGTGGTGCAGTGAAAATACCAAGAGGCTGCCTTGCTTGCTCTTGAGTCTTCCAAGTCAGTAGCTGACTGGCAGGTAGCGTGAAGCCTCGGGATTCGCCCTGTGCAAAAATTATTTCAGTGGTAAAGTGTTTTTGGGTTACTACCCTGAGGAGCATCTGGAAAAAAAAACACGTTGTTTTTGTTTTACAGGCAAGAGGATTTCATGCACAGTTGAATAAACACCCTTCTAAAGCACAGCCTTCTCTGCCTCGATCCAGTCAAAATTTAGTGGTTCTTGAAAAATCTTTCAAAATGTATTTGTGATGAGACAAATTGCAGGATAAAGAGAACCCATTGTTCCTATGCTGGGAGTTTCTGAAAGGCGATTCTGCTTTGACCTGGATTCTCAGTAGCTTACGTAATCAGTCAATAGATTTAGTCAGCTCATGTGTTTCATTTGCAGCACTTTTGACAAATAATGTAATATATCCTAATACACACAGAGCAGATTTAAAGACCTACTGGTAGCTATAAAAAAAATTTGAAGCTTGCATGCCTGCCCAAAACGCTCTCCTTAAAAAACCTCAATTCCTTCCCACCTCCTAACTCCAACAAGAGTTCTCTATAAAGTTATTTGAAATTGACGTGCGACAAATAGGCAATGTTTAGCTCTGGGTCTCAATAATTTAGAGTGGAGCTGGGAATATACAGGGACCAGGGAGCAGATTTGGTTAGACTTCAGCAAAGTCTTACACTGCTTTCATGACATATTTGGATCTAAATGACAGAAACACAGGCGGGGCGGACTAATACTACTTCTCTTGACATTTTTGACCGGTGCAGCCCCCTGAGATAGCTGCCATTTGTTTCAGCTGTCCAAATCTCATTATTGGATGTGCAGCCCATTGTCATTTGCAGCCGACAGCAGAGCAGGCTGGATACGATTTGGAATCCAGACCAGAGCTGAAAACACCTGAATTTCTCTTCTTTTCTCAGAGCCCGTTATGTGCTTGAAAATTCCAGGTTGATAGTTAGTCTTTGGATTATAAATGCAATCTGTATGCTTCTCATGGTCAGCACATTTAGGCTATCAGCCAAAGCTCAACCAGAGTTCTGCTATTACATTTTCTCAGCTCAAATCCAGCGCTCCTAAATAACTGATAAGGAGTCACACTCCCGAATGATTTATACAGGGAGGCACTTCAAGGAAGGCTTTTCATTTCACATGCTGTCACCGCTCGGGACTGGGAGCGTGCGAGACATTGTTCTCAGCTTTTCCTGAACATGCGGCCTCCGGTTAGGAGCCTGTGCTCACACCCGCAGATACAAGCGGATTTCCTGTGCGTGGTGACGAGTTGTTCAAAGCGCTCACACCACGAGTTCCTCCTGATCCTTTCTTTCTTCCTCTCTCAGCTGTTGTCCTGGTGCGCGCAAAGCCGCACTTCATTATTCATGAGACGCATTTTCTCCCCAAAACGAGGGGATTTGGAGCACTACTGACCTCTGACCTTTCCAAATAGCAGGGACGAATAATTCATAAGGGGTGAAAATGGAAGCAGGACCAGCCACCTGAGGCCTAGCCACGATTACTGTCCAGGGGGGAATTTCCCTCCTCTCCCGGGGATCTCACTTAGAAGTGGCTCCTCTGCACCCGCAGCCTAATTCAGCTTCTGCTCCATCACAAGCCCATGGCACTACTTACATCTTCAATAAAACCTGTTTTGCCAGCATGATGGGGCGTTCTGCATGACGGGCAGACACTATCACCTTTCAGATGGAGGTCTTACCCGGCGTGCAACAAAAAGCATGCAACCAGCAAATTCGGCTGCAAGCAGATTGAAGGCCCCAGCATTGCCCTCTTGTCAATAAATGCTTTGTGTCCTGACTGTTGTGGTCCTCCAGTCACTATTTTATCCAGTTGAGGTGGTCTGAAGTTGATCCTTCTGCCTTTGAGCATCCCGAGGTTGGCAGTCAATGAAGATATTTTTCTAGACTCTCAAAACAGCATCTCGGCTTTTTGGAACCAGCTGGGTTGGTTCTGCTTACAGAACAACAAACATATTATCAAAGGCAAGCAGTCCACAGTTAATGAATTAATGATATGCAGAAGTACTTTCAAAGCATGGGAGTTCGTACTCTGGCCTGCATGTCAGTGCTCGAGATGCACAAATCCGTGCCCTCCTGGAGAAGCAGGAGGCTTATTATAGTCTGACAACTCATAAAAACAACAAAAAAAAGCATGTCAGCTCTGCATGAGAGTCTGGTTTCAATTCACAAATGCTGACAAAAGCCACAGGAATATAGTACTATGCATGAACTCGCTTTTAACGGGTGGAATATATTCCACATTTACTGAAACTTCTAAAATTTGCACCTAGATTTTAAGTTCCTACAGCCTTCAAAGTCTCTGTTACTTCTCAAGACAGCAGGGAGAAAGCAGGAGCTGCAGATGGAGGTCTGCAGGGGAAATGGATGTCGGTATTAGGAACAGGGTTTCACCAGGCATGGGTCAGTTGCCTGAGGGAGGGCAGTGGATGCTGTGCAGGAACTTCTGTGACTGAATTCTCCTTGTTCAAATAATAGGCTGTAGGAAAAAAAAGTGTGTTGGACTTTTAAAAAAGGTAGAAACCCCCAGGGTTTCATCTCAACACTGATCCTGGCTTGGACCAAAGATGCTCATAGCTACTAAACTGAACAAAATTCCTTTATTTCTTTCTACGAGGAGATCCTTTTGAATAAGCAGTGATAAAGTGCCTGGAAATTTCAAGGACATGATATAAAGACACGCTAACACAAATTTAGATTCTGATGGTGAAAGGAAAGGCATAAATTTGCTAGACAGTCAGCGCTGAAACTGTAAATTTGTTGTTTCCCCCCATAAAAATACACTTTGGCTGAATTTGCTGCTGCAAACCAGCAGGGGCATGAGATGGTTACAGAGAGGACCACTCGAGGGCCGTGAGGACGATTTGCTGGGCAGACAAGGGAGGAAAGGGAAGGTGAGACATCTTCTTGTGGCCGAGCTCACGGGTCAGTTAGGCAGCTGAAAAGCATTTGTCAAATGCATTTGAGAACAAAAACAACCTGAAGACAAGACTCTTGCTGCCCTGAACACCTCGGTGTGACACCTCAGGTGTCCCCTGGTTGTGCTATTTCGGCTGGCGTTCAGACACACTTGAATAAAACAAAAGTGCTGAGCTGGTCTTCTGTCTGAGGCTGTAACAGCCTTAATTGTTTCAGAGCCATGTCAGGTCTCAGTAGATGGCAGAGAAGGAGCTGAATTTATGACATTTTGATTTAAAATGTATATATAACTACAGGTTTAATAGACACATAAATATAGCTGCTCAATTTCAGTCTCCTTTTGTGAGAGGCAAAGTCTGGACTCTTTGCAGACCTGTCTGAGAAGGCTGAAAGCAGGTGAGTTCATCTTGGTAGCTCGTGTGATTTTACTGCAAGTCTTAGAGCAGCGAGACATTTTTCTGAAGGCTGCTCCTACGGTCAGGAGAATATAACGAGAATGTCAGCTCCACTTTTTTTTTTTTCCTAATAGATCTATATTCATCGCAAACCTTGAAAATTTAATTTTTTAAATCCCTCAGACCAGACAGAAAATAGTAAGGCCGCCTAAAAGCAGACATACTTATTCATACATGCAAATGCCACTCCTGCGGTGGCTGGGTCCTTCGGGCTGCAATAATGCATTTTGACAGAGGGAAACGTCTTTTCGCTGCGGCTGATCCCTCTCACCAAGGCTCTTCTTCCCCTGCCTGGATTCTGGCTGTCACTGTTTCGGCCAGCAGTGATCGAGGCACCTCCCCAGCTGCCTTGCCTGCAAGCCTGGGGCAGAAGATCCCCAAACCGGTGCCACAGCAGTGTCCCTGTGTCCTCTGTCACCACTGGAGGGGCTTCGCTGTCCCCCAGCCCCAGCTGAGCTTTGCACAGCAACACAGATGGCTGTGGTGAAGGACCCAACCAACCTTCCTTTGGGTTGGGTTTCAAAACTTCCAATGGGGAACACGGGCCCCTTCTTGTCCCCTACCACCTGTGCCCAAACGCTACAGAGACCTGTGAAATGAATTTTTTTTTTTTTTTTTTTTTTTTTTACAACAGTTGTTCTGCCAAAGCAGGGGAGAGTAATTAAGGCACTTTCTGCTTTTCCGTCTAATTTTTGTGGTATGCTAGCTTAGACCGAGTCTTCACATGACTCTGGCACAGGGTGTGCATGCTTTTCCCCCCGGCTAGTACAAGAACAGAAAAGCCACAGGCTGTCACATCTCTGCAAAGTCCAAATGTGTCACTGCAAGTGCCAAAAACGTGGGTGTCATTTACTTGACGAGCCTGGGACTCTCGCTCACATCTAGAGCTCGCGCTGTGCCGCAGATGTCCCGGTACATCTTGGCACGCGTGCTGCTTCATGCGGGGCCGTATCCTCACCTTCACACTCCTGCTGAGGGCTGAGAGGAGGAGAAGACCTCCACAGCGGCCCCTTGGCACATCGTTTTGGCTGCCCTGTGGGCAGACCCTGTTACGTTTGGGTTGTCTGTGCACTAGCAAGCAGTGCAGAACAAGAGGGGCTGTTCTGTAGAGGGAAGCTGAAGGAACTGAGGACCTGATGCCCTTAGGAAATGCATTTTAGGGCTTTTCACTTCAGGTCTGCTCCAAGTGCACCGCAAAGCACGGCTGGGTGCTTCGCTTCAGATGTGCACGCCTGGTCCTGATAGTGCAACTGAACCCTGTGTTTTCTCAGGTACTTGTGTTTTAGAAGGAGCGAATCTGCACACACCATGCATAGAAGACTCTGCAGGAAGGCCAAGGCAGAAGAGGTTTGGGATTAACATTATTCTCCACTTTCTTCTATGCCTTCAAACTGCAAATTACCACTTGCATTTTGTTGTCTGCAGAAACAGCAGGTGTTTGCATGGGATTTCAGCATGTCCCTGGTGGGCTTTTCTCCTGCTTTTGCTTGTCTCTTGGCAGCGGTAGTCCAGAAATCCCTTGAAATACCAAATCTGTTGGTATTCTCAAGGGGAGAAGGAGGGAATGGCCTGAACAGTCAGCACACGTGCTTGTTTGAAACCTTGATGAGTGTTTCTGAACAGCAGCTACTAGCCAGGTACCAGCTACTTGCCAAACTACAACACATTTGTCTTCTGGTGACCTATAGGGAAATATTTACCCTACCATTGTTTTTTGTCCCTGATGCGTACCAAGCACGTGAATTTCATACCAGTAGCGTTACCCTACTGGGAGCAAATACAGTCTGGAGTAAGGATAACGGGATCACTCAAGATTATCTCTACAACAGAAAGTGATGAAATATAAGCTGCAATACTTTACAGTTCAAACAAACTGTATGATTGCTTAAAAAAATGTATTGCATTATTTTAAGTCAATGGTTTAGTTCCAGAGAAGAGGAAGAAAGCTGGTAAAAGGGATGGAGGGCATGTCCTGGCAGGAGGGGCTGAGGACACCTGGGCTGTTCAGTCTGGAGAAGAGGAGGTTGTGAGGCGACCCCACTGCTCTCTGCAAGTCCTGAGGTGGGGAAGCAGAGAGAGGTGTTGGTCTTTGCTCCCTGGTCACCGATGTCAGGGCGTGCAGGAACGGCTCAAAGCTGTGCCAAGGCAGATTCAGGCTGGGTATTAGGAAAAAAATTGTTTACTATGAAGGTGGTCAAACACTGAAACAGGCTTCCTGGAGAGGTGATTGATTCCCTGTGCCTGTCAGTGTTCAGCAGGCATTTGGACAATGCCCTCATTAATACACTTTACCTTTTGGTTAGCCCTGAAGTGGTTGGACTTGACAATCTTTAAAGGTGCCTTACAACTGAATTGTTCTGTTCTGTTCTAAATCAAACCTAAAATTATCTGGCCTTATTCTCCAGCTCATCACACCGGCCCACTCATTAACACATGGTTGGGAAAGACCAGCGCAAAGCCCTGCCACGTGAAAATGACAGCACTTTGCTCAAGCACGGGTCCCCTTGGAAGAGGCCATGCCCCCAGCCTTACCTGGGCGGGCGCGCTGGAGGAGAGGTGGGCCAGGTCCCCGATCCTGGCGGCCGCCCGCGGGTCGCTGGAGCTGATGAGGACGGGGGCGCTGATCTCCATGGAGTGCCGGTTGCTGGCGGCCTGGGAGGACTTGTGGGTCATGCTGAGGGCGGTGAAGGAGTGCCGCTTCTTGGCGTTCTTCTTGCCCTCCACCTGCCGTGGGGCCGACACCACTGCCCCCGCGCCGCTCGGGGTGGGACATGGGCCCAGAGCCACCGCCGCGGAGGGGTCCGGCGGCGCCTCGCAGCCAGCGGCGGCTGCTGAGCACGTCTTGTCCATCTCGATGAGCTGCTTGGCGGAGTCATTGAGCTGAAAAAGGACAGAGGAGGGGGAGAAAGAAAAGGAAGAAGAGGAAGAGAAGGAAGAAAGGAGAAGGAGAAAGGAGGAGAAGGAGAAGGAGAAGGAGAAGGAGAAGGAGAAGGAGGAGGAGAAGGAGAAGGAGAAGGAGAAGGAGAAGGAGAAGGAGGAGGAGAAGGAGAAGGAGAAGGAGAAGGAGAAGGAGAAGGAGAAGGAGAAGGAGAAGGAGGAGGAGGAGGAGGAGGAGGAGGAGGAGGAGGAGGAGGAGGAGGAGAAGGAGGAGGGGAAGGGGAAGGGGAAGGGGAAGGGGAAGGGGAAGGGGAAGGGGAAGGAGAAGGAGGAGGAGGAGGAGGAGGAGGAGGAGGAGGAGGAGGAGGAGAGAGAGAAGGGTCAGAGAAAGAAGTACAAGGAAAAGAAAAAAAAAAGGGGGGGAGAAAAATTAAAAAGGAAGAGAAAAGAAAGGGGAGGAAAAGAAAGGAAAAGGAAAAAGAAGGGGCAGAAAAGGAAAAGGTAAAAGAAGGGGCAGAAAAGACAAATAAAGGAAAAAAAAAGAAAAAAAGAGTTAGGAAAATTAAAAATAATAATAATAATTAAAAAAACAAACAAACAAACAAAAAAACAAACCAAAAAAAAAAAAAAAGAAAAGAAGGGGGATGTTAATGACCCTTCACAGCTTGCTGATGGCACCTGCTGGACCCACCGTGGCCACCCTTGCCAATGCACTTACCCTGCATCATGGAGGCAGCAGGGATGCTCAGCCTACCCCTGCCCTGGTCCCAGCAAGGGGATGATGCTGGGCACCAAAATGCCACCCCCAAGCAGAGGGGGCCCTCAGGTGCTGAGGCCTGAGCAACATTTACTCTGCTGTGGGCACGTCCAGGAGCAGGCAAACAGCACCAGAGGCACATGTAACAGGCTATTTTTGACTGAAAATGGGTTATGTTGGTTTCCATAGCCACTGTATGAAATATGACAGCATCCAAGAACTTCAGTCAAGGACAAGGCCCCCATGGGTTTCCTCTCCCCACCCCCCCCCCAAAAAAAAAAAAAAAAAAAAAAAAAAAAGAAAGAAAAGAATAGTTGCTGCTTGGAGACAAGCTAATTTGGAAACCTATTATAATTGAATATAAGAAGGAAAAATAGAGGTATGGGAAAAATAACAGTAGAAGTGTGCAGTTAAGCAAATGTGTAACTGAGTAGTTTTTATGGCTCCAAATCTCCATCACCATACTGCAAATAGAAACGAGAAATAGATATCACCACCAGCCTTACGCCAGCCCTCCCAGGTCTGAAAGCACCTCTGGTTCCACGAGGACTCACTTGCACGGAAGAGGCACTACACGCTCCCGCACCTAGAAAAGCATCAACCGGCAGGATCCTCGATTCAGTGACAGCCGCCACCACGTCAACCAGGAGCCCCCAGTTAATGATGCTCCACCCCTGTCAGAGCTGCTGGGAGTCCTGCTACCATTCAATTAGCAGGCCATTTTCCCAGCTGCACTCTCCACCACGAGACTGTGCCCACGGCCGGCACCGTGCGCTGCACCTGCCAATTTCTGCCAGTAACAGCTGATCCCGTCTCCGATTCTCCAAGAACGTCCATTATTTCCCACTTCATCATGCTGTAAATTGGTACAGCCTAATATTTGCCAGCAGGCTGCGAGTTGCAAGGAAACCAGATGGTTCCCCTCCCTTAAGTAGGTGTTACAGCTCTGCTCACCCAACTGATAGAGACAGCCTAGCTGAATTATTTGAAATAATAAGGAGGAAGGAGAAAGACGTCAAATATGCACAATATTTTCTACATCAGAAGGTCAGGAAGTGCTTTGCTAGTCAATCAAGCAGGATAAGAATATATTTTAATTCTCTGACATAAGAAAATATAAAGAGTTATAAATAAAACCCTTCGAACTTCCTGACTTTACAGCAGTGCTCCCCACGGTCAACGCAGCGCTCCAGCTCTCAGTATCGAAACCCTGATTCATCTTGTAAGAATCAGGCTATAAATCCTACTGGCTGGAATCCAATTTAACACTGAAACCGTTCTTTTTAAAATGACAAAACCCATTACTTTTTGTTGTTGTTGTTGTTCAAAGCAAAATCTGGTTTAAAAGGTCAGTAGGAGAGCTAGCATCTAAATGCAGAGTGATAAAAAATAGCCTCATATAGATATAAACAAAGTCATTCTCATTACTGGTAGAAGGTTAAAGGCAAAAAGAGCCCCCCTTCCCAAAAACAGGAAAGCTAACGAACTTTTGGGAATGTCAAAGTCTTCCTGAAATACTGTGAAAAAAGACATTTTGTCTTGCCAAGATAACAAATGCTTTATGGCTTTGCCACTTTATTTTCATAGAGAACTCTGTTTTTAAACAGCTTTGCCCAAGGATGCTGGAAAATACTTCCCAAATAGGCTTGGAGCGCCAGAGGAAAGGTTCTGCTTACTGCTTTGTAGGACCAAGTGATGCTGTCTCTTTGCACAGAACTTTTAGAAAGCCTTTTTTAAACATAAACATGACTGCAAATTTCTTATTTTAAACTTGGGCTATGTAAACAAGCATGGCTTTCTGGTGTCTGTCATCAGATCTTCAGGCAGATCTGCTTCCAGAGGAGAAGCCTAACGGAAAGTTCTGACCCACAGTCAGTCTCAGGAATTTGACATTTCTGGAGGACTGTAACTCTTACAACAACCCCTAATACCAGAACACAGCTTTCTTGCTTGTTTCTGATCCCTCCTCTAAAAAGAGTGCATGATTGAAATTCTGGCCCTGCTAATCCCAAATTGTAAAATGCCCTTAAGACTGCAGCCGGACCAGTTTTACCCCAAATCTATTCTGTGGTAACGGGATGCCCTAGAAAACTCAGTACATGCTATAGAGGGATAAGGCTTGGATTCGAACACCGAGCCTGCCAAACATTCCCAGCAGCCCTGCATTCCCTGGGAATGCAAAACCTTGTGCAGCCACGCCGTGCGACGGCTGAGGGACACTGCTGGGTGAGAGATGCAGTGAAAGGCTGCCATGAAACTGCTTGCAGGGTCTCGGTGACTGCTGCATGCTGAGATAAGGATGCACCAGCCCCAGCTCACAGAGGAATTCCTGCCTGTTTCTCAGGAAGGAATTCCCTGCTGCGAGGATCCATGCTGGAGACAGCCCCATCTCCTCACCTCATCCCCGGGGGGAAGGAAGAGAGCTGCGCTCACCTCCAAACAACCTTTTCCCACAAAGGGAGCAGTAATCGAGTGCGTTCATTAAAAATCTGCTGACCCTGATGAGGAAGCGACGCGGCTCTCCCAGCCACAATAATAGGAGCTGTCAGAGCTTTGGACTCAAGCCAGCCAGTCCCTGCAATATGAACCGAGGGAGAGCATTGTTTCCTTTTCTTCTTGTTGTTGTTGTTGTTGTTGTTGTTGTTGTTGTTGTTGTTGTTCTTCTTCTTCTTCTTCTTCTTCTTCTTCTTCTCCTTCTTCTTCTTCTTCTCCTCTTTCTTCTCCTTCTTCTCCTTCTTGTGGCTTTCAGATAGGACTGTTTTAGATATTCTACTTGTGACTTTACCGTATGGGCAGCAAAGGTACCAACATTAAGCTACCTCAGGAGTTCTCCCTGTCAAAATTGCTGTTTCATTAGCCTCTAGATAAACCTCGTTTTTCCACAGAATGCGTTATGGTGGCTTTCTCTCTCTCAGTTTCTGTTGCACATGCTCACACACGTGCACACACAATTGTCATCTGCACTGGCTGTCCCCAGGTGGGACTAAATCTGCCCTGTATACCCTAATGTGAGGCAATGCACTAAACTTTCAGTGAGAGCACCATGCACCTACATACACATTGAAGCTGGGAAAAAGAGTGAGGAAAAAGCTTCTTTTTGGCCAGCGTGTCCTTGGTAGGGCCATAATTAGTCCTAGCTTTAGTTGGAAAAACAAAACTATTCTTGTGGAACTTCTTATTATTGTGGAACAAGGTAGAAGCACAGGAGATTGGGTCAAATTTAAACAATTAACCTTTGCTGCTCTAGTCTGCAACAGCAGCACTTCAGTCTTTTGTTGTTGTCACAACAGAACTGCACCAGCAAAAAAAAAGGACAATGCCACCAGAATTTCTTTGGGTGATCAATAAGCAAGTGTTAGGCCAAAACCACTGCTCAACTAATAGAAACCACATCTCCCCTGACAAATGCACCATCATGTTTGCTATTCCATGGGACTGGCAAAGCTGCAGCATAGTTCAGACCTCGGCGGGACACTGCGGCACACAGCAGCCACCACAGCAGCTCTGTCTTCTCCAAGAGAGAGGGCAGGCAGCAGGTCTCCCTCTGCTACTAAATGCTGTTATCTTTCTAGGCACTGAGCTCTGGGTACAGGGTTTGCTTGCAACTGATACCAGACCTGTCAGAAGAGCTGGCCTCGCTCTGTTTCGGGTTTAGCAATATACTTTGGGGCGTGCCTGATGTTGGGCACAGACCAAAGTGCCACAGATTGGACTAAAACACTGCTCTTTTCTGAATAAGGAAGGATTGCTTACGTCCTCGGTGTTACGCATGCGCACAAGCATTTTGTTAGATTGGAGCCAGTTTCAACCAGAAAGTGCAGTTTACTAAGGTTTTCAGGAAAACAACGTTTCGTTCACTCTGTAAGCCTTTTCTGTTTGATACAAAGACTTAGCTGAAGAGTGGTGCTCCTCAAGTACAGATATAAGACCAGAAATACATTACTTCAATGAAAAGGCTGCAAAACCCCTCAAATCAATCCATACTTAGTAAAAAGAATAAACAGGTCAGGGAAAAACATCATGCTTAAGGTTTTAGAGAGGAAGCACTTAGCAGAGCAGAAAGGAAAATTAAGACTATTAGTAAAAGTTCTTCACAATGTCCCTCCGAAAGACCGAAAGTATTTCCACCGAGGGACTGCTAATTTTTATACTTCACAGTTCATAAATATTGAGCAGATCACGCACGTCCCTATTTTATGCCTTGCAGAAACTTTGGCAGCTTGGAGTTCCATAGCTGATTCTGTGATGAAAATAAACAGTCTGAATTTATTACTGTGCTTTCAGTTTGGAGTAGTTACTTTCAGGAAATATTAAGTTCTTATGCGCTCATTAAATTAGTTTTCGCTAGTATGATGATTTATGCTCTGAAGCACAGTGAGGTTATTAAATAAGGAAGGACATAGCTATGGAAGACTCTCTGTCCCTGCGAGTTTCATCAGAGGACTGCATCTATGGAAGCGTCTTCATCTCCAAAAAGCAGCTTTTCAGAAAGCTCAAGCAGCTTTTCCCCATTGTTATCCCTACCAGCAAGTGCAGGGTACAGCCTTTCTTCTACTGTGGTTAAGCAGCAAATCCACCCTGTGACTCAAACGGGTGTGAGGAGAAAGTATACAGCACCTCACCTAATTCTTCAGATGTTCATGGGGTAAGTTAGCACAGGCGATGCGCAGCACTTCCCAAAGCTTACTAATAGGATATTAGCAGTCAAAGCTGTGCCAAAGGCTCTTCAAACAAGTCATACTGATTGCATCTATACTTTTAATCTTTTGTATGATTCATATATGCAGATGAAAAAATGTTTAGGGAAAGCCTTCCAAGTTCTCCATGGACAATTTAAATTCATAGGTCAGAAGCCACAAAACCCTATCTCAATTATTCATTTATGCAACGTCTTCTAATGAGGAATCATCAGTGTGGCATGGTTTAAGAGAAAATGTTACAGCTAAAACAAAGCATTATTTCATGGTTTTGTGTTAATCTCTGCAACAATCCAGTATTGCCTTTTCTAATTTATTGTCGGGGAAGGACAAGCAAATGCAAAACAGATTTGCTGCCAGTGGTTTATCCATCATGTAGGACAGATTTCTGAAACCCCACACTGTGACTGGGAGCACAGTCACTCCACGCACCCAGGAAATACAAGAAGAGCAATACAGGCATTTTCTTGAACATCTTCACACGGAATGATAGCTGCAGAAGTACTTTGCCAGGACGCATCTCATCCTGCAAGTGTCCCGTCCCTCTGCTCACAGCCTGAGGTGTAAGCCTTGTTCCCTTTTCCAAAGCCTGCTAAATGTGTCAGCAGTTTACTAAGTACCTTCCTACTCAGGGTCATCCATGTGCATGGCTTTTGTGCAGTCTGGAAAAACACAAGCCAATCATTTTTGTCCTCAACGTGGTTCCCTGAGAGGCAGCGGAGTGGTACTTAGCAGCCTATTGCCCTGTCTTACAAGACCTTTCTCATTTAGCAGCAATGTCACTTCGAACGCACTGAGAGGCCGAAGGAATGTAGCATATTAGAACAGCATGTGCTTGGACGAGCGTGTCATCATGATCTTGCAGAATGAAAATAAATGATGCGTGCAGCAGAAGTAAACACTAAGCCTTGGGTGGTGAACTGGGATTCTTTTTTTTTCTTTCCCTTTTTTCCAAACAGTTTTAAGATGGAAAATGGTTTGCAGTGACAGAGAGCAAACACATGGCTTGGTGAATCCCAGAAAAATGTCCAGTCTGCTGCAAAGTCTGCTCAGGAGCAAAGCGCAGCTAATAACCTTATGGAAGCTGATGTCCAAAGTGCTGAGAAGAAAGAAAATAAAACTAACTGCAATGGCATTAAAAATAGATGAACTCACCAAAAAGAAGTGTGCTTTCTTCATCCCTCCCCATTCCCTGAAACAATTCTAGCTATCTAGCCTTCAGCTCCAAGTACGAGGACTATCTTACTCTGATCTGTCATCTCTGAATCTCAGATCTGCTGTGTGTCTTCAATGTGCCTGAGGATTTCCTTCTCTTTTCTTCCTTTCTGTCCTCTGTGGGTGCCCTTTTTCATAATGAGATGCTCAGGATGGCACCAAAGCTCCTTTGAAACCAAGAAAAATAACCAAATACGGCTTTACTCAACATCAGAAAGAGTGGGAGAGTACAGCCTATTTTTACTTATAAATTATTCAGAAGGCTAAATAAAAAGTGCAGTCGTGAATTCATGGGCTTGATCCTAATTCCTTTGAAGTCAGTGGCAAAACTCCAGCTGTCTTCAATGGTGGAAGGACTGGTGCCCATCTGGCACCAATTTCAGCACCAGAAGAGTCCCTGCTGGAGACTGCCAGGAGTTTACTGACAAACTGGTTTATCATAAAAAAAAAAAAAAAAAAAAAAAAAACCAAAAAAACAACGAAATCCATCAGGACTGAAGCACTTCCCTGGATCATCCTAGTTTTGACAAGATGCCCATCAAGAGATTGTTTCCTAGATGATATTTCTCAGCTAAAAATCATGGAAATAACCAAGTCTACAGTGGTTTGTGAGTTCACCCAGGTGCCTGGGCTCGAGGCTCAAGGTCCCTGAGCTGAGGAACAGCCACTGGAGATCTGAAAGGACACTTACATTTTCCTGGGGGGAAGCCACCGTGTTTTTGGCCACGCTGAGTCTCCCTTGCTCTTGCTAATTGGGAAACCTTTGTGCCTCTGTAAGTACAGGTGCCTATGTGCACTGAGACAGAAGATACTGGTGCTGGCAGGAGAAGCGTCAGCAGCCTCGTGCTGGGTAGCAGCCAGGGCAAGAGGCTAAGACGGACTCAGGAGCACTCCCAGAAGCTTCTCAGATGTAATCCTCACACCTTGCTGATGCCTGGCAGCTGTAGGAGCCCTTTACCGTTGCTGCCAGTTACAGCGAGGAAGGGAAGTGCTCTGAAGCAGCTTTGTGCTGAAATCTAGAAACCTCTTTGCTTGCAGAAACATTGAGCCAGCTGGATGTCAAAACCTTGGCACGGACCAGGAAAAATATTGCAGTACCTGGAGAAGAGCTGTGAGGATTGCAAGTGATCTCTGAGCAATACCTGCAGAGCCTACCTGCTTTAAAGAGAGACAAGCCTCACGTTTCCGACATTTTCTGGCAACTTTCTACCTCCTTCCCTGATTTCCCACAAGGCTCCTGGTACCACTGTTCTCTTGGATGCGCAACAATACCTAAAACATTTTGAATTACCTGAAAACTGATGGGTCAAATACCAGCAGTTAAGGGTGAGGATCACTTCAGAGTAAACGCACACATCTAGTCTGCGAGTCTCAAGGTAAATGACTTCCAAACAATGGTGTGTGACCCCAGGTAATTATAAATGGGACTGTGAACCAGGCAATATTATGCTCACGTTGCTGCTTGGACCTTTGTTGCGTGTATTGTGGCATGGACCCATATCTAGACACTACATCATGCTCTTTGGCTCATTCTCTGAGATTCATTCTTGGAAATATTGTGCTTGAAAGTACTGTATTTGTAACGTACAGAGTTGTGAAGGAAGCACCAATATTATAATGTCTTATTTAAGGAAAGAATTTCCTTCCAACTTAATGTGATAAAGGAAAAGGATGAAAGAAACATTAAAATAAATATAGATGCTGAAGTCTTTTCTGAATTTGATTACAAAAGTGTTCTGGTGGATGCTGAGAAAAAGACGTAAATGCACCCCACACCGCGCTTTGTTATCCTCAGAAAGCATGAAGTTGGATAAATCTAAGAAGCCCTTGGAATAACGATACAAGGAGCATGTGGGAAAACAGAAGTCATTTTTCAAGCACCGCAAGGCTTTGCCTGCACTGAGCAGGCAAGGAGTCTTTGTTGAGGTGATTTACAACTTTGTGTAGAATAAGAAATCTCATGCAATTGGGGAAAATTAAGTTTTATGTGCTGCAACTGAAGATTACCTGTGGGGAATTGCACACAAATAAATGTACTGCTGTCTCTATCTCTGATAAAGCAGTGAAATGAAGAATGAAAGCAAATGCCAAGAAAATGTTTTGGTTCAATTGCTTGGAAAAGGAACCAAGGTGTACTCACTTCAGGCAGACATCAGCACTAACGGGTTGTGATAAACAGCCTTTGCCCCACGTGTACTATATATAGGAAAGAGACATTTTGGACCACGTACTCCTCTGGCTCCTGCTTCCCACATGCAAGGCAGAGAAGGACTGCTGGATGCGGTACAGGCTATTTGCAACAGAATGATGTCCCAGGGGACAGTATAGTTAGATACTGTGCGTGTGGAGCTCCTGCCAGAGCTAGCTGGCCTGGTTAAAACACCACAGCCCTCCGCTCCTTCAGTGGGAGTGCTGCTACACACCCTCCTCCACTCTGTACAGCGACCAGTCATTTTAAAACTACTTTCACACGAGGGTGTCTTACCTTGGAGACCTTTCTACTTCTGTCATACCTGGTAAAAGGTGGATAACAAACGGATTGGGAGGGCATTTGGAAGCAGTGGCTGTTGCACGGGGCATAACCATGTGCATCCCCTGAGCAGTAGCTGAAGGCTCTGAAAGCCATAGTGTAAGACACGAAAGCATGTTTTCTGTGCTGTATGGTGATGTAATTGGGTTCACAACCCTCCCCCCTCATCTGCTGGAAGAGAAATCTGTCAAGGCTGAACTGCGACGAATTCCCTCGACTCCACAGATTCTTGACTGAAAATGGCAGCACTCAGCCTCGCACTCGTGGTGTGAACGACTGTCCCCCGACTAGAGGAACCGTCTGCAGCCTTCTTTGGAGAACCGCAGACATTAAAATATGATTGGGTACATGGCCGGGGTCAGGGGCTGATGTCTGTCGACAGACCTGCCAATGGCTGCAGTCAAGGAGTTCACTGGCTATCAAATGAGAAAATGGTCCTTGTTCAGCTCCCTGCATTTGATTCCTGGACCGGGGCAAAGGACACGCACCCGGTGCTGTCGAGTCAGGCAGTGAAACAGCTGCCACGAGCACGCGGGAAGCTGGATTCACGCTCTGCTGTCTGTCCAAGCCCGCTCTGCTGCGGGTGTCACCGCCAGAGGAGAGGTGTGCCGCTGCCCCAGCGCCAGGGAGCTCGGAGCAGATCCCCAAGGATGCTCGGGCACATGTGTCGCGTTACTGCCGCGAAGTACGATGATTGCCGGCATTAGTCATTTTTATGACATCCATATGCAAATGCTCTTTGTGTTAGTGTGCTGCAAGTGGAAGGAATTTGGGAAACCACTGCTCTAGGCCACGTTGTTTGAGTTCTGAGAGGGCAAAATTAATGGGCTAGCAAAAAGTCTGCACAGTAGGAAATCTCTCTGAAAGGGCAGAACGCTGTAGCCCCCCACGCCCCCAACATTACTCAAGTCCAAATATTTTCCTAACCCATTGCTTCCTGAAAATGGACTTCCCCGGGCTGCACCTACATTCTTTAGGCAGGGAGACAAGTTGTCCCGAGGGAACTCGGCTTTTGCAGACTGCGACCACACTATGTGATGAAGTCACACAGACACATTTGTTAATAATACTTATTATATTTGCCATTAAAAGCTGGAGAATTGCCACTACAGATCACAGCTCCATTGTGAGAAATATCACATCAGCACAGAGCAAAAATACAGCTCTTGGCCCGAAGAAAGCACAAATAAAGATGAAGACAATATAGAGACGAAGTATACAAAGAAACAGCCTTATCAGCAAGAGGGACAAAACACTTTGCACTTCAGAAATCTTCTGTAGGCATCACAGCCAAGAACAATGTCAGAGAGGGGTCTGGAGGACCAATGCTGATGCAGATGTCCAGATGTTTTTGAAGCATTCTTCACAACAGTGAAGAACAGAGCACTATGGAAGTAAATGACAATTTGGAAAAAAAAAAAAAAATGACAAAGTGATTGGTATCACTGGCTGATAAAATGCAGGAGTAGATCTTCCAATAGTAAATAGAAAGCAATAGGTAGTGAGAGACATGAATAATCAAAGGTTTGTAAGTATGAGCAAGTTGTATGTACTCAACAGGAAAACAAAGGCCATGAGAGAGAAAGAACTGGCAGCAGATGAGCACTTCCATGAGGTCACGGATGAGGCAGGTCTGCACCTGTTATGGATGCAGAAAGGACGTAGCCATAATCAGGATACAAGATGATCAGAGTTTGATTTTTGTGAATGCTCAGCAGTCAGCTTGTCCTATGACTATGCGGCATTGCCGGATAAGAGGATGAATGGAGCCAGGTGTGAGGATGTGATTCCCATGGGCAATGTCTTTATTATTTGCCATGAAAGCACATTGATCCCTCTTTAACCAAGGACCCAATAGGAAAAATAATGTTTAACTCTGACAGTGTACTGCATTGAAACCCCAGGTGTGTGTTGAGAGAAAGCTGTTCAATGCAAAAGCAGACTGACGTGTCCTTTGCTATGGACTTAAACTCAGCTCTCAGGAGCACTCTTGTGACACCAGAGACCCTCGTATGCCAAAATCTAGAGGCAGTACTTGAAGCAGAGCATGGCCCCAAGCAGCTGCTGAAATGAAGCCATCCAGCTTCTGTGGGGCAGAGAAGCCCAGTGCGAGCTCCCAGACCATGTCATGGCTCAGGGACCTGCTTTGCTTTCCTCACCAACATCAAAGCAGGCAGGGCTCAAACCAGGAGTGCTCTCCTTGTTACTGCAGGGTTGCTTTCTCCTCAAGAAACAGTAAAACAAAGCAGAGTTGCCTCTTCCTTCAGTGCCCTCCCCTGAGAAGCTGGGCAAGGGAGTACCTCCAGCATGAGTCCACCCCTGCCTGAATGCTCTGGTGCCTCTCCTGCTTTGTCCCAAGGTTTCCAGAAAAATTCTGTTATAGAAAAATTCTGTTATGGAAACCTCTCTCATGAAATTTCCTGTCAATTTGATTTAATTGTGTCTAAGCAGATCGGAAGACTTCAAAGTCGGATTTAGAGCAGGACACTCCCTCCAGCCTTACTTACACCAGGGGTAATATTATTAGTGTTGTTTACGGAGTATCCAGTGCTCCTTTGTCATAAAATTACAACTTAATAAAATAATCGGATAAATTGAGGGATGACCAGGAGGAAGAGGAGCTTGCTTGCACGAAGACCCATGTTCCTCACCTCACCATTTTGATTTGATGGGTTAGAGCACAATTCAACAGCAGCATTACCTGCAAAATACCTGTGGGTGAGGGTTGGTGCCCTGGATTTCCTGAGGTGAGCGTGAGATGCCACGTGCCTTCCTTTCCCATCTTCACACTGTCTGCCCTGTATCCACGTGGATGCTCATGTGGCTACACAGTAAAAGGGATGAGGGAACAGATATGACTGGAAACTAAAAAAGTAATGACAGCTTAAATGAGTAGCTTTCCCTGATCCATCTCAGTCTGTTAATCCTGGAACAAGGGAAGTGACATGAAAGTGTTGCCATGGCTGAGGCAAAAGCAGGACAATCCCTTTGGCAGCAGCACTTGCTTTTGTCAAATTGAAATAATGACAGGATCATCCAACCCCAGAATGGTGCAGCAGAACATAAAATAAACAATGGCAGATCTATTTTGTAAAGGAAAGAAATAACCAAGATGAAGGACTTGCATGCAAATTCTTCTACAGTATACGCTAAATACCAAGGGAAGAGCCCTCGAGAATACTGTGCTCTAGAGAAAATGTTGAAAAGGTGGAGATCCCCAAATTAATTCCAACTCTCTTCCCCTGATTCTGTTTTTTGGTATTAATTTGCCTGTACTGATTCCTCCTCTAGTCTTGTGAACTTGGTATTCTCAATACTCACTAACACCTAGCAAAATGTTGGTGGGTTTAAGACTTACCATCTGGTTTTGGTATAGCTAATATATTTTTTTAGACTAAAAATCAACTTCACATGGTATTTTTGTTGTTTGAAGTAAGCATTCAGCACACATACGCACTCCCATGTCTCTTTTGTGGGTAGTATGAAAGGAGTTTGACCATTGCCACAATAAGAAACAAGGGAAGAGGTAAAACCACTTCACAGCTTTGTCATGTCATATGTTCTTGAAAGGACTCCTCTTTGAAGGCTTAGAGGGTCAAGCTTAACCAAATCTAGTGACTCTTGAGCATGGAAGAACATTATTTACATAAGATGCTATCTTCTGGAAGTAGGGATGAGGGGGCTCTAGCAGGTACCTCCCAGCGTATCATTTATGGTGTCACCAGCACCAGCTGTCCATCCCGTCCTTCTGACGGAGGTCATCACACCCATCACAGGCATAGCAAAGGATAACGTGTGTCTCCAGCTCCTCCAGGCCATTTCACAGGCTGGTATCTTGATACTGGACCCACTTTCCTTTGACCAGTGCCACGGTTGGCACGCGGACACGTTTTGCCCTCTGCTCATCATGTTGCTGTCACCAGCAAAGGGGCAGAGGAGACAGCCAGTTGGCCACGGTTGTCCTCAAGTCCTCTTGTCTCCCTCTGTGGCTACATCTGGATTGCTGATCTCCACTGGAAGAGCTTTGCAGCACCAGGAAAGCTCCCCAGGAAGGAAGCTAATTAAGACATGCAACGCACAGTAATAGCAACAGTAGGAAATGAAGTGAAGAACGTGTGAGACATAATGAAGTCCTTGAGGATTTTATTTTTCATTAACTGCTAGACAAATCGTGTATCTGTTGACATATAGCTTCTTAATATACATTCATGCATTAGCTCTAGGTAAGCGAGGCTGAAAGACATTTTCTTTTTCAAAAGGAAAAAGATGCCAAAAATTCAGCACCACTGAAGCGATCTTTAGAAGCTGCCAGAGGTGATCAATGGCTGGAAAAGACAAAAGCCCCTTCCCGTGCCTCCCCTGGAGACAGCAGGTTGCTGAAGTGCTCTAGAGCCACCTCAGGGCCTGGGACAGCGGGTATGCTCCACGGGGGATGGCACAGAGGCCCATGGAAACCTGTGTCATTGCTAAAACGTTTCACTCCAATGGTTGGTTGCTAAGAGGAGGCTGAGCACCACGGGGAAGTTCAGAATGGTTAATGGCAAATGCACATGCAAAAGCCAACCCTAATATGCTACCCACTTAACTGGTCCTTCTGAGCAGGGACGGGGCCAAAGGGATGGATGGGTCCTTTGCCTGAGGTATTTTTCCACTAGAAACATCTACTTCCAAGTGAACATCTACTTCTGATTTTTATTTATTTATTTAATTAATTATTTTGCGTGTGTGTGGAAGAGCCTCAGCTACCCCAGGAGCAGAATAAGGAGGTTGTGGGTAGTAAAGGGTACGCCTGGGCTTCCCCAAGGTTTGCTGTATGTATGTCTAAGCATTGTCAGAAGCTCATTCATTCACTTGTCAGAGATAGTTACAAGCAAACAACCAACAATAACAGCAACAAAAAACCTGTAAGAGATGTGAAAGGACATCTTGTTTCATTCTGAAAGACACGGCAGCTTTAATGTTTAACAGTATCAGAACAAGCATCGATAGCTATTTGACAGATGGGTACTTTGGGAAATTGATAAATACTGTCTATAACACTGAAGAACTGACCTCAACGTAGATACTCTTTGCTGATGAAATGTTTGTGTTGTATGTGCAACACCTGTGGTGGGCCTTTCCTTTGCACAGCAGGCAGAGCACGGGCTCTCAGCCTGAGCCATCGCAGAGTGGGGTCCAGGAATGTCCCCCCACCATTGCCTTAGGCCAGAGCTGTCACCCTTGCCTTCTCCTCCTAGTCAATGCAGAGAAACAGGCTCCTCTACAAGGAAGCTGACATGTTTCAGATGTCTCCATTAAGTGGCAATGTCTGTTTCATTGACTATGAGAACCTGCTTGTCTCACTCAGTGGTAAGGGGCAATCTGGACAATTAGCTCACCTGTAGAGGACTATCTGCCTTGGACAGATGAACTGTACCTAGAGACCTACAAGGTCTCCCACATGATCTGGAGCAGTATTTCCCAGTCTACAGGTGGTACTGGAGGCAGAACTGCTGTCCCATTCCTGAATCTGCTGTGTGGTATGACTGGGCTTCAGCAGATGTCTCTTCACTTACAACGTGGATGAAAATTTAGAAGTTTAAAACAGGGAGGAAAAAGGGACAAAAGGGCTGTAAGAGAAAGGAAAACACTAAAATGGGTGAAAATATTAGGAAGACAAAACAGTTTGTGATATCGTTCTCTGTCCAGGGAACATGGGGGTCCATCTACAGTGCTGTTTTTGTAACACAAGCAGCTCTGGCAGCATAGTAACATCAACTTTGAGGCAGAAACCAAAGCTCAGCATAGAAATAGCAGAAACAAAACAGAACAGCATGCAGGACTGGAAAACACATATTCAAGCACAAGTACAGTTCAGGAGAGTTAGAGGTAAAGAGAAGGACAAGTGAGTAGGGCTGCATGCTGAAAGCATGTGTAAAACACAGCAAGCAAGTCCCCAGTCTTTTTACTTTGGGGAAGGATGACAAACAGGATTTTGCAGGGGAAATTCTGGAAGTTAGAAATGAGGAGACATTTCTTCTCAGAAAGAGCAGTCAGGCGTTGGGACAGGTTGCCCAGGGAGGTGGTGGAGTCACCGTCCCTGGGGGTGTTCAAGGAAAGGTTGGACGTGGTGCCTGGGAACATGGTTCAGTGGGTGACACTGGTGGTAGGGGGACGATTGGACAAGATAATCTTGAAGTTTTTTCCCAACCTTAACGATTCTACGATCCATGAACGGATGATGGCTAGAAGTCTTGCTTTCAGATCATGAGCAGAAGTCAGTCCGTCTTACTTAGGTACATAATTAGCACTTCAGTTTTCAGTTCCTAGTAGGCAGCACTTAAAACATGCCCCATGCAGATATCAAAATGACATATATGCTTCTAAAAAGAGCCAGGAAATGATCTTATTTGCCAAGGTTGTGTGTTTACATTGGCTGGACTGGAAGCTGCCTATAAATAACCCTGGAGAGTTATTTTTGCAAAAAAAAAAAAAAAAAAATTTAGGAAATTCAGATGTTACTAATAATGGGGGGTGGGTGGGGAAGATATTCCTGAATGTGACAGCTGGACAGTTTCTGATTCAACAGTCCCTGAAACAGTAAGAGTTGATAACAGCTTAGATACGCTTTTGATTAATAGAAAGATTGGTCATAGCATGTTAATCTGAATAACTTAATTATGAGTTCATTTGTGTGAAAGTAGGCAGGAGGAGAAGCAACAGAAGACCCGTAACTAAAACTGTCACTTTCCAAATGGCATTTTTTCATAACCTACAGCTATGTCTAAATTTAGGCGCCGTCTCTTCCCACAGCTCCCCGCAGGTCTCGTGACTGTCTGGGCTGGAGGATGACTCAAAGGTGACAGCACTCCCACCCACCTCTGTATGCAGGCTTCCTCTTTGTGGCACCTACTCAAGATGAACTGTTGATGTAGGAGGAACGTGTTCCCCGATGTGAAACCAGAAAGCAATCCTGCTTTGACTTGTCCAGACATAGCCTAAGGGGAATGAGTGATTAAAACAAGTCTATGGAGCTGAGGAGCTCAGCTAATCCAGCGTAGGGGAAACCAGACATTTAAGTCCAAAGGTGATAACACTAGCTCAATTTTGTATCCTGAAGACAGAGGAAAATCTTATAGAATATGCATGAATAATCACCTCATGAAGGATGCTAGAAACTAACGGAGAACTTCAGAGAAATGACTTAAAGGTTAAGAAAAATGGAAAAAAAATGTCCGGAGTCATGCTAATTTACATTACATTAAAACAAAGAGCAAAAGGTTCTTCATTTATATAAACAAAAGGGAAAATACGACATTGTTATGCAGAAAGGGTGGGGCAGAGATTAAAAATAATACATACATGACTCCCAACCTAGTGATATTCATGGTCCAGGAGAAAGTTTCAAGTAGATGCAAATACACTGGCTATTGTGACAAGAATTCTTGTCTGGTTTCTGAAAGGGATGGTATATTACCTAGTTGTTCACAATAGCTGGAACCCGATTAAGATGAATGACTGTCCTATGTCCTTACTAGCAGAGAGAAGTACGTGCTTAAGAGCAACAGCCTGCACTGAGAACTGATTACACAGAAACCCCAGACCTGTCACTGTAGCTTTCATTTGGGCTATACCAGTCTCGTCTGGAAAGCATAAAAGTCTCTTGTCAGCAACACCTCCGGGACAGAATGGGAAGGATGGCACGTGTTCTATATATTTATATAAGCTGGAGACATTACAAGTGGCAAAAGCAGTGAAAATAGAGCACTGAGAAGATGGATGTGTTCCAGAAATGTGCAACAGACACTTACCCAAAGCTTCCCCTAATGAACAGCAGCACATCTGAATGTTTAATCTTATTCTCCCTTCTGACTGCTAATACTCTTAGCTTTGCTGACTGGCATCATAGTTATTTGAAGTTATTTAAATTATTTCACTTTGTATGTATGCGACAACACTTTAAATCAATAAGTTTTATCCACGGATTGATGTGAAAGTAGTAGTAAGTGTACGGGTTCTTACTGAGGTCCCTCTTGCAGCCTACAACACAACTTCTGCATGTTTGAGTTTGAATATGAAACAGGGGAACTGTGGTTTATACTCCATCCACGCAGAAATCTGATAACAGAAAGTATCCTAGAATATTCTACCATCTTCTGTGCAAGAGGAAATCAGGTTGCACCAACTTTTTAGAAACTAAGAAGATGCAGGAATGAGAGTCTTACAACAACGTAATTACAAAATTTGAAAATGCATATCAATAAAGCTTTTCAACAGAAATTAGCTGAACACCTATTACAGCTTACATTATTGCCAGATTTACAAGGTTCTTATTCCATTTTTATCTGACACACAAAAGGAAAGAGAACAGAAAAAATCAATTGTGATGTTAATGGGTATAATTCTCTACTCATTAGTGTTACACCTACTTACTACAGGGACAAATTTGCTCCTCTGAGATTTATTAAGTCAGCTTTTCTAAAATCATCTACAGTTTCATTCTGTCCTCCTCTCAAAATCCTCCATTTTTATTAGCATTAAGTGATATTAGCAAGGCTAAAATGAACCATTTTGGAACCATTTTGAAGGTCCCTAAAAGCAGAGATCATTCAAGTTTGTTTGTTTGTTTGTTTTTTGATAGGGCACCAAACAAACCTTACTATGTAATGACTGTCTAATGCTCCCTTCTTTAAAGGGAGGTTATAAGTGAGCCTCTGAAAGGTGTGGAGTATGCTCCCACAGAGGCCACACATCTCTAAGTGATGGGTCAGGCTTCGAGGCTGAATTCATTATGGGAGTCCCATAGGGATCCATCTGTCCTGCAGCTGCAGGGAGGAACCAAAAAAGGTTGAGAACAAAGAAAATGTAGACATGATGCACGCAGTTTGCACGAATACAATGATATTTGGATATTTGGAACTAAGCTGTGAATCTGCAGACAGACAAAAAAAAATCCCAAATCTGCCATCGAAACTGAATGTCAGACTGGGGGCCACGGCACCAGGAAAATGCTGAACACTTCAAAGTGAAGCAGGGCTGTAGGCTGGGCTGTGGGAAAGGCTTCACTGCCTTCAGACTGGCTCTCAGCATCTTCTCCTGGAACACTTGGTCTTCAGATTAACTTGACACATACACACTAAACTCTTAACTGTTTGCACTGACCTGGTGGCTGACTGAAGGTTACCCTCAGCAAAAGATATAGTTACACAATTAAGGACAGATTCTGCTGGGAAGATGGGTTTCTGTGACACTATGCAATGATCTAGGATCCTGGCAAATGTGCTTGGGTACCCTTGTGTGGAGTAAGCTGTTCTTTCTGATCGGTAGAACCCGTGGTACAGTACACAGCTGTTAGGAGTGGTGCTGTGCACTTGCAAAGCTAATTTTGGAATGAAAAATCATTGTTTTCTTTAAGAAATGCATTTGGTTTGGGATTATTTTTTTCCTTTTGGCTGTACTCCTTCTAAACACTGACTGACAAGATTTGTTTTTCCCTTGGGTCTCACGGGACTCTTCTGTATCCATGCTGCAGGGCACTGAGACCATTGGGTTAGTCCATTCTCCTCCTTCCTCTTTCTCCTAGACCTCCTTTCCACCTTTTCCTCATTCTGACTGTGAAGAACAGGAGAAGATCTCCACTGCGCTGCTTCAGTGCTCTGTAAAAAGTCTTTAAAAACTCCTAATATTACTTAATCACAGCTTTCAGTGCCCCTGCTGTCATAAAACATTATAACAATGGGCTGGCACTTCATCAATTGTAATATGCTGATATTACAGTCACAGCTGTGCTCCATGTAATTGCCTAGCTCTACCGTGGACTCCTAAGGTTTCTCGATCTTGAGCAATGCCTCTCTGCGCTGGGGGCTGCAGGCAGAGTTTTGGGTCTAACAGCTCTGCTTTCTGAAGTTACGGTTACTGACCATCCATCCGAGCAGGATTTGGCCTTTCAAATACTAGGCGTGCCTTCAAATTTCCTTCCCCTGCACTTAAATCTATTAAGACACACTGTATTCTTCATTATTCCCAATTTTAGACATAACAGCACTACACTTAAAACTTCCAAACAGAGATAATAGCAGTTATTAAGAATGAAGGAGCTAGCTTGAAGACAATACAATAAAAGAAATCTTGTTAGGACTTTGAACTCTTTACAGGTCCTACACACTTCCCAGCAAGAACATGACTTCAGACAATGGAAATTATTAATAAGATGCTTATTTCCAGGCAGAAGGCACCTTGAGAATCATTTTGATTATGTCGTGTTTTTTTTTCTGTAGAAAAATCAAAACTGAAATTATCAGCCCAAATGACTTCTACTGGAGATGAAGAATGACAACAAAATAAGAAAAAAAGATGGTGTAAAGTCTCCCTGAACACATCTTGTGTGTGACTCACTCTGTAAAAGTCGCCATAGTGAGCTGCAAATATTTATTGCTCACAGTATTGTAGCTTCTCTGACTGTGGGACAGCGATGACACTGCAGAGACAGGAAAAAGGCTCTCTGCAGGGAGCTCTCAGGCACAGCAGGCATGCAAGCAACCTTGCTGGAAACTTCCGAGGAGCAAAGCATAAAGAATACGCCATGGTACGCTGTATGTTACCTGCTTGGACAACCACACATAATGCTGAGATACGGATTTTCTAAAATACTGCCGTGAGCAGATATATACTGGTATCTAGTTCTGTGCCACTGTTTTGTGACACCACAGTCTTTCTCTAGAAATTGTCCTTCAAGGCACAGAATTCAGCATCCATGAGCAAACAGACTGGTTTTTGGCGCTCTGGTTGCTGTGGCAAGGGCAAGTGCCCTTGTCTGGGCTCCCTCCAGAGTGCACAGCTTTGGATGCCAGGCAACATCCCACACGCTTTGGCTGACAAATTTGCACAAGTAAAAGGCTACTGTGCGAGTTAAGCTTTGCTTATTCTGCACATTTTGCCAAGATTTTGAAAATCCCTTAATGGACTTGGACAGACTCGGGGAGTGTTTTTAGATGGAAGTACTACTTGTTTAATGGATTTATTTCAAAAACATCGGCATTGAGATTTTCAAAACTTCTTTGGGATTTGGCCTGCTGATTCCCCTTAATTTTTAATGTAAAGTAACATCTGAACCTGGCAACAGTGAAATAACTGTAAAACTCCAATAGCCTCACAAGCCCATTTCATACTCGGAACAAGGCCTCCATCCAACGGGATGTGGATGAAATAGGGGGCTGATGGTTATGTCTGGAGGATCATTTCCCTTTGGCTTTACAAATCACGGCACAAGTATTATGTCCATATCACCCAAGTGTCTCATTTGAAAATTTTAATATTCCCAATTCCAAATTTATGCAGATGAAATATCTGTGTGCATATTATGCAAATATATGCATAAAGGTACATAGTTGTACTTATTTTATATACATATGTGTCTGTATATGAATGTATATGCACACACACATTCCTAAGTGCATTCTTCTCCTGTGGTGCTGGGTGCCTTGCTGTTGGTGTTTCTTTAGAAACTTCCAGTATTGATCTTCTGACTCTCTGCAGCCTTTCCTCTTATTCCTTTGTGGCTGCCTGGGACAAGCTAGTGCACTGAGAACTTCAGTGAGACAACACTGCACTTGTTCCCAGTGGGCTGCTCCTCTGAGGCTCCCAGACCTTCATCCTACAGGAGCAGTAATTAAAGAGAACAGATACCTAAGGGTGGGAGAGGGATCAGGATGCTGTATGGTGTGTAGGCAGTGCAACCACCTGCATGTGAGACTAGAGCTGGGGAAAGGTGGTGCTGTGCAACAGTGGCTGGCTGGCAGAGGTCCCCTATTCCCTCTTTCTGTAGCAAAGTTCTGGACAGTCACATTGTACCGCCAGGAACGTGAAAGAAAAGGGAAAAAGGATGGAATCTGGGAGAAATCCTGGTTCTCTGATTTAATCAAAACAAACTGAAAAGGTCTTTACATGCTCAGAATAGAAGAAAACTAGTCATTAACTTATGGGCGGCAGCTGGTTTCCCAATAACAGCTCCTACACATTCTGGTTTTAATATCATTGTTCTTGTCAACTGTGGGAATGCAATGTGTATTAATGATGGTTTATTCCAAATTGGTCATTGTCAGAGTTAATAATTAGGTAGTCAGGCACTAATTATCTCTGTTTTGTCTCAAGTCATTACGTAAGAAATCTGGAGAAGCGATTTTGGAGGGAGGCATCAGATCAGCTTGTAGTAGGGCTGAGGTGGGCTCTGCTGTGCCCACACAAGAGACGTTTCACCCCAGAGAGCAGCGCCAGCCTACGCTGATGCTGCTGGGTGGCTCTGGGATTGCCGAGCCTCCAGTGCAGAGTGGCAGCACCTCAATAAAATTGGAACACATGTGGTGTCCATCAGCTCTTTGCACACCTGGTTCATCTGTGGAGGAGGAAGGTTCTCCGAAAGTGCTCAGAGAGCAGAGCAGCTCCAACAGGCCCACCATGATGGCAGCCTGAGCTCTTCCCCTGGCCCTCTGGCTGGATGGGAACCATCAGGAGGACATGTAGCAGTGGGAAGACGTGGCAGGAGAGGTCTGCTCAGAGGACACAAGGTCCAAGTGTTTACTCTGCAAGAAGTCTCACGTGGAAATGATTTCTGGGAAGTGCTCAGGACAAAGAATTCTCTCTCTCAGAGACTTAAAACACAACTGAACTGTGAAAGACAGGCTGGTGACCAGTCCCTAGTGGGGTTCCGTGGGGTTCCCCTGGATTCCATGTTAGGGCCAGTTCTCTTCAATGTTTTCATAAATGATCTGGACACAGGACTTGAATGCATCCTAAGTAAGTTTGCAGGTGATACTAAATTAGGAGGAACTGTTCACTCCCTTGTGGGTAGAGAAGCTTTACAGAGAGATCTTGAGAAATTAGGGGGCTGGGCAATCACCAAACACATGAAATGGAAAAAGAGCAAGTGCCAGATTCTGCACCTGGGATGGAGCAACCTTGAATATACGTATAGACTGTGGGACAAGAGGCTGGAGAGCAGCCTCTTATCTGTTCTGGTTGACAGCAAGTTGAACATGAGCCAGCAGCATGCCCTGGTAGCCAAAAGGGCCAGATGTACTCTGGGGTCCATCAGGCACAGCAACGCTAACTGGTGAAGGGAAAGGATTGTCCTGCTTTGCTCTGCGCTGGTGTGGCCTCACCTCTAGTACTGGGTGCAGTACTGGGTGCCACAATGTAAGGACATAAAACTATTAAAGAGTGTCCAAAGGAGGGCTATGAAGATAGTGAAGGATCTGGAGCGGGAGATGTATGAGGAGTGTCTGAGGTCCCTTGGTTTGCTCAGCCCAGAGCAGAGCAGGCTGAGGGGAGGCCTCATGGCGGCCTGCAGCTCCCTCACGAGGGGAGCGGAGGGGCAGGCGCTGAGCTCTGCTCTCTGGGGACAGCGACAGGACCCGAGGGAACGGCATGGGGCTGGGACAGGGGAGGGTCAGGCTGGGGGTTAGGGAAAGGTTCTGCACCCAGAGGGTGGTCGGGCATTGGGACAGGCTCCCCAGGGCAGTGGTTGAGTCACTGAGCCTGCTGGAGTCCAAGAACTATTTGGACAATGCTCTCAGACACAGGGTCTGATGTTTGGGTAGTCCTGTGTGGAGCCAGGAGTTGGACTTGATGGTCCTTGGGGATCCTTTTCAAATCAGTATATTTTATGATTCTAAGACATCCCACAAAAACAACCCTACAAAACAAACAAACAAACAAAATAAAACCGCTCATGTGACACTCCCTGGCTCTCCAAAGGGCACAGCTGAGCCCATGGAGGTGCTTCCGACCCACTGGCAGCCCCTGCCTCTCTTTGGGTATGTGCAAGATGCCTGGCTGTGGTCATCCTCTCCCATTTTCCATACACACTGAGATTACACCAGAAATGCCGGGTGGAAAGCCTTCAGCGGTTCCTGGTGTACATTTTTCTGGCTGCTTCAAATTGAATTGACTGAAGCAAACGTATTCTCAGTGCCTTAGGGCAGAGCACCAAAAAATTCCCTTTTCAGTTATTCTGGTGTATTTTGTCCTTCTCATTCAAGGATTTCCAAGGTTATCCTTCTCTTGTGGGTGCCAATATAAATGGAGGATGTTCACAGAAGCCCACACCTCCACCTGTCATGAGCTTACCTCAACATAGAGGATAGGGAAAATGCCAATCTTGTCGCCCAGCATTCCTTCTGCCCAGTTGTCATCTACCCTCCTGATGACTGTCAAGATTTCATCCTAAAACCAAAAATATACAAAATACATCAATAGATTTTTTCCACTGGATAAATGCCAGTTTTTACAGTTACCTACATGACAAGCTAGGTAAGAAAAAAAGGCCTTAAGCCATGCAGAAATGTTCCCTGAGTCCTGGACCCAGCATCCTACCCCATGCATCCCATTCACAGAGCACTGAAGTGCCCTGCAGCTCATGCCAGCTGCCAACAGCTCCAAGGGCATATGTACAGCAGTGGGAACAGGTAACTCCTGTCTTCACTGCAGAGACTGGGAGAGTATTTGATTCATGAAGTTGTTTCTAATCCAAAGGAGAAAACACTCCAGCACAAAGCTGTGCATCCCAGTGCCTACCATGACACTTGGCTGCTGCAGAAGGAAATTTAATGGGAAATTCCAGCAGAGCACAGGTAGACCTGAAAATCTTTTCAACAAGAAACATGTGCTATAGCACAAGCAACTACCCTTCACTGCTGGAGCACGGAATGTCAGTCTTCATTAAAAAATAAATAAAAATCAGAAGGTGAAAAGGCAGAGCGGTTAAAAAGGCAAGTATAACAGTATAAAAAATGAGTTACATTCAACTGTTGGATCAGCTTCAGTTCAGATGCCAGATAGTTTTGTACAGCCAATGGCATTATAATACTATAGTTAATTCAAGATACATTGCAAAAAATCATAGTAGAAGATGAACTTTGATTATAAAGTAGATTAAGAAAAGTGTTGGTAAAGAAGACTCATACTGTACAAAGTTTCTTTTGATAGACTAAAACCCAAAACATACCAGTCATTACAAAAGCCCACATGACTGAAAACAAACCCCGAGTGTTTCCAGTTTTGAGTGGTTTATCTCGATAGACCTGTGTTGTCACATCTGTGTGCTCAGTTAGCCACACCAAGCAAGGCTTTGACCTAGCACCGCTTTTTACAGCTGCTGCTGAAGGCAACCCTCTCTGTGGGGCATCACCTGCATGCCCAGGTCCCACTGAGAATTTCCTGTAACTGCAGGAAAGGAGTGGGCTGAGAGAAGCTGTGAAGTCAAGTTTGCTGATATGCCACTCATCCTCTCATGGCATCCAAGCCTCCTCTGTTTCTGTGCAGAAATTTGGAAGATAGAAAAAATCATTTTCCTCCAGAAAGCTGAGAGAGAATTCCCCGCCTTTCTCGCTTTATTTTCACCACTCAACCTAGGGAAATAAAAGCACAGATACACATATGGTATACAGCCCTCCATGTAACAAGTTATCCATGTTAACTGCTCAGGTGAGGGGAGATTTATTTTTTTGCAGATAACTTAAACAGGAAAAAAATAAATTAAAAAAAAAATCTGATGCAAGCTGTTCAGCCCATGGATTTGAACTGATAGAAAATGCTCAGAAGAGTGAGGTGATGTAATTTGCTGTTTTGAGAATGTGTGCATTTTGAACATGTATGCTTTCAAATAGTTTAAATGTTTCCTTTGAATTATTCATCTGAATGATCCATTTGGGGAAAGCTAAGAGAAACAGCCACAGACTGAACCTTCAGCTATTTATTACAGCTGGAAGGATGCAAAAAGAATTTGTGCATTTAATTTCCTGAAGAAAAGAATAGCATTCCCTTCCAAAGCTGTGTCTGCACGGACCATTTTTGATCTGTGTAAGGAACTGACAGTTATATGTCTCTGCAAAGTTTCCACATGCTCTTACAAAAGACCGATTATCATAAATTTAGAATCTAGGTAAAGAGGGTAAATAAAGAAAATAAAAGACTTCACTGCTTCAAGAACCTGCTATGAGAGTTCCTACTTCCTATATTTGTTCAGATATTTTCTTAACATACTTTTTATAACACCGAAAGCGTGATGAGCCTACGCTTTCACTATATGTGCATGCATACATACATCTATCTTATGTGTGCGTGTGTATGGGTATATATGCACACGCACATGTAAGATCAGAAATTGAGAAAAACCTTTTTAACTAAAAACCCTGAAGCCCTCAACTAGCCTTCACGTTAAAGGACCTGTGCAATCTTTGTCCATGGGGCATGCTGGACAGGCACATGGCAGAAGAGGTGGATCCTGCTGGTCCTGCGCCAGGATGGGGCAGGGAAGAGGCGACCTTTGAAGGTCCCTTCCAGCTATACTTGCTACAGACTTATAAAATCTGGAAGCATTTCCATACACTGATTTTAGGTTGGCTCTGCCAAGTCTGGCTGTTGAATGTGGCCATATATGAGAAAATCAGATCGTCGCACATAATGAGATATACTGACATGCAAAATGTGCATCTTTGTGGGAGAGCAAAGTGCAAATCCTTGAGAATGCTTTCCATTACAGAATTCATTTTCCAAAGGGTGTTGAAAATCTGTAAGAATTACAGCAAAGCCTGAAACATCTCTTGACATTCTTTATTAATAGAAAGTTTCATTGAATTCACAGCCCACGACATCATTCTACACACTGGGCTGGCAAAAGCTCCAGCATGAACTGTTTTAATGCCTTAAATTAGTTGGATAGCTGTGCTACCTATAAATTCCTAGAAAGGTTCCCTAAAGGATCATGAATAGCGAAGAGCCACCGATCTCTTGGCATACCACTTAAACTTTCTGAACTTCACTATTTCACATATACTAAATTGATTCCCAGGCAGCGTAAGTGAATCCAAGCCTAAAGTCTCATTTCAAAAGCCAATGGTATCCACTGTAGGTTGACAAAGACAGCTCGTGCTCTTTTTATGCCTGTTCCTAAAGCCTCTCATTATTTGCTCCCTTTTGCCTGCTGAAGTCTCTCCCTGTTCACCAGCGTGGGGCAGCCCTGCTCCAGGCGTGTAGGACCTGTGCTTCCAGTTTATAACATCACCCGAAAGGGAGGCAAAGACAAACCACACTGAAAGCAATCTGACTGACAGCGAGATGATCCCTTTTGCTGAGAAGACGGCACAAAATTGTGTCCAACAACAGCCATGACTCACAGCCTGATTTTTACTCTCGTCATTAACAGCCATTAACGAAGCGATACCAAGCTGCTGCTCTGCACGAGGACAACCCCATCTCGAGCAGCAGGGAGATCCTGGTGCTGGCAGGGTGGCACCGTGTAGGGATCTGTGTTCCTGCAGACCACAGTTGCCAGCTGGCGTGAGCATCCCCATTGCCATCTACCAGCACGACAGTCCCTCTGAAAAAAAGCAAAGGCTGCTGGCGCTGTGTGCCAAGGGGCTGGGACAGGCACCAGCATGGGTATGTGATAGCTGCAAGACTAGCACGGCACTTGTTAACCAGCACTGTGGGCTGGGAACGAAAATGCTGGGAAGTGAAGGAAATGGCTGGTGGATTAGAAACGCGATGAGCGATAAGGCATGGGAAACAGTTTGTGCTACCTTGATCGGTTTGAAACTCATCTGCCCCTGGGACTCAGTCTCCAAAGTGCCACCTGAACTCCTCTACACGAATGTGGTCAAACACCAAAATAAAACCAGGCTGAACTTGGATTCCCTCTAAGGCTGGAGTAACTGCACAGATAGCAATGGGAGTACTCCAGATTTGCATTGCTGTAGCTGAAATCCTTTTTGTACCAGAAATCCCAGCCCACGGAAGGATGGGTCATTTTTTAAAACAGAGACAGCAGGAGCCCAGGTTCATACAGCGGGATTACCTAAGGAGACATTAGAAAACTGTGTTCAATGAGCATATCCCAAAGGTGTGCAGAGATGCCCCGTGGTGATAGCAAACATGCTAGTGAGAATCAGGGGCTGCCAGACGTAAATGGACTGGGGCTGGAGGCAGTCATTACAGAGAGCAACATAACTGCTCAGTGCTTGGTTGGCTGATCCTTGCTAATCGCTGAGGAAAAACACATTAAGCTACAGATCTGGGGTGTTTCATTTTCTTGTAGACACTGAAGAGGAGGAAACAGAGGCAGGACCCTCTGCCTTCACCTACGGCTAATATGGGAGGGGGAACTAAGGGAGCAGTCCACGTGGTATAAGAAAACTGCAAGTTTGAGTTTTGTTTGTTGCCCTGGATGCTCAGGGCGCAGGTTGCTCTTTCCCTCCCATTTTTAAACCTACAGCCACACATACAAAAGCGTTGTCATTGATTTATCTCTGGCCTTTTCTCTGTAGAGTGCTCTGCCTACAGGAGACGGGAATGGGTAAATGGCAGAGGCCCTCTGCAGAGGATCAGCGTGCAGCAGATTTCATTTCCTTGCAGTCCACCTCTGGGACAACACGACATCTAAATATTGAAAAAAGTACTAAGAGGAAAACCGAAATATCCTTCCTTTGTTTTCTTTTACTGCACTGACAGATATTCTGTCTGCACAGTAACAAAGAGGATGAGAAAAAGCAAAGTCTAGCAAACAACTATGAAAAAAACATGATACAGAAGATGCCTATATTTGATTTCTCTTGTAGTTTCTCTTCAGAATTAAGTTCTTCTTTATTGTATGTTTTTATGTGAAATCCAATTTCTTCTTTATTGTACGTTTATATATAAAATCCAGTTATAAATGTCTGGCAGCAGTAAATGCGTTTTGGGACGCAAATAGTTTATGCTAGTTTATGTGAATGGTGTCCTGATGCAACTTCTCCTACCTGAGGAAAGAGAAAACAGAGTAAATGAAGCTGAGATTGGGTCCAGCGTCTTCAGACGCAAACCGAGACGTTCAAATGACTACTACTCTTAGCGACACATCACATCTCGTGACTCTGTGCAGAGGAACTGACTGCATCAGCAGATGATCTGAAATCTGGGCTAAACAGGAACCTTCACCAGCGCAGGTGACAGCTAAAATTAGCATTGAGAAAACCAATGAAAACATGACGGTAAAGTCCTGAGATGAAAAATAGATTATTCACTGTCAGGGAGAACAATAGGCAAGACATAAAAACAGTTACGAGGTGACAGTGCACGCAGTGGAAGGAAGAAAGCAGCAGCAGAACTGAAACCAACCCCCCTTGGGGAAAACACAGACACCAGGGATAAAAGGATGCAGAGAGTAACAAGAGGGGCGAAAAAAAGGAAAATTGAGGGATGGAGACTAAAGCTACACAGAAGAAAGAAACACAACCTATAGGAGTGATGTCGGACAGCCAAGAAAATGAGAGCTATAAGGCAGTTACAGCAAAGGGGGGGTACTTATATATGGCATCAAATATACCAGATACCAAAGGGGCTAAGAAAGGACCCACTCGAACAAAAGAGACTGTGGCTCTCTGCATCCCAACTGAGTTGCTTGGATCAAGAAAGAGATGAATACCTCGGGCAGACAAGGAAGAGTGCTTCTCAGATAAACCACCTCTGTACCTCTGGCAAGAGAAACCACACGCCAGCAAATATACTTACTAGTAGTATCTCCAAAGTAACTCCTGGCTTTGTTAGTGCAGAGCTACTACTTCCCACAGAGCAGCCCATTTTCTCAGAGTTCCACAGCTGAAATGAGTCTGGGTAGTGGCAGGGTCTGCAGTGTTTACAAGCAAACACTTTGCTCGCTATGGAGCAAAAGTGCTTACAAATCTTCTGTTAAATAAATATGAGAAAGTATACATTCTAGGAAATTGCATTCTGCTGAGAAATGGTGCACGAGTGAAAAAGATGTTCCATTTGGTGAGAAAATTATACGCTGCAAATAATTCATTCAGCTATAATAAGTAGCCTCAAAAGAGGAGGTCACTAAAACCCTGGTGAAGGATATTTTTATCATCTATTTCATATTCATTTCCAGCATAACTGTTATTACTTTATGTGATATTATAACAACCGCAGACAGCTGAAATAAAACAGAAAATGACAATAAGCAGGTCCCGCATGGCATTCAGTGCCATAAATTAACATTAGGGGCTATGCTTTATTTTACTGTGGGTTTTTTGGTATCCATAAAGCCCCTCTAAAGCAATCACAAAATGCTAGGGAGGAGGCAGGAAGGGAGGTAGGAGAGAAAGGAGAAACGTGACATTTTAAATCCAAAGGAAATGACAATATCTCAGTTTTCCCTCATTCCAAATGGAATTTATTAAACATTTCAGCTTTTAAAAAAACAAAGACTATTTCTTGAATGTCTGCTTTTTAATATGTTTGTGTTCCTGAAATAGGAAATGCTGTGATATATGATGATAGTGCATTTCAATTGCTAATTGGTATCCGGTATGATGCAACGTACATTTTGAAGCTGAATGTTCTAAAACAAAACACTGAAACATCTGATTCAATAAGGAACACTAAAGGACACATTTCCATTTGATATTTTTTTTTCTGAAATTGGGTAGTTCCTGCAAAACACTTTAATGCAGGTGCCATATATGCCTTTTAGACAGAAAAATGTTCTCAGAAAGTGGGTATTATGTCCTACCTGTTGTGTTTTGTGTTAATTGTGTGGTATCTGGCACAAGTATCTCAGCGGCTCGTCCTTCAGACAAAACAGGAGCAATTTTCAGAGGGTACTACCACAGGGCTTGCAGGGGGCACTGCAGGGGTCAGTGAGTGGGTTCTGCCCCCATGGGGAGGAGGATTTGCAATAGGGAGATGTCATTGTCCTTCAGCACGTGGCATGAGCGGGCATCCCTCTTGGCAAGGAAATCCACCCCAGCCAGCTCCCTGCATCACCTTGCTCCGGGCACAGCTACTAGCAGCACACGTCCTCCTTCAGTCCCTGCAGCAACAGACTTTGTTAAAAAAATATCACCCCATTCCCCTACCTTGGTGAAGGTCAGGCAATCCTTGTCTTGGTCTTTATCCTTTATTTCAAAGTCATAAAGTGCTTTGCCCTGAGGTGGAGCTTGCGGGAGGGGCTTGATGCACTGGATGTAGCTGGCGGGGAAGAAGCCGTGGTTGCCATTGAGCTCCCCGTGGTACCAGTTCTCATCCACCTTCCGCCGCAGGATGATGATGTCCCCTTTGTTAAACTTGAGGTCGCCGGGCTCTTTTCCTTCATACGTATAGAGAGCTTTGCCGTAGGGAAGCTGGGAAGCACTCTGGAAAAACAAAATATACAACAGCATTAAGAAAACGGTTTCCTTTCGGAAGTCACTTGGAGTCGGACACAACCCGATTGTGACCAAACAACCCCGATGGCTGCAGCTGACTGCTGCACAGCACCAGACCCCAGATCCTACAGAAAAATCAGGATGCGTGTGGTAGCAGGATGGAGAAGGTGAGGCACCAGAGCTGGCAGCGCGGCGGCGGAGAGGCTCGGCAGTCCTCCTCGAGCTCAGCTCCAACCCACAGCACCTCTCACACGACCGAGCTCCTCCTGTCCATTTGCACAGCGTGCTCCGGCAGCGGGATTTTGTGATTAACCCAGCAGAGCTTGGCACGCCTAGAGGTAACTACATCTAGATGTTTCGACCTTCAGGGCTGCTTTGGTTTCTGCAACACAGCAGGACAAACTAAACCAAACCAGCTTGAAGACTCGCACGGTTTTGAAAGTTGGCAACTCGAAAATTGTTCACGGTGTTTGTTTGAGCGATTCCAAACACTTTGGAGTTCGAAGCTTTTAGTTTAGCTTCTCATTCTGAAACCAAACACCCTCACTTCTTGCAAAATCCCCAAGTCTCCTGCTGTTCGCCGGGGGCTACTGTAAACAGTTTTAATAGTCATTGTTGCTTATGAATTAATGTCCCCAGGGAGAAGAGGAATAGACAGAATGCATCAAATCTTTCTTTTAGAGCTAAAAACAGCTCTGAGGCTTTCGCTCTCATTAAAAGAAATAAAGAAACTTAAAAAAAAAAACAACACGACAGCACAAGCCTAAAAATTAAATACTTTTGGTGCGACAGAAAACGGAAACCTGTTCTGATGGAAACTACCCCATGGTGAAGAGTTCGTGCCAGGGTTCGCTTTGGCCTGGTGCAAGATTGCCTCACCCTGGCTTCGACTGCAGGGACGCTGCTTTGGGGGGACCGCCAGCTTGCACAGCCCTTGCCTTGCCCTCCCTGGGGACTTGCTGCCCTTCCTGCTGAAGGGCAGGGAGCAGGGAGGAGCAGTGGGGACAGGTAGCCCTGCAATTGGCAGAGTGACCCACGCTGGCAGGGGAAAAGTGCGTAGCTGCATTGCCCTGTGACATCTCTTATTGTATTTAGCTTGATCTGAGAGTCAGCTTGCCAGACTCAGCACAAATGTGTAGCAGCACGTACGGCAGGGAACGTCAAAGGGGTTTTGTAAAGTCAGCCTTTCTCAAGTGTCTTTCGTTCTGAGATGTGATTCCAAAAATGACATGCTCTTCTGCTCTAGAGTAGCCTCTTCCCTGCTCTGGTCACCGGCTGTGAATAGGGTGTCCTACAGGGACAACAAAAATCTAAAAGTTATGTTCCATAAAATACACTGGTATTTCCCAGGGTGTTTCTTGTACCTGTACTTCTGGATGATGCTCATATGCATAGGAAGAGCGATCTCATGCTTTCATGACGGAGAAGGTGCAACGGCCTGGCAGAAACACTCAATTTCTCCACCCCAACCAGAAAATGCAATACTAGGAATTCTTTAGAGCTTTATTAGAGCAGCAAGCAGAGGGATTATTGGGCCCCGGTGGGAGAATTAAAGAGATCTGGGGCAGTTTTTGTGCTCTACATCCTCACCCTCCCGCTAGAGGAGCAGAAGCAGCAGCGGACCGTCCGTGGTGCCAGGTGCAGGGCAGGCACCACACTGATCAAAAAGGAAGTTTTTGGTCTTCACCCATGGGCATTAAATTACTCTTTTTATTAGGAAGGGATGAAATAGTTGTACAGGTTTTGGAACAGGTGTGCAACAGGTCTTCTTGCCTGCGTCAGCCATGTAGCGACCGAGCCCGTCAAGCGGGCACAGCCATAGGGAGCACTACCTGTGCTGCCTGCATGAGGATTTCGTTTCATTCAGACGTGTCCCCAGCTGTCTCTGGTTTATTGTTCCTCTTGTGTCCCTCTGTATTCTTTTTGCTTTTGCTGTGTATGAATGAAGGTACCTACTTAAAGACCAATATTTTGGAAGCGCCTTCAAACATAACAAAAAGGGGAAAAAAAAAAAAACACAGGAAAAATCAACAGCCAGCTAACAAAACATGCATCAAACAGTCTCTGCCAAATCAGTGGCAGCATCCTACTGATATTTTTTCTCTCTGCCAGGATGGTTATTTCCCTTGACACCAAAGCTTTGCTTCTCTTCCCAGCATTTTAAAATTACGCATATGATACCACCAAGCTGCTTAGGCCAAGGCGTGGACTGCATTGCCTATTTGAAACTAGAAAAAAAAATACTAAGCTGAAAGAAAGACTATGGAGCTTTGTAGTAATTTAGAAATAAAAGATTCATTACCTTAACTCATGCTGGGAGAAGACAATTTATCAAGCACGGAGCAAGACTTCTGCCAGGTGTGCACTGAACCACTGCTGATCCAGGCACGAGCCTGGCGAGCACGCCCCGGATCACCTGCCCAAGACGGGGCCTTCCTATACGGAGATCTCTGTAGCAAGCCAAGGTCAAATCATTTTCTTTACTTTTTAACCCCTTTCTCTTCCCAAGCCTCATTTCTGCTGTGTTAAAAAACGCCCAGCCCCCAGAGGCACAGAAAAAGAAACCAGATTTTATTTGGTCTCGCATGTCATCAATGAAATCCTCAAGCAACACGTGCTGGGATTTTCATCTAATTAATTGAGCTGGCTGGAAAATTATTCAGGTGCTTTTTTATTCCTTAAGCTGATGAAAAAAAAAAAAAAGGCTTTTAAGGAAAGCAAACAGACTGAAGCAGAGCAATTTTGATCTGAAATCTGGCATTTTTTTATTGTTATTTTTTAGAAACCCTAATGGGGCATCCCAGGGAATGTGCAGTTAAGGTGCTCGTGTTCCTTTTTTTTTTCTATGGCTTTAGTTATGGACCACATCATCTGGCTGGGGACTGTCTTGCACAGACAAGGTCTGCACATAAGGTACTGAAACTACAACTACCAGTGAGAAGGTACTTGCGACATGAAATGTTTCCATTATCAGCTACAGCTTTTCTAATTCTGAGCCATGGTTTTAAAAAATAAAAAAATAATAATCCATAAAGTCATTTTTTTTTTTAATAAAAATGTTGGTTAGTGCAAAAGACACCCTCCCATTGAAAAATAGCTATAATTGAGACCTTTCCCAGTCTTTCTGCAAGGCCAGAGGTACTCATTTGGATTTACACACCCCGGGTAAAGCTTGTGTTTACCTCTGCCCAGGCAGAGGTGAAAATAACAGTCCTCTAAATGTTTTCAAATAAAGCTGCTTTTCCCTTTCTAAAGCTCTAAGTGCAGGCACCAATCAATCTCGGAGAGGAATTCAACATCGCAATTACTGAAGAAAAACAAAATAAACCCTTGAAGCTTTCTCAGTGATATTTTTCTGGCCAAAAGGTCCAGACTTCAGTGGACCTTCAGTCAATGAATATTTTGTTTTGTTTCAATGAATTCTGATCCCTTAGCAGCAATTTTGGGGTGTTTCGCTATTACCATTCCTGGTTTTGGTTGATCCGTATGTGCCTGGCAGACTGGATGCAGAAAGTGCCTCTTCACCTGAAAGGAGGGATCATTAAGCATATTTCAGAAACAGAAAAAAAAAAATGACTGCTGCTGCTCTTCAGTAGTTGTAACGTCACTCCCCGTCAAGTGCTGGGTCATTCCTAGAAATCTCTGCATGATCCTGTGACTGTTTGGAAGCCGGTGGCTCCCAAATTAAATGGCCTTCATCTCTGACCGCATGCTAAGAAATCGATTTGCCCCCTTGGCTTATGGTTAGGTTAACTGGAATTCAGCTAGGATGCCTATTAAATTTCAATACTCCATGTGGGTGTGTATAGAAATGAAGAACGCAAGAAAGAAAGGAAGGAAGGAAGGAAGGGATGAAGTCACAGTCAATGGCAAGGGCCAGTTTCTATTTCCCTGCCAGAAAATGCTCATTGGCACAGTGCTGAATTCTGCCAAAGGTTTCTTTTCTCTTTCAGCAATCAATACTGACGTAAAAGCCTGAAGCGTTAATATGCTGAAAACCCCCTCGCAGAAGACTTAATGATATGTTGGCAACTCAATCATTCCGCATTTGTGTTTCAGCAATGTCAAATGGCAGCAGTTAAGCAGAAATCTGCTGGCAAATTGACAAACAACAGCCATGAAGCAATTAAGTGGCAACGCTGGAGAATTTTTCATTACATATTCTGAAGAACAAAAGGAAGGGAGAAAAAAAAAAAAAAAAAAAAAAAAAACACAAACATGCTTGTTTCCAATAAATTCTCCCAATAGAAAGCTTTGTGGAGTGTGAGCTGCACAGGTAGAGAAGGTCTTGAGTTTTCAAAAGTTACAGAAAAGAGAGGTTTCCTCAACATGCTTGAAAGCAACGTGAGCTCCAAGCCTCAATTAGGCAGGGTGTACACCAAAGACAGCATCAAGACCCCACGTGCAAAATCATCAGAGAGGCTGGGCAGATTTGCTTGCTCACAAACACACAAGAGGGAAGTCCAAGACCAACCCCCAGCACATTGCATTATGTGAGAATTCAAAAACAAAATACAAAGGGGTAAGGCCTTGTGCTACCAAGCCCAGACTGATATGCTATGACCCAGCACGTGAAAATGAGAGCCTTGCAGCTCTCAGTCCCAGCTCACACCAAGTCTGTGTTCAGGCTCCTGAAAACCATAAAAGTCAAGCAAAAGAATGTTTTTCTGCCATGTGAAAGCCACGTTGATGTTGCAGGGTAGCTTCCCTGCATGTCTTGAGCAGTGCAAGGAAGGGAAACCTCAGCCCTCCTGCTGCCTTTCTGTGGGTCTCATTCATAGCCAAGGCTAGTGGTAAAGCAGGAGCAGGTGAAACTAAACAGCCCCAAAACACGCTGCTGTAACAGCCTGGTAGCAGCACTACCAGGGACAGGACATTTTTTTTTAGACTGCACTTCATGGCCATTTTAGCAAAATACACTGGTATGTTACTTGGTGCAATTCTTCAAATTTCTCCAACATCTCCATATCCCCCGCCTTCCAAATACATTTATGAAGAGGCTGTTCTTCCAAGTGAATGAATGTGTATTTATCACTTTCAGGAAGCATCACCAAGTGTAAACTTCAAAACAAATCAAAGGCCTACGCAGAGGAAAAGAGACAGAAAGGAAAAAAAGTCATGAAAAACATGCACATCTGAGTGGTAATCTATAATTAAACACAAACCACTAGTAGAAGGCATAAATAATAATTAAAATACATATTGTTAATTTTTTGCCTCATTTACTCTGGAGCATCACACAAACCTCAGTTGACACCGAGGTTTGGTGGCGACACATTGGACTGTGTTTCTGCCTTCCGACGGGTTGGGGCTCCCCATGTGCAGGCTGGGCAACACTTCAGCACTTGGTCTCCTGCCGTGCAGAGGGAATCACCTCAGCTCTGGTGGAGAGGACTGGGACGGTGGTGGAGGGTGGACCAGCACGATGTCTGAGGAGGAGACTGAGTGGGTGGTTCACATTAATAGCACCTGGATCTCTGCTAGTGACTTAAAGCGTGAGCAAGAAACATCTGCTCAGCTCCCCTGGGGATGGGAAGGTGGGGGGCCATCTCTCAGACAGACTGGCGAGGGTCTCCCCCAGCACAGAGCAGCTAGCACTAAGTGCAACAAACAGCTTGGTCACAGTGGCAGTGGCAGCTTTGCTTGCCAGGCTGGGCAAGACCACTTTGTGGTCGAGTCCAGAATTGAACTAAATCTCCTAAATCCCAGACCATTGCCCCTAACCACAGAAACCACGTACCATTCAGGCAAAGGTCTCACTCATAGGCTGAACAGGGCACTGATCCCTTCTGCTACTTCTGCAAATGGGGAGCACCGGAACGTGACAAGAACTTTTATCTCCTTTTTGGATACAGAAAACGAGGCAGGGAAGGCATGGGAGGAGAAGCAGGGGGAGTGAAAGGCATGGGAAGCATTAACAGGCTTGTCCAAGCTCACTTGAAACTCTGCAGCTGTTTCATGGACAACATGACAATTTGTGGCACATGCACCTCTGCCCCTGCTTCACAGATTTTAGATATCAATGTCTACAAATACATAAAGGGAGGGTGCAGAGGACGGAGCCAGGCCCTTGTCAGAGGTGCCCGGTGCAAGGACCAGAGGCCCTGGGCACAAACTGGCCCCCAGGAGGCTCCCCCTGAGCCCCAGGCAGCACTTCTGTGCTGTGCGGGTGAGGAGCCCTGGCACAGGCTGCCCAGAGAGGCTGTGGGGTCTCCTCCTTGGAGGCCTTCAAAAGCCGCCTGGAGATGGGCCTGGGCAGCCTGCGCTGGGTGGCCCTGCTGGAGCAGGGCTTGGGCCTGGGGGCCTCCAGAGGGCCCTGACAGCCTCAGCCATTTCGTGACTGTGATTCTGTGATTCTGTAAACCAAGGGGGCTAGGGCAGACTTCAGCTAATGCAGGAATACCCAACGTTACCACCATAAGATCTGTGACCCACAGAGTTTTATATGGCTTCTGGAGGAGCTTTCAGGATGACTGATCACAAACCATCATTATGTCTCACAGTAAAGACTCTTAAAATGTTTTGTATGAGATGGTTTGTATTACATATGATTATTGCCCTCGGGTCACCTGACTTGACAGATCGTGTCCGTGACACTGCCTCACTTACTTTCACACAACGTTAGTAATAGGAAAATTAATCAAAGACAATCTAATTTAGCACAAAGTAGCAAAGAAGAAAACCTGTAATGTCAGCTCAGTGCGAGCCTGAAAACCAGTATGAAGGTACAACCCTTAAAAAATCATCTTTAAGAAAAAAAATAAAGTAGTTAAGCAGATAATAAAAGCAGCATCATGAAGAATGAAAGCTGTGTGAAATCCTTTATATACCCTGTGCAGCGTCATGCATATTTACTGTGATTACTATTAATAAATCAAGATACAAATAAAACTTCTTAATTAAAGCCCTACTGTTTCCTTTAACCAAGGACTTAGTCATAAACCATTAGGCCCTGATCCTGGCTGATGATGCTGCAGACCTCTGCAGCCCCTGTGACACCTGAGGACACATGCAGACAACACACACTTGGGCACTAGGCACAGCTCCTACCTAGAGCAGGAGGTAAAATGCTTCTCTGAAATTATTCAGAGGTGCTGGGAGGTCTTGGGAACATTTCAGGGGTTGTCTCCCTACTCAGAGAAGTGCCCAGATAGTTTAGGAGCCTGTCTCCCATTTCCAGGAGTGTCTTTTGCAGTTACCATGAAGATACTGTGGGAAACGCTCAGCAGATGGAGACAAAATGAATGGGAGCCGGTAGAGCACAAATCTAGCCCATCAGTTAACCCAAAGAACAGGAAAGCAATGATCATTGCATCAGAAGAGCAAAGGATGGTTTTAGTCTTCTTTAGCGATGGGTTAACAGGACAAATACTGCTTTTTAAAGAGATCAGCATCTTCAAGGTTGTTTTGTAGTTTATACAGCAAGCCAGCTCAACTTGCATTTTACCTTATAAGGTCCACCTTGGTATACACCAAAAGTCAAAAATCTTTCAGACTTTCCCTTGGCAAATGCAGTCAATGCCTGCAGCACAACTGAGAACGAAACAGCAGGCTTTCCATCGCACAGCTTGTCGAGTAGGTATGTTTAGGATCCTCTGCTTTACCAAAATAAGAGCTCAGTTTTTATGATGCAACACTATCTCTCTTAGGAAGTTTAAAAACTTGCCTGCAAGACTGTCCCTTGCTGAACTTATCTGATTTCATAAGCACAGCTAAAATAACTTCACACGTCCTGCACATCTCACGCTATTTTGGCCAATCACTCAGTATCTATCAATATTTACACATCCAAAGATCTCTTTTGCCTAGTAACGCATTGTTTAAAGTGAAGTCTTTTCAAACTACGTGCACTTCTGTTAAACACCATGTGATTACGAGGGTGAGGTTAGATTTCTAGCAGTGCATTCGCAGCTATTGCTGCTCAGAGGATCTGTGGGTAACATCAGCCAGCTGTTTAACCATGTCAGAACAAAGTCTCTCATGCTCTGCAAAACCTGAAACTTTCCAGATTCTGTGTTCCTTAAGAAGTTGTACTGTCAACACAGTGCTGGCATTGTAGGTCCGATTCTGTTTTCAGTTAAATCACTTTAATCCAGTTAATCTTGATGAAGCAGCATGGATGTATAGAAAATTCCAGTGCAGTATAGAGCTTTATCTTACGTGTAATCTCCTCTGAAACAAAGCTGAATGGCTGGCAGCCTCCACCAAGGAAAATATTTTGTGATTTTTCACATGCTGGTGATAGCCCTTGCAAAGCCTAGGTACCATCTGAGAGACTGCTTTTATCTTTCAGGCAGAAAACTGTCACTGGATCCTACGTCTTACCTATCACCTCGCGCCCAAGTCCTGGTACATGCTGGCATTTCAGAGCTGAAGCTGGTCTGAGCAAGCCTGGATGATAGCTGGGAGGATACTGAGCCCAAGAACGCAACGTGACCCCGAGACAATCAGTGCCGGGGCTGACTGCCTCCCCCAGGACCTGGCCACCACGTGTGTCCTTGGGGAGGAACGCAGCAACTGGTGGCGGGTTAATGCAGATGGAAGCAAACACCAGACAGAAATCTGCTGCTGTGACTTAACAGGCAACATCACTGCAGTGTGGTGCTTGGGCAGGTCAGAGAGAAAAGGCAGCAAAGTTGGATATGTATAGCCTGCCGGAGAGCAGAGATGCTATAAAACAAGGTGAAGCTCACCTGAGGCTACAGCAAAACACAAAATCAAAACTGTCTATTCAAGGCACTACGGCAGCTCCATATTTAAAGCTGCTCGTGTTCTCCGTTCAAGGTGTGCCTTAAATCCTTTAAACAAACACGAAATCTCATGCTGATCACTCCCCAGATGACACCGCTTCAGGCAGGACCACAAGCTGGTTTTCCCTGCTGCCTGCCAGAGCTCGGCCCTGGCCAGTTTCTTTTGGTAAATGAAAGGAGTTAAAAGGCAGGCTGCCGTGCAGTTTCGAGAGTCGTATGTTTTTTCAGGCTCCTTCACCTTCACAATGGCAGCATTTACTGCCTTGGAATTTTACACAATTCTTTATGCCATAGGTCACCGCAAGGAAAAAAAAAAAAAAAAAAAAAAAAAAAAAAACATTGTGGAGAAAACTCTAAAAGTGTTGCCCGAAAGCCCATAGCACGCAACTCTGCTGCAAGTGCTTTATTTGATCTTTCCTGGTGGAAGCTGACAAAGCACGGGACAGCTTACATTTTCCAGTGGTGCCTTTGTAACTTTGCCACCCAGCCCGATACCTTCGTTTTGCTTTCCAAGCCTTTCCACGTCTTTCTTCTTGGCTCCCTGCCTTGTGACTCAACCGTTTCCTCGGCAGCAACCCTCTCCCACCTCCGCCCCGGAGCGGACTTCGTGGTCCAGCTCTGCTGCAGCTCATCCGAGCTGGGTTCCCTCCTGACAGACACTGGGCTGGGACACGCCGCTCATACACCCCGCTTTGCCAGGACCACTGGAAGGGGAGAGGGGTAGGGAAGGGCCTGGAGATGGAGGTGCCCCGGACAGGAGCAGGCAGCTGTGGTGCAGAGGAAGGCATTTTCCATCTGGCGAAGCTCCCGGAGCTCAACAGAGGGAGCCCCACTCCGGCGAATCTCACCGGGCCTGCTGCGGGCCGGGAACGGGCCTCAGGTTTTCTGACATAAATACGTGCATACCAGGAAAATCTTTCTCCTCTCTGCCTCCCCCGCCTCGCGTTAACTTGAGGGTTGCGCAAAAGCTTCTGCTATCATTTCAATCACCGAAAATCAAGAAAATCAGCGGCTGAAATGACGCAAGCCACTTCATCAGCCTCGGCTCACAGGCTCCAGCACCCAAACAGCCTGTGACAGCTAAGGGAGTCTGCTGGCAGCAAAATACAAAACAAACCCTGAAAATTTAAAAACAGGTTTTTTTTTTTTTTTTTTTTTTTTTAAAAAATCTTTCTGAGGTAAAATAGGGTTGATCAGGAGCCACAGTAGTTTGAGTCTGAGAAGTTTCTGAGGGTGTCAGTATTAGAAGGTCTGAAGGGTGAATCTGGGATGGTGAACAGGGCAACAAGCAGAACCACGGCAGGGCTACCAGGGCATACATATGGGAGAGACTGGGGAAGACAAATGGCCACAAAAACCCTCTAATATGACAATATGACAATGAGATGAAAAAATGGGAAAGCAGCTTTAACTCTTACTTCAGATGAAGGGAAGGAACAGAAATTCCTATTGAAAGCCCAGTGCTGCTTTATGACAAACAGGTGTGGTGCCCATGACCTGACTCTTTCTGCTCTATTTTCCTCACTGCATGTTACCACAGAGAGGAGTCCTGCACTGCAAAGCCAAAAATACATCCTCTGCTTTCCTCTTACCCCAAGTTTCTGCAAGGCAGCTTTAAAATACATGCTCTGTGAGGACTTTCTGAAACAGTATTAACAGTTTGATAAATACTGTATTACCTGAACAGGGCCTTCGCTGGCTTGACAGGGCATTTGATGAATGCGCCACTGGCTGCATACACAGTGGAGCTAAAGAACATGTTTCCTTGGTAGCTTGGTTGTACACTTCAATAGGTGGATAAATTCCCATGTCACCAGAGAATATTTACAACTGAATCTTATTTATCAATAGCGTACCCTTACCAACAGCCCACACAAATCCTGTTACACAAAACCCGCTACGGCTCTTTTTTTTCACGGCTACATTAAAATCGCGGAGGTTTCTTTTGCACCGAGGCAGGCTCTGTGAGAAGAAACTGCATCAGGAGATGCTAACGCTGAAACATTCTTGGCTCGGTGTCAGCGGGAGAGGAGTTAGCTCATCCACATCTGTGTGAGCAGCCTCCTCGTCCCTCCGCTGTCAGGGACCTTCTGAAGCGAGAGCACATCGGGTCCCACCATGCTCAGGTCGTCCCAAGGAACGAACGCGCCAACCCCCTTGCCAGGAATTTAAGGGAGATTATTTCCCCCCTCTGTTTGCTGCGGTTAGTAGTATTAAAATATCTGGTATCCATTAAGTATGAAAACCCCATGCTTTTTAAATCACGGAGTTTCAGCTCTGTTTATTGAAAGGGACACTGTGGTTATTATTATTTCCCCTGAAAAGGACCTTTTCTGGGGAGGTATCTGCCTGCTCCCTGCCCTCCTGCACCTTGCCCCTGCACCTGACAGCTTTGTCCTCCCATCCAGGTCCCTCGCCCTGAAATGATTCATTAGCTACAATCCACCGACACGCGCTCTCTTCACAAAGACGATTAGGAATCACTTTCAAGCCCAAATCATGCTGACAACACAGACAGGCACCTTCCCGCACATGCACACGAGCCAGCTGACAGCCGAAAGGACTTTAATCAGCTCCTGCTTTGATAAGCACCGGGCGGTGGGGCCGTGGCCTCACTTTGCAGAGGAGGCCAGAAAGCATCTCGCAGCCTGGCACCTCCAGGTGTTGCAGGAAGGGTCCCCCATCGCGCAGGGCTCCCATTAGGAGCAGCTGAGCTCCTCCAACAAACCCCTGTGTGTTTTGATGTTACGGAGTAACAGTAGTCGGAGCAGACAAGGAAAACATCAAGGAAGATACAAGGCTTCAGAATGCAAATCGCACTTTTATGTCATCCTCCCGAATCCCCTTAGGGGGGGAGGAAAGTTGATTATCTGCAGAATATGGGTCACAGTTATGCCTCAAGGATCTTCTGGAGCTTTGACTGCTGCTGACATACTACGGGGCTCCTTGGTGCCTTTTCAGGTTAATGCTGTCAAAGTGCTGTCCCTGTGCATAATCATAATAATAACACCGCCAAAAAAATTAATTTCCTGCACCTACTTCCCAGAAGTTTCTCTCACGCTGAATGTAATTGATACTTCCTTCTGCACTCTGAGGCATGATTAAAATGAAGGCTACACATGTTTGGAAGCACCGTGGATTTTGAACTCTGCGTGGTTTCTAATTAAAGTGATGCACACAGGATGCTCGTGCTACGTTTCCCTCCTCTGTATGGCTATTATTGCTACATGCATTTCATCAGAAGTCAAAAGAATGTCCTCTGCCTCTCATAATAGAATCCTGATCTAGACTAGATAATCACCAGTCATTGATTTGGGTGAAGAATGTCTTTAGGAAAGGAAAAAAAAAAAAAGGCTCATGCTCATGATGCCATGAGCCCTATGACACAGGCACGGATATTAATGACTGAAGTGTTTGAATTTCTGGCTAACCTGGAGTATATACTGCCCAATGTTAAGCACTGGTGCTAATGAGGTGCAAGAAAAAAAGAAAGAAAGAAAGAAAGAAAGAAAGAAAGAAAGAAAGAAAGAAAGAAAGAAAGAAAGAAAAAGAAAAAAACCAACACAATCAGCTAGAACTAAATCCCCATAATCTGCAAAGATGCAAACAAGTGATTAGGCAGCAGCACTGTTAAGGTCTCTGCCACTGCAGCCTGAACACTTGTTTTTAGGATTGCCTCTTCTCCAAGGTAAAGTGCCTCAGAAGACTTGTTATGCTCTCAGTCATGTATCTGAGCTTTGCAATCCATCTTAGCATGTTATTGACATTATTTGACATATTCCTCTGTCATCTAAGGATGTGTTCCCACAGAACATGGTCAAACCTGCAGACATGCTCAACTCCAGAAGTTTCGGAAGCCACAGCCCCACAAGCTCTGTGCTGTAGGATACGGTGTGCTGCTCACTAACCCCTCTGCATGGGTCACACACATGGCAGCAGCTTGGCTTCCTTCCCCTTGCCGTCCAGGTGCAGGCAGCACTGAACTCTTGCCCCAGTTACACTGCTCTATCATCAGCACCTGCACCTGACACCAACAGAGCTGCACAACAAGGTCAATGCCCCTGTTTTCCTGTAAGAAAAGATAGGGCTGAAAACCTCAAAGGGAAAAATACTTCACATTTGTTTGCTATTAATACAAAGGCAGCTTATAAATCTCGGCTCGCAAAGCTGTACGCTGATTTTGAAAGCTGCAGCTACTCGTGACTGGATGCAATGACCTTAATGCTTTCCAAGGCCTGCTTCTGACTTTGCTTACATGAATGTAAATAAATCAAGAGCTCCCCCACTGACCATAATGATGGTACTTGTGATTGTCACTGCTGCGATGACACAGTCAGCTTCCACAGCAAGTGACACCAGGGGCAGCTCCGTGACAGCGATCCTATACTGCATTGAGTGCATCCTTTACCACCTAGCAACGTCTAAAATATGGGATGCATTTGCCTTTAGAACGACTTGTAAAATGCTACATGCTATAAATAATTCAAAGCAATAATAATGGGATGCCTGGGCATTTATTTCCCAGGTTTAAGAAGACGACTGTCTAACTTGGTGGAGTGAACTGTTTTTACTGGAATAGTTTTCACAGCTGATAAAGAAATGGCTTACAATTAGATACACTGCATATTAGCAAATAAAAAAGACTTAACAACAAAGCAAAAATAGTGCTGGTGTATACATTTTTATTCCTTATTCATCTTCTATATATTTCTGAATCCCTTTGGAATAGAATTGAACTCCTGTGCCTCTACCTCAGGCTAATGCTGTAATCGCTGGGATATTGTATAAAGCAGGAGCATCAGCTTCTCTTCTAGCCGTGTCATCAGACTGAAGAGCATTTTGACTTTCAAAGACAGATATAAGACATGTAACTTCAGGAAGGGATTAGGGCACATCTCTCAAAACAAAGAAGATGCAACTGTTTGCAGGTGCCTCGCCTCCCTTTTCATCAGCATCCCCTGGAGGGGCTCTATAGGCACAGCCCTACCCTAAAACCAGAGTTTCAGAATGACAGTAAGAGATAGATAGCTCCAAGTCTAAGAATGAGTGCTGGATCCCTCACTTGAGCAGATGGGAATTTCTCTGCTGAATTTCAAATAAAGGGACTTTAATTTCCATACTATGCCAGTGCTTTTTTTTTCCCACCACCTTGTCCCTCTGCCTGCCAAAACCTCAATGACAGAATTGTCCATATCCTGGTTTGAATGGAGATTATGCCTCTGCTCAGAAATTATGCATCAATCCATTACAGCACAACAATAACTCAACTGTAATTGCCTGACGGTACAGGCTGGAACAAACCAAGTATGAGCAAACCCAGAATCTGGGCAAGCCTGAGAAAAGTCAAGAAATGATGGACAGAGACCCCTTTGAGATCACTGGACCACTGAGTCTAGCGATCTGCAATTAAAAAAGAAACACTGCGATAGACACATAGTTCTCAGGTTCTCAGACATTTTTCCCACATGCTCTAATCCACCACAGGCAACAAAGCACTTCCCAAAACCCTCTCAAGAGCTTAAAGCCAAGTAAGAATGACCAGAAGCTGTAACTGTCATGCGGCAAAGAACACGTAAGCTAAGTACTCCGCAACCTGAGCGAGGGAGAAAGTTTCATTCTGACTGCAAATCTAAGGAGTGCTCTAACCTGAAGCACAAGGGAAAGGCACACTTGGTGTGACCGTGAGCCTCAGTCCACCCTGACTGGTGTCTTGGCTCTAGATTTGGCCAATGCTCATTTCCTGCAAGAATGCCAACACACCCCAGAAGCTTTTACATGCAGCCTGCAAAAGTCCTGCAGCATGAGGTTAAGACAAGGTAAGCATAACGCAGCGTGGCAGCATCTTTAAAATCCCTTTGGTCAACCCAGTGCAGCAAATACATAATGATGCATACTCCTGCATGCCATTACCCCTGCAAGAACCTGATAATTGTAAAAATCCCCAGATAGGTAAAAGGATTGTTCAGCTAGTGAGACCCTCTAGCTACAATTAATCTGTGTTGATGATGTCCAGAGGAAGTGACAGGAAATGCTGCTTTCAGGAGATCAAGCCCATTTTACCCTAGAGCAGATATTACATGAAAGGGCAAGAGCAGCTGAAGATGTTCCCTTCCATGTTTGCCAGCATTGACCTTGATCAGACCAAATTATCAATCTCTGCAGCTCAAGTGAACTCCCATCACTATGAGCGCACACACACACACACGCAGTGCCTGATATGCATACATTATCTACAAGAATTAAAACAACTTGCATTTGCACACTGAGCAGCTGGTCTGAAATTTACTCTAGAATAATTTTTTTTTTTAAAAAAAGAAAAGTCTCCAAACCATATATGCAGCTGGGATTGCTTATGAGTGAAAAATGTGGTATCTTTATAGCCAACAGCATATGTATTCAGTATGCAGATCTACAAATATTGAATTCACTGCCAAGATCATTGTTAAGCAAACTGGCTGACTCTCTGCATTCTCCTGATGAACCAGAAGGAACCTGCTGATGAGCAGGAGACAGAGTACTTTGCAAAAATTTCAGGTCACATCTTTACGGTGTGCATCTCGCTAGTCACAGAGGAGCTGGTACGTCCCCACAAAGGTGTGTTTCTGACCAGGATACGAGCTTGGATCCTTGGGAGATGTCAGCACCGTTGTGAGGAGCCCTGCTGGTGTGGTTATTGTGTGGCAAATTAGTTTGCCTGGAGCAAGCTTAGGTGCCTCTGCCCAAAGTTGTGTAGAGTGCTACAGGCTCACTGGAATGAGACCCTGTTTTCAAAGTGATGTAGTGGCCTCCTAATATGACACACTCAACAGCCTCTTCCTCTGTAACACTTAAACCAGAGCAGCTACATAGCTTCGTTTGCAAGATCAAAAATAAATAATAATTAAAAAATAAGTCTTTGCTTATGTCTTTAACCGAAACATTAACAAATGCTGCATTCCCCCCTTCTTATCTTGGATAATAGAATCTATGTAATGAGAATCATTTTTAATAGCGCTTCTCTGTGTTTTTACTTCGGGCATATTTTTACCCACTGCGTGGAGCTGACTTTGCACATATTCACTCTGCTATTTTAGCAGTAGGAGACTAGGTTAACACACCAGTCATTCACTCCTGGAGATCTGGATTCAGTTCCTGGCCTACATGACAAGTGATAATGAGTTTGGTTATTGAATCTCCGGGGGATATTTGTTCACATTACTAAGCAACCGCATAATTTGGCAAGATGTGTTAAGTATGTGCTAAGGATAAGACCAGGGGCCAATTGCTCAAATGACTGACACTATGCAGCCTCGTTCAGATCGCTTCACCAAGCTCTTCCTTTGGGTAATCCTGCTAGAGATCAGAACCGTGCAGGTTTTCTCCCGCACGTCTGTATTACAGGCTGTACTGCAACAGGCACAGCACAGCACAGCGGGTAGGAAGGAGCTGGACCTTCAGATGCATAAAGACACAGGGTCTATGTCCCTGCTATCAAACTTAGCGCATAACTCAAGGTTACTTTAATCAGCTCTGCAACCTTTTTTTTCAGCGCTTGCAGCATTGCTGCAACCCCCGAGCAATTAAAAAAACATGATGCAGGCTAAAAAAAAAATCTCAATATTTAAAAAATAATTACACAAGTTATTTCTGTTCGCCTTTTGGCAATCAGCTCTTTAGGGTGTGCATCTTAAGGCTTTCATCTGCAGACACAATGCTTAGAAAATTTCATTTTAACAAAACGCATGATCACAAAACTCCGTAAAACAGAGTGACGGTAAGTACCAGTAGCACTGTTATGGCATGTTGGCGATGAATTTCAGGCTTGAGCATCCTTAAAATGGGCATATTGCTTCTGCGACCTATGTAGCAAAAGTCGTTACTTATCCTAAGTCTGCCTCCAGACCTTCTTTTGACTCTACTAACCTTGCAGTCTAGCTGACAGTGTCCCACCTTCAACAGGAGGCACGTGCAAACTTTTATAGACGTCTTCTAACCACCAGGAGAGCAGCTTGGGTCTTTCAAGTGTAATACCTATGAGTATATCATTGCTATGCTACTTTTAAGGATTCTGGCATCCTCCTTTCCCTGGGCCTCTATATAATAGAGACGGTGGCTCCCTTTCAGATCTGTGAGCTCTGAGCGCATCTATGGAGCAGATCCCTCCCAAGAATTGGGAAGACAAGGGCTGACTTTGCCTCGTCCTGCACCAGAGTGGCACATCTGCAGGTGCTACGTATCCAGCGCCCAGGCTGGCACGCCGGTCGGCATGTTCCCACACCTGTGGACCTTGGGGATTCTGAAGTGCATAGGCAGATTGAGATACTTGAGGAGCCAAGTGTTCTTGATCACTCTCTGGGACTCTAGTGTCTACATCTTTTAGGTCTTAGCTGATGCATTCTGCATCCTTTCTTTGATATGCTGGAGGAGTAATAAACCTTAGTCATGGGCTACAGCCCTCTGCTGCAGATTAAGGTTCCAAAGAGGTTAACGCTTCCAGCATGTGGGAGATCCCCGTGTCACAACTTCGTGCAGTCATACAACAAAAGTCAGAATTCATTGACAGCTTCTGCAGACATTAAGGTTCAACACCTGGCAGGCCTAAACCAGTAACACAGAAGAGAAGAAAACCACAGATAATCCTGCTCCCGTTCCAACGGGAACAATGCTCATTGTGGGGGTGGCTGGTAGCTGAGTAAATCTGGAGTGATTGCAAATGAGGAAATGACTTGTCAGCCAGCTCCAAGTCTTTTTTTGGCACACGAGCCTCCTGGGGAGGCTAGTGGCAGGAATGAGGCATTAATGTCTGATCAGCTGGGAATTTTATGAATAAAATGATAAAGTTCACTCGCTGTGAATCACAGAAAACCAGAAAACTCTCCCTGCAGTGACCAAGAAAGCGCATGAATAAAGCTTCATCGAGGACAAGCCATGGTTGAGTGTGGTGTCACAGATAAAAGCCAGCTGACCACGAGCCAAGGGACACGGCTAACAATTAAAGAGCTCCCGTTTACCCTGGACATAACGCTGTGGCATTGTTCCAGTTTCCACTGAAGGTCTGGACAGTGGCATCAGAGGGAGGTAAATGTGAGCCTGATGTGCAAATTCCTGCGTGGCAGCCCTGCTCCCTCCCACTCTGCCCTCACGTTTCAGCCATGCATTGCCTCTAAAGCCCAGGCTGCCACTGTGCGAGCAGTGACTCCAAAGTCAGCAGCGGTGGGGAGAAGGAACGGTGCAGCCTACCTGATTTGGCAGCCTGTCTACGGAAACCTCCAATAGTGTCAGAAATGATAGAGAAAACATTTGCTTTGATGTAGAGTTCCTGCCTTCTATTGAGGGGATGCCAGAGACTCAAGAGTGTGAAAGAGGAGCAAAATAAAGAAGGCAACTAATCTAGCACTAGTATTTATTTTATGTGTATTTTTCTCTCTTCTCTCACAGCTCTCCACCTTCCCCAGATTATCTCTAAATCAAGCCCTGCTTCAGTCTGATGTCGTTCTTCAGAGCTGTATAAACCTGTGTGCTCAAATGCTCTGCCAACAGAAAAGCCATGCCAGCTTTAACTTCATCAAACCAATCATAAATCCTAGACGTGCCAGAAAATGCTGCTGAAATGCCAAAAAGCAAAAGCAAGATGTGTTTTCCAGCTCTCCTACAGGCAGGATGAGCCCCAAACCCCAAATGAAGTCTTTTAAAAACTGAGCAAACCTGTGATCGCCTTTTGCTAAATTGGAAGGCCGTTAATACAAAGAGCGCTTTCTTCATGCATGAAGCTGCCTCTCCTTCTGCCAGATTCTCTTTTAATGACCCTATCTTCATATATTAGAGCATTAAGGTGCTTTCACGTTCTACTAAAAAGCCTAAAAACACAATGACAGGAGAAATCTGAATATGCAAGAGACAGAGTGGGCTGGAAAGGCTGCTCAGGCCAGTGCCTTGACTTGGTCACTCGTGCTAAGGTGCTCCCAGAAAGCATCCTACAGCCATGCCAGATGGTCCAGCAGCCAACAGATAGATGCCTGACCAACAAATGGGTGGCAACTGTCTCCAAAGGTAAAGATGCCCTCAAATCCCCAGGCAGTCAGGCCTCATTATCCACTGACAGCGGCATAAATCACACCTAAGCCCCTGATGAAAAGGCAGCCCAAAGGAAATGAGAACCAAGAGACGTTTTGCTTTTGGCACATCGGATGCTAAGATATTCGGGAACATGCTAACAAAAGGCCTCTTGACTCAAAATTCTGCCTCCGTGTCATGCGAAACGCGAGCCATAGCAAATTAAGAAATTATGGCCTGATCCTATTTATGGTGTAATGCTGATGATGTCAACAGAGCTGTGGCAACTTACACCAGCTGAGAAAACGGCCCTATATGTCGAATACACCACGTCTGGACATCGTTGGCTCTTGGAAACTGCTAAGACGGCATCTGTTGCAGGTCAGCTTTCAGCTGGAGGGATTAGGCAGCTCAGGCGGCCGGTAACAGGAGACGAGCAGTTCCGTCCCCGCTCCTGGCCAGAGCTCAGCCCAGGTTTGCGCCGACCTTTGTGGATGAATGGCTGCTCCGTGGCCATTCACGGCGTGCCAAGGGGGCGACCCTAGCCGGCAGCATCTCCTGCTTCCAGCTTCTGCATCCTAAAAGTAAATCTTGGTTGTCATGCCAGTGAGAAACTGGGAAACTGGGAACGCAGTTAACCTGTCTCTGCTGGCCCTCAGGTCACAGCGTCCTAGTGGGACAGGCAAGGAAATGCACAGGGTCCCTCCACCCAGGATTAATTATGGAGATTACTAGCTCCATGTATTTTATCCAGATGAAGGCTGGCATTTCCAAGCAGCTCCTGGAAGGCAGAGAAATCTTCAGAAACTTTTTATTCAGGCAGCAAAGTAAGATTTATTTCGTTGAAGCAGCTACTTCTGCCAGACTACAGAGTTCAAAGGCAAAAAAAAACCTTTATGCTATCTTTGAATGTCAAAAACATCCTGGCTAACTGAACAGAAAAAAGGCATCTCCTAACTTTCCCTCTGAAAACAGGAAAAAATTACCAGGAAAAAATAAAAAATAAAAAAAAAAAGCATTAGAGACCAGCAGACTGCTTTGGGTAGGATCCGTCTGGGTTACACCACTGCACTTGGTTCCCTCTGTGAGGAAAGGACTGTCCATGCCCCCATGGCAAAGGGGCTCCTCTTCCCTCTGGGGCTTTCAGAGATGCCAAAGAGAGGCCACAGCCCCGCTGCCACCCTGGCGACCCTGATTTAGGCACGAGAGGGAGCACGGTGGCAGGGTACAGGGCTGGGGCTGTACATTCCTGCGGGCAGCTGGACCCTAGCAGGGCAGCTGGCGGAGGTCCTTCGCAGCTGCAGAAGCAGGATTTGCCCCAGCTCAGTGAGGTAATGACACAGTTGGGGTCTGCTGAGTTTTGTAGCTGGAACAGGAATTTTTCTGGAATCGCTTGCTGCGTGTACATGTAAAAAAAAAAAAAAAGTAGTGTGCTTATACAATGCCGAGACTGAAGGCTTGAGCAGTGGGACAGATAATATAATACTCCTTCTGTGGCAGTGTCATTAAATAGAAGTTTGCATAGAAGCCAAAGCACAGCACTGCAAATCTCTCTCTCCCTGGCAAAATCCTCTCTGCCTGCATTTTTCTGCATTACTCATTACCACCAGGAGAATGATTTATTTTGAAATAGGAGGGAGAGGAGATGCTTGGCACTGCGGCTTTGAAGAGTTCCAGTCTTCTGCTCTGCAAAAAGTATTCCAGCAAAATACCATTGGAAAAAAAAAAGTTCATGAAATGAGAAGAAAAAAAAAAAAGATTTTGTACAGTGCGAATTCCAAAATGATTCACATCCTGTTCCCCCTTCCTCAACATACATCTTCATGGTAGGATGACATCTCCTGCGATGAGCCTCTCCTGGATGGTGCAATTCGCTGAGGAAGGTCAGCACAAGGTTTATGCAAAACTGAAAGCTCCCCCACCCCCACGTTATTAGTGTTGATGGGAATGAGCGGATAAAGCGAGGCAGCAAATAACAACTGCCTATCAACCAGAGAAAGGATGGGGACACTCAATGGGATGGCAAATGTTGACATAAATTCTGTGTACATGACACACAAGACATCTGCAGCGGGGAGGGTGTCAGACAGCTGGATCCTCCTTGGTTTGAGAAATGAGAAACTTGAGTTAATTAAGCTGTACTGACCCCTTGGCGAGGCAGAGAAGACTCTACTTTCCTGCAGTATCTTCTCTCTATTTTAATGCAGTTCTCTGAGGGGACCATAAGGACACTGGGGACCTACAAGTTCCCCCATTGTTTATAAAGATCCAAGAGGAGCATAATTCTTTGGATGGCCCAACACAATAATGATTTCCACTCCTGAAAAAAAATAAATATATAATAATCTTAAAACTCATTTCCTGCATTTAGTTTTAACGACTTATACATTCTAATAACATCTAGTCACATGCTATAAGGGCGTTTGACTGCAAAACTTAGACGTGCCCCCTAAAAACACTGTCGCTCAAGGTAACCTGTACAAGATTTATGATGGCTGTCAAATTATTCCCAGCCTCTGCAATTACAGCTTCCCTTTACCTCTTTTTTTTTTTTTTTTTTTTTTTTTTTTTCCAGGTGTCCAAAGAAACTAAGCCTTAAAGACTATCTGAAAAGCGTGCAGGAGATGCCACAGACAGTTTTTCCTTCTCATTCTCAACAACTCGTCCAGCAACGCTGAGTTATCCAGGAAATCTTTGCCCACAGCTGTCCAGCATAGCTAGCATTTCTGCCATCATTAGCCATGCAGGTTGTCATTGACTTTTTCACGTCATTATCTGCTCGACGGGCAGCTGTCAGTTTGCTGCTAGCCCTTGTCCTGAGCAGCTCCAGAGCTGCTGGCAGTCCTTCCCGACACAGGTTTAGTAGCGGGGCAGCGCTGTCCTGTTTGTCAGGGATCAATCACAGCCTGCACTCCACCACGCTTCGCCCTTTATTAAAAGGGAGCCGTCACTTGATCATGTACATGTAGGACAGCTGGTTTAATCAGACTGACAACCCTCAACACAAGGGGACACGATGGTGCTGACAGTATGACAGCTCTTCGGCAAGGCACCTGTGGGACCTGGACAATGTGGCTGTGAACAGGCTATTAGAGCGTGCCATGCCACAGCCCCAGAAAATCCCAGTGCAGAGCAGTTTAACTACTACAAACGTGTTATGTACTTGTCTTCTTTCATTAGATCTTGTCTAATCTCATTAAGCTAACAAACTAGCCCATGGAAATAAACCACTCACTCAACAAACACCGTGTGGCTCTAATTGACATTAACAGGGAATACCCGCCAGCCCCTTGGTGCGTCAGAAAGGTGCAAACCTCCATCGCTGGAGGGACCTACACTTGTGCAAACAGCAGCTCCTCTGCAGGCTCTGAAAAGGTCAGGGAATAGGCTGTTTCACCTGCTAATCCTGGGTGCCAGTATGGTTCTTGCTCAGTGTAGACCACTGTAGACTACAGGACTGGTACTCTCAGGGATGCTCCTCCGGCTGGGAAAGCACCAAGCCCCAAACACACTCCCTCTGGTCTGTGCCAGTAATGTCTTTTTCTGCCAGGGAGGCACTAGTTCCCTTGCGTGGAGCTTTTGCGTTCTTTAAATATTGCTCAAGATTCTATTTCCACATCCAAGAATGATAAAAATTGGCAACACACAGCAGATTTACTCACTCAGATTTATTCTTGTACCAGCAGCAGTGAAAATCTGCCTCTGTGCTTTACTATTTGAAGCACCATTTGTGAAATTATTCATTAGCACTTCGATTATAAGTCAGTTTTCCAAAAAAAAAGATGTTGGCAGTATCTTCCTCTTTCAAATTCCAAACTTTAATAAAAATAGATTTCTGTTTCAGAGATTTGTGTATACAATATGTAACAGTAATTTTTTAAGCAATGTTTTTTAAAATTTGACCACAAATCCTCTCCACTAGCTTTCATTTATGAATGGCAGATGTGCTTTTGAGCGCAGGTTTTATTTAAAAGGAAGCTTGCTCATAGGATGACTCCTTTTGAGACACCAATCATTTCTCCAGACTGCTGTCCCACGTAAAGACTTGCTCCAACATTCATAGCTGCCGGGTCCCCTTGGTGACTGCTGAGGACAGTTTGCACCCCTTTGTCCACCTAGGAACAGATCTGCACAACGTGGATTTTGCTCGGAAACATCTGAAAAGATTAATGAAGGAGGAGACTGACAGTGCAAACTGTTACTCACAGGTACGTTCCCTCCCCAGCCCTGCCAGTGCCAAGTCTCATAAATCCATCAGGACTCTCCAGGTTTCCAGCTTCGCCAAAAGCCCCAGCTCCTGGAGGACAGAGAAGCCTCCAAGACCAATGGAAAGGAGAATTGATGTGTGGCCTCAATGCAGCCCTATCTATCAGTCGCTCCTCCCTGACAGGTACACATCGAAGCTGTTGGCGAATTCCCCTTTGATCAGATCTGTTGTTGCAAATATATTTTTAAACTAACAATGCATTTTTACGTATCAGGAAGGTTTTAATTCATAACCTTCTGAGGTGTGAGTCCGTAAAGCTTGTCCACCTAAAACTTAGTGGTGAAACACCATCAGATAATTTTCCTGTGTGAAAAAAAAGGAGGCCATATTTTGCTGAAGAAATATGTTACAGTACATGCATTCATTGTACAAATTCATTCATTTTACAAAAATACTTAAGAAAACCACACAGCTATTCATCTGATGCCTTAATCAAGAAATTACAATCGCTTGGGAGATAAATATTGCTGTTTACTATTTATAACTGCTAATAAGCCTCATCCTATGAAGTAAACAATTTTTCATTTCCAGTCTAAAAGATTCTCTTTAATGAAAGGAAAAGCACAATTTGATTTTCAAAACACGCCAAAAAAGGCCTGAATTAGGAAGGCAAGTATTTAGTTCAGGAATTTCCCTCTCACGTGTTAATTCCCATCACTTCTCACCATATATGACACTCCTGCATGAGCAGAAATCAATTTACATGGAACATTTCCTCCAACAATTTATTAAATTAAATGGCAAAAGAAGGAGGGGGAAGAGAGGCCGTACGTGGGAAGAGAGATTTAGGATAGATCCAAATAGAAAGCACACTACAAGACAAAAGATAATCATAACTGGGGCACTTCTGTAATCTGTTTTTGAAGTAACATGAATTTAAATTTTAGACATAGCCTTTGATCTAGCTTTTCTGTGCTTTTTAAAAGAAACACATATAGTACAACAGCCGCGAGCAAAAATTGCCTTTAATTTCTGGTGGATAGAGGATTACTTGATGCCAGAATTTTTGGGACTTCATTGAGGCAACATTTTGGGAAAGGTTTGTGGCTTACAGATCAACACCTCCTATCAGCAGTGCTTTCTGGGCAAGCACCACCAGCCTCCTCATGCTATGAAAATGGCCTAAAATTGTCAAGTTTGGCTCTGGGTTTTCCTGAGAGCAGAAGGAGTTTTCCTACTGAGCGAAGAAATGTTATCTGGCTTCTGCTTCCAACTACTAAGTGCCCTGTTTTACTGTTTATCTGCGCTTGTTTTACCACCAGGAAGGTGAAATGGAAAAACGCCCAAATACAGAAAATCTGTCTGTACATGGAATAGGGCCATGTACCTATTACATTACAGGCTCTGTCTTCTGCTGTGACAACAAATATGCATGCAAGCAAGAAACTCAAGAAATGCTGCAGACACTGGAGCAGAGCACCCCGAGCGTGCAATACGATCGGGCTATTGTTTAAGACCCGTTTTAGGAGATGAAAATGCTTCCCTGGCACTGCTGCAAAGGTAGAAACAGCTCAAATTATCTGCTGTGTAAGCACCATTCACATGAATGTAATATGCCCAGGGACTATGAATCTTGTCACAGACTTCCCGAGATGTATTATCCATCTCACTCTCTTCATTTGTAGATAGCAAACACATTTCTTTGCTCCTTTACGTTTGTGTACCTTGGTCTTTTGGTTTCTGCCTCGCATTACTCACGTCTGTTAGGCAGCCAGCTCTGTTGTGATGACAAAACTGCGACAGACGGTTTCAGAGCCACACATACCCTTGCTTTGAGAGGAAAGCAGCTCACAAAAAATGCATGTTTAAGGCTCATCCACAGGCCACCTTCTGGGAAGTACCATGGACGTGTGCTGGGACTGCCTGGTTGGAAATGTCCCTCGCAAGGCTTGCTCATGAACATGGTCAAAACACCTTCAGGGATGTACTAGGGACACATGCTCTGACCTGCTGGTTGGGAATGTCCCTTGCAAGGGCTCTGGGAAGGGTCCACATGAAGGGATGTAACTCCAAATTATATATGGCTGTCTGAAAACAGGTAATATGACTACATCAAACAATACTCTCAAAGGGAAAACTGGAGGTTCTCCCTTCCTGTGAATGTTGATTGTACTAGTAGAAGATGATAGTAAAGAAGAGACTTTTTCCCAGGGAAGAAAATTATCTTGTTTTCCTGAAGAATATTTTACAAGTCTGAAGCAAAAAGCTATGGAGTCATCACATCCACTCCAAAATTCAATCTACTGTATACACATAAAACAAATACACTTGAATGAAATCAGCCTCTCCTCTTTATCCCTCTAACTTGTTCTCATGAGTCATATTAAAAGAATAGAGAATGTTTCAGGATTCAAAATCTGAAATATTTGAAGGTATCTAAAAATAGGAACCTTTGAACGGTTCAAAAACACATGGCATGCTAAACCAAACACACTTCTTTTATTCCAATTTAGTATCAAATTCCAGCCTCTCTTGGCAGCTCCTCCTTGGAGGATCACCTCTGCCCTATTAAGTCTGATTCCTGCTAATTGTCTGCTGAAAGCTGAATAAATATGCTTTCAGTGTAGCCAATGTGCTTTGAGGGTTTTGGCTGTCTGTTGATATGAAGGATCCAAATTTTCCTTGTTCCTGGTTTTTTTGGTTGTCGCTGTGGTTTTGAGAAAGATTGTGTTAATATTTTGAAAGCAGTCCAAGCCTTTTTACTTGAGTAATTATTTCCACATCATCCAGCATTTCCAGCTTGGGAAATATTTCCTGGGTTCCTGCTGGTGGTCATCTGCCCCATCATGTAACAGGGGGCAAACATGTCACATTTGGTTTTTAGTAACTGGGAGGTACGTAGCTAGCTCTGGGACAAAATTACTCCCAAGCCAGCCTTGGCTCAGTTTCAGTTTCTAAGTTATTTCATACTTCCACGCAGCATTGATTTTGGGATTCAGCAAACACTTAAATTTGTCCTAATTTTGAAATCCGACTCAAGGATTTTAAATGTTATTTTCATTCAGGCTGCAATAGATCTCTCTGCTCGAAGGAAACTTTTACTACGTATTTTCAACCAGTTTGAGGTTTAACCTAATAAAAATCTCCTTGAGGTGGTGACCTTTGTCCTGATCCATTTCCATCACAGCTGATGGAGTTATTTTAGAGTTATCACTGCTCAACTTTCCTCTTGAACCAGGCTTGGCCTCAAAAGCCGGTGTTTTGCTGGGGCTGAGTTTCTGATGTAAGTTTTAAATTGTATCACAGAAGACAGAGAGGTGGGCAAGATCAAAACGATAAATACACCTCCAGATTGCTGGGCACCCCTGCGAAGAGAACGAGCTGGCAACACACTAGTCACAGCAGGCCCAAATCTGCTGTCCTCATTCACAGAAGTAGGCCAAGGCATTTTAAGGGAGCTTTACGGAGCCAGTGAGGTGCAGCTCGGCGTAAGGATGACAGGCATTAGCTCATCAGCTGGCCAAAAAAGCTAATCTTTCTTGCTCAGTCCCCTGCTCAAAGCTGTGCCTTAACCCGTATCATGTATTTTAGTGTTTCCGCTTGGAAGTCAGGAGAGCTTCCCTCCAACTTCTGAAACCCTGTCAGCAGGCCTGGGCTCCGCAGAGTTTTAATTGGTTCACTTGGGAGCCACCCAGATTTGAATTCCTGATTTATGTTAATCACAGACTGAAAATTCTCTTTATGCAGGAGAAGTCCTTCTTATTCCATCCTCACTTAATGCCATAGCAGGGAAATATATATGAATGCGATTAACATTTATGTTCTTGACTTGACTTGGACGGAAAAAAAATCTCAGTCCGTGTAAAATTTACCATTTCTATTTTTATTTTAAGAAGAATTAAGTAAGTCAGGCTTTTGAAAAGGAACAGGCACAGGCTATGTACCCATCACTTCTACTTTGTAGTCTCAGATGCTACGTGCATATATTTGGGAGATAAAAAAAAATCAATAAAAACCAAAGGGTTTTAAAAAATGAACAGTAACTCTCCTATTCCAGGCTTATCAGCCCCTTATGTTCTGAAAAGCTGGAAGGAACAAACTTCCTCATGTAGGAAAAAAAGACTTGGACAACTTTACGGTGTACTCCCAAAGTTCACCAGGACACTTTGAAAGAGAAGGGCTCTGCCTGTGTCAGTGTGGTGTGGAGCAATAAAAAGGACTGGCAGAGGGGAAGAGTTGGTGAGGACCGAAGGAGCACACTGTACATGTTTTGTAAGCTTTACCTCGGAGGAGGATCTAGTCTGTGCCGTGAACTAAATGCCTGTTACCAGCTGAAGCACATGAGGTCCTGGGCTGCATCTTCCTGTTTAGTTAAGTTCCCTCCGAAGCAAATGGACTTGGTGTGCTCCAAGACCACCCCGTGATGGAGCTGAAGGAAGTGAGATGCTTGGGTGACACGCTTCAAACCCACTCCTGGCCCCAGTGATAACACCAAAGTGAACGAATGCACAGAGACCAGGCTGGTGCACAGCATTTACTCCTGCCTCAGGAAATTTGACGGAATGTAGAAAATGCCACCTCTCCCTGGCCCTAGCGTGCCCTCCAACCCCGCAGCTGAAGCAGGCTGCCACAACTCTTCCCTCCCCAGGGTTCGTGCTGCTGTACTTGCACCAGCTCGCAGTGGTGTGACTCCCTGCTCCCGCCAGCTGATGCCAAAGCTGGCCTCCTCCCTGTGTGCTGCCCCTCAGACGCGTGTGCTGCGCCTGGGCTCACTGCCCGGCAAGCACGCATCACTCAGCAAGGCAGGCCTCATTCTGCTCTTTCTCATGACAACCCGTCTTCGCACGGGCGGGCGACTGCTGGCACTTTTCCATCAAATACAGACAATGCTGATGAAAGCAGGAGTCCACCGAAAGGGGATTTGGTCTGATGCTGATTTTTTAGGCTTGCAAACACCGGTCCATTATTTGCTAACATTCATCAGGCAAAACTCATATTCTTTGAAGTCTCTTAGGCCAGTGTGAAAGGGGTGCAGGTGAGCCTCCAGCCCCAGAAGCAGCAGTGCCCCATTAACGAGAGAGGATGACCAGCTGGGGTCACTTCCAGTGCTTTCCCTGGTGGCACTGGTTCTGCCCCTGACACCCCATGTATTGTGCACAGGAACTCTGCACTCTTTCCTCACTGTTTATGCTACCCTGTTAAGAAAAGTTATAATTGCACGGGTGCCATATGGTGGAAAAATGGGTGGGAGCAGTAGAACCAGATCCAACCAAGCAAGCACTCATCCAGCTGCCTTCTACATATGGAAATGAGGAGCACATGTCTTTTCTGAGATCTATGGTCACTTTAGGGGAAGGCCCAGGCCAAGCTGCAGTGGGAGGCAGAGCTATTGCAAGGTGGGGAAGGACAGCTGTTCCTGCAGCCCCTCCCACCAAGCAATAGGAGAAATCCTATAATAAAGTCTACTGAGACCAGACTTTATTGCTTCCTGCATAGTCCATCCAGAAGACCTCTCGTGAACAAACACACAGCCCTCTACCTTGCTTGTCCTGAAGCGGCTTGAGAGCATCACATACTCCCTGTAACCCCAGTTGGAATAAAGCAGTGCTTTTGCTATCAGTCCTTCCCAATCCTGTCTGGTTTCTTCACCAACGAGGCTGTTTAATCTCATTTAGTTCCCATGTCTCACAGTTCTATCAATATTGTATTTTAGTTCTAGCTTTGTCTTTAATATAACTTATGTTTATCTGCCTCTTGTGTCCCCCAGCACTGGAAAAGGACACTTGAGCTTTAGAAATTCAAATGCTATTTTTGGAAAAACTACCCATTTTGTTGTCATTCTTTCCAACATGCCGAAGACCAATTTTCCCTTAATAGGGTCTTAGGAACCTGGAGAACCTGGACAGGGCAGATGAAGTGGAATTGCTTCATTTCTAATAACCCAGACACAGTGTAAAGTGCTCTGAGAGTCTTTCATTCAGCACTTATTTATTGTTCATAATTCACCTCCTTCTGACAGAGAAGGGCATGATAGAGCTAATTTAATATTTCCATGGTCAGATTCTATTCATATTTGAGTGAAATATCAGTAAATAAACCTGAAGCACCATTTATTAGGCCTCTGAAATTGTCACAGGTTAGGTTATCAAACACACTGTGTGCCGACGGCATAAAAATTAATTCACAGTCCTGCTCACCAGACAGTGGCCAGGGAATCATTCAATCCAGGTGACCAGTGTTTTTGAAAGACCCCATGCCCTTCCAAAAATACGGTCTGATTAAAAAGTCCAGCTGAGATAAATGGGAATCAAGTGAATATGGCAATTTATACAAAACTGTTCAATGGCGCTGAGTAAAGCTGGTTGGTTGGAGTGGGGAGGGAGGAGAGTACGTTTGGTTTATGGGAAACATGGAATGGATTTGTATCAAATTGTTCCAGGCCATGAAATATGAAATCCTTCTCATCCCCAAAAGGAAAATGTTCCACCTCAGCATTTACCAACCAATGCAGTTAATTCCTTTTTTTTTTTTTTTTTTTTTTTTTTTTTCTTCACTGAGACTTATCTGTTTCAATCAGCACCAAGCAACTGGCTGCTGCTGCCGAGTCCTGGCTCTGCTGGAAGACGGCTGGAATTGCCGGGAACCTTGGCTTGCACTGGTATTTGCAAGTCCTGAAGGCTCCCTGGCTTTCAGCAAGCTCACTAGGATTTAGTGAGAGCCAGAAAACAGAAAGGTCTACAAAACCGCTCTTAAAAAAAGCTAAGAAAAATAAAGAGTTCTCCAGCCACTTCTCTACTTCTAGAATCAAGGTAGACTTGACCCCATGCTGAGTTTCAGAAATACTGGAAGAAAGATTTCCTTCCCCTTTTCCCCAGTGCATACATTGTTTTAGCTTCCTGAAAGGTAAAAATGGGAAATTATGGAAATCGCATAAAAGAAAGCTTGGTCTCACAATATTTCCAGCTGACTTTGGCAGCTTCACGAATATTGCGTAGGCTGCTGGACTACTAGATGTACATCCAACCTGACCCTTTGAAGTGTACACTTGTGAAGTTCAAAGTGAGTCAGAGTTTAATAAAGTCATTTACTTAAATTGCCTATGTTTTGAATTCTCAAGAGCCAAGTGCCACATTTAATTTGCCTGGAACCGTTGAACTGTGATAGGCCATTTTCAAGCCTTAAACATACCAGAGTTGTCTCAGAGCTGAAAGTGAGGGCATATATAACCCAAGAACTACTACATCAACACCTCCTACTTAGTCGCTCATTGTAAAATAAAAGGGGTTTGCAGTGAAGATAATGAAAGCGAAGGATAATATAAGAAAGATTGGAAATAGGAGAGCTAGTCAACTAGGTGTTTTAGCTGAACTCACGAGTTTGGGCTATTATTTATTCCACTCTATATGTCATCCATTGGACTGTCATAGCCCATCCACAGTTAGTAGTATTTACCAAATCAAGTCATGCAAAGAACTGGCAGCAAAGGATCACTCACTGTAATACAGTACATCAATCAAAAGGGTTATTTTCATGGACTTGGTCTCTAATCAAGCAGCAAATCATTCTCCAGTTTTGCTATCAAGGACCATTACTTTTAGGAAGTGCTTAATCTGAAAAAAATGCATTTATTTGAAGCTACAGGGTGTCTGCTAAGATATACTGGAGACAGAGGAAATGAAATATGTGCCACACGATTTGCCCTCCCTGTAGCGTTTTATGAGTAGCTTATTTGTGGAGAGAAAGGTAGGTTGCTGGCAATACAGGAGAGTTTTAGCTTTCTATTTGTCTAGTTTGTTGAGTTATTACAAAGGTCACTCTTGCACTTCAATTATCTTGACTGCCACTTTTGATGGGGGAATTTTCAAATTATATTCAAGGTGCCTCAAATATTTGCAAAAGACTCCAGGGTACATGTGCCTTTTTAATCTAAGTGCCTAGATAAAACTATTGTTTTGTCTGCGTGTTAGAGCATTTCCCCCATCAAAGACAGGGCAAAAGCCTATAAAGCCTCACATGGCATCACTCAAATGTGGTTGTCTTCCTGCAGGACGAAACGTGAAGCATCCCTACCAGCTCATGCTGTACCCCCTGAACATGCATCTGCATACCCCTGGTCTGCCAACAGTCACTTGGGAAATCCCAACCCAAGGGACAGAATACGTGGGCAATATAGAGAAACGAGTAAAAATATCAAGGTTGACTTTGAGTTACCCCCAAAACACACTTATCACCTTATCAGGTAACACAATTAACATCTTGCAGAGCTCATAGTCCACACATGTATGTCGTGCAGAGAGCTGCATAAGCTGGTGGGATACAGGAGCCTGCATCAGCTTTCATGAACCAGTTGTGTGATGGACAGGACTTGCACCATCTGAAGAATGACTGCTCCTCTCTGCTGTGAGTTTTGCTTTCAAAACTTTTTTTTTTTCCAAAACTTTCCTTTCCCAAAACTTTTTTGTTTCTTTTCCCAGCAGTCAAACAGGCAAACATGCCCCCACATAGCAGAGCTGTAGGTCAGCTTCCTGGTGCACCCCACAGTAGGAAAACAGGATGGAGCTTGGATGCAACAGACCTGACAAAGCCTTGTGCTGTAAATCCTGAATTCCTGTTTTCAACTGCGGACTGCTGTTCTTCCTAACACCTTGCTCTGGGAGTGATCCCTCTGAAATTCATGGGCTCACTGCAAAAGCGAACTATCATTTTTCAAGCAGGGAAGTGGCAAGACGAAAACAAGTGCACAGTGGGTGAAAGCAACGCAGTCTCTTCTCATACAGATCTTCTTTCTCATCCCTTCAGATTTCTTCCAGGGTTTTAGGGGAAATGTTTCACCTAAAAGTGTTCCCAACTGCTTTCACAAAGGACAAAATTTAGACGCTGTTTAATGAATTCCATTAGTAACCACTCTTTGTTATACATAATGCACAGGCGATACAGAATTACTTTGTAATGGGCATTCAAAATGTGATCTAGATAATGAAACACATGTTAGATGAATGTGTCTTAATGCATACCCTCTGCTGCCAGCCGCTTGCTCTGTCTGCTGGTGCCTGCTGATTCCTAACAGCATGAGGAAATGCCTTTACTAAGTCACCATCAGCTGAGCACATACGTATTGAAACACCCAGAGGAAACCAGGTTTTGGATACAGCTCTGAGTACAGATAATCAACAAAGCGCACTTCCCTTTCTCACATATTTGTTTCAATTAGGGCTTATTGAATCATCTTTGCAGCCCTAGAGAGAGCTCAAGCAATCATCAGTGCTGCTCAGGAGGTAATTCAGGATGCCGCCTGGAATATTTGTGCTTTTTAATCATCTGCCACGCACTGCTCTTTTAGGATGTTGTCACTCAGAGGCTGGGGAACAAAAAGGAATATTAGAGTGAAAGGGTGTCTGTCTGAACGTGGCAATTCCCTGCATGAAAATGAGTTCCATTAACAGGAAAGCCCAACCTATCTCCAGGCAATATTTCAAGTCCTTGTCTGTCTGTAACCTCAGAGGAATTTAATTCCTTTATATTATTTAAATTATACACTAGAGGGAGAAATTATGAGGTACTGGTCATTTAAAATGCTTTCTTTTAAATATATAATTAAAAGAGCCAGCAACCCTTCTAACTGCAATTTCGTCGTGGCAGTCTAACAAAATTCTGAATTTATTGGCATTCCTGAAGTGTCATTTTGTCCCACAGACTTTGGCAAGCAAGCCAAGGCTCAAACAATCACACTCGCAGTGTCATTCACTAATATCCAAGCAAGCAATAGCAGCAAGTGGAATGACAGCAGACCGAAAAAGGGAAAGGAGCCCTAGAAGAAGATATACAGTGCTCATACACTCCCTAGTTCAAAAACTGAACTACATTCAATGGCTTCACGCTTCCTAAAGGAGCTGTGTTCAGGACATGGTTACTGCCTGCTATGGAAGCCCTGGAGAGTGAAATTTGGGGCCAGGCTTTTATCTCAGTTACCTGACTGTAAGTCCAAAGCAGCTTGCTTATCTCAGAGGTGTTATTCCAGTTTACAGGTAAGAGGCAGTTCTGCCTGAGCAATGCACGCTTGTAAAAAATTCCTTTCTGAGTTCAGCACTGGTTCAAATAGGCTAACTGCAAATCAGCTGTACCACTAGAAACCATCACAAGCAAGTGGGACTGTAGTTGATAACATACGTGCCCAGTAATGACATACTTGTTGCAACAATTTATTTATTTATTTTTTCCCCTACAGGAATTGCCTGTATCTCTTATTCTCCAGTTCTAGACAAAATCCCACCTCTGAAATCCATGGCAGATTCAGCACTGCATAAACCACACATCGCTATAAAACTAGAAAGACATTAATGCTAAAATTAAAAACTTTCTTTATCCTGAAAACAGCAGGGACAAAATGTGTCCTCAAGTGTTATAAAACAGCTGTGTAAGAACTTAATCCAAAAGGACTTTAAAAAGAAGAAACTCCATCACAATCAAGAAACTAATAGCTTTTGGCTTGTCCACTAATACTTATACAAAATGTATGTTCTTCTCTAAAATGAGGCTGTGCAGAATTCCCAGCAAGTATTTGCATCATTTTAGGATCAAATACGTAGTTTAATTTTACTTGGGACATTCTTAAGCATGTTTAGAAGGGAATCAGGCATCACTTGCAGAATGACAAGAGCCAGAGTCAGGTATCTCCATAGTGAAACATGTATTTGAGGAGCAAATAACCAAAGTTCAAATCTATTCTCTCTCTGGATAGCTGGGCGGCAAATGGAGGACTTATGCTATTTATTTATTTGCTTATTTATTGGAACAGTTCCACTTTCTATAAAGCGCACGCTCACTGGAGCAGGAATCCATGAAGCTCTCTTCCCATCTCTGCCATAGGCAGGATGAAGACTTACTCTTTTTCTGCTCTAGTGAGTGTATTTAACATTTCATAACAAAACACCTTTAGGGCTAATGGCTGAAAGCAGCCGTGCCACTGCTTATGGAACAGCCCTGCAAGAGGTGGGAGCTGCAGGGGTGAGCATCTGCCTTGCATCAGGTAGGATGGGGACATGGTCCTGCTCCTCTTTCCTGTCACAGGCTCCTCTGCTGGTGCTCAATTCCCCTTAAGCATCCACTCTCAGGAAGAAAAATCCAAACATGAGCCATCCCCAGTATTTCTGAACTGTTTCCTTCACATTTTAGCCCTGCTTTCTAAGGATTATGTGCTGCTGCAGTGTGCCTACCCATCCAGCTGCCCTAGTGACTTTTAGCCTGCTGGGCGCTTTCAGCCAAATGTGACAGCAGGTACAGAGCTCAGAGGAACTGTAATGGTCATGCACAGGAGATGGTGGTGAAACCACAGCACTGAGGCAAGATGGGAAGGGGAACGTAAAGATACCAAGACCCTTCTGAGTTCTTGGACTCATGAAGAGCTCCAGCCCAACTGTGTGTTACTAAACAACAGGGCATCCTCCTGGGAGCACAACTTTGGCTGAGGAGTGGATTCTCTGGTGCCTACTAAGGGACGAATGCACATTGCAGCTGCGGCATAATCCAGTTAAAAGTCAATCAACCAAGAGACATGAATCCTTTGGAAAGCAGTCATCATTAGTTTTGCTGCTCATGGAGCTATTTGCTCATTAGCTGAGACAGCATCTCTCTCCGCAACATGCTGCTGGAAAAACTAATCCACAATGGAAAAGAAGACGGCGGCACCCAGGTTTAATAGTAAAGAACAACCTGAAAAGCAAATACAGTGAGCAGAAGACAAGAAATTTGGCCTGTCTTTTCCACAATTAAAAGTGAAACAAGCGTAGTGCAAACAGTTGACTTCACAAAGCTGAAAACTGAACTCACCTCATTTACTCAGTAAAAGTAGAAGTAAGGCCTCTGCACCTCCCATTTCAAGGTAAAAATGAAATAAAAAAAAAAAGGTAAAAAAGGAATCAAAATGAAATCTGGTTTCTGAAACAAGTACTACTTAAAGCTTAATTACATTTCTAAATGTTTGTTTCAGATTTTTATCTGCCAATGCTCTACAATACAGTGTTAAAAGTCTCATTAGTATTTTTGAAATAAAAATAAAACCTTTTCTGTTTTTCTTCTAATACTGTTGCACAGGCAATTTATTTGTATATTGTACGACTTATGTGAAATGAACTGCATTTAGTTGCTCACTAAGATGTTAGCATTGTGCTTTATGTTTAAAACATTTTTTCACCCAAGGGGAGTCTGTACTTCACCAGCTCATTTTCTCCAGCCATTGTCTGCTCCAAGGTTCACAGACAGATCGTGCTCTTATTTATGTCTGCTAATGAAGTTGACTCCCGTCCTTTATACTTTCAAACTCCTCAGCAGAAACAAAGACCTTTGAAAATTTGCAAGGAATGGGGATCCGATCCTTTCAGAGTAAAATTACGTGAAGCACTCTCTGCTCAAGCACCCATCCAAGTCTGTATTTTAATAAGGTTAAAGCTGCCCTCACAACAAATGGGGGAGCTTACTTCAAATGTTAGATAAAGATACTGGCCTGACTGTGAGAAACACAGAGGATCCGTCTCCAGAAATGAATCACAACTGCATTGAAGTCTGAAAACATCAACAAATGTTCCAAGGGAGCCCAAATATCCACAGCAGTATTTCCTGTGTAGGTAATACAAAATTCCTTGATAATTTTGTTACTCGCTGCAATCATAAACAAGCCTCTTTCCCCAGCTTTGTTCTCTAACAGCACAGTGAAAGCTCATGATAAAGCAATGTTGTTTTCCCTGGAGCACAATGTACGCCTAACACTCTTTACTTCTCCAGCTCTCCAGGATTTCTAATTTATAAATTACAGAGGTTTAGCCTGAGAACCTCAGCTATACAGTGTTGAGGGAAATTTCCCTTCCTCTTGGCAACGTATGACTTGTGGATACACACGCATGTAACTCAAGCTAAACTTCTCATACTTCAGGAATTTGCAATCTGCATAATCAAGCTGTCCTTTGAGCTGGGACAGAGAAGCTAGTGCAGAAGCCCATCACTGCTTTAGACTGTAGCTTGGTTTTAGTTTGCTTTTCACATTGCTAAACCTAAATCCCCTGAAAATAAAATAATCATAACAAATAATAAAAATAAAACTGCCAAAATGGCAGAAATGTTTCAGGTGAAAAAAAGGGGGAAGGAAACTAAAAAAAAAAAAAAAAGTCCCCTTTTTCTTGCCAACACTACAAACGTACGGATGCCAGGAGAGTGGGGCTGGTTGAGCTGATTAGGCTGGAGCAGCTGGGAGGGAAGGTCTCGCATTCTTCTCGTTATGAATGGGTGAGTCCCAAGGACTGTGCTGGGCCCTACTTGGATAGAGCACCAAGAGGGTAAATGTTTATTTAAGCCTATGTCAAACACTTAGAATTTTTTCAGTATACAAAGCCGAGCTAGAATGTCATGAATAAGTGAATACTGGGACGTTATGGTATTTCCTCCTCTGCTGAAAAGGCATTTCATTTTAGAAATACATTTTTGGTTCTGATTAAGTTTGGGCACAAATTCAGGCGAGTTCTTTATTTACACATATGAATATTTCCACTCCCTCAACTTAACTCCTGGACCTTTAGAAAAAAATACAACCCCCCCACCCCCAAACCAGGATGGCCACAAATTGGGATCGTTGCTGCAAGGCTGGGAAAGTCTGCCTTTTAGCAGGCTGCCCATACGCCTGTTGGGCAGTCCCTGCTTCTGGAAGCTGAAGAGGCTCTTGAGGAAAGTTCACCTGGCCAGCGAAACATGCTGGGCTACGGGGTGCAGTCTGAGAGGCTGCAGGAATGTCAGAAAAGGGCTGGGATCAAAGTATGAGCTTTGGAGGCTGGAGAGGAGCCAGGGTCGCTGTTTGTCCCCACTGTCTCTGCCCATGAATCCAGTAAGGACTATAGATCATTAATGCACAACAGCAATCTAATTTGTCAAGTGCCTTCTCTTCTCTTATGTACCAATACACTGATACTGCATCACATGTCTTGTCCTCCAACCTACGTATCTTGCTGAAATGTTTTCCACCACCAAGAAAAATTGTTTGGAGCCAAGAGAGGACTCACACCCAGACCTCCCCCTGCTTTCACTTCAATTGCCTGAATGATGATCTTTCAATAATTTGGAAGTCAAAAATACATATTTTTTTCAAATTTTATTGCTGATAAAGAGACTTAATATTATAGGACTCCTTCATAAATTAAGATAATATCAGCTCGAGGGTGAGCTCACGAAGACAGATGAAACACTCTGCCTTTCATCAAGCAGCATCTTTCATTAAAACTACAAATCTGCATAACCATTTCTCAGCCAACCAGATAAAACTTTTCCCCGGTTCATATCCTGCCAGTTAAGGCTTCATGCAGGAACAGTTGTCTGAGTAATGCACGTATCAGATAAAACATTTAGAAGTCCTACCACAACTGTGTCTGTCAGGAGCGTACGCCCACTGCACATCCAAGCAGCTTCAGGAAGTTCGCCTTCCTGTCTGTCTCAGGGCCAAGACTAACAAATTAAGGATCAAAACTCTATTCCAGAAAGGAAGAAAACAACAAAAAGTTGTTTGGATAAATGCTACAATTCCTCTTGAAATAGTGTATTTACTTGTAAACACACTACAGACCGTTGGATTTGGGAATCGTAGCTTACTCTTTGGATGCTCTGAGCAGGTAGCAGTGGCATAGGATCAACAACAGCCCTCATGCAAAGCCAGGTCCACATGCCTCAGGACTTGTCCCTCATACTGCAGCACACTGAAACCCATATTGCCACCAATGCTTCACTAATGGTATATTCGTGCTCTTGGCTGTACATCCTTCAAGGTACAGATGTCTGTAATTCACCTATGAAGTACCTGCTACTTGCCACTGACAAAAATAGGGGAAAGGGCGCATAATGCATTATGATCTGAGGTCCTCTGAAAGGTGTCAGTAGAAGCACAACACGTTCATCCATGTGTAACAATAACACAGTAGCGTGTGATGTCCATGTTTGCATATCAAGTGAAAATAATCAGCAAGAGCATTCATTTTCATGGTTCACAAATCCAAACCCAATATATCTGTGGCCAGCCCAAAGCCAAAAGCAAACAAATAAAGAGCTGCTTAAGTGCAAAACTCACCCACCTTCCTGTCTGGGTGCAGACACCTGAATGTCAACTGGATGCAGACAGGCACAGTCCCCTTCCTTCCCCTCTGCTCAACCTCTTCTTTGACCTTGGCTCCCTCAGTACCAATCTTAGTGCTGAACAGATACAAGCTGCTGGACAACCATTTGCTTCGCTTTGCACGAGTTTCCCATACCATTGTGCTGGCTCATCTGTGTTATGTAAGCGCTACCTGAAACTGGGGGGCAAAGTCAACCTGGCATGGCCAAAGGCTCCGCTGGATGATGGCGCTCTCAGTGATTGTGATCCATGCCCATGGTGCTACCAAAACCTGTGACCTGCCTCGGCTCCCCATCACTAGAAGATGTTGAACAAGAAGTGCTCAGAGGTGATGCAGAAGAAGGGTGACATGCCGAAAGATGAATACCAAATTCAGTGTCTTGATCCCATAGGGAAAGCTGCCTGCATGGACAACATGCCTGAGCAGATGGCTATATGCTACAGGGCAAAAAATGAGCATTCAGTGTGATAAAAAATGAGTCCAGGAGCAGCGAGTAAAGGTCAGTCAACTAAAACATTGGATAAAATACCAGGGTCTTGGTCCAAAAACAAAACCAGAAGTATATAACCACAAAAAAAGAGTACAACTATGAGCAGTCTGGGCATCATCGCCTCCTACTCACCCTCCCTGACGGGTCCCTTTTGTTTATCATGCAGAACAGAGGCTGATTGTCTTCACCTCCCAAACCACTCACAGGCTATTTTTGATTCTGTTTGAAGCAGGAATGGTAGAGCTGATCTCCCAGTGTACTCACAGTGATGGCAATGAAACACTCCAGCAGAAATTAAGAGTAGGGGGGAAAAAAAGATGAAACAATGGCCGTTTGAAAGAGGTTCTTTTCTCAATCTACAGAAACAAGAGGAGAGCAATGTGCCATCTGTGTCAGCTCAGAGTGCACTCGCTGTGTATGACCTCTCCATGATATTAAATGGATGCGATATTTTTAGTTTACACATTTCCTTTTTTTTGGTGATGGCTCAGAAAATCCCCTGCAGTCTGATGAAAGTTATTTTGCTGCAGTACAATTTAATGGCAATCCAGCGAGCTTTCCGGGAGCCACAGCAAGATCAACACAAGCAATAACACTGCCATTTGCCAATCAGAATAATTTTCTTTATGCCCTTGGTAAGTCCACAGTAAGTTTATCAATGTATTCAAAGATACACTTAGAGACAAAAATGCCATATCCCAAGCTTTGTATGCACAAGTACCAGCCACTTTTACAGTATTACCATCTGTTTTTCCACATAGAGGCATTACAACTTCCAGAAGCCCACTAAAACGCTAAGCCATTAAACTTCCTTGTAGCTCTAGACCATCTGCTTCTTCATCCCAAAGGTTTCCCTCCCCACCTTCTACATTTTTTCCCTAACTGAGAATGAGAATAGAAAAAAAATCCTCATGAGTAAAGGCCATGCATCTCTCAACACAGACAGGTTCATGGGTACAGTTACAACAGCCTATGAAAGTCATGTTGGAAAAAACTGTCATTAAATTCCGCATTTTCACAACTACACATAAGGGTAATGTGACACGTGATGCTTCTGGGAACACACGCAAAGGCTCAAAACAGCATTATAGTGGATTCCCAGGGATTTTATCGACAAAGACTTTTTCTCTTACTCACTTCTTTTGCAGCTATCTATCTTAAAGGACAGCACAAAAATGTGTAGACCCCATGGCGTCTAGAAAGAAACCAGATCTTTGTTTGTATACTTACTAATACAATTTAGATCCCTGGTGATAAATATCTTATGGATTATCCCTTTTTATTCCTGAGTTCACTGCACTTTCCCACTGAGAAAATGTTCTGTCAATCAACCTAGGTCCTGCTTCCTCTTTGTCTTATGCCAATTTTCTTCCACAGTGCCAAATCCAGAACTAACGGCTTACAGCAGGGAGAACAGATGGGCACACAACTGCCCTGAGCTATGGAGATGCTGAAAACTATTTTTAACATTAAATATATATATATATATATATATATATATATGAATGGTTTATAAAGAAGGTTTCATGTAAAGGGAGAAACAGTCACATCAGCATCTTCCAGCCATGTAATCTATGCTTGCAATGAAGATAGTAACTTCAGAGGCAGCTCAGTGTAACTTTTACTTAAATATAACAGCAGAGCTGGTTGTCAGTGCCCTGCTGGGCTCCAGGCAGTGCTGCATGCAAAAGTACTTGCTGGACCTTGCAGCACAGGAGCCCAGTACAGTCATCACCTCCTTCCAGTCTTATCAGTCCCAATGGGCTTGGGGATTTCTGAGGCCCATGTTAAATACTAAGCTCTAGCTGGAGGGGGCAGAAACCCCAAGGAGACATGAGTAGCCAAAATCTCAACTACAAGACAGTTTTGCTCCTGTGCACATCAGCCAGGAAGCAGCTTACTGAAATGTTGCCTCTGTGCGTTTACCAGTATAGTTTTCATGGTATGAATGCTGTATGCATGAGTAGGTTTGAAATTCATTTTTATTTTCAGTACTTGTTTTTTAACACTGTCTTAGCCTCTTGAAGCAGTTTCCCCACACACAAACTGTGCAAATGACATATTTAGATTTAAAGACCCTGAAAATAAGAATCATTTGCTACCAACACAGATCAAACAGTTGGGAAAGGAAAAAAAAGAGAAATAAAAAACATATGAAATACATTAACAAGCACAGAAAGCAAAAAAGCAATGGCATAAATGATATAGCAAGAAAAGTTCTCACTACCCTTCAGAAAGTAAGATTTTCTGCGTACCAAGGAATTACGTCACCTGAAGATATTGATATAAAATACTGTCTGTGTAAACCAGACTTAAGAACATGGTGCCTCTGTGTCTGGATAGTCCATGCATTAGAGGTTGGTGCAACCTCATAAAATCTGAAAGCTTTGCCCAATGCTTTCTGATAAATTTCTCATCAGTATTGCACGGAGGTAATTAAAACTAGTGATGATTCTTATATATGCGTATTGGAATCTATCTTCCCAATAAGGTTTTTCTTAAGATTATATTGCCAGGTCCTTTCTTTCTTTTGCCAGACATACACCATCTCCTTTAAAAAAGAAAGACTGAAAAAGGCAATGCCATCTCCCAGACAGGTCATTTAACACATCTTTTGCTTAATTGGTCGGAAAACCCAATAGTTTCTTAACTTAGACAATGTAACTTCTCTAGTGCCTCTGCTGTTCATCAGCCCATCTGAGGATTTAGTTGGACGGCAAAAAAAACCCTGTTTCTCCTTTTGGTTTTGTTTGGTAGCACGGGTTTTCAGCCGCATTCCCGTGACAGGGAGTCCTGGGCTAGTGCTGGAACCTCACGGGGATGTGGCAGCCCACCTACCAGGAGCCTGTTCTTATCCCAAGAACAAGCAGTGTGAGCAGATAAATGCAAGGCATTACACGCTACCGCAAACGTGAAACTGCTTCCTCTACCCACATCAAAAACAGCAAAAGTGTTTCCATCTGCAAATGTGTCAGCTAACTTGTTTTAACTAATGGGATTTTAAGCCTGACTTGACATAAGTGTGGACAAGCCACAAGCTTCCCCAGTGGTCTAGCCACAGACAACCTAAAGTTTTTAAATGAAGCCTGCCCTCGCTTGTGTCCTACATTCCTGGAGATTTCCTGGTTTGCACATGCTAATTGAACGGATGGATCAAGCATGCAATCCAGGACTCATGTTGGGAGGAAAGGAGCAGGATTTCCCCGTGCTCAGGCCTCCTCAGAGCCCGTGTTGAGGTGGGCTCAGCGGCTGCTGGAGCACGGTGGCCAAGGAGAGCATCACACACCACAGGGCAAACACACCCTGACAAGCCTCCACGAGGCTGAAGGCAGCACTCAGATCAAATGCCACCTCCTAAATCATGATGAAATGTAACACAGGCCTAATGCTGCTTGCCCTTGGAAAGGTCTCAGGAGGGAGGTCCCAAAGCGCTCTGTGGATCCTACACTGTACATCTCGCAGAGAGGTGTGAGGATATGGGAATCATGACAGAAATTTTCAGTCCTCTGGAACTGGTCATGTGGGAAACTGGTGGGAACTTGTGCCTCCATCATGTTCCTCAGCCTTTTGTCCCCCTCATGCGGCATTGCTTCTAGAGGGGAGACAGCAAGTGCCAAATCACTGGAAGCTGTGTTCATAACCTCAGTGTTGCTCATGGCCTCCTAAATTTCTTCAGAAGCACCAGCCACTGCACCATTCTGCTAGAGTCCTTGCATAGAGGCAGATCCCACCACAAGCCCTCTTGCAAACTTTTATTTTTCCCAAGAGAATTAAAGACCTCATTTCAAAATGTCAGCCACTTGAGCAAAAGTATGATTTTATCCCATTTTTGACACACACTGTTTTCTAAGCAAAGTAAAACTTGTTCAGATTTTCCTTTACCTATCTCATCAGCTATCTCATCAGCTGCAGGGGCAGCTCTCAGTTGCATCCTAATGACCTCTCTGACATCTTGGCCCACTTTGCCTTTGGGTTTGAGAGCCAAGCTGTGAGCACTGGGGCTAACTCTTGGGTCCCTGTGCTGCCCCAGCCCCTCTGAGTGCCACCCAAGCTTTCTCATCCCACTGGCACCTGAGAACTGATCCTCTGGGATCTCTTAGCGAGGAGTCCCCAAAGCCAAAGAAGCCACAGGACTGGGACCCGCACCTGTTGAAGTTTCTATACTATCCCAGCAGGTAGCATCTCTCTCACAGAAGAAAAAAAAAAAAAGTGAGAAATGCCAAAAAGTCGTGGTTCTGCTTTCATATGGTGGAGGGCTCTGTGTAGGGAACTTGCTTCGGGCAGTATAGCTGTATGCAGGAGACCTCTCCCCGGTTTCTCCAGAGCCATCGGGAAACCCACACCTCATTTCAGCAGAGGCAAGACCTCAGTTTGCTGCCTCGGGCAGGCAGCAGACACAAAGGTCTGACACCAAAGAGTAAGAAGACATGTCTTTCAATCTCCAGAATTTAAAAGGGTTTGTCATCTTTGCAACAGACAAACGTTGCCTGACAAATCTAGCAATGAAACTTTCATAAATTGTTACGTGTTCTTCTGTAAAGCACAGCTCTCCGAGGCTACCAGAGAAAGGCTAAATGAGCTCTCATCCCATTCACAGTGCATGAAAACATTCTCTGACTGTGAATAAAACATGTCTTTATCAGCCTCCTCCCCCATTAAAATGAAAACCTATGACCTGCTACCCCAGCTGATGATAGCTTTACTTTTCTGCATGGAAACAAATAAAAAGAAAAAGCAAGCCACCAAAATGAAACTTTGAAGACAGCCAGCTGCATGTGCTTTAATTCCAATTACAAGGACAGCATTTGTATGCCTGTCTTAGAGAGGCAGAATGCTGATTCCAAAGGCTGTTTAAAATGGCTATTAGTTTATTTTAGCCCCCCTCACAGAAGCCTCAATTTGTGCTCTGTAGCAAGGTGTGAAGGAGGAAAGGCTGGACTGAAAAGCATAGTGGGTCCGGAGGACTTTGCTCCATGGGTTTTGCATCCTTCCCCCCACCCAGAGCAACGAGAAGCTGCCTTTATCTATCTGTGATCACGGGATGAGGGAAATCTGACTGCATTTTGATGCCACCTGTTGTGAAGTCCAAGAACAATATGCATTGAGACTTGCAGCTGTTTCCTACATTGCACTCGTTTTTAATATTGTGAAGCCAGAATTCCCAGAGTGTCAAAGCAGCCTGAATTTAAAACAAAAAAACAAAAGCCACGGCTGCAGTGCAATTTAACAGAAAACACAAAAGCACATGCCTGACGCCGAGATTTACTCCTCGCTACACAGAAATGGTCTGGCGGATGTGTACAAAGGGACCTGATCAAACAGTCCCAAAGAGCAAGCTGGATCACACTCATGAAGAACAGAGTGGATTTGGCACAGACCCCCTTCTCATGCAATCAATTCAGCAAAGCAAAACAGTGCTCCAATTACTTTAATGCTCTCTTGGACTTTCTGTAGATAATCTGGTCCTTTAATTATATTAATTACACAAAATCTGTCTGCCAGCCATCACCTAAAGTTTCCACTGAAGTAAGAACTTCACTGATACTATTAACAAATAACCTTCCTTCTTTCTGTATGGCAGCACACATGTATGAACAAAGCTAGTACATATTATGTTATCAGTGCCTCTTCTTCCCCCTGCTGAAAATATTCTGTGTTGTTTGTACATTTTGGTTGTGTCCCAATCATTTTCCACAAAAAAAAAAAAAGCTGACACCTATCAGCAAAAGGGACGTGAGAAGCTTTCCCAGTGCAGCGCTGACAGCAGCAGCAGCGTCCCACGTAGCCCTTACTATTACTCATAGCCCCCATAATGTCTGCTGGGACGTTGAACACAGTGCCATCAGTCTGAGCTGAAGCACAAGGATCGGTTCAAAGGTTAGGTCATCCCATTTAACTCCCACACAAAGGCTCCAACATAAAACCCTACCCTGATTATTTATAGCATAAATCAAGACACTGTCCAGAAAGCCCGAACCATCCCAAGCCTGCCTCAACTGGCCTTATCAATAGCTTGTTGTCTTGCCTTATGCCAGGCCGGTCCTCTCCGCAATAACCATGCAAATTAACAGCAACTCATGCATATATATTTGTAATTTATGTGCTCAGGGTTAACCCAACATCTTTGGTGAAACCATGGAAAAAAACTCTCTCTCAAAAAAAAGAATAAAATCGAAGGATGTCCACAGTGAAACACTTCTTTACAGCAGAAAATGGTGTGAAAAAATATTCTCAGAAGCACATTTTAAAAATACTCAGTTATCAGTAAATGGATTAAGTTTTATGCCATGCCTCCCATCATTTAAGCTATTTATATCACCCATTTTTGTAATTTAAGTCTTCTTTACAAGCAGTTAAGAAATCTTACTCTACATTTTAACAGCAACCCTATACTTTTATGAAGAAAGATACACATTTGTCATTTTTATTAGTGTCTGTCACAGATTCTATTCAGAGTTGAGAATATATAAGAGAGAAGAACACAGTGTTGTTAAAGGGCTGGTTGGACAACATGATACAATGCTGAAGCTGGGCAAAGTTTTCAACTGTAAGCTATTTGTTGGAATAAAATGAAGACTCAGCACCATATAAATGTTTCATGGATGTGTATCATATTTGCTGAATTGTTAGCTTCAGACAAAAGAAATCAGTGAAAAAAGGAAAGGCTTCATTTTGACATTTTGAAAATGAAAGGTTTTGATTTTCTCATTTGAAGTTACTTCCGTATACAAATTTCCCTTATTTCTTAGAATATTTGAATTTGTTTGAAACCAAAATAAAACCTTTCATTTCACGTCAAACAAAATGTTTCACTCAACCCAAAGCATTTGTGAAGCTGTGGGGTATGGTGGGCATTACCCCTCAATTCACTGAAATTTTCATTTAATTCACTCAGTCTGACAATAAATATATATATATATATATATATATATTTTTCCCTCAGAGACACTGGTAAACACAAGTCTGTTCTCCATCCTCTGCTCAGTGGGCATTTTTCATATTTAACTTCTGATATTCTGTGAAATGGTTTGAATATAGGCAAGGTCTTCTGAGACGTTTAAATACTTCACACCAGTAAGTAAAAGAAGCAAGTGTAATAGAGACAGAAACACACAGAAGTTGGTTAAATATGTTTCCTTACAACCCATAACAGCTTCCTTAGAACCCCCTACTCTAATGACTAGAAGCTGAGTCTTATAGTATTATTTTGTGTGACATTGGGATTCAAAGACCCCTTACAATCACCAAATTTCTCGGTAGTAACAGCTGTGGCAGTATCACAGGAGGTGACCTTTCTGCACCATTCAGATGCTGAAAACCAGACACTTCTCACCCAGCCCTACGAAGTAGGCATCTGGCTTTTATGGCAATGTAAGGTCTGCCTCTCTAGGCGATGGAGAGAAACAGGCAGGTGAACAAAGTAATTTTATTCTGGGAGAAGTATCTCAAACAACAAGGAGAATTTACCTTTGGCGGTATCTACCACTATCCCATGACTCTAGGGAGGTTTGCCCACTATATCTCGGGGTAGATGCCCAATTTTCAAATGAATCTGGCCCAGCACAAACCCAAACCTCTCAAAACCCTTAACTGGGAAGCATTGTCTGTGTCTGCTGTGTACTTTGCCAGCTGCGTGCCCGTCCTCAGACCCTCACGGACGGGCAGTTTCCATTTCATGGTCCAGTGAGCACTGCCAAGGAAATGCTGACCTCTGGCAGGTCTAACAATGGGCTGTGGGGTCCAGGATAATGGGGAGCTGTTCCTCTTGTTGTTGGCTCTGTTGTAAACACCAGAGGCGTGCAGAAAAGCAAAGCTATATTTACTTCAGTGTATCTGAGGCTAAAAGCCTAAAAGCCAGTAGTGGCTCCCTCTCGAAGGTCAGCACAAGGAGCAGAGTTGGATGCAGACAAGCACTGGCATTTCACCTCCAGTCTCTAACTTGTTTTTCTTTGTCACCTTCCACAGAGTGTTTCAAAGCTGTTTGATGAACTCTGTGAGTCCTTAAATGACACTCTGCTTGCCTTGCACCCTCCACGTTCCCAACACGTCTGCTGACCAGCCAGCTTTCCTCCCCTCCTGAAACCTGAGCAAGAAAGCTCTACAAACTTCAAACCTCCAAACTGGTGTCTTCACAAGGAAGCAGAGCAGAAGCAACAACAGAGGTGATTCTTGTGCTTGCCCATAGTCACACACTGTCCCAGTGGTGCTGGCCACCTCTGTCACCAGCATCACCATAACACCAGCACTCAGCAAATGACTCATCCCCACACCTGGCAGCCCTCCCAGGCACCCTGTGTCTGCACTTCAGCATCCCCTCCCCTTCTCCTTGGCCATTCTAAGTGTCTGATGATGGACAGCATCTCTTCCAGTCCCTCTTCCAACAAAGGGAGAGGAAATGCTATCAGGTCTACCAGCAGAAGGCAAGGAGGTGCCATATTCCTGGATATCATAATTTTCTCCATTACTGCTCCATGGACAGCTACGGTTATTGCTTTTTCTTTTTTTTTTTTTTTTTTTTTTTTCCTTCTTCTTCTTCTCTTCTTTTCTTTTCTTTTGGCTTCCTGAAGAGTTTACTGTGATTTAAACCTTGGAGCAAAGCAAGGTGTAATAGTATCACCCAGCTCAAGTGAAGTATATGTTATTCATAAAAATGCACTTATTATTCCTCAGTACTTACTCACTGAGAAAACGTCTGGGCACATTTCCATTTACTAAAAGAAAAATACAGAAAATGGTTATTCTAAAGCCAAAGACAAGCAACAAATCTGTTCTTCTATAAATAAGAATATTTCTTAGAGAGGACTTTCAGTTTGTGGAAAACTCAAATAAAAGGACCATTGCAATGCAATAAAATACATGTTATGGTTTTATTTTCTTTATTTGCTACAGATTATTTTTGTCTAATTGTTATTTATTTTTCTGTCCTGTTACATGCTAACAGTTCTGCACTAGCATTACATCAGATCATGTACACTGCAATGAAACTGTGCTGTCACACACCCAGTATAATGACTTCACTGTAAGATGAAGAAAGAAAAATAACTGAAATGTAGGCATGGGGGAAGATGTTATCTAAGTGCTATCTTCTACTAGTAAACATGCATAATGTATTCTAAAAGTTTTTTATGACGTTCAAGTTTCCTCTTAAGAAGATAGACTAAAATGCTTTTTTTTTTTATTAAACAGATGTATAATTTGCTGTGATAAATCAAATCATTTCGCGTTCTGCACTTTACATACATTATGGGTAGTGTGTCAAAGAGGATGAGCTACAGAAATAGAATTATCTCTTTCAGGACTAATTGGAAGGTATAAGAATTCCGATGATTATTACCGAAGCTATTATCTTTACTCATGTGTCTGAGTAAGAATCAAATCTAAAATGTTAGTTCCTAATTTAGTCTGAATCCCTGTTCTGTCTCTTCCGGTGATATGGATGATTTACCAGTTTTAGAATACACTTTCTGGATAATTAATGCACTGGCAGAGCTTCAGTGCCTTTCTCAAGCTCAGTTAATTTTCCACATGTTCGTATTCCAGCCATAAAATCACCTTTTAGTGGAGTTCACAGTATAATATGAAAGAAAGGAAAAACACCCCAAAAGATTTATAATTCATGTCTAATTGCAACTGCATGGGCATGAAATTAGCAGGAGCACAGGTAGAGTCATTCTGACTTGTAAATTTTCAGGTAATGGTTGTTGTACTCCAGATCGCAGGTATCAGCTCTATTTCCATTTTCCCTGCAGGTACAGTACGTTTGCACTGATAGATAGTGCAAGAGAAGGACACATGTCCCCTAGGAGTCACCCACAGCTGTCACACTGACATTTCACAACTGCCCTCATTACTGTCACTGCGTGAAGCACAAATGAGAGAGCGCCACATGAAACCCTATCAATTTATGAGACCTTGAGACTCATCAAGACAATACCCACTTTGAAGGAAAATAAAATGCTTTGAAAATACATAAAGAGAAATCACATATGGAAGGGAATTGCTAAAATGACACATCAATATGTGAAATACTCTTCCAGCTCGCTCATTTGTACAATCTGAAAGTTACTCTTTCACTGGTAAGACAGGCTCGATTATGAGGACGTAAAAGAAAGCAATTCTTTTGATAATTACTTTAGCAATACGCATGTAAATAGCATTACAATTGAATCTTGCTCAAAAAATCCTTCTGTGTATTGGCAGAAGATGGATTTATGACAGAAATGTTTACAAAGAGAGGTAGGCACAACAGCAAGGGAAGAAGGCAAGTTAAGAAAAAAAAAGAATTCAAGCAAGACATATTAATAATGTGTGGTTTTAGGTTAATGAGAACAACCTGAAGTAATGACTTTACTTTAAATGCCTACTTTAAATGTAATAAGCACTAATTACGGGTAAAGACTGATATAAATTAATTTCTAGAAGCTGTCACTGAATAACAGAGCTTCGAAACATGATGTAATTGTACCCTAATGCCTCCAAACCAGAAGACAATGAATTAAAAATAACATTGCAAGACTTTAAAACAAATGTTACCATGAGGGTGTCTTGACTCACAGAGTTCAAAAGTCAACTTCAGTTCAGAAGGACGGGGTTATCAGCAGTGCAGGCCTCGAGAGGCAGAGGTGTAACATACAACATCCTTCTGAAATCACGCACTGCGGGGAACAGACAGGTTCAGGAGAGAAGGCCACAAGGTCCTGGTGGCTGCAAAGCCACATCAGAGAGAAGGAGGAGCAGAAGTGCTAATGCTGGCCCTCTGTGATTTGCTGCAGGCTATGAAGAGACCCATATAATGACCAATTTTCTTCTAACAAAATAATTCTAACAGGGAAGCCCAGGAGGGTCATCAACTATAAATATTCCTAGCTGTTAAATTACCTCAGCCGTTAACAGGTTTTAATTTTTGTCCTGACGTTATTTAATACTAAATACAACAAATGCTCCTGAGCTTTTTTATGCCACCTTCATAAGCAGGGGAAATAAGTTGCTTCTGTACAATGATGTCAGTAGCTCTGCGGTGAAGTACAGATGATTAGCAAAAAAGTTGGAGGGATCTACCAGTGAAAATGGATTATTGCCATTTGTTTTGATCTCTGTTACCACTGTTTCACCTCCATAAGTGTTTTCAGCACAAGAGCTTTGGTTTCTGGAAGGATTATTGAAAGTTTTATATTCAGTGTTGAAATGGCTACTCCTCTGAAAACCAAATGGCGCTTCTTAAAATGTCATCACAAAGCTTTATGCTGTCTTATTCTTCACGTAACATCTTAGTGTATAATCTGGACCCTTAACTATACCAATGTGGCCACACATACCTTCCCCATACCCAGAGTAAAGTCCATTTCCAGCTCCCCCTGCATGACTTAGCCCAAGGAAAGGCTGTCAGCGGCTGCTCTTCTCAAGTCTGATCCTCACTTACAGGAAGGCCCTTTCCCACTGCTCTTGCAATGCAAAAGGACCTGCAAGAAGATACAAACATAAGCATACAAATTGCAGTTGAAGTCTGTAAGTCAGTCCTTGTAGAATAAGGCATTTACAGAGCCAAGGTAAAATCACAGTAATTTAAGAAGAAAAAGTAGAGGATTCAACAATACAGGGGGTGTAAGTTATAAAGGAACCAAACAGCCACCACCTAGGCTCAATTCTTTGGACCATTAAATATTGCCAATCATTTCTGAACTGAACCCCAAAATTTGCATTTGTTTGAATTCTATTTCTTCTCAGGTTAAAGGACATCTTCCATACAGTCATCAAGCATTGGTCCTAGGTGGGCAGAGGAGGAAAAAACAGAGGCTTCCCAAGGCAGTTGAGTCTATAGTTCAGTTGTGTTCACTGCAGTGAATGTGATTTCTCACTTGATATGTTGAGACTTCAGCTTCCAAGACCCTTACCAGCCTTCTCTCTGCTGCACTGAGGAGCCTGTTAACCCAGATTTTTTTACATACAGCAATAAAGATACCTCTCCATATTCTTCTGGAGAATTTAAGCAGTCAAAGCTCATTTAGTTTGGCAGCATAAGGCATTTGCTTCAAACCTGTAAATTATTCTGTGTGTCTCCTCAAACATCCTCATTTTTTCAATAGCCCAGATCTGCGTGTTAGCTGTTCTAAGACCAATATAATTAATACTATTTTAGGATATAAAACGTCCCTTCTATTTCATCATTTTTCTAGGTTTCTTCTCACCACTTTCCTGAATCTGTTGCAGTTTAGTAACTATGACCTCCTAGATTCTACAAAATATCGAAACATCCTGGACCCTGACCACACATGAAGATGTGTCCTCTGCTCACTGCCTTCATTCACAGTTTTGCATTTCATTGTAAATTGCTCTGTAAGTCTGCCCTAACCTGGTAGACACACAATGTTGTCTTCTGTTATCGCTGAGCTGGAAAGTACTTTACCGTCATCACCTGATTCATACATGTAATATTGCCTTTTTTTTTTTTTTTCTCTAAATACGGAACAGAAATGTTTATTGATGTTTTCTTGTTTCTGCATCATTAACAACTTTGCTATCTCCATCAAGTAATGCCTTATGCTATACTGCTAGGACATCTTTTCTTTCTAACATACTTAAATAATCTTTACCATCCCCAGCTCTGCTAACCATTGATTTTTCCCTGATGTCTTTAGCTCTCCGCATCAATTTTCTACACTTCATAACTTCTAACTTTTATTGATTACCATCTTTACTCTTTTTTTTTTTTTTCATTTTGCTGTAATGTTGCTTCTTCATTTCTGATTACTACCTTCCTCATAATCGTGAAACAGGATGGGCTTCTAGATGATAGCGTCCTAAACTATGAGAGAATCTATATCTGCTCATCCCATAAAACCCCTTTTAAAAACTTCTTTGCATTTTTATAGCAAAATATTTTCTTACAGTTAATTTTACTCCTAGTTTTTCTAGCTTTGGGTATAGCCTCTGCTGAGGAACAAAGCATAAATATATACATTACTCATTCATTTATGCCACACATCCGTATGTCTGCACTGAATGTAATCAGACTGATCACAGATTCCTTACCAGGTACTAGGGCAGAACATCCTTACCCATTACAAGAAGATTTTAGAAGGCTGTTACTTCCTTCTCATCTGCTTTGTATGCAAACTTTAATAACATGTTAGCATTGTCTCTTTGAGGCAACATGCCCTGTATCAGTGCCATTCTTCTTTCTACCCATAAGCAGCACATAACAGATTTTGCTCCCAGTTTTAAAATAATGAGTGTTCTCAGGACCACCACCACAATCTTTACCTAGGCTCTGCTGATTCATGTTGATCTATGTACTTTCAAAATCCCAAAGTTATTCATATTCATACAATATGCTGCACTGACTTCATGCATACTGTGTAGACTCTACCCACTCCCTTCCCACCCTTCTTGCCGTCTCTGTCTTTTGTAAGCAAGATAAATCCATGATTTTAATCACTATTAGGAACCATCCTATCTTTTTTTTTTTTTTTTGAAATAACAATTATACCACCATTGTATATTTCCATCAGGGATAATTACTATGGCTTGTCTTAATTATTAACGCAGTTTCCAAGCACTAAGGTTATTGGTTCATCTGATGTTCTTTATCACTTTGATATATTTTGTTTGCAAAAATTTAAGTCTGAACTCTTTACTGTTCTTTCTTTTGTTCTTGCTTTCATATCTTCCATGATGCTCCATCCCTGGAGGCCAGGCTGGATGGGGCTTTGGGCAACCTGGCCTGGTGGGAGGTGTCCCTGCCCATGGCAGGGGGTTGGAACTGGGTGGGCTCTAAGGTCCCTTCCAACCCAAATCATTTGGTGGCTCTGTGGTTCTATGATTCTATGCTTTGCCTAGTTTCCAGGAAAGAAAACCAACTCTCCTTCCTCACCCTTTGTACACACAGGACTGTGATCTGGGTGGGAAGTGGCTCAGCATCTTCCTTAGAACCTGAACTTCTACTTTCACCTCAGAAACACAGCCAACTGTTCAAATCCCACGTCTCCTTCATTCTGTATTTTTTCACTTATTTGCATGAAATACCTAAGAAAATCATGCTGGCTTTTCTACACGTCCTTGCCTGAAGTCTTCTTTTATCTGCATAATTCTACATTTGCCCAAATAATTTCTTCTATTGTTGGTAACCACTGGTGGAAACTTGCCAGCCTTACAGTTTTGATTCATATTTTTATACTAGGGAGACAGCTGACAGATTTCTTGCTGAATTGACTATTCATTCTCCTAAACATAGCACTGCTAGTGACAGCTAGTTGCATTTTAGCATGGCTGAAGAACCTCAGAGCAGTAGATTCCTCACTCCACAAGCTGTACCCCTTAAGTAACTCTCCAGTAGTTCTTTTTTCTGATCAGCACGGAGAAGTTTCTCCCGTAATTTTTTACAGAGACATCAAATAAGGGTTGATATATCTAGCTAGAATGCATGTCTTCTGGTTTGTGCCCTTCACATAAAAGTTTATTTATTTTCTATTTTTTCCTTATCATGCATTCTTCCTCATATGATCTCATAGCACCTGGTTGTCCAAGTCTTTCTCTTAAGTGCTGCACAGTGGTGGGATCCAAGCCTCACAGTCAACTGAACAAAAAATAAGAAAAAAGGCACAAATTGAGTGTTTCAGTGAAACACCATACAGGCTTTCTGCCTCTTCACCCAGAAAGCAGCCTGGAACTCCTGCCCTGCCCTTGATGGGCTCTCTGCAGGACAGCCAGTGCAGCAGCTCTGTCTCTACCTTAGGGTGTGTTTAACTATTCTCCTTTTACTAACTGTATCACCCTGAGACACTATGACTGGTTCACTTGGAAATTCTGGAGAATACATGACATTTCGGTAGGTTATTATCTGAAGATTTATACAGATTAGCACAGATATGTCATTGTAATATATGTCTGGATGCATACAACTTCAACAGTCAAAAGGGAAAAAGTCACGGGGGTCGTGGTATGGCTATACATACAGGAGTAGATTCATCACTCCTGACTTCAGAAACCTACCTGAGGCCCCCAAATTAGAAGCCCAGCCACAGTTGCCTTGATATTTAACTGATGAGGAATGATATACTGAAATCAAACTGTCTCCAGAAAGTGCTTATTCCTCTCCCCTGACTATACAGAGGGGGCCTCGCTGACATGAATTAGGTGGGCCGGTCCCTCGCAAAGGTTAGCAGCTAGCAAATACCAGTCACAGTACTTAGTAAGGGTTTGCCTTGTTTGAGCTACAGTGTTTTCCCCAAACAGACTGCTCAGGTCCCTCCTGGAGAGCTGTTTGAGTTGTGCATTTTTTCTAACAGGCAGCTCTTGTGATTCTGCTCAGACGCAACCAGTGATTTGGTGCGTTAATAACACCTTGGTGCTAAGGTAACCTAAGAATATAAAATGTGGAGGATGTGTGGTGTTCCAGCCTTAATGTGCTTTTCCTGAGGAGCCCCACAGAAAGACCAGTTGTTAAGTGTTGTTATGACACACTCCTGGGCTTTCACTTTGACTTCTTTTCACATCTTGTTGAGTTTTCCAGTGTCTGAAAAGGCCATTTCGATGTGCTGAGGTCATATGTTAAAAAGCTGAAAGCAGGGGCCCTCACTAATGGTGCTCTGAAAGCAATTGTTTGGCAGAAGTTCATCACATAAATCGCTCTATACTTTTTTTTTTTTAGGATCGTAAAAGGAAAAATTATACTTTGTCCTCTAAGGAGGTGATGCAAAGATGATGTCCAAGAGCCATTGTTCAGCCACCGAGAGCTGGAATGGGGACTGGAATAAATGGGTGGGGAGAGGAAAGTCCATTAGCATCAGCAGAGCGTCCAGAAGAGCACTGGCAAGCGAGAGGAGGGGAGAAGAGAGGCAAAACAACCAGGAGAAGTAAGAATATCCCAAAAGACAAGTACAGAGGCAGGCAAGTCCCTCATTGCAAAGCTGACAACATCAGACTTTTGTTACGTGATCAAGTTATAATACTTAAATTTAACACTAATTTTCATAACTCTGCTTAAAAACCCTGGAAATTCTGGTTTGGAAATGTGTATTTCGGTTTCAGAAAACTTTTTTTTCAGTTTAGGCTGAACAAAGCGCTCAGCAGTTTAAACCAAGCACACTAATGTTAATTAAAACCAATGAAGGAGATTTGCCACAGCCTGCGATACTTGAGCTACTCTGTCTTAAAGACATACTGAAAGTAAAAGATGTGTTTTTTTTCTTTTCCTTTTTTTCCTTTTTTTAACCTTTCTGATCTGTCAGGAAAAGCTTCTCTTCAAATGCCCAGATGCTGGGAACAAAGTTTAAGATTGGTGATTTGCAGTAAGGGACAGCGTTGGCAGTACGAAGAGGAACCATGTGGATACACTGAATTCCTGCTTCGAGCCCTTTTCTCCCCAAACTGGTAACAACAGCACCTGTAGAAACAGTTCACAGACATTTCCTGCCTGCATGCACAGAGGAAACATGCCACAGGTTCTCCCAGGGGAACCCTCAAGAAGACCCGACACCTTGGCAGGAGACAGAGTCGGGCAGCTAGCAGAAACTGAGGAACCAGAGAAAAAAAGTACAGGTGCTAAAAATGAAACCTCAGCAGTGACAGGTCATGGGCTGGACCTGTCTTTCTTGCTCAGGCTTACATGGGACCCGGTGAGGGTATGACAAGGTGAATTGCAAGCTCTGGATCACACGTATGCAACTTTGAAGGCTCACCCAAACAAAATGCACGAGGGAGCTTCGTGGGTGGGACACGGAAGGCTGTCTTGCCTTCTTTAATACTCAGGTATTCAAGAATCATATAAAATACAACTGGACGTATGTCTAGTGACATGCTAGATGGATGCTGGTCAGTAAAGCTTGAGGACAAAGTGAAAAGGGTTAAATAAAAAGTCTGTGCTTCAAGGCAATAGCTATGGTTGGCACAAAGAAGGCAGCCATGAAGAAACTTATACCAAACTTTACAGGAAAAGTACAAACAGTTCAATTTGTTTGTTTTTACAGTCATCACAGGCAAAATAGAACTGCTAGCAAGAATAAGAGAGAGCAAACAGAATTTTTGGCAAGCAGGGCCATTTCCCTTGTGTTCTGCGTCATTTCTAGGTTTCCATCTCTGTTTTATCTGCTTACACTGCAGACTCCGATTTGCAGAAAGGCAAGGATAGTGGGACCCAAGTTGGTATTTTAGTCTGTAATGCCTATATATGAATGGTTTGATTTATATGAGTCTGATTTTGTAAAGTTACATTTATGGCTGTCCACTCAGTGCTACTGGCAGCAGAACCAGCAGTGAAGACAATGGGAAGATTTTCCAGGACCAGTGACTTGACAAGCAAAATCTCTGCCAGTTCATGACCTCCTGCACGTGCTGTGTCCCATACTCTACCCTCAATTACAGTTCGAGCAGCCCTAAAGTAGGGTATGAATTATTTTCAAATGCATCGGTGTTCGTGCTGTGCATCAATTGTAAAATATTTTAATGCCCCGCGCAGTGGAAGATGACATCAGACCTTCTGAAATGTATACTAAACCTCCAGACTGCAATTCAAAGCATATGTTCTGCCTGGTCTGCTGAGGACATAATGGTACAAAACTAGGATGCTTTTAATGAATAAAACACTAGTCACTGATACCACGTGCATTATACATACTTTCCACTTCACAGGAAAAGCAGTTACAGTTTTCGCTGCCTGAAGCCATACTACATTGCACTGTGACTGTATCGCAGCTAAGAACATAAGTACATTGAGCCGGTGCGGTCTTTGAAGGGGAAATGTTTAAATGAAACCTAAAGCATTGCTGGCAACTCCAGACCCGGCGCCTCAGCCTCTGGGCCAGCAGCAAATCCACCGCATAGCCCAGGCTGGGGGTGCAGCCCTTCCAGGAGAAGCAAACTGCATGTCTGGCGTCACCTCTGCGCAAAAAAAGAAGCTTCTTGCATGAGTGGTAGTGTTTGCTTGGGCTGCCTGGACAGATTTGACTTTAAACAGCCATACCCTGCCTACTTCTATTTCTCCAGCAGTTTCAAGCGCGTATTATAACCTCATTATTTTCTGCCCTGAACTATCATTTTATATCCCTCCACACTGCTAAAATAACTACCTCAGTCCCTGCCAAAAGTGACTGCATTCCAGCCATACTCAAAATCATATTAAGGCTTTATCCTAATCTTCAGCGGGGTAAATTTAAAGTGCCTCAGCAGAGGAGTGGCAGCTGCACCAAAAGACAACGCAGAGGCGGATCTGAAAACTTAATGCCCGTCAGGAGCCGCAGGGGGATCTACCTGTTCTGCATCTGGCAAAGAGCATCCCTGTGCTAATCCAGACCTTCTAAGGCAAGACAAGCCGGAGATTCATGAAGGATTGGCCCCCACCCTGGCAACAATAGCAGAATAATGCTTCATCGATACTTGCATTGATTTAACCATGTTTATTCCAAGTTGCTCTCAGGTTAAACTTAGTGCAATTTGAAAGCAGATAATTCTGATGCAGGGTCATAAGGGAGAGTGCTTGCTTTGTGATTTATTTATTTTTTTTCCAGAATCCAGCTAAACTAAACTAAACTGTACCTCTGGTAAAATATGAATGTTAACAACTAGACATGCGATGCTCCAGATAAATCAGTGTCTTACACCGATGTGCAGACCTCTTAGCTTCCTTCACTCGTGGCGTGAAGTCCTATGCACTAGCACGTCCCCGTGTGTCCAGCATGTGAGGTTATCTACTGGGTATCTGATCCTGTGAGCCAGGCTGCACCAGTGACGGGTGCCCTGCACCAGTGGGCCCCCTTCTGCCCTCATCCTCTGAGCCAGGGGCACCTCACCAGCCCACTGCAGCTCAAACCTTTCAGCAATCTCTCTGGACACCATGGAAGCTTCTAATATGTGAGATAACGTCCACATTTTGTGGCTCCTGATTCTTGTAGCCCATTCACAAAGAATTCACGGGCTGTGTGCTGAATTTACTATAAATCCACTGAGCTTTCCTCAACTCCGCATACTTGTATTCCAAACTGAAAATGTCCATAAACAGATTTTGCAAATTAGGTTTGTTTTTTGTTATTTTTGTCTAAGAGTGCCTGAAGTTTAGCCCCATTTGTATACTCCTTCACGCAGATACTGTTTATCCTTCCCAGTACCGGCAGAGTGCATTTAAGAAGACAGAATGAGTGATTCTGTTCTCACTTGCGTCTGTGTAAATCAGGGGTAGCTTCATTAAGCCAATGTAATTACCTCGATGAAAACTAAAGCTTGAAGCCTTTATTTCAAATTATTTTGATAGAACACAGTTTAGGCAATTAAGTTTAATCTCACCAAAAAAAAAAAAAAAAAAAAATTCAACTTCTTATTGACAAAAGGGTATGTTGACTCCTAGTTTTCCCATTTTCGTCACCTTTTTCCAGCAGAGCTAATATTTTTTGATGAGGACCAATGACCAGTCTTCCCTAAGAGATCTACAGTGAAGACTATTCCAAAGTATTCAGCTTTCCATTTCCTCAGGCAGACATTTCATTTACTTTAGGGTAAACTCAGCCAGTCAGGAAAGGCCCTCTTTTTTTTTCCAGAGTGCTCATAATCCAGGTCCTTTTTCCTAGACATACTGCATCCTACTTTACTTGGAGTATAAGGTAGAACTTGTAAGAATCCAAAGCAGATCACTTCTTCCTCCCCTGTTCCCAGGCATTCTCAGCTGCCCATACGACTCTCAATGCATCCAGAAAAGCTGCCTTGTGCTTTTTTGGCTTTGTGCAGTGGGAATTATTTCTGAAGAAATTTATAAATATTTGCTCTGAATGCCTGAACAAATGAGTTATTTCCTGAGCCTTGCCTCTTGATACCTTAAATCTGTTAGCATTCTGGCATCAGAGCCTCTGTTCCCTCAGTGTCTTGGATCACAGCGTGAACTGACGGCTTAAGAAAAAAGGAGAAAGTAATCTCTGGAAAGACGGAGGGATGAGGCGAAATAATTAAATAAAAATAGACAGGAGAACAGCTCCGGCTCATCTGGAAGCAGAGGCTACGCCGAAGAAGCCCTAGCTTCTGGTAGCTCTGTTATCCTGCCCCTTTCACTGCTGTCCTTCCTACAGCTGCCAAGGGCAGGTTTAGGAAGGCTTTGCGTCAGCCGGCTCTCGGGCTGCTGCTGGGTATTTATGAGAGTCTCCCTGCAGAGAGTTCAGAAAAACACCCAATGGGGGAACAAAGAATTTCGGGCATTTGCTCTTGCTTCTCCACCCTCCCGCCTGGGTTTTGCTCTGCTTTCCTTCTCTTCTCTCCAGCAAGGGCCACCCTGCCCTCATTAGCCTGCAATCCTGCCAATTGTGTTTGCAAAATATATCAGATATATCAGTGATGATTTGCAGCGAGTGCGCTGAGCGAAATCGCCAGCTGTGGCTCATGGGGCTGGATGTGCCCCAGGCAGCAGGAGTGCCTCCACACCACCATGCACGCACTGCTGCGGGGCCAGCCAACAACCGCACGGCCGGCACAAAATTGTTTTAAGAGAGAGGAAAAGTCTCCAGCAGCTACTTTCGGTCTTTCCTGAAATGACTGCGCTACAGAAGTACTAACAAAGAAGCAGATGTAAGATTTTCTGTGACTTATCTCCAAGGCAATTATTTAGAAATCTCCTTGATTCATTACATGCCAAGCCTAAATTAATCCCCTGGTTTAACAATAGAAACGTATATGTAGCCCTGTACGTTGCAACCAATAGTGCACGCTAAGCATTTTGCTTTACAGATTGTTTTTGAAAGTACAAAGCCATTTTCACCCTTTTGTATATTTTAGGCAGAAAATTAATTTTCTCAAAGAAAAGACCTTGGCTAGGGACAGTTCCTGCTGCCAGATCTTGTATCTATCTGCTTCTGAGGGCTTCAGAGGGGTCAGGGAAAGCCAGCACCATACATAGCTGAGAACTGTGCAGAACAAGCATGTGCAGATGCATGCTTATGCACACGCATGTGGACACACGTGCACACAGACAAGCACACTTATATATAAAACAGCACAGCATGTTTTCCCCTCTCTACTCCCTCCCATAGGAAAGTAAAATTAAATGGCACAAGTCCCTGCAGATTAGCATTCCCTAGGCTTAGTTATTCTGCTTATCCGAAATACATCTCACTACTCATCTCACTACTCATTGCCAGAGGCAGCGTGAACCAGGAAAGAAGGGGCAGCTGGCGTGCTGCAGTGTAGTTTTCTCTGTGCTCTAATCTCTGCTACATCAGCTACAGATTTGGAGAAGGGGCAATGCTGCTAATTACCCTGTGTATGTCACAACTTCTTGCTCAAAGTGTTGGAAACTTCATGTTTGGAGACGTATTTTGTCCTCCTCCCTTCCACACAGGCACTGTTCTTCCTTTCCAGTGAAAGTCAGCTAGGTATGAGATTTTAATTTAAGCTGTCAGTCAACAGTAATGCAATAGCTGGAAGGTCTGACTCTGCTTCTTCTCTGTGTGTTGAGTACAGCTAGCTTATGTGCTGTGTTACAACATGAATGAGGGGAAGACGTACCAGGGCCAGAATAATTAGCAACCAGGCCTTATCTAGGACAAATAAAACAAGAGAATAAAGATATTAAAATATGCCGCCTCTTTGCTGATGCTAGAGTGGATGAGGCTTCTCTTGGAAATCAAAAAATAATCATGGCAACAGATTTCTTTTCCTGTCTTGTTACAATATCTGGCAGAAACGTAGCTCTCGCTGAGGGCAGGGAAGTTAAACCCAAAATAGGAGATGTCAAATAAGTGCCCGCAAGCCTACACAGCATGGTGTAGCAGTGCATGGGAGTCTGAGTGAGCAGGGTGATAATGCAGAGCTGTGGATACTCCTAACTTGGAGGCCAGCCTGGCAAACCATCCACACCTCTGCATGGATGCTGTCACATGCAGCATCTGTGGGACCATCAGGCCAGTGGTGATTCCTCCCTTTGGGTTTCTGATGACTTGCTCATCTGACACCAGGTTTAGATCTGCCTGCTGCAGTGGAACAAACCACTAAAACTAACAAGGTAGACATAAAAAACCAGTTTTAATTTCCTCCATTGTTGTTTTTAATTACCGTTCAGAATGAGAATCCATAAAGCAGTATTTCCTTGAGGGAAGGAGACGGCACCTCATCAATCCTCCAAGAAACCAGTGCCAGCGATGCAAGGGGAAGGTCTGTCTGGGGACAGAGAGCAGCCCTATCCCCATCCCATGGGGACACACATTGAGGGGGCAGGAGGATCCCTGGCTCTGGAGACCCTCACGTGGAGGGGCTCCTGTGGGCACAAAAGGGAGGAGAGGCCGGCTGGTGACTTTTCAGCTCCTCATGATGCTATTTTTGGAAGGTCTTTCGAGCTGTTCTGCACTTGTCGATGCTGCATAATTTGCCCCCTGCGTGTCCCTCCTTTCAGGATTTCAACAGGAAGTGCTGTCTGGTTTTATTGTCTGCTTTGACATTCATTTCCTATAAGGTGTAGGAGGATGACGTAAAAAAAGCTATACATACATATATATGTATAAAATAGATGGAGAAATAACTCTGCCTTAAATGAGTTACAATGCAACTCCTGATTAAATTGCTACATTAGTTCTGTTTGACAAGTTCTAACCTTGAATACTAGGAAACTGGAAAAAAATAATTAAGAAAGATATATGCAAATAGGAAGGACAATATTTATGTACCAGGTGGCATTAGACTTCAATCATTTTGGCTGAGATGCTCAGTTTGGCTCTTTCAGTTGCTTTGTCAAAGGGCCACAAGTCCAACCTTCTTTTGACTTCCAGCGGTCTGGGATCCTTTATTTGCTATTCACAGTGTTATTAATTCTGGCTGCCTGAACATTTTCATTACAAGACAGAAAGGAGGAAACCAAAGATAACTTATCGGGCTTTGTTCCCATTTAGGTGCTCCTTTGAGATTTGCTTTTGACTGGAATGTATTTCATTAATTTGGGGGACGTTCTGGCATGGATGTCTAATTAGATCTGCTTAATGGTTTTCATAGGCATGTAAATCTTTCCATGAAAGACAAGGTTTGTATGGAGAGATAATATCTATCATTAGACCTCCAGATATAATTGAAAGGAAGGGACAACATTTCCAGATTTTCCTTTCTTACATCTTCAGAGACTCAGCATCACCAAGACCTGAACACTGCAGTCTTTTCATGGTCCTGTGTATGAGCATTCACTAACTTTTTCTCTAAAAAGTCTTTGCCACATCTGCATTTTTTCCTATTTCATCTGGAATTTCAGTCTTCTGACATTCACCTGTTTTTTGTTGTTGTTGTTTTGTTTGTTTGTTTGTTTTTTCTTATAGCCCACTGCACATTATATGTATCTTATGAATGTTTATATTCAATGTTACCTGTTCAAAGGTGGAAGGGATCCCAGTTGGATTTCCTTCCAGGTTTCTATGCCAAACATCACCTACTCGGAGAGATTACAAAATGTGGTCACTGCAGATTTTGTGTTACTGCCTACTTGACTTAAATGTGCATTTGGCAGTCTTATACACTTGTCATTTCAAAAAGCAACCATAAACACCATAAAATATCTACTCTTCCTTCCTGAAATCTTTAGTAGCAAGAGACAGAGCAGTTTGCTGTGCCTGGCTTGGTGGCTCACCTTTTCTCATAAGAACAGCTCAGAAAGCACACCCACAGGCCACTTCCATCCTTCAGTTTAAGCTTTATCTTCCTGAAGCTGGAGATACTTAAAGTAACTGACAAAGCACATTCTACCCAATGTATTAGACTTGCACAACAATTTCTAGCTTTTTTTTTTTTTTTTTTTTTTTTCCAGCCTGATACTAGTATTTTCTGCAAAACATGCAAAACACATTACTACAATTTGGAAAACTTCTGTTCTTGGAATAATTAGTTTGGTTTATTACTTGAAGTTTTAGGCAGCTTATAGTTCAGCAGAGGAGTGGAATCCCCTGAAAATCTTCTGTTTTGCCAGACACCACAAAAATTCTGGATCGTTCTTGCAAGCTTCCTCATAAACTTCCAACCTCTCTTTTAATGTTGCTAAATACAAGGCTTCAACCACATCCCATGGCAAATTTAATGGGTTTAATCTTGGTGGCACACCAAGACCTCATAAAAACAGACTTTTCTATATGTAAAAAGCACAGTATTGGGATATATTCTTGGAAAAATGGGCCTTCCGATGTGACAAACTTTCTTAGTTGTAGAGATTAGAAATCAATTATCTCACATGCAGTTCTGTTTTGCAAAAGAATGGGAAGAAGGAGAAATTAGCTACTATCCTCTCAAAAGATAACTCTGTGTTTTTTTTAAGCACATGACTGTATATGTGAAGGCTAGTTTTAAAACCCTCCTATTTAGGATATCTCAGGGTTGAGATTCAAAGGCTAGGGAGTAAGAAAAATCTAAAAATCAAACTACTAAAGATGCCTGGAATTTGGCACCTGAAAACAGAAGCTGTGCAAGTGTTTTCCGTATGAAAAACTTAACACGAGTTTTGATTAAACTCATGTCTATTGAAACTTTAAGTACATCTGATACCTGAAAGTTTTCAGCCTCGCCCAAAAACTATACCACCCTTCAGGCAGCAGGGTTCCACCTCAGCCCACATCAGCACTGACTGACTGCCGTTAGCTCACCTAGTAGCTGCTCTGGGATGATGTGCAAGGAGCTTGAGCATGAGGTGAGGGTTGGTCTGTTCTCCCATGTGCCTGGTGACAGGACGAGGGGGAATGGGCTAAAATTGCGCCAGGGGAGGTTTAGGTTGGATATTAGGAAAAACTTCTTTACGGAAAGGGTTGTTAGTCACTGGAATAGGTTGCCCAGGGAAGTGGTTGAGTCACCATCCCTGGAGGTCTTTAAAAGACGTCTAGATGTAGAGCTTATGGATATGGTTTAGTGGAGGACTTGTTAGCATTAGGTCAGAGGTTGGACTCGGTGATCTCGGAGGTCTCTTCCAACCT
>CM021731.1:142988353-143035702 GCA_011075105.1 Heteronetta atricapilla | reverse complement strand
TTGCGCCAGGGGAGGTTTAGGTTGGATATTAGGAAAAACTTCTTTACGGAAAGGGTTGTTAGTCACTGGAATAGGTTGCCCAGGGAAGTGGTTGAGTCACCATCCCTGGAGGTCTTTAAAAGACGTCTAGATGTAGAGCTTATGGATATGGTTTAGTGGAGGACTTGTTAGCATTAGGTCAGAGGTTGGACTCGGTGATCTTAGAGGTCTCTTCTAACCTAGACTATTCTGTGATTCTGTGATTCTGTGAGCTGCCAGCCCCATTTCAGCTCGCACTGGAGAGGTGTCTGCCCAGCATCAAACGGGCAGCGGGACACGGGGCTGCTCCATCTTCCCAAGCACAGCCCAGATGCAGGTGCTGCCCGTGCTGGACTCGTCCAGCAGATGGACAGACATCCCCAGTTCCTAGCACTGTCAATGAGCTACTCTGCTCAGACATGGAGCTCACTTTTTTTGGAGGGAGGAAGCAAAAAAGCCTGCAGCCTCACGATAAACCCAAGGGATTAATAAAGGCAGTTTATTTTGCAGGATAAAGTAGAGCCTTTATCACCTGCAGTTCAATCTACCAACTTGAAAATACACGACATCACAGGACTGGCTTCAACACCACATGAAATAAAAAGCTGAAGGTAAGTCTATTTGCAGACATATTTCCAAAAGATAAAGACAGAGGGATACCCAAGATGGAAGGTCATGCTAGGGATTTCTCCCACCCTGTAAAGCTTAAAATACTGAATATAGTGTTGTAGTAACACAGAGAATAATAGTTGTCAAGAGATTTTCTTTAAGACCATAGACGAGAGGGAGGGATAGACCCAGGAGAGAATCTCAGGTTCACAGAAGTGGAAGAAGTTATAAGCTTTCAAATTATCTTCCATTTGCTGGCTGCTTTGGACACTTATTTTTTTTTTTTCCCTGAAACTTAAAACCTCCTTCTAAGCTTCTGTTTTCTTCTGAGCACACTTTATCGCAGTCATATTTTATTTTGAAATGCTTTAAAGCATCAAGGCAAAATAGAAAGATGAACTATGTTTAATCCCTCTATTGCACTGCAGTAAGAGCAAGCAAGCAGGAAGCTATAAGTTTAGGAGGAAGGCAGAGAAGAAATGGGACTGGCATAATCTCCTTGCAACTGGGTTTGGAGATCCCAAAACCACATTGATAAGCTTCCAGTGCAGAGCTATCTGGTTGTGGAGAAGAAAACCATTTTCAACCTTAACTTGACATAATTTGGCGTCTCCTTAATTGGCAGGAAGAACACGCTGTTATTCTACACGTCTATGCAGTACGTACCGCAAGAGATATTAGCTGCAGCGAGAGCCAAGTGCAGACATCAAAGGCTAATATTTGGATGCAAAGAAGTGAGAAATAGGCTGTAATTCTCATGATGAGGAAGCTTTATCAAACCCCTAGTTCTAATAGGAGTTACATAACAAAAAGCTCAGCTACTCTCTGCTGACTGCCCAACAGCTATCAAATATTAAAGAGATGAGCAGGAGCTCATCAGCAAGAGCTGTTGTGCAGGCACAGTGCAGCATCCTTGATGTGTGTGTGTGTACACGTGTCTTGTTCACGTGTACATGAACAAGAGAGCCTTCATAACCACATGGATGCTGAAGGCCAACCAGTGAGTTAAATGGTAAATCTCCACCCTCCATTTTGCACTATGTTCCCCCCAAGATGCAGGCATCCCATAAAGGCCATACGGGAAGAAATCAGAAAGATTTGGGTCAGGTGCTGTTTGCAGCCCCTCTGCCAATGAAGTTAATGGGCTGCCAGTGATGGACCACTAGTAGCAAGTCCCTAAGACAACAGCAGTATAAGTTCTCACTGTACTGAGGACTTTTTGAGATCCAGTCATGGAATAACATGAAAATCTCAGCTTTCCTCTTCAATAGAAGTTCTTTGCTGGCCCCTGTGATTAAAGTAAGTTTTGCAGTTTTAAACTGAGCCGTGTTTTTCCTAGAGTGGTGGGAAGGAAAAAGAGTCTGGCTCTTGGATTCTTGATACTTGGAGTTGGCAGTACTGGGGTTCTGCCTAGATGACCCAAATCTAGCGTTGGGAAGAAGATGAAACACAGGGAAAACCATCTGTTGGGCATCTTCTAGACTAACCTTCAGTTTAAATCTACTTTCTTGTAATGCTGAGTTAGCAGGGAGGTAAGCCCTCATGACAGTGGATGAGGCTTTTCAAGTGGATCAAAGCCTTGGAAGGCAAAGAGGAGTGGGATGTTTCCACTGAGTTCCAGGTGGTTTTGTAATAAGATGAAGTATAATTTGATTCCTTTTGTACTCTGTGCTGACATAGCCATTTTCACAGAGGGAATAAAAACAACTTCAGGACTTGTGGGGAGCAAGGCAGAACTGCTGACTGCTTGATTTCAAGCAGTTCACCCATCAGTATAGCCTGGTCTAAAAGCACACTGGACAGGTATGTAAAGAAATGAACCACAACCAGCTATAGTTTTATATTTTTGAACCTGAAGAAAAGAAAAAGAAATATGGGGAAAAAATGAAACTGAAGAGTATGAAAAATATTAATGCAACATAAATAATGGAAAAAGCAATTTTGTAGTATCCTAAACAATGAATAAATAAATTCAGATATGATCTTGAACACTGCCACTGTCAGATAGGTTGAGATTTGAGACATGTAACTACAAGCTCTATCTATAAGGAGCTTATGCAAGAATTCGGGATCCTTAAATGTGAGGTTATCACAGTCTGGATAGAACTAAGAAAACCGGAAAGGATTTATCACTAAACATACATTTAAATTGTATCTGCTTTGACAAAATACAGGCACATATTGAGCAACCAGGGATTTGGTAAATGTAAATGTTGGCATTTCTGTTTAGCAAAGGTTGATGACATTACCGTGGAAGAACATTGTTTTGTTTATACGTGTGGAGCATCATGTATGTAAAATTTCTAAATTTATTCAGAAGCCTTTGCAACAAGCAAAGTTGATAGAGAATTTCTGAAACTCTGTGTAGTAAAAATATTTTCATTCACTAACAAGGGAAAAGAGATTGATCTAATCTGCTAATGATAAATGTCACCAAAAATGTGATAGGGAGCACTTCACGAACAAGAAAAAGAAGGTAGTTCCCTATTCACATTTTTAAAATCACATCTACTCCAGTTGTTTAAATTAACCCCAAGAACCGAAAATTAGGAAAAGAAAGAAACCAGCATGAAAAAGTATGCTAATGTGTTCTCCTCTCAAATGTCATTAATGAATAAAGAAAAAAAAAAGTCAACAGAAGTAAACAATGCCCTTTGATAAAATGAGGAAATCATTCCATGACAGTCTCCCCAACATGCTTCAGAACTTCTTGCACAAGTTTTGACCCCTCTGACTAAGCTGCTTGTTAACTGCGCATTTTTGCCGTATCATCTAAAACACAAAGGCAGGCATTAAATTTCCCCATCTTATGGTCTGCAACCAGGTCCCAGAATACAGTACTCTTACCTAAAAATAACTTAAATAAGATTTCTTCCTTTTTTTTTTTTTTTTTTATTTTTTTTTGCCACACCCTGGCAGCATTGACCAACCAAGAGGAATTTCAGCCGCCACAGGCACAGCCCATACTGCTGGGACAAGGACGGGGAGCAGTGTGGCCTACAGCTATGGCCATGCAATGCACGATGATCCCCACCTCTACAGAGGTGGGGATCCTCCTCTTTCAGATCCTCCTTTCAGATCCCCACCTGATCGAAGCCCAAGCCCAACACCCACCTTGGAGCAAACCACATCTTGTGCAGCAACACGTTTATTCTTCTGCTCATCTCTTTGGTATATGGGCTTAACATATATTAAACTAATACACCAAAGAAGTTCAAGGATTAATGCCATATTTATGTAAACAATAGCAAGACTTTTAGCAGTGCTAAATGAAAGCCCAAGAAGCTACAGCTAGGTGTAGTTTGGCAGCACTCACCATAAATAAATACACTTTAATGCTAACCGGTAGCATCACAGCTACGCTTGCTCAGTTTGATAATTCAGCCAATGTTAGTCCTTTCATCAAGCAGTTCAGTGTATGAAAGCTCCTTTTCCCAAAAATAATTGCAGCCTTTGGGGTTTCCTTGGATGGGTTTTCAATAGACATAAGCCATGCTATGAACGGGGTATTAAACGACAGACCAGTGACAGAGTGAACTCTCCCTTGTAGATTTATGGTCAAGAGACACCAATAAAGAGAGTACAAATAAAAGTTTTTGTTTGTTTCTTTTTAAGTGGCACTTAAAAGAACCGTATTTTCCCTGGTGCTCAGGTACTGGACTTAAATGAGTCAAGCATAAAGAAAACTCAGATGATAACAGTTCAGAAATTTACAGCAGGTGACTACACACTAAGCAACACACTGGGACTCTGACCTTCTGCAAAGGTCTGCAGAGGTCTCCCACATTGCTTTCCCCTTCACATAGTTGAGGGTGCATTGCTCAACAGCCAGAGGTACTTTTGCTGTGGTTTATTTTGGTTCCCTGGAACATGATCAAAGACCCAACAAATAATTCTTCTAGTCCCACACAATCGCAGTATGAGCATCAACTTTTCTTTCAAGCACACTATTTGTACTTCAGTGTTTTCAACAATGCATTAAAAGCCAACTGGCAGAGGAAGGGAGGATAGTGCAGAGGATATACATATTTTTTACTCCAGACATGTTAAACCCACAGCTCTATTATGCCTAGCACTTCAGAGACATTAAGTAAACCTTTGTTGAACATCTATTTTAAAAACTGTCAGCTATGCTTCATTTCTTCTATCCCTCTTTAGTTCCATGTAGTAAAGTATGTCTTTTCCTATAATAATGTTACAAAAAATTAGTGTAAACCCTAATTACTCAGCGTTGTTGCAGGGCACACAGCACAGGTCAGTCTGCAGCACCAGCAGTCGCCATTCAATTGCTCTCCTGCCTTTGGTGCTCCGACTCTAACTGTCCCCTTTCCCTACTTCTCTCTTTCTTCTCTAGAATAATCCTTTTTTTTTTTTTTTCTTCTTTTTTTTTTTTTTCTTCTAACTCTTTGCTTCTGCTTTACCCACACACAGCTATTGTATGAGCTTGGGCTGATATCTGGGTTTAATTAAGCATACTTGTATAATGTAGCAATACAATTTCAATATGACTGCTATGTTAGAAATAGTGGAGTAATATAATGGTCTACTGAAGCGTAGCATTGTCTGTTAAATTGAAGGTGCAGCATCTCCTAAAACACAGCAAGCAAAGCCACCCACATACTTCATGTACTATTAAAACTCCCTTATTCAATTTCACTCTCAAATAGTCTTCTGAAAAGAAAAAACTGTATCTTGTAAAAACATAAGGTGGTCTGAAACTAAATGCATATTGGTTTATGATGAAAAAATGCCCTCCTGTCACCAGCTGGAAACATTATCCACTCAGAATAGAAAATGTATTGGGAGAAAGGAGTGCAGCAAGGAAATTCATGTCATCAGACTGGTGCGAGAAGCGTTGCGGCTCATGTACGTGGTCTCCCATTGCTTGATACCTCTGTATGTTTTCTCATTTGGTTTATTTTCAGGATCTCTAACGTGCTGCACATATACATATGCACCAGGGGAAAAAAATAAAAATAAAAAAAATAATTAAAAAAAACTGCGGATGCCTCAACTTCTCTGTTGTTCAAAACATTTTTCAGTCCAAGTACACAGGTAACATTTTTGCTGTCACAATCAAGACAAAAGTCACTCTGCTAAAGCTGCACGTGTAGATGAAGCCAGAATGACAAAGGAGGGATTATGCTTAGGCAAATTGTGTTTAGACATAGTTAGGGATGTTTAAAATCTACAGGAATCTGAGTGCTGGAGCCAACTGGAAAAAAATAAAAAATGTTCCTGCCCTCACTTGCAGTAGGATCAGCGCAGTGCTGTTGGGAAAACCCTTTCTCTTGATGAAGACAGTCAGATCTGTCCCCCCATCCCTGCTCTAAAGCAAAATTAGAGGCTTCAGTGTTTTCCTCAGTTTTTTGGGACTGTTGTATGGATTACAGAACATCCCAGAAAGCATGGGGTGCTGATGGCATGGGTCTGGACGCTCTGATATAGGTCATCAAGCATATTGTGAAGCACTAACAAGGAGCAGGGCTGTGGTGCAGCTGGGCTGACCCTCATGTCTGCAACATTAAACAACCAGTAAATGCCCCTTTGATTTTGCATCCAAAATATTTAAATTCGGCGATGTCCAGGCTTGCCACTGTGTTGCTTTATGATCCGTCAGCAGATGTGTCAGGGACTCACACAGGGCACAGCCTGAACAGCAGAGGGGTCACGCTGGCAAGGCTGGCTGGTGGCACATGGCTTTTCTGTAAAGCAGGGGCTTTCCAGTGTCAGCGTGGCATGCATGGCACCACGCACTAAGTGCAGCACAGCAATGATCACACAGTAAAGTCAACCAAAAAGCACTTAATAAAGCCAAAGAGCAATCTAAAACCAGCGTGCTGCAGTTTGCCACTTTAAGGCCAACATCCAAAAGCAAAATCTCTGATCACAGGGCTCTCCACGTTGCAGATGAACCTCCAATTAGTTTCATTAGGGCAGCTGCCAGGCTGGCAGCCAGGATGCGACTTGCCAAGCTGCAGACTGTAGCTGGCAGTGCAGCTTTATCTGTTTAGGAAACAGGCACCTTTGCGCTGAGATGTTACCAGAATACCAGAAAAATGAAATGCAGTGTTCAAATGCCTCAAGACTTCTTGTGTCATTTCGAAACTTGTGCCAGCAAATCAGTTTCCCCCCCCCCCTTTTTTTTTTTTTTTTTTTTTTTTTTTTGCCCAGCATGGGTGCCAGGAAGGTTTTAGAAAGAAATGAGCAAAACCTTTGGCCAGACTTACGTTTTTCTGATTCTGTTTTTTTCTGCCATCAAGCAGAATCCCTACTATTAGGATACAGGTTCTGTGCTTCCCTGCTCTATCTTTCCACAGGCTATTAAACAGCAGCCTTTATTATGGATGAGAGGCCAGATCACTACTACAGTTGAACCAGCGTAAGTACAAAGTTAATTAATTCTGCTTTAGACAACGAAGTTTGCCCGGATTTACAGTGATGCAGGAGAAGAGAAGCCAGCCTGCTTCTGCCCTTCCACTGAGGGAATTGCATAGGGCTGCATGACCAGCAGTTTTAATGTGACCATTAGGTGCTGGAGGAAAAAATGCTTGTTAGCACCCAGTTCAGAAATAGTCTTCATCATTTCAATACGGCTCAATAAAAGAGTAATTTGGGCAACATCAGACATCCCATTTTGCATTTTGTGAGCAATAACACCCAGCTTTCACTCTCTTGATTTATGGGCTTGCTTGAAGGTATTCAGTGCTAGCTCTATAGCCCAGTTAAACATGATTTGTACTATTCTGGAAGCCCAGAAAGGACACAAAATAGACAACTGAGGATTCTTTTCACACCAGGAAATTCTCATTTGGCACAGAACCAGCACAGCCAGCTGTACGCAGTGTATGGGACCTGTCAGGGATACTGCTGAACGAACGAAGCGTGACCAGACTGCAGATCGGAGCGACCCAGTTGTTGCTTTTAAGGTTCCTGCACCCACCTCAAATATGCTTTGGGTCTTGCACTGTGGTGTCAAGTGCAGCTCCCTCAGGAGGCAGTGGGATGCAGGAGGCATTGGTAAAGCTGTGCCTGTGCATGGTGGGTCTGTCCGTGTGGCTCTACCAAGCCAAGGAGGAGCTTCTCCCCCAGACGCAGCCAGCACCAGGGCCAAGCTGCCTTTGTGCCAGGCGAGTTTATTCCAGGAGTGGGCTTTGGCAGTGTATGGTGCCCACGCTGGGAGCTTTGGCTGGCAGAGCCATGCCAGCCATAAATCAAGCCTGATCATACCAAGGAGCGATGCTGGTGACAAGTCATGGGTAGACTGGGGCCAAGCCTCATTAGAGAGTTTGGTGTCAGCTTATACAACTTGGATAACTAAATTTGTATAAACCCATGAGCTGGCTAGACCTTGTGGACTGAGAGCACCAAAATACACCTCACACTATCAATATAACCCAATGCTGAAACTTAGCCTTACAAACAGCATAATCCCTCACATCCTGGTAAAGAGGTGGGGTATATTTGGGGAAATGCAGCCCCACTGGGCAGACAGCACACAGCTGTGTGGGTTGGGGGACACAGAGCATTCTAACAGCCCCTGCTCTGCAGCACCGTGGGACTGCTTTGGACAGAGGCTCCCTCTTTCAGGTATTTCTCTCTTCCTTTTCTTTATTTTCTTTTTTTTTTTTATTTTTTTAAGTCATAATTTTCTTGAGACAACAGATGCTTTTGACATAAATGATTTGGCCAAAATCCCAATGTTTTCATAAAAATCGCCATGAAAGAATTTTTTCAGACTGTTTCATTAAGCGCATACATACAACTCGCAACACAAGATTGTAAAGCAATGCCCAACTGTCAACCATGTGCTTCCTTAGATTAGAGATGCTTCATTTTGATCAGGGATAAAAGCAAAAGAACTAACTTAGCAAGCTCGGCAATTTTGACCAGGCATGTGGATAAAAGAAACCTAAATTAATTTGATCGGGTACGCATTTACTACAACCTTTCCACTGTCTGACGTATAGATGTCAAACTTCCTCGGCTCGTTGTCCTGCCCCTCTGCTCCCTTGTCAGTGAGCAGATTGCCTGTACCCATGTTTTGCTTTGACTCAGTGCTGCTTGACTACCCTGTTACGTGGAGGAGGGTCAGAGCGTGATGCTGAGTCCCAGCCCCTGATGGCTCACCCTCCCGCTTGTGTGCCCACTGCTTGCTCTGCGTGGTTCGTATCCACGCTTCCTCTTCCAAGAACAGATTTTTAAATCTGTTAAAAACTACTTTATTATTAGAAATTGTGTGTGAAAGGCAGTATGCCATATCAGGGACAAATAATTGTGTGTGTGGTTTGTTGTTGTTATTTTTTTTCCATGTGTGCTCAATAAAATTAATATAATCATATCCAAAGGACATTCTGAGAAACCAGATTGTATTAAGTAACTTCAGAAGAACTGCTGTACAGAAAATGTATAGTTAGAGCCTGCCATCTCCTAATATTATTTTCAAAACAACCTTCTTTCTTAACAGTCATGTTGAATTTTAATCTTTTGTTCTTGCTAGTATTGTCTGCTATTCCCATAGCAATAAAAAATAAATGCAACCAGTGCATGTGTGTTAAAAATAACCAAGTGCTACCACAAGTTATTTTTGCTTTTTTTTAAAATGTCTCCATTAATGTCCATTAAGATACAAACTAGCTCAAACAGATTGACAGTCAAGAAATGTTCTTAAAATTAAGTTTCTTATTGATCTCCAATTTTAGGAAGGTATACATTAATGGGTGATGGTTTAAAGGACTACTTAATACCCTTACTTCTGCATTTTTCCATGCATGGCTGAGGAGTGAAAAAGTCAAAAAGGGCTCAATATCTTCAAAACTAAAAAGATTGCCTATTAGATAATGCTTACATTTTGTCAAATTAGGGGATTCAAATAAATGGCTGTCAAAATACAGTCTTCTGGATGCAGACATTTTTACGTTTTTACTTTCTTAAAGCATTTGATAGAAAGGGATTTGGAAACTTTAAGCAGTCAAGTTAAACTATATTTGAAAAGCCCAACTATGTCAGATTAGCTTAAGCCTGAACAATGGAATGCATGCCACTTTTTGAAGACTTGCAGAAACCTTATCATATTTACAGCACGTCCAACTTAATGTTTTATTAGTGTGACCTCAGTTTTCAGATGGTGTGAAAATGGACCTGAAACATGAAAACTATTCAGCATTTCAGCCTTTCTGAAATGCTACTACTGGATAAAGAATGTAAATTGCTTTCACATTTTCATTCTTCTAATGATAAGTGTGCAGCTTAACTACTTCTACCTTATTATTAATACTCATTTGAATTAATGTTTTTAACTATGCATAAATACCAGAATGTATTTTTTTTTTCTTTTTTTTTTTTTTTTTTTTTTCCATCATGAAGGGGCAGGTTGAAGTCATCTGCTGAAACTCCTGAAAAATGCCTTCCTGGAGGAGGATGCACACACAGACCATGCCTCAAGGAGACATCTGCATGGAAGATGGTGAAAGCTACTCTTGGGGGCTCTTGCCTGCGATTAGCATTGACACCTTAATGAAAGAAGCTAAATAAAATGGCATGAGAAGAATAAGAAAAGTGGAAGTCAACAGTAGCACTGATGGGAACCATGAGCCAAAACCAGCTTGGGGACCAGACCAGTAGTCCCAGAGGTTTTTTCAAGAAAGATGTCAGCAACAGAGGTATGATCTGGTCTTCTATGGCATGAATCAAAGCTGCTGTAAGCTCACTCCTCATAAGTAAATGGGAAGGATTGGCAAGATAGTGTTATCTCTTCTTACAAGAAAGCATAACCTGCTATTCTGAAATGCAGTTGCTGCTGAAAAAAAGGTCACATTCAGCAAATGGAGCTGCACTACAGCATCATGTGAAGCACACTGTCCTCTCCAGCCAGGCAGAGAAAGCATTCACCAAAGTTTGTTTCATGCACAAAGTCCTCCCAGAAAAACAGCTTTAATTGTGTGCATTCAAATAAGTAATTATACTTAAGGCTATTATGCTAGTTACCCCAAAACAATATAAATAGTAATCTCGCTGACAGATAAAACACACAGTGCCAAACTTCTTATAACAAGAGGACAGGCTATTAATCATGTTCAGTTCTGATGATTTAATGCCTCAGAATATATTTCTGTTCACGTTACTGACAATTAATGAAGCCTGCAGTCTGAAAGAAGAAAGCTTTGTGTTCAAGGGGAGCAAAATTTCCATGTAAATGTGGGACAAAGGTTCCAAATGGATGGCAAGCCTGAAAAGGAAAGATTTACTGCTCAACGTGCATTGCCAAAAAGAATTTTTTTAAGTAGTAGTAATAGCAGAGAAATGTCCTGCCTGTTAACTAATTGGATTTGCGCAATTCAGACACCCTAATTTATACTGAAATGGTTTTCCTGCCTTCTCTCTTCTCAGTCTGGCAGATGGACTAGACAAAAATGTGAAATTCATGCAGTTATTGCTGCTCCTAGCCCACTTAATTCACAGGCCTTTGTCAAAACTTCTTTAGTCAAGATTAAGAGAGAGGGTACCATATCTATCATAACCATCTGGACTGAAATTTGCCAATCTGGACGGATTGGACAGAAGCCTAAGCTATACTAAAGAGTGAAAGCCTGTTTGGGCTTTGCTGAAGGAACTCAAACACAATGGACATGAGGTACTCCAGGAGCTTGGCACACCGAGCCCCGCTCTCCACTGCTCAGCTCCTCTGTTTACACAACTGGAGGCAAATGAAAAATGCTTACAAATCAAGATGTTAGCATTTTATTATTTTTTTCCAACTGGTAGTATTTATACAAAGTGGCAAGAAATTAAGAACACAGCCCTCATGCTTCACTTGTAAAAATGAGAAATCTCTTAGGTGATGTACTGTCAAAGAACCATGCCTCTGACAGAATAAGAATAATCTTTCTAACATAAACATACTGCAGGTTGCTGAGCACAGTTAGTGTATTGACTATATATTTAGGATCCATCAAAGCGCCGATGTGCTCAGATTCCCTCTAGTGCAGGAGCCAATCTGAAGAATTTAAGAAAATGGGATCAGCCTGGTTTGGTCAGTGGGTAGGTTTCTCTTTGATTTCATCTGTTGATAAGCAGGAGTCTCCACAGATCTCTAGACTCCTCATGGTCTGAAAATTAGCAGCAACCCTTCAGAGAGTATTTGTTAACAACTGTATTTGCAAAAAGCATCTTTGACTTCTTTCATTTACATGCACCTCTCCACAGCTATCCCCAGCTCTGCACTGAATTATTGTGGCAACCTCCACGCACAGCAAGGCTCGTTCACCATCTGTGAATAGCACTGGGGACAGTATCAGGTCTGCGCCCTCCTCATTTCCACCCCATGCAGATGCTTCTCCTTTGTCTTTGCCCCATTGAAACTCTGCAAGTGAAGTGACCATCCTGAGCACTAGATCTCATTGACAAACACAGCATGGTATTGTCCAGGCATGGACTACTGCTGCTCTCCAGCAGCTTGGCTTTTCCCAGAGAGGTGGTAAGTGACCTTTTGTGTTGTACTTTAAAATTACCAGTTCTCCCAAGCTTTTGCTGTGGCTTTGGGTGAGAGCTGGAGGATGGGCATGTTGAAGACTTTAAAGAAGATTGTCTGTTTTAAGTAATATACAGGTAGAAATTATTATTATTTTTTTTAATTGTTTAAAGTATGTTTGGATTTTAGATGGGGGAAAATTGAATATGTATGAATAAATAATGAGGTAAAAAGGTAAACCAGCTATAAAATCTTTTCCTTTGTAATTCTTCTCTGAGAAGAAAAAAATATACCAAGGTCAGATGCCTGATTGGAAAAGTGAGGGCAAGCAAAGCTGCCAGGGGAACACCTTCCTTTGCAGAGGCTCTGTTTTCGGCTGACCAGTGCTAAACCCTTGGCAACACACCAAGAGGTAATACACCCACCGAGGCCCTTTCTCATAAAGTGGTTAGATCCCAGGAACCCAGCTGAGCTGTAACACTTCCCTTTCCATCCACTGGCAGGTTGCAGGAAAGCTGCAGTGACATGGCTACACATAGCTTTACTACAGAATTTTCAGACATGTTCCTCTTCTCTCTCAGAGATAACTCTTCTCAATCTTAAATCCTGTTTCAATTTGAAAGAGAGACATGAGGATAAGTAATTTAAGCGTCATTAAAGATGCCATCCCATCTCTGACAGCTGCATCCAGCCCCCCAGGGCTGTGCAAAGGAGCAGCATCTTTCTTCCTATCCTGGTCACTCTACACAGAGCTTCTCCATTTGCAAGGAGGATGTTCTCCTGTGGTGGTAACAATGCACAGTGCCACAGAGAGGAGGGAGTGTGGGAGCCCAAAGAGTGCCTGTGCCATCTCCTGTGGTCACCAGTTCTCCAGAGGATGTTTGTGTTTGCTAATTACCAACCTTCCCCAGCCAGCAGGCCTCACCACAGCCCTGACCCCCTTCATAGATGCTGTCTTGACATAAAACATGGGCCTGGTATCCATGGGGCTGGGATCCATGCACAAACCAGCACAATTATGCCTTGGCATGGGGTCCTCTTGATTAGGCGGGCCAGAAAACCACTCTCTCCCATCTGCTGTGAGCAGGGACGCAAGTGCTCCTTGGCACCCAGGCTCCGAGCAGAAGGCCTCACCCAACAGCTCAATTCAGAAAACAGCTTGTTACTGAAGAGCACGGGGAGGGGGATCAACATCCTCCTCTGAAATGGGTCCAACGCAACATGGGCCAGCAAATGGGGGGAGGGGGGTGGAACGAGCATAAAACTGTCAAAACATTGGTGTTTTTTTTTTCAGTCTGTCCCACCTGCAGTCAAGTCATGGGGAATGCAATACGGCTTGTCTCATTTCTCAGTGAGCAAAATCCCCTGGGGTATGACACCTCCAGGTTTGTCTCAGCGCCACCCTCCACTGCCAAACCAAATACAGAGAATGAACATCTTGTGCAGTGTTAGGGCCAGGCTTTGAGCAGTGAACAGCACCATGGTGAAGCACCTAATGCTTTTAAAGACACTCACAGGTGCTTTGCATGTGTGCATACCTTCACGTCACACTGTTACGAATCTATGGGACATGGGATTCTGTGTATCTGAAAATTTGGTGCTGAAGCATGGGAATAGGTATTGTCTCTTTGAAAGCTGGATTTCTAAAAATTCAGTACTCCAGAAATTAAACTTTGGGTATAAAATATGACTTGCAGTACTCACATATGTCTAACACACATGCTTTTGGAAATTTGGGCAGTATATCTTATTAGATATTCAGGGTCAAATCTGTAGGTGGCTCCATTGACTCGAACAAATTAACTTGAAGCTTCTGAACATCTTAAGCCTCATTTTAATATATTTACTTTAAATAAAGTTGGCTAAGAGAAGACTCACTCTGTTTAACATAAATGTTTTTGTTTACTTAACAGAACTGACAATAACTTCATGAGCTCGTGCATTTAGTTTTCATTCGACTTAAGTCCTATATCAAACATGAAATTGAATAAAACAGCTTTGTTTTTGTTTTTTAAAAAAGACATCACTATATTCTGTTAGGATCACAACAAATTAAACTTTTGCTTTTGCATGTAGCCTTTGTTTCAGTGAATTTCAAAGGCACAGAGAGAAGTTCCGTATTTAAATAACACTGACTATTTTTCCTAAAATTATTTTACAATAGCTGTTTTTTTAACATCACCAACATAGTGATGACAAATCAGAGAACATAACACATGGAAGTACAGATAAAACTGATACTATTATAAGAAACGGAAAATTCCTCATAATATTGACACGTAAATCTCTTATTTTGGCTTACTGATACCAGCTAAAATGCCTATCAGCTTTGCATACATTTTCATGTTAACTATAAATGAGACTGACAACCACTGTTTTTTTTTTTTTTTTTTTTTTTCCAGAGGAATTACGAATTGTATATAAACACAAATCTAAGAAATAACTTGCTGTGTTAAGTATATGTAAGAAGAAACATATTACAAAATATTTTTACTGGCATAACATCTGGAACTGCACAGGAGGGATCAGGTTCCTTTTAGCTATGGAATAGAGGAATAAAGCAACATTCAAACACATCAGGAAAAGCAGGAGACAAATGGAGAGAGATGGGGATCAAGCTATGGTCAAAAGAGGTGTGTGGATGGGGTGTGCATATTGGGGTTCTAGACCCAGTAGCCAGAATTGACCACCTGCCTAACATGAGTAGCTAGTAGTAATAATGCACACAGCTCACATCCATAAAGGACTTACAAGATAACAAGATGATATCTTTCACCGTTTTTTTCCCCAGTAAAAGTGACTGCATTGGTGGAAGGGGTTAGGTATTTATGGGGAAAGCAGATAAGTAGTTATTAAGGGCAGAGCAAAGATAAGGTTATACGTGAATGATATAATGGGCTGATAAAGCTGGGGGAGATGTCTCCTACCCAGACTGTTTCAAAGCCCTTGATCACTGTTGCAGTGCTAACCAGTTAATTAGAGTTGGGACACAAGTAGTAATTTACCAGGAAATGAAGTTTCAAGGTGCCTTAAAGGAAAAAGACAAAAAAAGAGGTTTTCCATGGCACTGTTTTCAGAATGCTTTGAAGTCCTGCTAAATCTAATAAAAATGAAGAAAGTAAAGGGATAGTTTCCTAAAGTGGGGTTAAGCAGGAGAAGGAAATGCACTTTTGGAGCTGGGTCTCTCAGCTGTGACATCCAATGTCATGCCCAAGAGTGGGGATGGGGTTGGTACCTGCCATCTCCTGGCATGCTGCCTCTCTCACCAGGAAAAGCCATGGCTCTTACAGCATCCTTGCACAGTAATAATGTGGTCGCGCATTATGGATCCCAAGCCAGTTCGGAGGCAGCTGAGAAGCCTGTGGGCACATGGAGGTTCATTACCTCCGGTCCCCAAACAACCCGGGGTCTGTGTGGTTCTGCAGCCCCCGTGCAATAGTCCTGACTATTTAGCAGCGGGCTGATGAGCTCAGGACCACAGCTCCCTGGACGCTGCTCTACATCCGGCTCCATTGCAGAGAGCTTGCTTTCTCCTCACTTAATGAATATTTAAGTAAGCTGTGCAAAGTGGGAACAGCGTTGGCAAAGCAAAAAGAGTGTTCTGGGATGAGCCGCTTCCATTCACATTGATAGGAACTGTTCCTGGAAATGGGTTCAAGTGCCTCCAGGCAGTAAAGGGAATTGAGTCTCTTGGATCTTGTGTTAGTGGTATAATTATCTGCAACTGCGTAAAAAGGCAATGGGTTCACCCTTCCTCCCTGATATTCTAACCTGGGCTTTTATCTCATTTGCTTTTATTGCAAGGCTTGAAGATGAAATGTGACACAGAGAAAGAGAAAACACTGGAACAAGAAACATGACTTTTTTTTTTTTTTTTCTTTATTTCTTTATTTTTCAGAAAGAAAGAATTGCTTTGGCTTGATTTAAACCATTTTTTTATTCCAGCGGCTTGCTGTTAGTCAGAGAACTGGAGAATGAGTAAGTGCCCTATTGACTGCAGTTTGGGATTTTGTATCAAACTCTCCTTCTTTTTTTTTTTTTTTCTACAAAACAAGAATTGCTCATATACACAAAGCTTTAGTACATTTACAAAGTCATATAAAATAACTGAAGTCTATTAAAGGCAAATTAAAAAAAAAAAAAAAACTTTCTTTTTCATTGTCACTGTTTTAAAGGAGAAACTATATATCCGTGTATCTATACATCCATATGTCACAGTACAAGTGGTATTTGAAGCCATGAAATTTATTTGGGGGAACAAATAAAGAATTACAGATGATCTTAAGTTGTTTTAGAAATTCTTTTAAATTAGAGCATGAAAGGAAAAGAATCACTAAGGAAGAAATTTCTGCTTCTCCATAGGCATCTCTCTCTCTTGCAAGGCAGCACGTGAGAAATGTCATTAAAAGCAGTTAATACGGCCTTATGTGTCTCAGGGAGACCTGGCAAACTTCACAAGCGGAAAGCTGAAAGCACTGCTTATAATTTGTCTTTGTATTACAGTCACGTTGCCAGTCTTGGCTAGTTACACCAGACTATTAAAATAAAGTAGCAGATAGGAAGGAGGAAAAGAAAAGGGGGAGGAGAGAGAGGAGACCAGGGTCGGAGGCAGCAGCCACCTGACAGGCAGAAAAGAGGAGGGTAGCTGCATGGCTCTGTGAGTGCTGGCCGTGGGGACGAAAGCACTTTCACCCTTCACCCTCCAGTAAGTCTCTATCTGAGAAAAAAAGGAATAAAACAAATACCTGACAACAAATAAAACAAAAACCTGACAACATTTTACTATTCAGTTGTCCAACCATGGAGATGGTTTGATGACAGCTCAAGTGTCGCCAATGAGTGGCTCTTCTGTGTATTCAACCCAGATTAACACTGTACATGTTGCTAGCACTGATGTGAAGGTGAAAGAGGGGTAAGCTTGGGACAGCAACTGCGGGGAAAAGATTTGTATAGACAGAGTTGCAGATAGCCTGGAAGGTGTGAGGAATCCTGCGCATATAGCAAGTCTGCCCACACACGTATTAGTCATTTCAGTGTCTGAACTCTCCAATTCTCACTACAACTCCCGTTATCAACGTGGGAATAAGCAATGTTTGTCTCTGTCTGAAATAGCTCTCTCCCCCAAACTTCTTCACTTCTGGGGTAGAAAACAACAGCGTGCACAAACATCGTCATGAAAACGCTCTGTCCTTGGCTAGCAGTATCCATATCTTGGCTTGTTCTTATCTCTGCTCCAAAACACGCAAATGCCCCAGACTTCCCAGCCGTTTAATTAATTCTGCTCGAAAGTAATGTATTTCACAGGTCAGACTAGTTGTCACTGTTCCTATAAAAGAGCTGGTCCCACACAGCAGATCGCTGAGATAACGCAGGATGAACAAAGAGCACCAGAGTGCTTTGCACCATGTGGATAATGACAGTGTGGACTCCTTGGTATTTCAGCATTATTTCTCATAATAAGCAACTGTAGTATCTTCAGAACAACCATGCAGCTGTGGCTGGGAATTGTTAACTTTTCAAAACAGTGCAGTGTCTATAATCTCGGTGTGGGACACAAACATCACAACATCTCTGTAAAGCAAGCATTTAATGCCTTCCGCATTAAATGTGGGATAGATTTTGGAATAGACTTGCCCACATCAGATTGTAAATCACTGACAAAAATTCTTAATCCTACATACTAGCAGTTAACCAGAAGGACAAGGTACCGGTGCTGTAGTTCATTTCCATGTATTCAGACATTTCCTCCTAACTCTTTCCATACATGCCCTGCTCAACATCCTGAACTAAAATGTTTAGACGACAGAGGAGCACAGTCAGGAGACTCAGCAAGATATCTTGAAACAGACTTTTTTTTTTTTTTTTTTTTTTTTTGTTATCATACACTGCTAGCATTGAACTCTGTGTTGTCATGGAAATCCTCTCTTCCCCCAAGATGTTTAAAGTAAACAGCCATCCCTCTGCCTTTCCTCAGTTTTCATGAATGACAGCTTAACTACCATTGCCACCACTTATCCACAGGTGGTTTTGGCAGTTTAGGGAGTACTTCTCATGCTTTTTCACTTAAGTTTTGAACACAGGTCAAGACATTCCTCTCTAATCACTGACCTTCCTTCCTCTCAATTTCTTTCCTATGCCAGCTGCTAGGAAAAAATACGCAGTGCTATCCATTCATTGATATCCACAGATGAAAAGATATCAGTTTGAAAGCTCCCACCTTTCAAAACCACATGAAAGTATGTATTTAAAAGTCTTCCAGGTGGTACCTTATACTCTTGTTCCCTTGATGAAGGGGTGGGGAAGAGGAGAATCATCCCAGCATCAATGCATATCAGCCCCTTCCTTCTTCAAGGCTAGTATTAACAAGATATTTGAAAAAAAAAAAATGAAAAGAAAAAGAAAAACACTGAAATTACTAAGAAAAACACCATGTAAGTGAGAACAACCATCATTAACACAAATGATCTTCTTCTCAGAGGGTTCACTACGACAAACAGCCATGCAGATGACATGGCTGGTCATTTCTTCGTTGACACCTCCATCACCTCCAATACACCTCCATCAGTATTGTCCAAGATGAAATACCTTGAAATTCTGCCTGATGGGACTAGATGCTTGATTTTAAAAGGAAATCATATTTTTCATGTGGTCTTAGTGCTTTAAAAGGGAGGTCTGCTCAGGCAGGTTTTCTGTTGACACAAATCTACCTCATGTTCTCTGTGTTTCAGAATGAGAGAAAACGACCTGCATGAAAACCGGTGTCACCACACTTGCTGTTTTCCCTCTTTTGCAGTAGCAAAGAAGAATCTGGGCAAGTTAGCTAGTCAGCACCACATGCTCAGATAAAATCCCTTCCACCTTCCTGTGGTATCTGTGCATTACCACCATATTCAAAACCAAGAGTGTTACCTAGGTGCCTCAAAACACTTGCAGCCAGCAGCCCTGAAGGAGGCACGGCTTTGCAGAGAGGCATGCAGCCACCTGCCTAGCAAAACCAAGTCCCTGAAGTCAGCAGTTAAGGGTGTGGAGCTGGTGAAAATACCTCCATATGGCTGAAATGAGTGCTGCTCCTTCTGATACCAGAGCTGCATCTCTCTTGTCATGGGTCTCTTGCCTCTGCTTCTGGGTCACATTAAGAAATAAGAGAGACATGAGGAGTTTTGCATGAGGATGGAACCTCAGCAGCTCTGGCTTCAGGAAAATGCCAGTGCCTTGCTGCTGCAAACTCACTCTTATTGGTTCAAGCATAAACCACACTGCCCAAATATATCTTCCCCAAACTTCAGCCACCCCACAACTTGAGCCAGAAGCTTTGAAGCAAACTTGCTCATTGCTCTCTCTGGGTACTATGTGCACTCCAAATTTTGATTTTAAGGTTATTTTGCACTGCCAAATGACCTTCTAGTAATCATAGAATGGCTTGGGTTGGAAGAGACCTTAAAGATCACCTAACTCTAAACCCCCTGCCACAGGCAGGGATGCCACTCTTAATCCCAGGCACAAAGCACTGAATGGCTCCCAGCTTCTTCTGCCCCAAGTTCAACAAAAACATGCAATTCTAATTGCTCCATTATGCAAAATCTTTGCTGTCACCTGAATTTGAGCTGTCAGAGTCTCCTCTAAATGTCACTGGTCACAGTGTGCACAGGGCTGAGCAGCCCCTCGCAAACCCCACACAAACTAGGGGACATGAAGCAGCTGCCACCTGAATGCATCTTCAGCTTTGTTTGCCAAATCCTCTGCTTTTCAAACTCCATGCATACAAATTTGGAACACTGCAAATATATAGATATATTTTTTACCACATGCTACTGTCAACTTGACTTACAGAACATACCATACAATGAAGCACCGTTTTGGTCTGGAGCAATCTCCTACATTCATTTTAGCTCAGGGAATTACTTCTTCAGGTTGAAGCGCACGGCAGTGGACTTAGTAAAGCCAGAGAAAATTTGATTTTTTAAATATTTTCCATGCCAAAAAATAAAAATAAAAAATTATTAGCTGACATGAGAGTGATTCAAGGTGTCTAATGACACAGAGGTCCCTTTCTTATCCAAATGCCCTCCTTCTTTTTCCTCTAATCTCAGGCAGATGTTGGAAGCAATGCCTGTGGGTTGCTTGATGTGAGAATAGTGAGGCACCGTCCATGAGCAACGACGGGCTGTAGATCTAACCAGCTGGATTTTGCAAGTTTTTGGTACACAAAACTCCCAGTGAGACCACTGGAGCATGCGTGACAGCTTCCTGATGAGACTAAAGCCCTTGGAAACCCCAAACCTGCTAGCTGAGCTGTTTTGGCATTGGTATCATTTCTTCAGCTCTCATCCTGTGCACATGAATCAAAGACTTTTGTAGCACTTTGGCTAGGTCACAGACTTGGACAGCAATGGAAAAGCAAAGGTAATGAACCACTTTCCCCTGCTGTTGAGTAAGTCACATATGTATCCTCTCTGCAACTAATTTTTGCCTTGCTAGGATCAGGATAACAATGCCTCGTCCATCCATGGGGGATGTCGGGAAAGTAGTTTCACATCAATAGATGGAAAGTGCCACAGAAATGTAATTTATTAGTCTGTTAACCAGAAAGTGTCATTGGAAGCCATGTAATTAGACAAAGAAATGGAAATAATAAATGTCTCAATCAATACAATAAAATAAAATGAAATAGTCTGGAGCAGTATCAAACATAGACCTGCTTATCATCACCACTGTAAATTTTGTTTTCATTCCAGAAAGTTTAACACAGCGTAAGGAAAGGTAGAAAATAGAAGATACTAAGAAATAAAAAGTCATCCTCAATTGTTTATGAATTATAATGCTAACTGGAAAAGAAAACAAACAATCAAAAACATACAAAACCAAGCATTTTAGAAAACTGTTAAGTACATTATCCATCAAAACCAATTTTCCTTCTAGGTTCTCAGAGTGGAGTTTTCAATTTTCACACTCTAAAACAAACCATACTTAGAGCTTTAGATGCTCCAGATGGGATGCCTTTTGTTAAAGCTTTTGAAATCAGCGCTATGGTTGTGCTTCACGGACGAATTTTGGTTGGTGTGTTACAGCAATCAGTAATGCTAAAACAGTCTGTCAAGCTCTCTAGCAGCGAGAAGACAGAAGAGAGAACTCAGGGAAAAGAACACATGCAAACACTCCTTAAAAACCTGTGATACGTCATGTCATTTTTTGAGGACATGAATTCAGAAACAAAGAAGAGACAGACACTCAGTAATGGCTCTGCCAATAAACTGCACATCATCATTCCACACGCTCCCAAATTTATGGACAAAAGCCTGAGGGAAACAAATAAAATCTATATATTATAAACCGCAGTCTGAAGTCCTCCTAAGTATTATGCAAAACAAATGGAATAGATTCCCCTTAATTTCTAAATCTAGTGGTTGAAGTTAAACGCTTAATAAAAAGATGATAGCATAATTAATTCTGTTTCTAGTATCATTAATTCTGTTTCACATGGTTTTGCAGGAAACAGGACTTGTTCAGCAAGGTTGTTACTGTTTTCTTGGACTTGACCACCAGAAGACACTTACTGTCCCATGATGGACTTCCACCAGGCATGGAAACTTGTGCACAGCGAGAAATCGTGACGTTTAAAAAGCTGTTTCACAAAATCAATGGTGGAGCGAATGCTAAATTGATTAAAAAAGCAGCTGACAGTGAGTTCACACTTGTGAATAAAAACCCTCTAATTGCAGCAGGATTCATCATCCAACAGCAGCATTTTTAATGGAGCCTTCAGGGATCTGGTTTCTGAGACAATACTGTTCCACATCTTTATCAATGATCTGAAGAAAACACAAATCAATGTTTAGGAACAGTTGGAGAAGGGCAAAAATTGGAGTGCAGGGCGAATAAATACCACTATGGATGCGCCAAGAACAAGAAGGGAGCAGGAAAGCTGCCTTTATGGCAGAGGGAAGTCATTATGGGAGGATCAGGATGCCTGTCCTTTGGGGACAAGATTGACAGACTGGAGCAGGCTCAAGAAAATGCTACAGAAATTATCTGAGACTGAGGAAATAAAACAATACCAAAAGACTTTCTTATTTGCCCAAGAGACAGCACAGAGGTGACTCATTAGCAGCATTCATGTAGTTAAAGAGGAAAGAGGTTTCCAGCAATAACTTATGTTTTAACCTACTGGGAAAAGACATAAAAGTATCTAAAGGCAAGTTTAAATTCAGAATAAAAAGCAGAATTCAGCACTAACAAGCAGCATTTAACATCCCAAGACCCTTCCCCAGGTAAAAGAGTTTCTCATCTGCTTTGTTCTTTTGAGCAAAAACGAGGGGCTGCACCACTGCGGTGGGGCACGTATCTCTCAGAAACAAAAACAACACTCTTTAAAATAATAATATAAAAAACCTTTCTGTTTTATAGGCATACAAACTTCCTCAAGGCTCCGCTGAAGAGGCAACACCGACTGATCCATCATCACACTCAAAGACTGATTTCCTGAGAAAAGCAAACACCATGTAATAAGGCCTTGAAGGGAGGCAGCAGAGCTAGACGAGGCACATGCGAGGACTGGTCTGCTGCTGCCTCGCCGCCCCGTGGCTACAAGGTCTCGGCCACGCTCTCGCTCAAGCTGCTCTGCGAAGGAACTGCACTTAATTCATTAAGTCTCCAGGATTAGCAGAAGATGCACACCGCAGCCAAGACCAACAGAGCCAAATAAATTTGGGGTTTTCAGGCCAAGTCACAGAGCTATGACAAGCCAATTTTTTATTTTTATTTTTTTAATGAGGAAAACATTCACTAAGTACTTTTCATTCTTCAGACCTTTGCAGAACTCCTTGGATGACTTGCCTCAGAATTCCCAGGGTGACCAAGACTGATCCTAGATCAAGCTCCAACACAACACTTCAGGAAGACTTTTAGTTTTAGTGATATTATTTCTGAGTACATAAAAAAGTGGGTTCACAGCAAAAGGTCAGCTTCAAACTCTATGAAAAAGAGCAGAATACATCTGAAACAGATCACCACAAAGAGCTGGCAAACAACTGTAGGTGTGGATGCAGGTGAACAGGAGATTATCCACGAAAACAGCTCGGGGAGAGCAGGGCACTTCTGCAGTCTGCAGTATCGACTGCCCCTTTCAGCCATGCTTGCACAGCAAACATCCAAACATGCCAAGCCAAAAAGCACTTCCATGCCAACAACCTCTTTACATTACGGTCACCCACAAGAGTCTTCATTCGTACCCTGAGTGTAAACAAACACAGCCCTGTGTTAATGACTTCATGCTTGTTGAGCTACCAAGCAGCCGGCAGGTCTGGGTGCCTCCACGCATGCATTTTGCATTAATCACCACTCAAGGAAATACTGTTAGAGAGTTTCTGCGAAGCTCATTTGTCTTTAAGATATACAGACATGCAAAACCATGAGAAGATATCATACAGGAGGATTTGCAAGCAGGCAGCCTCCACTTGAAGCAACTGGACTCACCCAGGTCCCCCTTCCCCTTCATCTCCCCTTCCACCAGGTTTCTCCAGATGCTCATGCCAGCTCACTACCCCACCACTGACCAGGTAAACCTATCCCTATCTCAAAGGGAGTGGGATAGCTCAGCCTCCACAGACACAGTCCCTTCCTGCCACCTGGATGCAGCTGGTCCCCAACATGCCCAGGGAGCTCATGCACCAGTGCTGGGTGATGGCACCCAGTTGGAACCAGTAAGCACTTCAGGAGAGAACCCAATAGCTTAAGGGGTATGGGCCAAGACATACTGCTTGTTTTAGGTGCAGCCCATAGCATCATCAACCTCACCTCTTTGCCAGGAATGAGAATAATAACCATACCCTAAGAATTCAGTATTAGAATTGCTTCTTAAGAAACTCTCCAAAAGTCTGTGCTTTCCAAGTGACACCATTTACTTATTATTTCCCTAGAAAAATGCTATTGCTGTTATATAAACAATATACATTAGCAAAAGTTTCATATTAAATTCATATTAATACATTCCCATACCTGAGGTTGCACATTAAGATGCCAATACTTCCTTCAAATAAAAAGGTAGAGGTATGGAGGTTGACAGCAAACTCATCTTTTGCATACTCAAAAAGTCCCCAGGGAACTATAAAACTCAAGAAGTATTGTGCATTATTAAAAAAAAAAAAAAAAGGAAAAGGTAAAAAAAGGTAAAAAAAAATGTAGAATTTCTCTTAAAAGGTGACACATAGTAAAACATAATTTGCACAGTAGAAGAACATAAAAGCATGAATAACAACCTAGTATTAAATATATATAGAAGTTATTATTAGGGGAAATCACAGCTTTTCTTTTTATTAGAAATTTGGAAAATTCTAAAAAGAATTTGAAAAGTGACAGTACTTTATTCAAAGAACTTTCTCCCGAGTGGAGTAGTTTTGTGTTCTTTTTATTTTTTTTTTTAATTTTTTTATTATTCCTTAAAAGTTTATCTGCCCTTTCTCTTGCTGTGAAATAATTCAGAAGCAAGGCTGTGGAGGCTGATGTGGAGGCAATCTCCAGCAATGTTCGGTGTGACAGCCAGGAGCATGCTCTGGTCCTTTCAGCCACCTAGACACATGCATCCAAGACATGCTGTGATTCTTCAGCCCAGCTTCATCTTTTCAGTCCACCCAAAATGGCAACGCTAACATCCCAATAATTACATTACAGACTGAAACACACATGGCACCTTTCATGCTAGGAAATGGAAAAAAAGGTAGCAAATACCACTCTGTACAAAAGTATGCCAGCACATTGCAGGCCAAGTATTTTTTCCTCTTTCTTTTGCTTCCCAGTCACTTTCTACCCCCCACCTTCTCCAACCATCTCCCTTGTGTCCCAGCACGATGTTTTGGTTTGTCAGCTTTTACGTGTCAGCATATATTGACACTGGCAAAGGAGATACTTGTGCAAGCTGGCAAGCGTGACTTCTCTGCAGAAATTACAACTCCATGTCCTTGGCCATCTCTGTCTGAAGTATGACTCTGAAAGCCAACTTTACATTGTCTTTAAGACTGGATCCTTCCAGTTATGCTACTTTTTTTTAATAACTGGAGGCCACTCAGTAGCCTTTAGGAATGCATACGCTGAAGTCCACATCTATCTTCTCCTTTTGCTGATTGCTCAAAACGTGCTTTTTAAAACCTCTGCATAAAAACTCTCTTTGTAAATATTACCCATAAAGAAAGAGTAGCAGAAAAGCAACAATACAGTTGTGTATAACCCATAGAGTTAGACGGGGGTGGATTTTCTTAACTAATTTCCCTACAACAGAGAACACAGATCTCTGACTTCATGTTTGCTATTGAAGTACTCAAGGTGCTGTCAGGTGTATGCACTGATGAGGGTTACAGTACTGGAGTGGAGGCTCATTGTCAACATGCTAATTAATACAATGGTTGTAGCAAATGCTGCACTTTAAACAATGTGAGTACTAGGTCACAAAACTTGGAGAGCTGCTACTTTAGGGTTTATAATTAATAACATTGCTTTTGATTGCCAAACCAGTGAAGGAGAAAAAAAATTATATTTTTTCACAGGATCACTGAACACTTGCCAGAAAGAACACACTAAAATCTGCACAGTTACACTCCTAATTCACAGCCACTAAGATTAACTCTAGTTCATAAAACAATAAAATATAAAACTGCAGCATTATATCAAGTAGGCTACTTTGTATTCACGAAGCCCCTTCACAAAGAAATGTGTTTTCCCCAGACTCACTTACTCCTTGTTCCCTTTTTCCCAGTAATTTAGAGTCAATCTAATGAGAGAAAGTTGTGATTCAAACCCAGAAAAATCTTCATCTTAAGAACTGGCTACAAACCAGTGAGTATCTACATGAATCCAGAAACATTTTCTAATGTCTCCAGCATGCAAAGAAGCCTTTTGTTTATTTGTTTCTCCTAGAGGAGACAGCAGAAAGGGAGGAATGCAAAAGCAGGACTCTGGAGGGTCAAATTTTGTATGAGGTACTAAACAGTCTCTCAGTTTGAAGACCTTAAAATTGCGCAAAAGTTAGTTTTCACAAATATTTTTAAGCTGCTGTTTTTACATAAAGTAATTGAAAAAGTTTCATATCAACATCAAAACACACAATAAGGTTAAGTCTTCAGTTTGACATCTGAGCTAAAAAACAAAGAAAATCACTCTTCTTTAACCTACTTTCAGTCCAATCTAAAAAAATAATACAAAGAATGAAGAGATTGCATGCAGAGACCCCCATGCAAAGAGGAAGTGAAAAACTAATCTGAACCCAAGGTAAAACTCAGAGAACTGAGAATATCTCCTGCTTTCAGCTACAATTAGCTGTTCCACATTTATGACATCTTCACAATGACTGTGGAGAATTTGGCCTATATTTTCCAGGAGATATTTGTGCTGTTAATAAAATGCATGCATTTTTAGACTTCCTTCATTCTCTTTGAGCAGACTAATAATTTTGAGATAAAAAAAAAAAAAAAAAACTACAGAGGAAAAAAAAAAAAGCACAACCATATAAATGAAAAGTCATCAAGGAATGACAAGACGTTAACCTGCCCAATAGCTGCATTAACCTTTCCCTGAAGGACTTTTTCTTTGAACTGTTTAAGACACTGGCGACAACTGTCACAGTACTGACCATTTAATCAGGGAATTTCCTTACTGGCACTCGCTCTAAAAAGGACCAGCAGGCTTATAAACATTGCAATTCAGAGTCTTTTCAAAGTCAGTAATAACAAATATTAATTATCTTCCATGAACTACCTTCACGGCTGCCTCTGTAAACTGACATCCATGAACCTTGAGGATTAATTACAAGTAATGAAGCTTGCTTCTGCCTTGCACAGTTAAACACAACTCCTTGCAAATGAATTTGACCTTTTCCGCACGGCATGCTCCGGAATTTCTTACCCGGGTCGGGATTGCCTGCAGTCAGCGTGTTCACGTGAGAACCACTATCAGATATTAGCTGTGTCAAGGATCTTAATAAATATTCAGGCTTTAAACATGAAATAGGTATTTAATGTAAAAACATGTTTAAGTAGACATCACTATGTGAACCACTGATAGTTAAACAGACTTGCTGTAGAAAACACTTCATGACACTTGCAGACTTGCAAACGCGTATGGAAGGTTTACTTGCACACACACAGCACAGTACAGAAAGGCTTGGGTTGTGAATCTTGAAACTGCCCCAAAATCAGAATGTTACAAGGTCAAGATTACTGCGGGAACAAGCTAAAGAGCTGCTATGTTGTTGACAAACTACTGAGATAAGTTCTCGCAGCACACTAAGAAACATTCCCATATTCTCAAGTAATGCCATTAAGTAAGTATCAGCATGAAATTCTATCATGCATTCCATGCTGACGTTTTTTGGAAAAAAAACGAGATAATGAGAAAAAAACAAGATAATGAGATTACATAGTAACGTTTTGCAAAATGAACACAAAAATGTATAACACAATATAATTGTTAGTTCCTTTGGACATGTAGAACTTCTGTTTGCCAATTATGTCAAAACACACCTTCTGCACTTTTGCTTGATGCAGAAGCCAGGAGCTCAGGACTTAGAGCCATACAGAACACAAAAGAAAAAAAGTGTTCATCAGAAGATCTCATTAGCTTCAAACATGCTGTTTTTTGTCAACCAGTAGTGGTATGAAAGAAAAAACAAACAAACAAACAAAAAAAAAAAAAACAAAAAAAAAAACACTCATTTTCCAAATTCTTTTTCACAGGCATGAAGACTGCATAACTCATGTTTTAAAAATCACATCTGACATTAGAATTTAAAGACCCCAATGGACTTGATCTTCACAAGCAGGGACAGCCTTGTCCTTGTCCTGGATAAAGTGGAACACCTCCTCCTTTAATGTGCTCGCTTCTGTGTCTGGGAACGGCTTGGTTGTTGACAAGTCTTTGCAGGTCAGTTTGCATTTTCGTAGATGGCAGTTGCTGCCTTCAGTAATCACTCCCAGTAGAGAAGAAATAGTTTTGAAATGCCAGAAAATTGACAACCTCCACTCTTGCAGAGGGAAGCCACTAAATCTAACATCACTTCTCATCACCTACCCTTTACAGGTCAGACATGTTCAACCGCAAGTTAAGATTAAAAATGGCTTTGCTACTAATCTTAGCACAAACATTAGTGCTGCTCTAATACACCGTGCTGTACAGTAGCAGGGCAGATGAAATAATCAGCTATCTGACTGGCCTCTGACCTTGGCTTTGAAGCACCTGTGGAGTGGGGGCAACATCAGAAATGTGTTTAATGATCTCTGCCTGTCTGGGTCAAGTTTATTAATAAGCATAACAATAAATATGAATACTTTCTCTTCAAGATCTGTTAGAAGCTGCTGACTCCAGCTTTGATTTACGTTATTCACAGTCAAATAAACACCACTTAGACAGTGCCTCTCAAAAGTACAGTATCTCCTGCTTTGTCTTGCGGATCCTAAAATGGCTTGGGATGGCTTTAACAAGTTTTAATGAATAATGGCACTGGCCAGTTTTCCATATGACTTTAACTTCATCACTGTGATTATCTTTGGAGATATTCGTGTACACATCCCAGTGGAGCACTTTAAACTGGGCCAAGGATAACATGTTTGGATCTACATATTTGACTGCATTCTGCATACAAGTGTTTCCGGTGATTTCCCTGAGGATCTGTTCCCTAGGCGCATTTATTTTTAAACAAAAACATAACTTCATTACAAATGAAGAAGCAAGATGAATTCTGTTTCTTCCTTCTGTGCATCTAAATGCAGCTGGATGTCTGCAAATTATTAAAGTTTCTTGGAAAATCAGTGACCGTAACAAGAACCTTCTGCACTCCTCACTGAACAAAAAACATCACTGAGTTGTGAACCTAATTTACAGAACAGAAGTACTTGTCGACTTTATTTCAGGAAAAAGGTTTGAGGTGTAGGAAAAGCATCAAGATAATAATTTGCATCATATGGAACCTCTCAGCCCCGTTTACAGTCATCATATGGAGACAATCCTTTTTGTCCTTTTCCTTCTTTCAACTTTTCAGACTGAGTACTGTTGCTGCATTAACCATGGTACTGCAAATAAAAGAGATCCAATAACTAGCCTGATAAAGCATTAACTCTTTTCACTTACAATTTATATGGTCAAAGCACCAAATCCTAATTATCCTGCTAAGTCACCCACCAAGAAAAGCCATCTCAGTGGTAAAAGTAAAACAATTTATGTGTTGCCACCATCCCAGCAACCACTGCAGGGCTGCAGGATGCTCCTTGCTGCTGCTGAAGAAGGTGGAAAAGGAGATGCTGCTGTGAGCCAGCTGTAGTTCGGCTGTTTCTTCTTCTTAAAATGCACAGCTAGTTCAGGGACACCTGCGACTGGAAAAAACTGCACAGATGGTTTTTGCTGGAGACTCTTCAGAAAGTTACATTTACATTCAGTTTAAGCTTGGAGCAAAATAGCAACATTATCATTAAAATTAATGAATTTATGCTTTATTTTGCTGTAATAGTTACTTTGCTATAGATTGACTTCCTACTTGTGTACAGTCTAGCTGACAACAGCCAGTGAATTCTCACCATCCAGAGTAGACTCTGTTGTGTAAAATTGTTAACAAAATATGGCTGTTTATTAACATGAAGGAGCTATGGCTAAACTAAAATAAACAAACAAAAGTTTCCTTGGAGAAGGATGGCCAAAATTTAAAGTGCAAACAGTTACAATCCATGGCCATGTTTGGTTCAGACTATTGGCTCTAACCATCACAAGAACAAAATGGGCTAATCCTATGCTTGATGCCAATGCAGACCAGATAATTTAAACAATTTTGATACTCAGCTCTCAGCTTAAGGTAATCCAGTTCAGCCTTCACATGGAAGATGTGATGAGCCTCTTCCTGAAGTCATTCAGTTAAAAAAATAAATTAAAAAATTAATCTTCTGGAGAGAAAGGGCACTGAAGGTATCACATTCAGCCGTAGGCCATTTGCTTTCCACTTCCCAGAGCCGGCAGCTGATTAAGATGGCAAGATAGCCTGCAAAGACTTTTCTTAGCTCCTAGGCTACTTTCATCCAGGAGCACCCGTGGTGACCCCTTGCAAGCCAAGGGAATCTCAGCTTGGGAAGCCTCACGGACCATTTTCCCATCTCCAATTAAATCGTGCTGACAGGTTGCCAGAGGAGCCAGGAAAGCATTAATCACTCCAAGTAGCACCAGCCACAACACCATACACCCACAGCCCTGTGGTCACCATTCCCCTCCTAAATCTGGACTGTATCCACCACTGAATGGATAACCTAGTTTATCTAGGGATTCTTCCTTTAATATTTCCTGAATATTTTATATTCCTCAAGCTCCGTTCACAGTAATTGAATAATCCAATAATTCTCAGCAACCACATACAGCTTAGTCTCTCTCTAATTTGAGCATGATGATGCCTCATAAATGAGTTGGGGCAAGCCAAAAACTAAAGGCGTTTCATGCAGTAATGAAATCTAAAATGCTTGCCTGCATCAATTTATTAACGTCACCGCAGAGCAAAAAGCAATACAGCATCAAAATGAATCGCTGCATCTGCAGCTTGCCTATCACCTCTCGCTCACACGCATGCGCACACGGAGTTAATTAACAACTGCAAGGCTGTAGTACAGGTTCCCCTTTATTGAGCCTTTCTGAATTATTTCACGTATAACCCAGACTGAGATGCTCTGATAAAACCTCAGCACAAACAGAGTACGAGCAGCTTGCCAAGAACCACACAGACTTGGCCCGTGGACAAAACACAAATCCACAGCCGTGGAAAGGAAAACAAAAACGAGGACAGAAAACCAACTTCTCTTTCATTTTTGGGATATGGAAAATAGCAGCATGTTTTTCAGCAGCTGATTGCCTACACTATATATTTAAAACCGGCTCTCCGCAGCACAGCCCGTTGTTTTCCAGAATCGGGACCACATCGGAGGTCGCTGGACTTCTGACGACGAGCATCACTTGAGCGAAATAAGGAATTAAAAGAATCTCCAAAGCTGCACCAGTGTAACTGTTAATCTTTGGGAAGCAAAACCTTTCCTAGAAGAAAGCCCCAGAGAGATTGTCATAGACAGGCTACACCTGTTCCAGCTCCTATTACAAAAAGCACGGAGTTATGTTGACAGTGAGCCAGATTTTTGAGAAGAATGCATATAAAGTACTTCTCTGCACAGCAAACTACCATATCTCAGTCTGTGAGGGTAGCTATCTGATAACAATTTTTTTTTTCTAATAGCACACTGTGCAGACAGCTGTGCCCTGAAAGTCCAATGTGATGTACCCGCTCCGGTTTGCACAGCCCTGAAGGATTTTTATGGCACTTTACAGCACTTCACTTTTACAGTGCAGTGTTTTCCAGGAATTCATATACATTTACTTAAAGCTAGATTTACATGAGAGCATTTTATGTTGATCAGCTGACAGTACTATGCCTGAGCAACAGAACGTCTCAATTTTGACATTAGCATGATTTGAGAAATGCTATTTTAACCAAGAGAGAGAAGTTGGAAGACAGGCAGAAAGAATGAGATCATGATGATCCTTCCTTAAAAACACTGAACTGCAAGGCTGGAATTATGCCTACTTATTTAAGTATGACGTATTTGTATACATGTATATACGTGTGCAGGTGTATGTATTTCCCAGACTTCTGAAATTCAATATACTGGGCAAAAAAAATCAAAAAGAGCTAAACAGAGCTTCACTAATTTATTCTAAATGTTTTTTTGGCCTACAAAAACAAAACATAAAATAAAATAAAATAAAATAAATAAAAGTTTCAACTCCATGCCAAGCAAAGTGCTTCATTTGAATAAAGAACTGAATCAACTTACTCTACTTTTTTCTTTTACCTTTTCTATTAAATAGTTTATATCAACATAAAAAGCTTTGAAAACACTGAGCCAATTCATCAGTAACTCTGTTTTATCTTGACCTGAATTTTTTGGTACATAAAATATGGACCATGATATTTTACTCAGTTCTATATCTAAAGAGCTGGACTGTCATTGCAAACTAGACATTTTATAACATTTGAAAAATCATCCAAAACAGAAAGGCTAGCTGACCTCCTCCTTGGGTTCACCTCCCCTGTTTGCTGACATGCCCTGTTTTGCTAGCCCTCTGGTCCCCGTAAGGTTATTGCTGAGGTTCCCAGCCTCAGGCACTCTAAATCCATCCATTCTCAGATGTAATCCAACTTCTTCTACATCCTAATTGAAGGTACAAAATCCATCTCACAACATGACTGCGAATTAATTATGCCATACCTAACTGCATAGAGGGTTCATATACCTTGTGTCATGGTGACCTAAAAGGCATTTATCGTATAAATGAGTTGCGTTAAAGTATACCAACCAAACAGTGAATGAATAGCAAAAAAGCTATTCGACAACTTTAAATTAAACGGCAGTAATTAAATAACTTCCCTAATCCTTATCCTTATCAGTAACACCTGACACTGACTACTGAAAACCAAGAGCTAGAAACCTCGTGCAAGGAACACCAAGAAAGCTTGATCTTTTGTAGTTTACAGTTCACCATTAAAAATAATAATAATAATAATAATTAAAAAAATGCAAAAGTAGTTCTGTTATATGAGGACCTAGCATGAATCACACTAGCTATTCAGGTAATTAGGGCTTACTTTACAACTGGATCCTCTTTTGTTCTAAAAGTGGAATTACAAAGGTGGCAAGCCAGCTGCTAGGTCTCCAAGGCCCTTGAGAAAGGGTCTATGGGGAAGGCAGAAATCACTCAAGCAAGAGAGGTCACAGAGAACAGCAATACAACCCGTTCAGAAGAACGGAACAAAGCACATGGTTGGTTCATAACTGTGCAACAACATGCTGGCTGCAAGGACGGAGCACCCAGCATCTGGATCTCAACGAAAGGTCCCAGCTGGAAGCTCAAAAATAATGGCCCCGTTTAATGCCAAAAATGTGTACAAACTCTACCAGTGACATTCTGGTGACATACCGGTGACATTCTGGTTAAAGAGAAGCACTGCACAACTGACAAGGTCCATTCCTCCAGACCAAACTCCTATTTTATTTGCTGATGCTTGACACAGCACAATTACTCACTGGGCAGGATCACACCACTGCTGTGCCTCTCATGTCAAATGACAAGGACAGGTCTGGCTCCATGAGATACAAGATAAAGTAAGGAATTTGCAACTTAAATGCAAAGTCTGAAGGCTATCTCATAATCACAACTTTATCCAGCCCTCATTCTCATTCCTCCTATCTTCCTTCAATTTTTTTTCCCGTTTGTATTATTTCCCTTATAAGAATTGCCCCTATCTTTTCCAGCCCTCATGCCACTTTTCCATATTCTGACCAAAATACTGATTCTCCTAGTGTTCATTTTACAGTTTTCTGCCATTATTGATATTCTTGCAACAGCCCCATTTACCACCTTCTTTAAGAGTCAGGATATGTGGTTTACTTTCATATTCTCTCTGTGTCTTAACACCACAGTGTGTCCAATATCAAACCTTGCCATAATTTCAGTCATCTCTCTTACAGCCTACACGTTGCCATTTCTATTCAATATTTCAGTAAGTGTCCTAGCCATGTAACAATGGTCATGCCCGTCTCATGTAAATATGATTTCGTGTGAGATTTCATGAAACACAACATCAAATGTCCAGCCACTTAACCAGATGAAGATCTCTTGTCTGTAAAGGGCCATAAAATGAAAATGAACCTCCAGTGACATAAATATACAAATGCAAAATTACCCATCATCTTTGCTGCAACAGCTGCTGAGGAAACACAGGATTTCCTTGCCTTAAAATATTCATTTCCAGGTTTCCATCAGGTGGAAAACAGTTTCTGAAAAAGCTTGGCATTTTGTTTTGTTGCGTTATGTTAACCTGAATGCGGTGAACAGAATGAAGGATTAAAAACTTTTTGTTGTTGTTGTTTTAGCTTCTGTGCATGCCTTGAATAAAAATCCCATGCCATGCCTCCTGGCCACATAGACCTTTCACTCACCAGAGCCCTCTGCTCCCACCAGCACAGCACGAGGCCTATGGCATGCCTTGAGCAAACAGCACTGAGGTCACCCCAAGGAGCTGCGCCAGCCTCACCCCGTGGCCTGCCTGCTGTCGACAGCCCTGGGGAAGCGCCGAGGCCAGGCAGCCCGGGCCGTGCTGCTCGTAAATTACCTCAGGGCCCTGCCAGCACCTTCGCCTTCTGCGAAAGCAGAAATTATCGCGGCTAAAGCAAGCATAAATCCTGCACACCAGGTGGTTCTCAAAATGCAGTGCATGGGCTGCTGGCTGCCTGTAAAGAGATGGTTTTCCTCTATATTTCCAGATATTAAAACAAAAAAAAAATTTTTTTTTTTTTTTAACTTTTTTTTTTTTTTTTTTTCCAGAAGTACTTTCCTGTGTTAGCAAGGCATCCCTCAAGGCAACCCCACTATAAATATGAAATGGGAAGAACTGACATCTGGAACTGCCTCTCCACACCCCTAGCTAAGTCCCGCGTTCATGCATGGAGTCCCCATAAAAACACTCGACAGTGAGAGCCTTCCCAGACTGATCTGCCAGCCACCAAGAGCACAGCCTGAACAGCCGGTCTCAAAGCTTTGCCAGTGCCAAACACGGTGGTCCAGAACAGCAGGACATTGCCCTGTGAAGTTCTTCCAGGTTCCGAAGAAGGGAAAATAAATCTGCATTATTTTCTCCCTGAGCTGGTCTGGTTACCTAGCAGCTCCAAGACCAGGAGGTGACAGATCTGTTATACCAGCATAAGTGTCCATTTCCAGCATGAAACCATCCTGGCTGCTCATTCAAGGTTCAAGCTTGTGAGTCTTTGGGGGATCCAGTAACCACAGTGTAACTTTTGGCTGCCTAGAATGGTGTATATTTTGCATTTCCATAAAATCACAGAATCACAGAACAGCCTAGGTTGGAAGGGAATTCAAAAGATCATCAGATACAACCTTTCATGGTAAAAGGGAGCCTAGATGAGATTATGGAGCACCCTGACCAATTGTATCTTGAAAACCTCCAGTGATGGGGATTCTACCACATCCCTGGGGAGGTTCCAGTGACTGATTGTTCTTGTAAAAAAAAATATTTTGTGTATCAAGGGGAAACCTCTCCTGGTGCAGTTTATGCCCATTGTCCCTTGTCTTCTCCATGTGGCTCCTCGTGAAGCCTCTGTCCTCATTGTAGATGCCCTTTAAGTACTGGAATACTGTGACGAGGTCTCCCCAGAGCCTTCTCTTCTCCAGGTCAAAAATATGTCAGTCCTTCAGTCTTTCTTCATAGGGCAGGTCCTCCAGTTCTTATTTTCTTTTCTATTACTATGGTTCTTATTGAAAAAAAAAAAAAAAAAAAAAAAAAAAAAAGAAGCATTTGTAAGCCTGCATGGATATGGATACAGAGATGTCCTCCTGGCCGTCTGTGTGGTCACAGTTTGGTTTTTGTGTTATTGTTTATGAGTTGCCTAATCTCCTTCACAGAGAGATGATGACATAATAACACCAACAACTCAAAGACACATGGTGAGAACATCTTAAATGAAGCAAACAATGCATTCCAGGTGGAGAAACATTCAACACAGAAAAATTATCCATCAGCTCTTTATACTCACAGGTTGCTATGATTGTCACACTTCTCTAGTGTACACAAAGAAAGTTGAGGAAATGTTTTAGCAACTATTTTTTGAGTATTATTTATTATCAGTCTGTTAACTCTCAACTCACAGATTCAGAGTGTGTACACATAAATAAATATGCTTCCTCTGACTTGACTTTAAATGCAGTCTAGAGTTAGCACAATTCAAATCACTCCATGGTGCCATTGATTTCTAAGTAACAACTGGGAGTTTATGGAGCTGCTAAGTAATCACAGGACACAGTAGGACAAGAAAAGAGCTGAGGACAAGGACAGGCAAGGGTTTGGAGAGTTGTCAATGTGAGAAGATAGAACAGAGTCAGACCGGGCAGCATAAAGAATAGAGTTGACTAAATAACTGGGTAACATCATGTACTGTAAGGAGAAACTGGTTACCTAATGACTACTCATAGTTGCTTATTGCACAAGAACTAGGGTGCATTTGGTGAAAAACCTTCAGTCAACAGGCCTGAAATAAATGAAAGGATTATCTTTTCACATTAAACCTAAGTATAATTGTCAATCTGGGTGCTGCAGGATGCAGTACTGGCCAAAAATATAAGGGTTCAAAAAGAGATTACAAAAAGCTTCTCAGAGATAAATCCATTGCTGGCCACCAAACCAGTGATCTACACACAGCACCCAGTTTGGGAAACTCCTGAACTGCTGTCTGGAGAAGCTAGCAGAACGTGATGCTGTGAAGGATTGCTTTCAAAAGGTGCCCCACTGTAGACCTGCTCCCTGAGCAGCTGTACAGCTCAGAAGTAGAAAACAAGCTACTCAGAGAAATGTATTTCTGTGGGAAAACGTCTTCCATTTTTGTATTACACTCAACATCTGAACTACTTTCAAGAAAATGACACCAAAAGAAAAGCAACACCGGTGCTTGGTATATGCATCTCTAAGATGTTTGCATTTTAAATGCAGCATGTTTCCCACATCTGAAATATTCTTACTTCCCTCGAGTAATTCCGGATTGCCTTTGAGAAACTTCTTATTCATACTTCCCTAGAGTAATTCCAGATTGCCTTTGAGAAACATGGCAGGCAAAGAGGTAGGAGGAGAAAAAACAAAACAGACTTAAAATGTGGGCATCTCGGCAAGGTTTGGTCAGTAGAGCCTTCCTCCCTACCCCTCCTAAAGATGCAGAATCTGGACTTTGGCTGGACTTTGTACTCCTCCTTCTCCTGATGGATGTACCAAGCATCCCGTGGACCACATGGAGGATGTGGTGCCCCTGAGAACAAGAGACCCTCCTCAACCATGCTCTTTGCCCAGAAGCACAGGATGTTCCACCCAGCCTTCCCCCCACTGCCGCTGCTGACCTTCCATTTCCAGGAAGGATAACGTTCCCCTGATGGAAGCGCTTCTAGTTTTGACTTCTTTTCTGCAAAACACAACACATGGGGGAAGAGCTACACCTGCTTCCCCCTGGCCTGGGATGAGCCTTGCCCAGAGCATCCTGCTCGAGGGCAGGTCTGCAGGGTGCTAGCAGCACCTTTAGTTTTTGTAAAGTGCCAGCCATGACTGGGAAAACACCAAGCCTGTTCCTGACAGGGTATGCGTAGGTGTCGGAGCCAAATCCACAAGTTAATTAAAAACTGTATTTTCTATGGGAAAACAACATGGACAGCATAATAGAGCTATAATTATACACAGGTTTCCACTGGCAACTTGCTAATTGAATCTTATTCTGTTCCTTAAAGGCGAGCAGTGCTGCTGTCACGCCCTCTTTCATTCCTGCTAGTGCAATTTCCCTGGCAGTCTTCGCACCGAGATGTCAATACGTTTGTGTGCCTGCCACAGAAGGGACTCGCCATAATGTTCCGTGACACATGCGTCCCGACGAGGAGCCGCTGCACTGCACCGCACATCACTACACATGTAATTACCTGCGTCGTTTCGTACAGATTTTCAAAAATGAAAATAGGATAAGCCCCTACTATCTCCAGCCCCGTGCTGTTGTCATAGCAACCTGACACTTTTTTTCTCCCCCCCCCCCCTCTGCTTTTTCCCAAGGGACAAAGAAAACCACCGGAGACTCCTCAAATCGGCACAGATTAAGCGCAAACAGTTTGCCAAATGCGTTCGTTCACCGACACCTCTTTACTTTCATAACTGCGTGCATTGTGCTCACCGAAAGTGAGCTGCTGCAAGCACAGCCACCTGCTCCCTGCCTGGCAGCACACCTGCAAAACAACCCAAACCTTCTCTCCTTTACCCCCACCTCTCTCTGCAAGCCAAGTCAAACTCGTCCTAGCCAATTTGTTGGTTTTTGTTGTTGTTGTTCTTTTCAGACATTATTTTCCTGGTTAAATATTTCATGCTCCCTGATGCATGCATAAACAGAGGTGAGCTCGGTTTGACTCTACCTGTACTGCCGACTCCTAAATAATTCTGGCAGCAACAGGTTGAAGCAAAAACCTGTGTCCTACAGGCAGTCCTTTGACGTGTGGCATGCTAAAGAGAAGAGAGATACAGGTTTTGTGACCACACGTAAATTTGTAGGAGAAAAATGTACTTCTTTCCATTCCTATGAACTTCCATCTGAGTCTGAGCACTGTAATCCCCCATCGAACCCCTTCATCCTCGTAAGTTGCAGAGGGATTTTCCACAGCCTGACACCCATCTGCACGGCAGCCCTGGCCACAACACCGGTGGGAAGCCCCATGAGAGGTTTCCTGGACCACCAGCCCCACAGCTACATGCCCACGGCTCCATGCAGCAGATGCAGTGAAGCCACCAGCAAGGCCCTCGTGCCCCAGGTGGAGTGTGGGTGACACAACCAGCCGCCCGCGGAAACCCCCTCTTCCTGATGACAGAGGCTGCTCACTGCTTTCAGCGCAAATGGAGACAAAGTGCTGAAAAGATGACGATGACCTCCCGTGCCAGCTGTCAGGAGGCGGCGTGGAACGTAAAAATGGAGCATAAAGGCTTGCTGGCACTGGGTGCCAGCCACGTCCACTTGCCACAGCAGTCACTAGACATTGTTTTTGCAGATGCACCAGGCTCTGTCCCATTTCAGGTCATAACGAGCTGCAGATGTGAGATGCATTTCAGATTCTGAGTCTGCAGAGACGAAAACGCTGTGCAAAGATGCTTCTGCCACATTTTTCCTTGCTATTTTTTAATAATGACAATTTAACATCATTGTGCACTTCGTATACTGTAAAGGCAAATTCAGCAGTCATTCTAAAGGGCTCTGATTGCTTAACAAATCTTGCAAATAGCTTCCCAACATCTTGCAAAATCCAGATATATGCTGAAATTTCAGTGCCACTTTGATAGTTCTCAAGGGTGAAGTAATAAATAATTAGGAAGCACCATACTTTGGAGATACAGAGCTAATGTTTCAATTAGAAGCATCCCCATCTTGCTTTTAAAGTATTTCAAAATCTGTATGGAAAAAAAAAAAAGAAAAAAGAAAAAGCTGGCACTATACAGAATATATTTACACACATCAAAGAAAAAGTTGTAGGGGAAAGCTTAATTAAACTGAAATTCTCATTGATAATTCAATCATTCATTTCAGAAGGGAAAAACACCTTATATAACACCAAGAAAATATGACAAATGTTGGAAAGCCTAGAATTCCCCAAATGAAGCTAAAATTAAATTCCTTCAAAGTTGCAGAATTTACTCTATCAAAAAACCTTAACACTTTTCCAGTAACCCTTTCACATGATGATGTGATTAGCTTCAAATTTCTGGTTGCTTTTGGCACAGACTTAAAGCTATTCAGTATCCTGAGTTACCAGCTCCTACTGTGGTTAAGAGCATAGTGAATGCTGTATTAGAAACAACCTGGAGCTACCAGCACAGCTACAGCAGCTCTATATCAAACTCCAGCGCTGACTCTAAAAGCTGCTTTCCAGCACAGTTTATTTAACATTAACCATGAATATATACAGTCTTCAATGCTCCTCATTTCAGGGAGGGGATGCAATAACATAAAGCTTTGCAGATGCTTGCAACACATAGAGCAAGACTTTTGCAAGTTATGCCTGGATATCATTGCCTCTCAGCATTCAGGAAACATGTATTTTCCAAACCATGCATTGAAACGCCGCAAATGAATGTATTTTGTTCAGAAGCAAGTTGTTCAGAAGCAAGAAATTATGTTAAATGACGCAGAATTCTATGTTATTCGACTCTAAGGAACTTGCAGTGTGATGTGAGTTGTTTTCAGCTCTTTTGCAGTTAAAGTTACAAGCCTGACTGAGGAAAGGTCTGCAATAACATCCTTCACATAATGAAGGTCTGGTCTTAAACAGCTATGCACATCATTCTCCTATATGAAAGGCTAAGAGAGATGGGGATGTTCAGCCTAAAGAGAAGGCTCCAGGGAGACCTTATTGCAGCTTTTCAGTACTTAAAGGGGGCTTATAAGAAAGGAGTACCACTTTCTGCTCAGGCAGATGATGATAGGATGGGGGGAAAGATTTAAACTAAGAGAGCAGAGAATTAGGTTAGGAGGTAATTCTTTACCATGAGGGTGGTGAGGCTCTGGGACAGGTTGCCCGGAGAAGTTGTTGAAAGACCTGGTTGGATGAGGCCCTGGGCAACCTGATCGAGTGGGTGGCATCCCTGGCCGCGGCAGTGGGGTTGGAACTAGATGATCTTAAAAGGTCCTTTCCAACCCAAGCCATTCTGTGATTCTATATTCACAAAGGGAACATGTACACACCGGTTCTTATACCTTACATATTTGAAGACCTACATATCAACTGTGTGTATGCTCTCCAAGCTTATGGAGAGGACTTCTGCCTACTAGGAGTAACTGGAAGTGAGACTTTTGGATTTTATACATAAATCTCTCCTTTGCAGCTATAAGAAAAAAAATGCACTTTTTTTCTGAAAAACAAAATCTTTTGAACTTTTCTAAGTACCTCTGAACAATTTACATTATTCACCCATTTGTTCCAGAAAAAATAATTCTGTATTATGAAAAGTTATGGTGTGTGAAGTCTCGTGTTAATTACTTAATTTTGGTGCATTTAAGCAGAGAGAAGGGTAGAGACTGAGAAATCAGGCTCAGTGCAAAAATCAAGCTCTGACTTAAAATTTGGAAGGACGAGCACTCCCTCATAACACAGATCATCACAGCATATTTCCAGGAATAAGTGCAACAAACCAAAACTGGTGGGGAGGTGGAAGGGCGTTGGAGTATAAAATCTAGGTCAGAGGAAGAAGCTAAACAAATACGACACATCCTTTTTCATCAGCCTCACAACTGATTGTGTGAAAGTATCATCTCCTTCCACACTTGTGCATATGTGACACTAACTGCATCACAGCAGAGCCAAGGAAGGCAGGAGAGGGAATGACAGGAATGTTAAACAAAGGGAGCTCAAGGGACACGTTCAATGAAGCATGAGATATCACATCAGGGTAATAACACACCTCAGTATACTAAAGAGAGCTCTCTTCAGGGAGAATTCACTCATGACAGATCCTGCAAAAAAAAGTATTTTTCTCAGTAAACATAAGGACAAAGAAGAAAATGAGGATCCTCAGTGATATGGTGCTCAAGGTACGGCCTTGTAATATAGAAAGTGGTTAATGCATTTTTTCACAAACAGACAGGATGTGCAAGTGGTTCTTACCAAATTTTTATGATACTGTATTCACAATCCTCATTCTGCTGCTCAGCCACCAGGTTTTTCATTTACAGATGGCTTTGAGATCACAGTTTGCTATTCTATTCAAACGTAATTAACAAACACATTTCATACATACATCAACAAAGATCTGACTCCCCATACTAGAAAAACTGACATGAAAAACTTCAGTAGACAAATGTCTTACTGCTTTCTCTCATCCTCATAGGGATGTCTTGAATACCTCCCTCTATCCTTGCTGTCTTCAGAATAAGTCCTTTCCTATTATACTAGGGACACAACTCCTACTTAAAGTCACTATCATTTTTCTTGTCTTTGAATAGAAAAGCAAATTAACTGATGGATACATCTGTTATTTCCTTATCTTTTGTGTTCAATTAACCACTGTCATTCTGAGTGACAAAAACTGTCTCTTACCATCTGCCTACTACAAATCTGCCTTAAGAACGTTTACCATCATTTATTAATCCCTATAAACCAACATATTTTTTTTTCTAATTCTTAAAGTAGCATTTTTGCTTTACTTCTGGTCTTGCTACATGAAGAGAAAATCACAAAAGTCAATTACTGGACATTATCCCTTCCCATTGCATTGCATCCCAGGCCAAAACAGAGCAAGTATAAATTTAAGAGCTGTATAAAAATGCACAAGTAACTCACATTCCACCAGAAATTTTATTTCTAGCATCTTGCAACCTCTCTGACCTCAAAGACTAACTTGGGTGATGTGTGGAAGCAGGAGGGCAGAGAGGTCAGACCTTACATTGCCTTCCATGCCACCTTGAAACAGCCCACCAGGATGATCCCGTGTGGCACATGGCAGCCTTTCAGACGTCTCCTTTCTCAAATCACAATGAAATGCAGACCAATAGTGAGAGAGGGTAGCTAAGGTACATGTCAGGGGTACAGGCATGTAACATGCATCTTCAGCCTCATGGAGTTAAAACACCCATCTACTGATGGCGACAAACTCTGAATAGAAAACAAAAAGCATACAGAATTAATAATTATACCTGAAGGCTACTGGAGCATCCTATGGGGCCCAGAGGAGACTGAGGGATAAGTGCATAAGGTGGATGTGCCTAGCCTGCTCCAGAGGGAACTAGTCCCAAGCGATACAGATGCAAACCAACCCATGGCACCTGGCCTCAGGGCCCAGGGTTTGTCCTGGTTTGCTTTTATTTTAGTCCAGTGGGTCCAGGAATTAAAAGACTCCTTTGTTTAGTCTGGCAATGAGAAAGACATTCAGTAATTCAAAGTACATTTTCCAGCTAGTAGTTCCTACCATACTTACTGATTCATGTTAAGTAAGCATTGCTCCTCAGTTCTTATCGGGAACCCCTCAGCAACTCAGGGCTGAATTGCCTTTCTTACTTGACCTCTTCTAGTACTCCTTTGTCACTAACATTGAAACTTTAACAATAGCAAATCCTACAAAGCAGCTGTAAAATCCTTTCCTCCAGGGAGTACGTGTTGGTTAGCAAAGCAAGCCAACTTTCAGGCTGTGCAAAAGCCTGTCTGGGCCTCAGTTCCTTATGTGGAAAAATCCATAAAAAAACAAACACACAGCTATTGTGTTAATAATACTTCCTTACAAAGATTTTGAGGATAAAAACATCTGTATCTTGTCCAGTTTCATATCTTACAAGGAGAACCCATTTGCTGCTCATATTGAAACACGACACAAATTTGCAAGCCTGGCTTCAAGTTCCCAGTGCTGTCACTGTGTAATCCAGTGTCATCGCATCTCTGCTCCAACTACAAAATGGACAAGCCTGCGTGCACAGCTCTGTGCGAAGAATTAAGGTGGGTAGAACAGCTTGATAACCCTAAATGAGACTGAGAATTTTGTGCCAGAACTGCAGAGAATCATTAACAACTGCAGCTACATTACATTTAAGAATGATGTCTCAACTAGCCTCTGTGGGACTTTTATTCAAATGATCAGAAATAAGAAATAAGAAAGCAGTTCTGCATTATTTCTACAGAAAATAAATCTCCTTTCATTTTTTTGTCAGCTATTATTTCAATCATTATCAGAATAATTAAAATTCTTCAATGTCCAGCATTTGTCTGTTTTGTGGTGTGTTTTTTTTTTCTCTGTTTGTTTTCAAATAAGCTTTTCTTATCTGTGAAGAGACTTTATTGTCTATTTTCTCAAATTGAAAGAGATCTACTATAGCTAAGGATTACAGCAAGGTCGGGTGGTTCTTCATTTTCTTGTACCAACCTCTGGTATCTTTTCCAGAATTCTTAAATCTTGTCCTTCTGTAGATGGCAAGCTATCAACAGCTATGTTTATCATTATTTTTTTTTCTGTTTAGAGTTATTTGTCCCATGTCCTCTATTTTTAAAATTACTTTTATAAAAATCTGTAGAAGAACACAATAGCCTGAGGAGAGGTAACTATACGATACATTCCAGAGAAGATTTATCTATAATTTAGTAAATTAATTTCAAAATCACAGCATTTGGATCAGCTTTATTTCAGTCCTGTATAGGAGCCACCATCACAATAGTACTTACTACTTGCAAGGGAAACCTGTTACCATGGCATTCCCATTATGCCTAACACAGAGACTGGGGGACAATTGTTAGGCTCCCTGGAAAATTTCTTTACTCCCAATAAAAAGGTGTGCAGGTAAAGACTTCTAGCTGCCTACAGCTTGAGGGCACATGGAGACTAGTCAGTCATCGGTAGCAGTTTCTCCAGCTGGAGACACTCCTTCAATCACTGCAGTTCCCATCTGTTTCCTTGAATTATGGTCACATTTGGACATACACCACCAAAATTTCATTGTCGTGTGGCACCAAAAAAGTAAGCTCCTGTCATCTCTGTTCTAATTTGAATTTTAAATGTGCCATTTCTCTCCAAAGTTGATCAGTCGCCCTATTACTCAAAAATGGGCATTTTTGAGAGAGAACAGCCACATTTTCTGGCTCCATGCTAATGCCTGGCTGAACCATACTGAGGAAAACATGGAGCAGCATCTGCAAGAAGAATGACATTAGTGAAGGAACATGGCTTGTAAAAATGTGATCCATGGACATGGTCACAGTCAGGGAGAGAACTTGCACTGCTCCCTGTGACGGACAGGATTTCTCTGCTTGGGGAAAGGCCTTGGGTGGCTGACAAGCAGCAGCGCCCATTTGTTTCTCACTTCGAAAAAAGAAAAGACGCTGGATGACATCCCGGCTGCCAGACCTTGCTGTGGAGAGAGGAGGGGGTTTCTAACTTGGGGTTTCTCCTGAGGACTCCTTTGGGAGTTGGACTCGATGATCTTCACTGGCCTCTCCCAACTCAAGATATTATATGACAGCTTTCATGGTGGATCCCCTGCAAACCACATCTGCTGGGACACATGGGTCTCATCCACGCACACAGAGCTCTGCCCTGGTCTGATGGGCACTCTCAAGACTTGTGCCTCCAGGAGAACCTGAAAGCTCCCTTTGCATAATGTGGTAGTTGAAAACACAGATTTTGTTTCAGTTGGTGGTTTATGTTTCTTTTCATCCTTCCCTAGGGCTTACAAGCAATCTCCTCCACACATCTATTTTGGACATGCTCACCCCAATAAAGGCAAAGTTGTTGCAGCCTCACCAGTGACACACTACCTTCAGAGGGTCCACGGTGACAACAATGACACTGAAGAGCCACACGTCCTGCCAGTGGAGCAGCAGACTCTGCTGCATGGAGGGGTCATCCTTCAGGAGGACCCAACCAGGGACCAAGTATGCGTGTCTTCCAGATATGCTTATTTGGAGGTTAGAAAAGCTTTCCTTTGGTTTAAAACATCTTCTGCTCCTTCTCATATTGAATCAAGTGGAAGCTTGGAATGACATTTACATGCACTTTGTTGAAAATGCCAAAAAGAAATGTTTATAACTATCCAAAGTTATTACTTTTGGTTTACGCTTAGCCAAAATGATTCAGCAAGCAGATTCAGATGCCCTAGAAGTGTATTTCTGGAGAATAACAAGCCAGTAGGACAGCAATTTTTGCACAGCTCTGGCCTGGATCTGGCTTCCTGCAGCTCTCTTTTTGCTGCAGACTTAACTTGAATTATCTGCACTTATGCTACCCTCTCAAGCTGAGCGGCCACCCTGTGAAATGGCAGTGTGCAAGCGTCAGGATTAGTGAATGGTATGATTTTGTTAGCAGTGCAAATGGACGGCAGTGATAACAATATGGCCAAGTGAAGATTTTGGATGAAGTGTTTATTTGTCAAACAATGCAGTTTCAGAATCATTAGAAGGATTCACAACGTTCACTTGACTTTAGTAAATAATCTGATAAATATTTGATATGTATTAAATAGCTAAGTATTTCAGAGACCTCCACGTGCTCTCTTTCATCACTTTTAATTTATTTTTAAATAAAATATTTCTCATCTTTCATTTTGACAGACTTCAGGAATGAAGCTTAGCTCCTGCCAAAGGTCTCGAAAGATCAAGTCGCTATTGATGGCATTGCCACTTGGACCAGTGGTGTCCATGTGTGACCCGAACAAGTCTCACAGCCAGAGATAGTTTTCTGGTGTTGGCTGGCAGGATGCAAGCACCACCTCCTGCCTACTGGGTGGCATCCCTGGAGTTGCAGCCTTGCCTGCGGTGACAAGGGATTGTTTATTCTCTCCCTTCTCAAGGCGAATAATTGAGTGGCCCCAGCACCTCTGGAAGCAGAAGAAAAAATAGATGCAATTGGCAGAACTCCTCAGTGAGCCACTCAGTAGCTAGTGAAGCAGAAGACAAATACTCTCATTTTCCTTCTGGCTCTTCCCAGGCTAGCCCACCCTTGAGGCCTGCAGCAGCTGCTGCAAATGCTCCTTTCTCCTTCCCTATCCACCCGCTGCCTCTCCTGCCCAGAAACCAAACACGTTCCCAGGGCCCAACTGAGGAAGGAGACAACTGTGTTGAAGCAAAGCCTGGAAATATTTCCGTGGCAGGGAGAGCTGGCTGAGCCGCTTGCCTCTGGGGAGGAGAACAAGGGAGAGGGAAGTCCAGAGGATGGCTGATCTGCTGCTGCTGGTCCCTGGCAGCCTCCCCAGGCTGAAGTACCCACCGCAGCAGAGCTGTGGAGGACAAGCTGTAAATTCCTCCGCGATGTCTTTTGTAAGTCACACATCAGTGAATCACCATGGCACTACTCTTCTGTGTTACATATTCAGCATCTACTCCAAAACAATGTTAAAAATAACTGATTTACTTCAGGCAGGCAGATGGCTACTAAATCCTTCTCCATTTCTCTGTATCTCGTAAAACTGAGGCTTGTCTCCAACATATATATGCTGTGATATGAAGACATTAGAAATACTTGAAATTACAGTGGTTAGAAAGCTGCTAGAATTCAATATAGCCTCAGAAATAAAGTTAACATTTGGCACTGAAGCTATGTCAGGGCTGTTACTCAGATGTCAATGGCACAGCATTGCCCAGAAACTGAACAGCAAAGCCAGACTAAAACTTCTCTGGGGGCCCCTCTAAAGAGTAGGAATTGAGGAGGATAAACCTTCAGGAAACACAGCTGTCTGGATGGAGCATCCCATCTTCCCAAGTTCAAGTCTGCCCTAATAAAATTGCATGGACGGAGGCTTCAAAATAGCACTAATGCCTGTTTACCTCTGCTGCATTGATCAGGAAAGACAGAAATATATAACCTGGAGCCACAGGGAAGAAAACCTCATGGCACCACGCAGGCAGGAGGGAGCCCACCATACAACTGCCCATCGGCAATAGCCTCTGGGGCTGACTGTCCCTCAGCCACACTTGTCTTTTTGCTCGGCTGGGACACTCAAGAAGGAGGTTTGGAAGGAGAACAGTACATATGCAGCAGCCACTGTCTGTCCAGGGACAGGACCTAGCAGCAAACGGGGGAGATTAGCTATTAAATAGAGCAGGTTCACCCATTTGCTCTACAGAGCTAATAAATGGTTTTCCTCTCGTGGAAAATAAATAAATAAATAAATAAATAAATAAATAAATAAATAAATAAATAA
>CM021731.1:142950594-142988343 GCA_011075105.1 Heteronetta atricapilla | reverse complement strand
TAAATAAATAAATAAATAAATAAATAAATAAATAAATAAATAAATAATCTTACTTACTATGACAGTGCGTCTTCAATAAGAGCTTTTCAGCTACCTTCGAGCATTTGCCTGCATCATGAAATCCCTGAGAATCACCTAGCTTGGGCTGGATAGTTGCTTTCTGGGATTTTCAACTCTTGCTAAGAAAAGAAGCAGGTAAATGCCTGGTCTTCAGCAGGATCCTGAATTAATAACTGGCAGCCTGGCACCTGGCTGGCAGCTCTGGACAGCATGTGGCCACTTGTCCAAATGGCTCCATGCCCAGGCTCTTGCAAAGGTTTTTCACCATCAAGGTAGAAGCACAGAAGTACTTGCAATCAATAGGAAACTCTGCTTGTAAAGCTGATTGCACGGTACTGCCCTCCATCTTTGCTTCAGTGTTAGCCTTGAGTCCTCTGCAGAATGAGAAACTAATGGGGAGCTCAGATGTATCATCCTAAGTGACAATTAATTGACCTCAGAGCTGAAGCAGCTCCAAAGGCAGTATGGCTGGCTGCTTTTTGTTTTCTTGTGTCATTGGGAAAAGGTCAGTAGGCTCCTTCAAGAGCCATACAAAGAACTGCTGTAGCAGATTGCCAGCTTGAGAGAGGCTTAAATTATGATTCCTCAGACTCCAGTCTTATCTTATGGTAGGTGATTTGTGTGCGGGGCAAAATAGAAGGGAACAGACATCTCAACATTTCTCAAAAGCTTTTCATTTTCAGGTGACCTGCAACAGACATCATAAACTATTTGAACTACGAGAATAGCAGGTACAAAGATAGTGTCTCACCCTCAGTAGATAGCTTCGCTAGGCCCTGTTGATATATTAATGCCACTGAAAAATGCTGTAAATTAGAAATGTGGGTCTCACAGGGTAACCAAACACTGTTAAAGAGCTGCTGAGTTTGAAAATTAGAAGTCCTACACTAATAACAAAATTAAAAACTTCCCTCCTACTACGGAGGTAAAACAGCAAGGATATGCCCTTCCTTGGTGTCGAAATCTTCTAACTCTCTTTCAGAGTGCCAGAAGAACACAAACCATTTGTTTTGCTTCACAGCATTGAAACCCACAACCACCCAAATACCAAAGACACAGATTTCCTTTCCCTGTCAACAATTATTGCAATGAAATTATATTGTTTAAAAACAACTAAGTATCTGCATCAAACTGAAAGTTGGCTGTGTTGGCTGTGTTGAGCTGGGTGACTAAGTCCTTGCCAAAGCACACCTTCATACAAAAAGCAGAAGTAGTCACCAGCATCCTGATGCACTAAACTAAAGAAAAAAAGAGCCTGAGTAGTATTATAGGCAGCACTCCAAAATTCCTGTAGAAATCATGAGGATGCAAGATGTAGGCTCACTTCAAGAGGAAGAACACGGCACCTCAACAAAGGAAAGAGACTTCTTGCTCTGGAAAACCATATTCATCTAAAGTAACAAGCAATAATTCATAAATGGTCTGTCTTTTAAGTTACTGAAGTATCCAATGAGGCTAAATTTTCAGCAAGAAGTGTTTGTGTTCAATTTGGCAAATAGTTTGGGTCTTCATGTTTTTGTTTTTGTTTGGTTTGGTTTTTGTTTTTATCAAAACAAAACTCTTTAATAAAAATAATAATTTTGTTGTCCTGATTTTACATACAGGTTCTTAAAACAAAGCTGTGGATAAGCCTGTAAATGTTACTAAGGGTCTTCCTTCCGTAGTGATTTGAAAAAAGTGCAATCTTCCATTATTTGACAAAGTATTTGTAAGGAACTTACAGTGACAGAAATGCAATTACATGTTTACTACATGCATATACGTATTGGAACCATAGCTATGGTCTTACAGGTTTCCCTTGGCATTTCAGCACCCTAGAAACAAGCTTGCAACCCCCTCTGCCACCTGGGATGACAGTGTGCTGGGATGACGTGGAGCACAGGTTATGCCACCACGCAGGATCAGTCACCCCTCTGTCACCCTGACTTCAGCATCCCTGGCAGCATTGCCAGCCCTTTGAGACAGCTGCTGGAGGGAAGGCCATCAGCTCTAGGCATCTTTCATTGCTCTGGTTACTTTCTCCGGACATTTTTCTATCTGTTTTCGTGACCTTTAAGACCCATCTTTTGGCCCATTTATGGCTACGGTGAGAACTTTAGGATCCTGCTGCCCATCCAGTCTTCCCTGAATCTCCCCTTTTTGGCATTAGCAGCTTTTTTTTAAGGTTTAACAGTGTTAAGCATGTATCTCTTTCCCTCCGCACACAGCACATCTGTAAATGTTAGGCTGAAAGCCATGCTCGCTCTGAAGTGTTCCAGGAAACACATGTGTGAACAACAAAACAGTAATTTCAATTAGCGGGGGATGCTATGTGCTTAAGTACAGAAGAAACAGGACGTGTAATGCTAGTCTCTGAATTCTGTACATGTTTTTGTGTGTCAGTGAGCATAAAACCCATCTATCATCATTTACATATTTCACAACACACTGGTCTATGCTGGTGAAAGTATAATGTTTCTGGCTATGCACTCAAGACAAATGGGATTTTTGAATTGCACTTACCAAAATAAAAATCCTAAGTAACTTCCATAAAGGTCGGGCATAGCTTTATTGAACTGTTATTGTCTTACGGTGGAAATTATTAAACATTTTTCCCTGATGCAGACTTCTTAGAAAAGGTATTAGAAGCTTTTTAAATGTGAACATAAAGTGGCTATTTCAGAAAACAGCAACTTAAAATAATTATGAAAGGGCTCCTACATTTCTTATAGGGAGGCACATGTGATTTTTATACTTCCACCTATTTCCAAGAGAGGGCAGGCCATTTCTGGACCCTTTGGGTAGCATGACATATCACAAGAAAATTCCTAATATTTACAGAGAGTGGGGTGTTACATACAGAGCATCTGTCAAACAGAATAGCAGAGCTGGAAACTGAAGAATAAATATTGGTATGACAGAAAGAAAACAAAACTGATTGACTGAATGTGGCCTTTTATTAGGACTCAGCTATTATGCTTATCATATATGTGAGATTCACGTGTGTGTAAGAAACATGGTGACAATGGAATGGGTTGCCCAGGGAGGTTGTGGAGCTTCCCTCCCTCCTTGGAAACACTTGAAAGCCTCCTGGAGATGGTCCTGGGCAAGTGGCTCTGGGTGGCCCAGTTTGAGTAGGCATTGGACCAGGTGGCCTCCAGAGGTGCCTTCCAACCTCCAGGTAAGGAAGAGGGATGAGGCCCTATGCAGCCACACATTTATGTCACCTTGCTCCTTTTTATTCCTCCAGGCTCACTTGGGCTGGGAAGCAACCCTGACCTCTGAGGGAGCATGGAGAGGGACCTCTCCACGTGATGGGCAGGGGAGGGCTCCCTCACATGCTAAGCACAGCCTGCTCCACGTAAACCATGTTGCTACCTCCGGCACAAATGAAGTTTACAGAAAGTGATGTAATTTTCTATACATGGGGGCAATAAACACAAAATAAAACATGCCGCATAAGAGTCAGTCCTTAAAATGGATAGTTTCATTAATATATCAAAGGTGAAAGTTATTTCAGAAATGCAAAACCTCATTATAAAATAATGATGAAACAATATTTACTACATCCAACTAAACAAAAAAATAGGCAATTTATTGGATGGTATAGAATATCCTGCTTTATTTGGGTTTATTAATAAATCATGATAATTTGGTTCTGTTGTTTTGCTATTAAAAAGTTACCCTCAATATTGTATTTGTTTCTATTAAAACAATGATTTATGGAGTACTCCTTACATTAAAACCATTACAGAAACATCAATTTATCAGTAAACCTTAATGTACAAATAAACTGGAGACAACATGTTCAGTTCAAATAAGATTTAGTCTATTATTGGGTTTTAGACTAAGGACACAGAAAATTGAACCTTTGTATATTAAACAATATTGTAAGCAAATGTAGTTTACTGCTTTGTTTGTTAGCTATATTTTAATAGGCAACCATGTCCCTTTCCATTGTAAATCCTAATGTTGTGCTTAATTTGAAGCAGAAATACAGCACTACAATATGAGAGGGCTATTTTTGTATCATTTTATTTCAATTGCAGACTGTACATTTTAATAACTCAAAGAAGGAGGGTGACCTTATAAAAAGTTCACAGAAAAATAATAAGCATGTGCTGGTAATTGTTCCAGCCAAACTTCCAAACTTTCTGGGACCAGACAGAACTAAGGGAGTTGCATTTTTCATGGGGGTAACAGCAGTTCTGGCACTGAGGGACAGTTTCCAGCAAACATCAGGTGCAGAGAGGAGCTGCTCTGCCTTCCTCTGCACAACGATGGCCAAGATAACGGGAAATGGCCAACGACCATTTGGAGAGGGTTTCTATCCACCTAACAAACAATGTTTTGCCAGCTTTTGAAAGCTAAGCCCCACCTCAGGAAAAGGAAATCAACTGCACCCCACAGTGAGTCAACAAGAGCACGTCCCAAACCATGTTCCCATCAGAAGAGCCATTCCCTGTGTCCCTACGCACGCTGGGGTGGACCGCCTGGTTCACACCTCATGGTGTATCAGCACAGCCTCACAGCAAACTTTGCCATCACCTATCTTTCATGTTTTTAATCTATTCCTGCTAATGCAAGAGCTGTTTGCTTCTGCTTTGTTGTTTGTTTATTTCTGTTAATTAAAATCTACAGCTATCAATGAGGTTTGAGAGGCTTTCTCATTCCTACTTCTTTGTTCAAGCACCAAAACTATTTTAAATCATTAGTTTAAGATCAGATTTACAAAAATCTCATTATTATAGGCATGCCTGATTGTGCATCACAGCTGCTATGTGGCATTAATTGTAAAGATCAGGCGGTGGGCTTTGCCCACCTAGAAACAACACAGCATGTCCCTCCCCTTGGTGGTCAATGGGTGTTGGGGTGCCCCGCTGGGTTTTGCTGGCACAAAAATAAACAACGCCTGGCACTACTGTCCCAGTTTGATGTCCTCCAGGTTCACATCATCCATGTAAATGGAGCAGGCTGGTGCCACGCGAGGTGGTGGCATTGAGAGGTGACCACCAGCCACCTGGGTTTTGGGGGAAGCGTTCCCTTCCATGTGACCTGAGTGCAGCTCCACTGTTTGAAATAAATTAGTGGGTGTTAATGAAATCAGCAAAGCACCTCAGACTTTAAATATAAAGCAGTGCTGCTTTATTTTTAATGAATGCTCAAATTAATTCATGGGCAAGATGAGTTCAAAATGGTCATATGGCAAACACCAGGAACTTATTGTAGGTTTCCATGAACTGAGCCGAAACATGAGCTGGCGTTTCTGGGATTTTTTTAATTATTATTATTATTATTGTGATTATACCAGAAAGGGAGCAGGAACGAAAGGCGTTCCAGCCCCAGGGAAAGAGTCCTGCAAAGCGCTCATACAGAAAATCGGTGCAAGTCACATTGCCGCTGTATCAGCCTCGCAGAAAGGCTAACAGATGGTCAGCTAGTTTCAGTACGCAGGAATAGGAATTTCCTCTCAAATATTTTGTGAGCTGTCAGGTGGCATTCAGCCTTACAGGCACTGCTAGAAACCAACCGGCTCAGCAGTACGCATTTCACTTTGTCTGCAGTCAACAAGCTCGGTCATTTGGGAGCGAGATGCTGCCGTGCAGCTCCTTTGGCTTCTTGTGGCTAGGAGAGCAGCAAGACACTACGTTAACTGCAGTAAGTACCTGCATACATTTCATGCAACTTTTATCAGCCTTTAAAACGTGCCTGTTCTCCTTTATTCTAAAAACGTGTAAGAGCAAACTGCAGTTCTTGTGGACTTCTTAGCTTGTCGTTGCTTGTATTATTTGTTAAGACACTACAGATGTTATTTGCAGCAAACTAATTTTCCGGTTTGGCTTGAGAGCTTCTTACATGCCTGATACATAGCAGCTACTGAAAAACTGTACCATAAATACATAGATACAGCACCTGGCTAGGTAAAAAGCTCTGGTTCTGCCTGAAAATGCTGTATGCTATTACAAAGGCTAATAGATGATTAGCATCCTAATAACAATAACACAGGCTATTTGGTCTTATGAAGGAAGTGTGAGTATTTAGTAAAGCAAGTACCTGCTACATCTGCAAATAGCAATTAAGTCCAGGCCTTTGACGTGCAGTAGTTCTCGGCAGACTTTAGGGAGGTGAGGCAGTCAGAGCAGGACAACGATGTGATGGACACATCCCTTGACCACCTCAGCTGACAAGTGTTTAATCAATTACAGCGATTAATTATTAGCAATAATTCTTACAATTAATTACAGACACACAATGTCTATTTCCTCAAAAATATTAATTATTAAACAGTATTAATAACACAAACATTTGCAAAACTTAACGTACCCTCTCTGATGGCGTTTCAAGCAATTTACTCTTTTACTGCTCATTTTTAACCAGTTTAAATAGGGCACCGGAAAAATGAGCCCATTTCAGACGAAGAGTCTGAAAAGAAATTGAGACATCTGCTGCGGCCCTAGGGCTAGGCACTTGCATCCTGCCTGAGACATGCTTCACAGCTGAAGAAGGTCCATTTCCAAACGAATGCTCCCTCAAGCCAGGCATAATGCTGATCACCGTAACAGACTACCAGGAGATGTGATGGCTAAGCAAAATCTGGGCATCGCAGCTACCAAAATTGTTTTTTTTTTTTTGGACTAAAATAGAAAAAACAAATAGTGAGCAACTTGGCAGCTCTGCTAGTAGCACACTTTATGAAAAGGGCAGCTAAGAAAGATTTAGCCAGAGCACAAATTTTTATGGTTATTTTAAATATGAATACTTACATGTGTACAACCAGTCTATCATAGATGATACTTGTTCTACGCCCAGCCATAAATTTAAACCCATAGCTATGTATTCGGGATTCTGTACACTCGATCCACCTGCAGACACAAATTCTGTCATGCATGGCACGTGTCATATTTAGCACGCAGGTCAGGATCAATTGACTCTGCAGACCTAGTGCCTCTGATGTGACTGAAGCACATCAGCCTGGCAGCCAGTGCTTAAGAGCTATTTGTTCCAGGGGTTTGGACTTCCAGCAGTCCAGTGTGAGCTACTGCTCACCCTGCTTGCTGGGCATACAGAAATGTGACCAATAACCAAAAAAAGAAAAAAGAAACACAGCAGTAATTAACGGGTAATGCAATAGTCCACCAAGAATGCAAGAAGTAGTAGAGCTGACATACAGGTGCCTGTTTTGCCTACATCTTTGCATTAGGCATGTGTAGCTGAAACAAAAACAGTGAAATGAAAGATGTCAAAAAGCAAGAAAGAGGTGGCTGGTCAAACTCAATTAGCGTGAGTGAAAAGTAAATGCCTAGATGCTGTGTGTGTCTTTGAAAATCTCTGACCTAAACTGAGAAAGAAATGTTCTTTGCATAACACACAGAATGCCAAACACAGATTTTGGATTCATCCATGAAAATGAAACAGATTATGTTACTATCAGAGGGAGTACGGTGAAGCACCAACCCTCCCATAAACCCAGATGCATATATACATACACAAATAAATCCCTGACCTGCCAAATTTCCTTAGCTGATGTAAACTGTTTTTTAAGATATTTCTATTACATGAGTAAACATCAATTCCTATATTTTTCGTCTACTGAGTGTAAGGATTTAAAGAAGACAAATCAAGTTTATTTTAGATTCCCTAAGGAAAAACAAACCCATCTGTCCTCACTCCTTCCCTGCTGTTTTACAATGTTCACTATTAGTTATTTCCAAAGCACACCTACATTTATCCGTATCTGCAGGAAGAACATTTATCTCACAAATATTCCTGTCAAATGTCTCTAAAATGCCAGCAGATAAATAAAAAAGAAAAAAAGAAAAAAAAAAAATGTTGATCCCCTTACAAATGAAATACACAGCACAGCAAAAGAATAAAGATGAGACCTAACCTGAGAGCCCAAAGCTGGTCCCTTTACACCTTTCATGCCTACAGGGAAGTGGAAAACCAGGTGTAATGGACAAGAGAGAAGTGCTACGGCCTCTTTAACTGAACAATGTCAGGCTTCTTATCATAGCAGTGCTTCTTTAGTAGTTCTGTGCTTGAAGGCATCCCAGCTATTTGATCTTTTCCCCTTCACAGGTGGCACACATAAGAGCTGAAGACCTGTACCACCTGTAACAGGGAGGCAGTCCCAGTACGGGAAGTCCTGCACACAAAAAGATGGTCTTTACATAAATTCCAAGGTTTTGCGAGAAGAGGTTTTTGAAATACAAGGAACCGCTATTTATTCTGGAGAGAATTCAATCAAAATAAGGCTTCTGAATTATTTTTGATTTTAATCTATGAAACAGAACAAACAATGAAAGGACAACCCATGTATTGCCTTGCTCTTTACCCCAATAGGACGTACCAATAAGCAAGGGACCACACGTAGCTTCATTACATATGAACATTTCAACAATATTTCAACTTTGTTAAAACTAACCTGGCCATTCGGACAGCATGCGGGTGGCTCTCAAAGGGTGGTGCTTACAGACTAACAGCCAGGAGCCAAATTACCTTTGGAAATTTCCTTTGGAACTGTTTTCACACGCACCGTCTCCCAGCTTCATGGTAAATCACAGCATAGTAAACTGTCATGGAGATCAGCATAACTAAACGTGGTAGAGAGCATCATCTACATGTGGACACAAGTTTAAGCGGCCACCACATGATCACAACCCGAAATTAGCACAAAAGCCCTGTGTTCTTTTAGGAAAAAAAGAAATCCATTAAATTTGAAGTTTATTTTCGAAGTGTATTATTGTTAAACACAAGGATTTGCACCAGCAGCACTGATGGAAAACCGTGAGCCTCAAAATACAATGGTAGAGTCTGCTTCTCTGGAAAGTTTCATGGTGGTGTCAAACCTACAGAACAGTCAGAGTAGATGCAGAAGTGTTTCTAAGCCCATTGCTACACAAGCAGGACTCAATCCAACATTTACAAATCATCCTGTACCGTGAACTTCCATTGATAAAGCACTATAATGCACTCTCTTAACGGTGGCTGCACATATTTCTGCTCTGGACAGCAATGGCTTACAACATGATTTCTGTCATGCTGTTGCCTTACGTGGTAGGACTTCAGTCTTACCCCTTACTTCCACTTGCCGCAGCTCACGCCGTACGATGTGGAGGTGCCAGCACAACACACTGCCATACCAGTCAGAAAGTGTGGAGAGCAGCAATGGGGTTGGCAATTGCATTTGTCCAAAGCTGCGCGCCACCCCTGGAGGCACACAAGCCTCCGAGGCACATCTCCCTTAGCTCTTGTTTCCACATCAGTGGTTCTGGTGACTATCTCAAGATGGTTTTGTTTAATACTGCATGGAGCTGTGCCATTTCATTAGTCTCAATGACAACATCTAAACTCAACGGTGCCACAGGGTCACGTTGCTCTGCCTTGACAATACAACCACAATTTAGCTGCTGTTCAGGATAATCCCATCTGTCTTTGCCAGACGAGGGTCCTCCTGGGGAGCATCCTGAGCTGTTGTTGTCTGCTAAAACTTGGTCTTGCAATGCTGTTTCAAGGTGGGTGAGAGACAAGGAGGCAGCTAGGCTGGGTAGGAAGCACCACACCACATCCATGCCACCTGTGATGCTCCCACCAGTGCCCTCAAGGCCACTCACGCCCAGTGGCATAGACACAACCGCTGACTTCAAGCTGTTCCCCATGTCCTGCTGATAAATAAACTGTCTTCTCAAGGCAGCTTCAGTGTGAAATAGGTGGGAGTTTGTAGATGGAAACTCTTTCCAGACAAGTGTGAATACGCTGGCCAAGGGAGAGGAACCCTGGGCATGTGAGTCAAGGGCAGCAAACAGAAGAAACACATCCCATAGTAAGGGAGATAAAAAATAAGGACTGTGTACCCAGACCTGAGACTTTTTCAATAGGATAAAGTAGACCAAGCTATTTATAAGAACTATTGCCATTAAAAGCACAGCCAGTGTATGGGAGCGGGTTGTAGATAAGGTGTATTTAGACTGTGCTCTTCTATTGTTGTTTTTTTTAAATTGTTTTTTTAAAATTCTTTCCAAAGAAAAAGCATTTCAATGAACCTTGAATGTATCACAAATTTCATGATAAGTACTCCTATTATATTGCCTACCCTACTTGGAAAACATAAATAAGTTTAACCAAGGCTGATGGTACATTTGCTTTCTATTTGGCTTTATTCTCAAATCACAGTAGTCTTTGTAATACCGACTGCGAACACAAAGATATATAAATTGTTTACATAATTCTTCCTTTTATTTGCTTTGATTTATTTAAAAACAAAAACATGCGACATCCTTAACTTTCACACCATAAGCAAACACAGACAAACAGCTTGCCTCCAACTTGAATTAAGTCCTATTTAAAGCACACCACAAGGCTAATTTCTCGTACTGGCAGCACAGTGATACTGATAACCACATTATGCTACTGAGCCCAACTGCGGGTTCCAGAGAAAACAAAACAGTTGAGGGAAAAATGCAACCACTTCTGAATAGAAGCATTCACGCTGTTCCTCGGGCACCTTTAATGAGCATCATTGTACGTGCTTTTGTAGATGGACGTGGTGTTGGCATTAACATTATCTTCTCAGGTTTTTGCCCCAGCAAAAGTTTTATTTTACCCTTGAAAAGACAAATGCTAAGATACCTCACCTTGCACTAAAAATTACTTCTACATTAAATGCACAAAAATTGTATCAGATTTCATTTTCTTTACTTCATTTTTCCATACTTCTTGCAGCCTGCAAGACCATAGGACAATTCCATCTAACCCTCAAATGACTTTCCACAGTCATGTAACATTACCAGGATTTTTCCCATCTGGCTCCTTGAGTAAACTTCTACAATTTAACCCAGTCTGCAGTGCACAAAACCCAGCAATGCAAGTTTCCAGGACCAGAATAACATCTTGTCTGTGTTTGCTCCTGCTGACACGGCAGTCCCTCAACCACTCCACTCTCAATATGCAGCTGCTGAAAGGCTTTGAGTGTACCCTTCATTAAGCATTTTATTATCTTATTCTTTCAAGTTTCAAAAATACAATTTGAAATGGAGGGTACCTCAATGTACACCAAATTAAACCTTTGCAAAGCTTCACAGGCCCAAAGCAGCAGCAGACCAGATGGTAAAAAAATAAAATAAAATGCAACCTGCCACCAGGATAGAGTTCCTTTCACATATGGTACTATGGTAGCTGCCAATCTCCACTGACAACATAAACAAAAAATAAAAAAAAAACCCTACACCTTTGACTTGGAATTAAAACCATGGCTTCATTAACTCCAATCAGTAAAAAGACTGGTCAGACACATCTCTCTGGCAATACACCTCCACTTTTAAAACATCTACTGAAACCAATGACATCTTCTACATACTTTTTTGTTGATACAGCTATAAAAATGTACATAAATTTAGGCCCAGCAACATCAGTGCCTGTTTCCATTTCATGCTGAGAATAACAGAAGGTGTGTCGATGGCAGACCCCTGGAAAAAGCATGGGGGCCGGGTTGTCCTTGCAAGAGGAAGATGCTGTTTCCTCCAGCAGCAAAATTTACCTTCCAGTTACTTCTAATGTGTTAAAAGAACCTTGTCACTGATCTTGTTTAAAGAAGCTTTGTGAAGCTGCCAAAGCATGCTAAAAGATGGGGAAAGTGGGGCCGGAGCAGGAGCCAGTGACATACAGACAGCAGCAACCTGTAGTTCCTGATCCCAGCCTGGTGGCACGCTGAGCACCGAGCTCCCCTGCACAGCTAATGTAAGCACGCCAGGCTCCTTGAGATTTACCTACATGAAGCGCTTTCCCTAGAGGAGGACTACAAGAGGTTTTACATTGAGTAAGGTAACTGCAGCACACACACAAGTCCCGGAGGGGAACCAGTCCCATCACTAAACTGGGAAAATCAGGTGCCGTGCCCTACAAATAGACTGAACGAGCTTGTGTAACTCACGTGAAATGCTGAAGGCAATGCCCCAGCAGTCACCTTCCAGAGTGCCAATTATTTTAGTGAATTTAAATAACAGAAAGCTGCCCCGTCTTTTGCTTTTCAGCAGAAATAAATACCAATTTATGCAAAGGATTTCATCATTTCTCAATTCCCACTCTCCCGTCCTTGCCTTTTACATTGCAGTGAACTTCTCTCCAACTGCAGTGGAAGCAGCTTACAGTAAACAGCAAAATACTGCTGTTGTTCACCTTTCAAGCTCTGATTCAAGCACCACCAGCTCTCAGATCCATGGGTAGCAGAAATTAAAGGCTATATTAGAGTATCAGAGCAACTGAAAAAGGACTAGAGAACAAGCTGCCAAAAACAAGTGTAGGATTTGGAACCATTCAGTACAACTCTACTTGGTTCTCGAGCCCTTTGTAGGACTGTAGGAATTCATGGAATACATCACAGCTGCAGGAGTAAACTCTCACCTTACAAACCTAAGAATTAGCATTTGAAAAGTCCTCCTTCATATTTTCTGTTTGCCAGCATAATCCTGTTGATGCGCCCTTGCAAAACACCTTATTCCTCAACCCCCCCTGCGTGCCTGCAGCACGCGCTGTTTTCACACAGTGACGATCCCATTAGCCTTAACCAAAGTGTCATCAATTTGCTGCAAAACTCAGGCTGTGTACTGCAAACAGATCAGGCAGGCCTCCTCCCCAGGGAATGCACATATTGCGTATTGCCAGCTATATATCTCACTTTGCACCTGAATTTGTAGCTGAGCCCACGGAGCCCGGTGCAACCCTTCGACAAGATGCATGGCAGCAGACGTGATGATCTGAAGTCCTCGCTGCTTCCTAAAAATGCCCTGTGGCAGATCTCAGGAAAGCAGTGGTTGCATAAATAAGGAGAAAAAGCATACCCATCATGTTTCCCTGCCTTTTCCCTGCTTTTTGAGCCTATTTCTGAACAGCAAATTTACTTAGAGGAAAAAAAAAAAAAAAAAAGACTATTGCAGAGCAAGCTAATTTTGAGCAGAATGACTACGTTTTTTTTGTTTGTTTGTTTATTTTCAGTTTTCCCTGTACTTCACTTTTCAAAAGTCTGATGCACGAGCAGCATCAGAAGAGTATTAGGATGAAAACTCCAAACCTGAAGGAATCTTCACAGAATCTCCTCTTAAGAAGAAGGCAAAATAAGTTCACAGTCAGAGGAACTGAGATAAAGAGAAGCCCACAAAGTGGTGTGGCACAGCTGGGAAGTTGCTCAGCTTCACTACTGCACTACATCTGGTCGTTGTTACTATTAATACTCCTTTACAGAATATCCTACTCACACGGGACTTTGCAGATAAATCCAGGACCTTGGCTTTCAGGTGTTTATGGTCTAACTTACACAACAAAAATAACAATGTTAACAGGTACGTATGCTGTGAACATTGGAAAGCAGGTGAGTAGAGGCGGCAGCACAGCGAGCTGAAGACACTCTGTGTGAGGGCTCTGAAGAACCATCACTGGATGCCTTCCTTACTCTTTCAAATGGGTGAGTTTTATAAGCTTTTCTCAGAAATGGACTTCACATAGCTGACACACTCTTTATTTGGTCTTTTTTTGAGAGAGCCCAAGCCAGGTGGCTAAACCCAACTGCTGGAAAAGCTGCACAGTAATCAACACAACTTCTAGTGAAGACGCATCTCCCTTACTGTTTGTCCGAGGGCCTTCTGGAGCAAACAGACAGTATTATAGGAACCTGTCAAGTAGGATTCTCAAAGCAGAACCAACTCTATTGATCTCTTTTTCTCAAGCTAAACATAAGCAGAAGGGTCCCACCCACCAAGACTGTGTGCTGAGAAGGAGCTGCTAGGCTGCCCGACTTCCTGGGCCTCCTCCTGCCTGTCCCATGCACATGAAACCTCTCTGCACCTATGGAAGCAACAGTTCATGATGTTAGAAGAGAGCAGTCATTAAGAACCATGTGTTATTGCAGTGCAGTAACATCTCTGCCTTTATAAGGCGAGATTTAGGACAAAGGCTAGCTGAATGTATCCTGTAAACACCACAGATAGATCGGTGTCAGCATATCGTGATTAACTTTTGTTGAACTACCTCGAGCACTCTTACTTTATAACCACATACAGGAAGAGCAAGACTGTCTTTCTAAAAGCTGACAGTTGTCAAGGTGTGTGTATTTAGAAACAAAATCATTCAGTCAGTGCTTCTTGTGGACTCTCATGCTAGAAAAACTCAGTAGAATATTAGTTAAACATACATATAAAAATGCTGTTAAGAGACATTTACCTTCATTTAATTCTCTATATCCAGGATCTACTATGAACCTAATATCGCTCAAAAATACCACAAAAGTATTGCTTTTTTTGTAGCCTTTTAAAATTACTTCTTAAGTGTTGACTACTGTTGTGAATCAAACAGAAATATGTACGGAAATTGTTTGTAGAGTATCAGTTACAATGGGCTTCCATAGTTTATAGCCCTCTTGTTAATGTGAACAGCATGACAAAGAAGAATGCATTTCTTTTCTAAAAATTAACACAATGGCCATCGGATTTCCAATAGTCACCATAATCACCATTCCTCTTTTGCTGAATTAAGAGCACATTCTGAACTGAATTAAACCCAGAGCTTTTATAAAAATTAATTTGAAACCCAAGAATGGCATCGGCTTTAGCCATCCATTAGCATGCTTGTGTTGCATGTGAAAAATACTCTTCAAATTTCCATTAAGGAACTTGAGAATTTATCCTCCACGCAGGGGCTGAAACGCAGCACACCTATAACCATGCAGAAGTAGAAGCCCATTAGCGGTTACTTTCATCATCCATGAGATCAGCTGTCAGGAGATCACAGGAGAGCAGGGCAAAAAGCCACGCAAAGGAGAAAAATATAATCGTTTGTAAAATATTCCCTTTTATGTCATACCATGCTCACTAAATAATTAATTACAAATACATCAGCCACTGTTAAAAGAAAAAAAAATAAAAAGAAAGAACAGGGGGAAAAAATCAATGAAAAGCTCCAAAATGACGTTAATAAAAAAAAGTACAAGAAGGACTGCTGTTCAAAAATGCGCAGGTTAAATGCTGAAGAAAGCACTGCCAGGAGCAATCGCCCGCAGGCATCCCAGGCGTGATTAGTGACTTAGTGCCACAGAAACCGCTATGATGAAGAAGCCCTGTGACCTGAGCATCTTGACACCAGGAGCTAATTGCAAACCATGTAATCGCCCGTTCCAGATGGCTCTGTAGCACAAAGCTCCACTGCCTGCTCCCAGCTCTTCCAGAGCAATGGCACCACGCCGGTCAGAAGGAGCCTGCATTCATTACTCCCCTTTGTCAGCATCACCTAAAATTGCTAATGGTTTTTGGATTCTATCGGTAAATAAAAATTTCCATTAAAATGCCTTGGAGGAAGCACCGTTCCTCTCGTTGAAGATGTGAATTACAGATAAATACCCTGCCTATTAAAGTGATTTTCTGTGAATGCAAAATAAGGTTTTCAACAACTACTGCGCATAAAATATGAACGTCTTTATTCTGGGAAGAGGAAATTGTTGCTGTGGAAGAGTCACTCTCCTTCACCCCCTCCCGGGCCACAGCAGAGACAGGCACTGCTTGTTGTTGAGATTTCACATTGCCACAGATTGATCTCTTCCACGTTACGTGTGAGACAGCTGATCGCTTGCTACCTGAAAGGCAACCGTACGGGCTGCAGAGCCTCTGAAAAAGGGAAATGGCTCAGACAAGAGAGTTCACAGTGGTTAACCTCCTGGAACACATTAGCTACACCAACTCCCAGTTGCCCAGACTAAACAACCCTGAAAACCTCTTGATTTTATTCACTAACAGGAAATGATTCAGATATAGTTCTGCAAAGGCAGTCAACAAGAAGAGGTAAATTACACACACTTGCTTTACTACATTTTACTGTAAAACAATCAAGAATAAAAATTATTCAGCTCTGGGGTAATTTCTTCTTCCTTCCTTCTTTTTAGTGTTTTGCCTTAGGTTAGTATATCTAAATATACCTTGCGATGTGTATAAAACATATATCCTACAGACTCCTGACGGAGCAATGCTTCGCCAAGTGTGAAACAGAGACGTAAACCGGCATTTCGTACAGATAAGGATGCCTGCTTATAAATAATGCTGAAAACCAAAGTGCTGCAGGGGCTGGGGCTATGAACAGAAAGACTTTCTTTATCCTTTAAAGCCTCCTCTTCATAAGAGAGATTTATTTACCAACATAAATGTTACACATGCATCACAGAACCAGAATGTAAAAGGATGAAAACCTTTTTTGGCTCCACAACTCATCCCAACTGCTCTCTGAAGGGTAACTATAGTCACAAACACAAATTTGCCTATCTCTTTTCAAATTACATCATGCTGGCAGTAGAAGAATAGTCCCGGTACTTGGAAATAAAGTCAGCCTCCTTTGTCCTACATAGATCTGCACGACTGAAAGGGCCAGCCTTCAGGTGGCACTTTCCATGAGAAGGCAGAGGGAGAGTTCATACATTTTGCAAAACTTTAACTATGCTGGCTCTATATATACTTACTGCCCCACAGAGAAGCAGAGGAATGATATTGGGGATGAGCTGCCAGCATTCTTGCAATTTTTGCTGGTCAAACAATACCTAATATGTTGACTCCTTCGTTATCAGGCACCTGGAGCACTGCTGTGATCAAGGACAAGCTATAGACCTAACAGCCTCTCCCTATCAACTCCAGACCTTGTTGTTGCAGACTACTGGCAATTATTTCCCATTGTCCTTAATAATAATAATTTTTTAAAAAAGTCCCAAAGGGCCTAGTAAAACCCCTTCACGACCCATCACCGTGCAGGGCTTTTTTAAGAGCTTCAACCACATATTTACACCACATGTGGCCAGCACAGACGGGCTGAATCCATGTTCAGGATGGCTCCTCTCCTGAGGCAACTTCTGGAGCTTCTCGTGCCAGCAAGACCTACCTAAAAGGGGTAGGGGCTGGTTAAGCAATTAGCCCTCAGATGTAACTCCACGGGCTACAAGAGGATAAGAAAGCAGCAATTTGCCTGGTCACATGCTGAGGCTTGCTGCAAGGTCGTGGGAGGAGGCACCTCACAAAATGCCAGCTCCGTGGCAGTTTTAAAATACTGGTTTGGCAGTGTCCAGCTTCCCACCACTGAAGCTGGTCAGGATGCAGCCTGCACACACCCGTGCTAAACCCCATGGTGTGTCCGGGCTGTCATCCTCTGTTCCCACATTCACGTCAGATTCCCAGCTGGGAGAGATGCTCTCCAGTGTATCAGCGTATGCTGTTTCCTAAGGAACCCTGGAAATTTTAATGACAGCTTTCCATGCTGTTCTAGGAACCTATAAATGGTAGCAGAGCCCTTCCTGCTCTGTTACCTTTGAGTTTAGGCCCTATATTGATAAAGAAGTGCCAGTGAGTAGCTTGCGGCCTCTGCTGAATCAGGGTACATGAAGGCAACTGGCTCCTGGCCCTATCCAGAGCGGCCGTTTTGTTGGACGTCTTCTCCCACAAGAGGAGGCTGAAGGTGATGACCACATGGACCCTCCAGGTCCCTTCCTTGCAAAACCACATCCCCTGAGAGCTGTGGCAGTGATGGTGGCACCCTCCTGGGAAAAAGACCTTTGGGGACAGAAACAATGAAGCCTCAGCAATCTCTTATGCACGTGGCACAGGCTCGGTTGGGCACCAGAGGCCAAGAGCACTCCACTGACTTACCCAACTTTCAAGAGGAATAAGAGGGACATGTGGATCAGCAGGAGGCACCAGAAGGGACCTGGCATGAGCACCACAGCTGGGCAGAGGGAGGAGGAGGAAGCACGGCTGGTCACCCCTCACCCAGCCAGCCTCGGGGGACACTGGTCAGCATCCTGGGAACAGGGCAGGGAAGACGGCAGCAGCACTCAAGCGAATGCTGGCACTCCCCAAAGGCTGGTGTCTGGCGCAGGATGGTGTCATGGAGGGGCTGTTCCCTGCTTGCACAGGAGGCAAAAAAATGAAATTCAGGCACCACACAGAGAGGAAGGGACTAGGATGATGCTGCGGATGCGTGGTTCATCGAGATAGCGCCGCCCTTCCACCGCTTCCGCCACCCCTGGTGTGACAGCACCACGGCACGGGGCTGGCATCAGGACACGCTGAGCTGACAACAGCCTCAAACGCACAGAAATGAATGACGACTGGCCTCAGGGGGCTACTGCCGGGCTGCACCTAAATGAGCCTGGTTATTAGAACAGCAGACCCTCCAAGTCACGCTGTTTGCATCTTGCCTTTCCCTGGCACATCGAGAACAATCCCTCTGTTCATCGCCCTCCACCTGTTGCCAGCTGTAAAAGTTTAGTGTTCCTATTTCTAACACAATTGTAACGTAAGAGCAGACAGTAAAAAACAGTGCTAAAACCAGTTCCTCTATTTTTACATTTGTTTCAGACTGGAATTCACACAATTTGCTAACCATATGCTTTATGGGACTTACCAGTCCTGCAGGGCTCACAGGACTCATCAAACCTAAAACTGAAGAGAATACTTGCTTTTGAATTCTGCAACACTTATGTTTTCCTATAAATCATGGCCTCGGCTCCCCAGCTGCTCATCAGAAGCCAGGATTTTTTCACACTTGCAGCACTTACGACTTTAAGAGACATCCACAGCAAGTACTATTGTGGGATGGGTTACCAAAAAAAAGAAGGCACATCTGTCAGAGGTAGCTTTGATTATATTTTTTTTCCGCAAACACAGCAATCCAATCATTTTGCCAATTGTAGAAGCTGTGTCGATATTTGAGAATAACCTTTATTTCTTCCAACCAGAACTTTCACATTATATATCCCTTCCTTATGAATACTTCAGTAAGTAGGCCATATAAAATTGAAGACACCTGTGACACTTGTACTGCTCATCCTCCTTGCAACAGCTGACAAAGAGCAGTAACCCTGAAATTATATTTTATCATCCTGCTTATTTCCAACCCCTTCAGCTGCTCTCCCATGAATTAGTGAAGTGAAGGACTTCAGCCGTGTTCTTAAACAGTTCCTGACATGAGGACACAGGCCGCTGCAGCACTTGCTGCCTTCTTCTAAATAGATGCAGACAGGTACAGCCAGAAGAGAGTCCAGTAGCTGCACAGAGAAAATTAACTTCAAGTCAGCTGTTTCTTTCTGCGGAGGACACATCAGACACATGCTTAATTGAGAACATGCTGCCATAGTTAGCCACAGGCAAAAATGCTTTAACAGAGCTTAACACAAGCTGGCATTTAAAGCCTCTGCTGAGTTGAGGCCCTAGGTGAGCACCACATTTGGGAGCAGGGAATTCCTGTCAGAGTACCTGTGTTTGCAATGGGCTGGTGGTAGCTGCTTTCCAAACCACTCCTGAAACACTCTGTTTCCAACATCCTATTATCAACTTCACTTTGGAAGCAATGGATTTAATTTAGGGAAACACTTCAGCAAAATGCATGGGCTGCGTGTCACTTCTGTGTTCCTTCAAGATCTGTTTCCTTCCTACGTTTTGAGAAAGCTCATGAATACCTATGGGAACAATAGTTATGAACCCCATATGCTTTGAATACATAAAACACCTATATTTGAGTCTAAAGCTGTTTGGCAAGCCCTTTGTGTTTCTGTTTCTGAGGAAAACTGGGCTTTGTGACCCCTCTGTTTATCATATTCCACTACTCAATACTACTGACAGCGACGGCTTTCTTCAGTGGTTTGTGATGAGCCTTGCCAAGTTAAATAAAGGGCTCCCTGCTATTCATCAGCTCTACTGAGGTCTCTTATTTGGCTGAACCTGTTTGTCAAACAGCTATAATAGCTATAAATACTTCAGATTAACTCGCAGTAGCCCCAGAGCAAAGACGAGCTATAAATTTTCAGGACAGGTGACAATTTCCCGAGTCTGAAGAAAGAGTCTCTCAGCTAAATGATGGGAGCGATGGCTGCACTCACTTCCCAGCTCCGCTTTCAGTCACGGAAAGCACAGATGTGAACATTAAAAAGCACACGCAACCAAGAAACTACCTAGTAACATCCTTTAGAGTTTAGCAGAGGGATGCAATTCCCAATTATGAAAGAGCAAGGGGTCTATAGTTTTAAGGACTGCTTACCTCTAGAGCTATTCCATGGCCAGGAACCTAATGTCATGGCTTCACTGACATGACCAGGCATAGCCAATGTTGCACTGAAGGGTTTGTGGTTCAGTACCTCTGGACACAGTCCTGGTGGACCTGCCTGAGCACAGGGATTAGACTAGGTGACCTCCAGAGGTCCCTTCCAACCTCAGCCTTTCTGTGATTATTTAATGTACGAGCAATGCACAGGGACACACTCCTCCTATTCACACCCAGGTCCTCCTACACAGCCCTGGCAGGAGGTCAGCTGCTTTTCTGGCACATTTTCAGTACTTATTTGCAGGCACCCATTAAGGACCCCTTTGGCTGTTCTCATACTCCAAGTGTGCTTGTTCTTCAGTGCATCCAGGAATCCTGGTCCCCCAGGTACAACCTGGCTGGGCCGAAAACCCAGGGCACATCACCTCCTCCTCCTCCTGATCCTTCAAAAAATGAACCCGATAAGATGTATTGAATGTGGTTAATGGTATCATTTGCTCATAACCCATCTAGCAGGCTTGAGTACTTTAAATAAGCAGACAGTAGAAGATAATTTTAGAAATTTTAATAATATACATAGCAGCTTAGCAAAGTTATGTATAAAAGTTACAATCTGTGTATGCCCAGCTCAGCTTTAATCACTTCAGTAGGAAATGAGACAATCAAAATATGATTCAGAGCATGGACACAAGCCAGGGCCTTTCCATGGGCAAAGATGAGAAAGCCAGATTGATCACAAACAGACAAGAGAGAGATTTGCGTGCCTTGTAAAGAAAAAGCAATAGACCGTTCACATGAGCTACAGAGGAATTTGTTGATCTTAACAGACAAACAATTCCGTATCAGTGACATTGGTTATTTTGTAAGGGTAAAATAACAATGCTTTATATTGAAATAAATTGTTTTAAATTGAAATAAATACAAAAACAAAAGGAAAGCTTCTCTCTGAGGCAGCATTCCTCTAGCAATGAACTTGTCACGGACATTTCAAAATTCCCATCCGCAGAAACTTAAAAATGAGTTCAAGCAACAGCGACATTTCTTTCTTTATGGACTGACCACTTGCTACCAATCTTCAAAGAAAAATACAGGTCTTGCATCAAAACATTTATATTCTTCCTTGTTTGCTCTCCCTCTTGTTGTGGGATCCGCTTGGCTGTCTGGTGGCTCGCAGCTGATGATGTGGCTCCTTTGGACCAGCCCTGCTGATGGACATGGTATTTAAAGGCTACGTGCAGCACAGTACTTCTGGATGGCAAATCCTAGCCCTTCTAGAGGGATAGGTGGCAATCTCATCAGGAGCACTACCACAGGAAACCTGAGCAAGCAGCAGAATAGTTTCATTCCCTCCCTTTCTGGGAGGATTTCAACAGGAGAGGGCGGTGCAGGCACAAACGAACATCTCCCAAGAAATAATTATAGTATCCTTAAGCATAGGTTTCAGTGAGAGACACTACCTTGGTGCCCCTTCTTCTGGCTTTTCTGAAGGACTGTGTACACCATGGGTGGAGTTTACTCCAGGCAAGTACTGATTTACACCAAGGTTATATACTTTTACTGTAAACACTGACATCTGTTAGAGGAAAGAAACTTCTTGTATTTTTTTTTTTAGTGTTTTTCTTTTCCCACTTATATTTGCAGAAAAAAAAAAAAAGATTTTAAGGGAAAAATACAGGAGTCTGGGAAATATTATAGTTTTGATGTGAATTCTTATCTGGGCCTTTTTTTCATTTTACTCATCGGTTCTCTGGCACTGGCAATAACCTCTGCTACCACGGATAAACAAAATGTACCACATGGTTCATATTTTGTAAACTCACTAAACGCATCCAATTTTCCCATGGAAGATGTATCTAAGAGCATCCATTTCCTACATTGGACAAATGTATGGGGAATTCCCCCGTATTTTATCTGCTGCAGAAGGCACCAAAAACAAGGATCACATTTCAAGTCCTCCGACCTTCCTTGGAAAAAAAAGATAGATTTTCTTTTTCAAGCCTTCTTTGAGGGCTAAGGAAGAAATGGTAAGACCGAAGAGCAGCATCCTCTACTGGAAGCCTCCCAAAAGGCAATGAACAGCATTCAGAACTCCTCGAGGAGCACCAAAATGTGTACTCAACGGATGCAGTATCATGATTTCCATGTTCTCCATCTTCTCCAGATATGGAATGATTTCTTGTAACATTATAAAACAAAGCACTGTTTAGCAAGAAAAGTAAATTGAAGCTGTGCTTCATCTTTTTCCTTTGCCAAGACAATGGAGCTGTCAGTAACGCAGCCTTGAATGTGTTCATTTTCACACGTTAACCCTTTTAGCCCTGCAAGTATAACTTGTCTTTTTGTCTCATGGGGGAGAAAGTACATTTTAAACTTCTGTAATACTGGAGAAGGGAAGTTGTAATTAAAGGTCTACTTGTATATGGGCACAAATAACCCTCCCTAAAAACAAAGAAAGACCTTTTCAAAATTAAAGTTATCATGCTGAAATTACTAACATAACTCCTGGGAAAAATGCATAATCTTTGCCTAGTAAATGCCAAAAAGACTAAGTGAACAACGTTTAATAAATATTATGTTTTCCTTCGAGTTCATACACTTAGTTAATCACGCACTGATAGGTGAAAAATGTTTTCAAGATTTAAAGATCGCAACAGTTTTCAATCTGAACTGGCACTGTGACTTCTGTGAAGGTCTGCAATGTTCCTTCCTCGGGACGCGAGCCAGCAGGAGTCGCTTGGAAGAGATCTCGGATCAACAGCGCTTTTACACAGCTGCCAACTTCTATTCTGCTCTGCGTCTTTTAGGGCAACCACTGTTTCATTCTGCAGAGTCGCGTGCCCCACAGCATGGGGACAGACACCCCGGGGAGGGGATGCAGCCTGCTGCAAGTGGGTGAGGTCTGGGGTCACCTCTGCCACCTGGGCTGTAACCCAGCCTTCACCCAGGCTCTCTGGTACTCGTTTTGGGGCATGGGAGGCACTTTTCCTGAGTGCCTGGGCTGGGGACACACTGCAGGGAACCCACCGCATGATTCTCACTGAATCAGCATCAGTTCAGTATTTGCTGTGACCCCACAGCTCAGTGCATGGCTGATATTTCAGAGTATCGGTATTTTGGTGAGCGTGGGAGAGGAAAATTTGCAAGTGAAAATAGAGAAAGCAGCAGGCCTTGCCCCTGTATTTTTTGAGGCATCCCCTTTCAAGTCTGACTGTGAATCAGGCTCGCTTTGAATCAAACCTTGGGCTCTCCCAGTACCAAAATGGGCACAGCAAAAGTTGTTTGCATCACCATTTGTTTGTCACGCTTTGCAAGCAGACTGAAACACCACCTCAAAAGAAAAGCTGGAAACAGCCTTGACTACAAAGCTGCTACAAGTGTATCACTTTGCACAGGCGACTTTGCACCACCACATCCAGGCACAACCCAAGGACCTGCAGTCCATCTGCCCGCTGAGGGCAGTACGTTGATGTGTGGCATCCACCTGCCCCATCCTCTCCTCCCAGACCTCAAGGTGCACCTGCGTCCCAGCTCCAGTGGTCCTCAGCCGTAACTCAAACTTCTCCACAAGGTCTTTTACCTTGGGACACTGGTCCTGGTCCAGCCAGTCACCCTAATAGCCAAATGTCATCTTCTGGCAAAACAGTAATGAAAGCAAGCGATGAGCACAGTTGTACCATTAGGCAGCTATGTATGCAGTCGCTGTATTTAAGAGTAGCCACTACCATCCAGGGAAGGCAAATTAATTATTTAGATATATTTATAGGATTTATAAACCTACCGAAGGCAAAGCTAGTTAATTGAAATCCTGATAACAGATTGAAGCCTATGCTAGATCCTAAAGTCTTTATTAAATAAAGCCATTAAGGAGGATGATAATCCCTGTGGCCTTAAATATGAATAAGGTGCAATGTAAATAATAAAAGGCAAAAATCCAATTTTCATGCAGTGAACTTTCAAATACTCCACTGTTTCCATTAAATTACCTTTTATTCAACATATTGTAATGGCACTGAGGGCACATCAGGCTTCCTTGTAATACAATTATTGTTCAGCATAAAAACTGGTTTTTAACTTGAAACAGCAATGCAAAATATTTTATTTGGCTTCCCTGATATATCAAGTGACATGAAAATTGAGAAGAAAAGCTTCAGAGAGGCAATAAATGAGAAAATAAGCAAAGGAAAAATAAACACATGCGAACAAAAAAGACCCAGAATATGAAGACAAAAGAAAGAAACAGGGTACACAATAGTAGTTTTCCAGTTAATTTTACAGCAATTTACTAGTAGGAAATAGAAGAGGGAAACAACTTCAGTAACTGAAGTAACTAAACTTGGATATAGGCCAAATGAATCCGTAGTACACAGTGAAGTAGGTGAAGCTCGTCACAGCACTTTCAACCAAAGCAAAACCTGTTGTGACATGTCTGTTACGCTCTTTCCAAACACAAATACGATGACAAGAGATTGAAGACATCAAGGGCCATGGCAGAAGAGCCCTCGAGCCTGGTCTCTGTCCAGCTCTACCCTACTGCTAGGAGGCCGCTCCGTGCTTATCATCTAAAGGGGCAGCACTAATATTCACTATTTTCTATAAAGCTTTCTGTGGTGTTAAGAGACATTAACATTAAATAAAAATACCTCAACTTATTAAAGAACTGAAGCTGTAACATAAGGTCAAGATTTTACTATCACTGTTCAGAAACTGAATATCCCTATTGGGAAATTTAAACAATCCATTAAGTATGAAACTACACTGGCGTTGGCTGTTGAACAATTTTTCCACTCTAAACCTTTCTGCAAATCAAAGGAGTTCCTCCAGCATGGCTGTGATGAAATAAAGACACAAGGATGACTGCATATTTATTCAATTCCATATTCAATCTGGAAGCAGTATAACCAAGGAAACCCTCCAACACAAAAATGCAATTTTCCTTACAGCATCCTCACTGCATCACGACAGCTGAGGAATCAACAGCAGAGCTCCTCGTCAGCTACTGTAGCCTCCCAAAACACACATTTGTATGTTTTGCAAGATTTACTTTTCCCCGCTCCCTGTCTGTCGCTGTGCGTGCCAGGTCATGTTTTTTGTGCCCACTTCTCTGGTCCATCTCTGCCCCAGCACTGCTCAGGTGCAAACGGGCAGGAAGGGGCTGGGATAGCTGAGGAGCAGCCCTGTGGCACAGCCCTGCGCGAGGGGGCTCTTGGCACCCAGGGGTCCAGGGACAGGCAGAGGGACAATGCTGAGTGGCCACTGGGGGCTCACGAGGGCACGGAGAGAGCAAGTTGGCAATAAACAAGAGGGAAAAGGCAAACCTGCTCATTGCATGCAGAGCCAAAACCAGGTACACCTGTCAGAGCCACAGCGAAGCAACAGAGCAATTTCATCAACACAAACCGTAATCCTGAATAATATTTGTACCAGGGCAATGAAGCAAATCTATCCAAATGCTGTTCCTCCAGTCTGTCTCACTAGGAAGGAGACTCTTCTCCTCCAGCAAAATGGGTCTGTGGAGGTGCCACGATACTGCTGCTTGCTGCAGCAGTGATTTCTCACACCTCCCACAGCAACCCAGTCACGGTCCCCGGGACTGCCTGTCCCCCGAGACTCTTCTGTGCCCCTGTGAACAGCTTTGGCATCTCAGCTCCTTCACGCTGATCTTCAAAATCTGCAGTCCCTCGGGCTGCAGGGACTGAAGGGGAGGAAGAGGTGGAAATAAAGTTAAAAAAATGAAATCAATTCATCCTTTCTGCTACAGAGAGAGGCTTTTGCTCTCTTACTATGTGCCTGGCAGCACTGCCAAGTAGCAGATTACTCACTTTTCTTCATTAATCACTGGAAAAAAAAAAAAGGCACTGAAAAACAAAACGGTGTTTGTCAGAAGTTCATTCGGACAAAGCTACTGAACAGCTAGGACATCAAACATTACAAAGGTCAACATCTCCCCGTATGATTGGGTCTGCAACCGTACAACTTTAAGAAGTGAAATATTGTTATTAGAAGCATCTTCTAAGGCTCTTCATCAGCCAAGGGTGCTCTTTAAAAATAAATAAATAAATACATAAATACATAAATAAATAAATAAACCTTCACCATCTTGGCTGAGATTCACTGGCCTTTACCTACTCACCACCAGTGAATCTGGGTTCCCAGACTAATGAGGCAATTTCAGGCTGGCCACAGCCTTTGCTGCACATTTGCCTTCTGTATATTCTACCAGCATGAGGAAGGAGTGGCTGATTCAATGAGCTGGCAGCGCTGCTTGAAACCGTTTGCTTTTCAGTCATGAGCTGACATGCAAAGGAAGCAAGTGTTCACCGAACCCACCTGAGCAGCTGAGGAACCCAAACTCCATCTGGTCCCCCACAACCTCTGATTTTGCAGGTGAGCTCTGACTCTTCTCACCCCAGCCCTGAAGTAAGAAAAAGTTTGCCTCTGATAGCTAGGACTAAATGAAATCAGCTTTCCTACATCGCAGACAACCAAGACTGATACTAAAAAAAAAAAAAAAAAAAAAAAAAAACAACACTCAAATCACAGTTTTCATAATCAGAGGAATTTATTCTCAAGTGACCAAATTGTACAGGAAAGGGCCCCTCTGACAGGGCAGTGTCCCAGCACTACACGAGTACCACTGCTGAGGTTATTTAAATTTCTGCTATGTAAAAGTCTAACTAAACTAACAAAAAGCACATTAAAAAGGCTGGAATAACTGGAGTGACCCCTGGAATTTTTGATGAAACACAAAGAGCAGTTGGAAAGCATTTTGCCTTGGGAACCTTCCCCCCTCCTGCCCTGTCCCCTCCTTGTCCCCTCCTGGCACCCTGTGGGTGATGGCCCATGTGAAGAGTGCTCAGAGCAAGTGGATTTTTAATTCAACAACAGACAGGCCCCAGCACAAGCACACAGGGCTTCCCCAGTTCGCAGAGGGGCAACACCACCCCAAACCAGAGTCCAAGGCACTCCCCAGATCTTTCTGACTACACTCACTGCCTCCAACCTGCAGCGCTGCCAGGGCACCTCCTCCGCAAACAGCTCCCCTCGTGCCTTCAGGATGAAGCAATCGCACGAGACCTGCTCCCACGGGAAGCCCAGCATCCAGAACGCTCCTCCCTCGTCTCTTGCCCGGCCTCGTGCTGCCTCTCGGCGTGACTAAGCCCCGTACAGTCACACCGTCACCAGCCACTGCCCAGCATATCCCACCCTGGCAGTCCTCGACCGCCAACAGCACCGGCAGCATTTCACCACCCACGTGCTAGAAGCGTGTCTCCTCCGTCCCGCCGTGCACCCACAGCACGGGGAAGCGTGACGATGCCTGCCTGAAAGCTGGGCTCTGCGCTACACGCTAGAAATGTGTTTGAAGGATTCAGATGTGTGGACGTGGCAGTAAGGGGCCTGGCCGAGTGGTGGGACAAGCCGACCTACCGTCAGGGTGACAGTCAGAGTTGGTGATCCAACACAGACAACTCTACGGTTCAGTGACTCTGATTTGGAGACTGACAACACCACAACATCCCCTGCCCATGCCTCCAGTTTTGAGGATGCATGCTGAGAGGAAAAGGGGGTGGGGGGCCCTGTGGATGCCTTCAACCATTGACAGGGTGCTGCAGGAAGGGGACGATGACACAGATCCCTTACGGGATCTCCTGTTCACACCCCTGACTCTGCAGGTTGCTCCTGGGGCTCCTGTTTTTAGTAACTTTTTAAAGGAGGACAAAACATTTTGGAGAGGATAGCCATCACAGAGCATCGCAAGGCCCGAGCTCCCTGGAGGAGCACCCAGCCCATTTCCTGCTCTCGTTCAGCCACAGGCCTCTTCTCAGCCCTACACGCAGCAGCAGAAGGCAGCAAATTTGATGCAATCTTTTGTAATTTTTTAAAAAATGGGACAAGCCAAAACAATGCTTAGCAGCAGAGATGCAGGCAGTACAAAATCCGTGCGAAACAAACATTAGGAGCAGAGAAACTGGAAAAAAAGGACTTGTCGCTCTCTGTACCTCTGCATCTCAGTGTGCTGCTGGGGAGACAAAGGGAGGAAGACACAAACCTTCCCCTTTAACTACTGATTTCCTGGTTTTCAAGGCTTGTGATGAGTGGGAGATGTCCGTTCAGCTCTGTCTGCTGAGTTGTTTTTTGTTAACAAGCACAAAATGACCTCTCCCTGACTGTACGATTATTACAGATGCTGAAGCCAGCTTAGCCCCTTCAGTCAGGTGTGCTAAATTATGTTAATAGCAATGACTACAGTGACAGCCTCGCCACTGAAATACATACTCAGATAAAAGCGAGACTGACTGCATATAGAAGGAAGTCCTGTGCTTATCAGAACAGATAAAATTCAAGCTTGCAAAAAATAGTTTCTCCCCTGCAGCATACCTCACAAGTATCAAACTTTCATTTTAGAAAATAATGTACTGATTTTTCATTATTAAAAAGGTATGACTGGCTCCGGCTGTACGTCAATGCGCGACTGTGAAATGTAAACAATGTAATTCCACTGTGATCTAACGGCACAATTAGCTACCCGGCAGAACACAATCAGCAAGAAAAAAATCCTTCTCATGGTTGTCACCTATTATTTGACTGTGTTTTATGACGCATACGTATGACTGTATTCTCCAAGGGCCTTGCTGTTATTTGTGTTAGAATGGAAGCGTGCAGAAGAAGGGGACTCTTCACAGGAAAGCTGCTGAATGAACAGTAGGACAGTCTCCACTGAACATGAAGGTCTCTGCAAGGGACAGCAGATAGACCAGTGCCCACCCCCAGTGCTACTGGGGGCTTCAGCCTCTGATTCTCATTTTTTTCCCATACAAGTGGGACCCCATCCCTGAAAAAGGGGTGCAACAGCAGCAGGAGCCATCCATGCACGTGCATGTCCACGGATTTGGACAGCTTAGCATCCCAGGAGGGACAGGTGCCCAGTCTCACGACAAGCACAGATCTGTATTTATGGTGTGCAGAAGGAGGCTGCCTACGTGAACACCCAGCATGCCTCCAGCAGCCACGATCTTTTACGTGGCACAGTGGGCACACGGCCAGAGATGTAGCAGGAGCAGCCAGCAGCCACCATGCCATGACACAACACACGCCCATGCCCATCATGTGGGGACAACACTGTACGACTTACTCAGCTGTAGCTGGAGGCAAAAAGAATGCCAGAAAGAGGCTTTTCTGTCCAACAGCTACAAATACCAGAAGATACATATATATACTACACACACACATGCATATTTACGTTTGTGTGTGTGTGTGTCTTATTTACAGATAAATAAATGTCAACTGAAGTCAACCTTCTGCTTCCCTCCACTTTACTAGGTTAAAATAATTAAAAATTCATAAATTACTACTATCATCGGAAATGAAAACATATTGATTTTCTTATAGGGATGACAATACAGTGAACTTGAAACAAGTTGCAAGGAAAGCATTTCAAGGCATGTAAGAAGGGAGCCCATAAAGCAGGCAGCCTGCTAAAAGCTATTTCAAAATGAAACTAGAAATTAAAAAGTAAATTCATAAAACCGTATCTTTTTACAGTAACTCACTGAGGAGCTTTTGATTTGAATTAGTCTGAAATTAATCCACAAGTAAACATGTTCAACAACATTTACCAAAAGCATCAGTCAGTAAAGTAAATACAATAGTGCCTGGATTTGGCTGACTTTTTGGCTGTCAAACAGAAGGTAATCAGAAGGCAGCACACCAGACCCAGCAGTGTCCCTTTCTTTGTGTTATCTTTACCCACAGTACATCCGCAACTGCACACTGAAAACTTCAGATCTCTCTTCCCCCCTGCCCATCTTGCACCTAAGCCCACGTTAATGATACATCAGCTGCAGCAATTAATGAACCTCTGTCCAGAAGGGGAAAGACTTTAACAGCTTAATGAGATAGTAATACATATTAAAATCAATCTTATTCAGATGATGTGTCTATTCTAGTCCTCCCTCTGAAAATAACTGAGACTGTAGGAGAAATGATTATTAGCATTTTGATAACAATCTAGCCAACCTCCTGTTAAAATATTTTTTCTTTATACCGAAGCTGGGATTTGTTATCTTGTGCAAGCAGACCATTCTAAAATTAGCAATGGCAAATTCATATTGGCTTGGATCTGATTTAAAAAAAAAAAAATATTGGGAACAAAAATTGATGATAACTTGACTGAATAATCAGACTCTCCTGCCTGTTGCTGTAGCAGCAGAGAGGCACTACAAGCTTCGAGGCAGAAGCAACATCTTGCCATAATTACCACTTTTGTACACAGAAAGGCACTCATTCACCATATACAGCATTAGAGTCACTTGTCTGATAAATCTTATTCCAAATGACAGCCAACAAAAGGGACAAAGTCTTCACTGACACAAATCCTTACGGCACTCCAGACCTCAGGGCCAAGCTTTGCACCTTCGACCTGTGGTCTCAGCGTGCAGATGAGTGACCCTGCACACCTCTGTGTCACGCGGTGTTAGACTACTGCCATGAAAAAAGCAAACAGTCCCATCCACCTCTCTTTTTGATCAGTGCATCCTACAGCCTCCCCCCACCCAGAATCCAGCTAGGGAGACTACTACACCTTCCAATTTCCAGCGACCCCTGGCAGAGGGGCAGAGCACGGGCACAGCCCCACTTTTGGCAGATATGTTCCCCTCGAGTGATTTTTCAGTGCCTGGCTGTGTAAACACTTGTGTCATCTGTACACAGGGTGCAATGCACAAGGAGAAAACATAGGCAGGGTCGGGCACAGGGAAAGAGGCAGTGGCTGCTGCTGGCAGCTGCCCATGGCTGTGCATCACCATGTGCTGCAGAGCCCGTCCCAGTTATACTCAAAAGACTGGGCAGACAGCGTTCTTCATTCCAGATGTTTTGCATTTTCCCTTGACTTTTTTTTAAAAAAAAAAAAAAAAAATGTCTTTTTAAGACCAAAAGTAATATCCCCTCCTTCTTTCTTTCCCCTGGACTGAGAGGCATCCCGTGTACACGTATCTTTAAATTAATGTTTGCTTGTTTTATAACAGAATAAAAACGATCAAATTACATGCAAAGTCAATTAAATTAAAGCATTGGGCATACACTGTGGTTGTGTTTTTTTTTAAAGCTATTCAAACAATTTCAAAGCTTTGTCATCAATTCTCTATCAGCAGAAGCAATACTTCCCACAAAGAGGAGGGAGCACGGTAACGGAGACAAACAAGCACGGGGAGCACAGCAGCACCCTCCTCACTGCCCCGAGCCACCAGCAAAAGGCTGGGGCTGTCAGAACCAAATCTGAACCGGTGGAAGAAAGAGGATCTAGGGCTGGTAAATGGGGAGGACCAGTTCCCAGGTGCAGCTCTGCGATGCACTAGTAAGACATTTTTCTAATCGCTTTCCACTCCCCTTTATTTTTTTTGTGTTTTACTTTCCCTTTTGCAAGGAGGTCCGGCCAGGAAGCTTGCAGCTGAAGGCCAGGACCGCTGCAGGCAAGAGGCTGCTGCTGTGTGAGGCTGAGGACGAACCAGGGGCTTGCAGTCAGCACAGCTCTTCCCATTCCGCTCTCCCCCAGCTGCAGAAGCGCAGCTGCTGTGGGAGCTGGGGCAAGTCCAAGGTCATGCAGCTTTCTCAAATCCCCTAGTTTATCTTCATCCAGGCTCTCATGTCCTATTAGGACTAATCTCGGGTTCTTCCCATGACAGCTTGCCCCAGACTGGGAAAACCTGTTGTAAAGTATCAGATTTTAACAAGAGCACATAGCAAACGCTAGCTAAAATTCAGGTCGGTATGTGATGAGTGACTGCTGGAAAGCTGAAACCAGGAGCATCCCAAAGAGCTTTGGTCCACAGAAGTCACCAAGCCCCTGAAAACAGAATGAATTCAAAGAGGTCAGCAATTGCAATGCTTAGAGATATTAATCAGAGTGAAATATTAGTTATAACCAGCCTTTCATAGCTTAAGGAGAGGCTCCTAAGGAAGGGTGATCTATGAGTTCAAAAGGAAGTGGCTTCCCAGTGCCACAGATATTACAGGTGGGTTGCTGGAGTGCCAGAGGGAATTACGGGTTTATTTGAAACTTAAGCAGTGACAGAGACAGAGATTTAAAAGAGCATGAAATGTTGGAAAAAATTGTTAAAGTAGAGAGGAAATTCTACATACAGCAGTGTAAAACCCATGACGTACTCAGACACACTGTTAAAACAGTAATCAGATTATTAATCTAAAGTTTTGAGACAGCAAGCTAAAATAACTCCTAGAGACCTCCCTAGCTCATAAAATTGTCCCCAGCATAAATAGCGTATTGCCGTAGCGTTTTATGGCCCACACAGACACAGCTTCGCCTAGCAGGGTCTGCACCGCACACACACAGCCTGACGCCGACCCGTGAGCGCGGGCACGACTGCGTTAGCAGCCAGCAGCTTCAGCCAGGTGGACCTGCTGGGCTCCTGGCCAACAAGAAGAGCCCTCCTGATCCCGAACCCATCCGACGAGAAGCAAGGAGCACCCGGCACTGTTACAGCACGTGCACCGAGCTCAGCATCTCCGCCAACCTCCATTCAGCGGCAGAGAAGAGCCCTAAGAGCTTCGGTGTACGCAGTCGGTGCTTTTTAATTTCTTACGATCCCAGCCCCTTCGGGAATAACTCTGCCTTTGTACAGCAGCTTGCACACAAGGATCAGAAAGCACACAAGGGTAGGTGAGTGCTACTGCTGCAGGTTTTCAGCTGGGACCTCTGGAGCTCGGCAGCTTGCGCGGCCTTGCTTGAGGGCCAGGCCCCGAACCACGCTCCCTCCTCCTGCTCAGGCCTCAGCCTCAGAAGCACGGCTCCCCAGAGAGCGAACAGCAGGAGGTTAGGGGAGCTGGGCAAAAACTGCCAGAATTAAAATGTGCACAGGCTCTCAGACTTGCCAGTCTGTACATTTTCTCTCGGAACAACCAGCTGCTGAACGGCGAACGCTGTCACACGCTATGCGTTACCACCATCCATGAATCATTCAGAGGGGTGACGTGCAGAGATTGAACTTAGCATCCACGTTTGATGGCAAGGGGAGGCATCCAAAGGCATGCCGCACTGACGTGGATTAACAGGGAGGGTGTCTCGGGGTAGTGCCATGAAGTCCCCCCCACAACCCCCTAACTCTTCCAGATGTGACTAAGTCGCTGCTGGTCACCCAAGAGCAGAAGAAAAAACCCACTGTTGACACTTACCCTTTTGGTCACCTCACCTTTTGGACACTCAGCTTTTTCAGTATTTCTGAAAAACGTAAGAGCTCAGTGAATCATGAATGTATCTGATTTAGCTCCTCAGCAGTCCCCTCTCCTCTGCTCACGCACTTCTGTGATGACTGCCTTAATTGCTGGGATTGTAAAACTCTTGGCTATATTCATTACAATACCCGTTACAGGCCTTACTAATCTCCTGCAATGAAACACATTTTTTAACCATCTGCAAAACAACACACACAAACACACACACACACACACACACACACAAAAGATCAGACTCCTTGATACCAAGAGTATGAGTCCTATATGAGTCCTATTTGGATGAGTTGATGAGAAAGCTCAATAGCTCAATCATTGGCCAGCAAAACTGTAGTACCAGAAGAAAATAAATCTGAGAAAAAGAATAAAATAAAGGTCAGTCTATTGGACGATGTATACTGTGCACTGCTAACAAGAAACAATCCTGCAGATTGAGTCCAAGATTCTCTTCTGCCCAAGACAATGTGTCCTACTCAACCCACTGGTGCTTACAATGGATATAGATGCATATAAACTCAGGACTTCATCTGCTTTCTCTTGACTAACTGTGTGGGTTATACACATAACAGAAGGTGTATACAATAACAAAATGTAGCGGTGGAAAACTACAACTTCTACTCCACAGTTGATCCACTATAACCTCAAAAACATACAGATGGTGTAGGATGAGACAGAGCTCTCATAAAAAGTAATGACTCAATCTCTCTTTCAGACAATTTCTGCAAATGGAGCGACTGAAAAGAGCAGGTAACAAACCACCACTGCTCGCTCTGCTTGTTAAGCCAAAGGTTAGTGACCTCCCTCCTGGGTTAGCAAATTGCAGTCAGTCTTCTGCCCAGACCTGTGAAATAGCTCTGCGGATCTCATATGTGGGAGAAGCACCCAGCGAAAGGCAGGGGAGCGCAGCCCATCCATCACTTGGCTGAAGCACTCTGACACATCATCTTCCTTATGGGCACATCTCAGTCTGCAGTTACCTATCCCACCTCCTGGTAATGCACCACTCGTGTATCTGTCACTGCGGCCATGCTCTCTCTTCTGGGAACACAGACACATCTTTTATAGGTTGCTTCGTTTTTATACAGATGTTGCTCTCAGTTTGTATTTAGGGTAAGCAGGCGATAAGCTTTGCACCTGGAGTGGAAGAGGACTGGTTTGGGAGGAAACTGCCAAAGACTTGAATGCATTTAGCTGTCTATCCGATCTTGAGAACTCCTGAAAAGATTCTAAGTGGTAAACTCCAACAATTCTTAAAAAAATAATAATAATAAATTAAAAACCAACAACCAACCCTTGTTCAGTAAAGAACCCAGATTTACCATAATGCCTCACCAGTCTAAGGGAGCCATTTACTTTGACAGAACCTGAATTCCCCCAGCAGTTCTACAGTGGTAATGGAAACAGAGGAGCCAATAAATTATAACCTTGTGTGTAATGCGACTACCATTATAAACCACTCTTAGCCTCCCGTTTTATCCCCCGGGGTGGTCACTCAGCTTCTGGATTTCCTTACTCTCATTCTTCTAGTGTGTTCTTTCAGCTTTCAGACCCTTTTATAAAGTCTATAATCATACTCTGCATTTACACAGTGTCTTTAAGGTGAACTCCCCAAAATGCTTTGTACAGTGGAGGAGCAATTGTTTTTGCAGGCTGAAATTAAGAGACTAGCTGGCTTATCAAGGGCACACATTGCTGCATGTCAGTGGAATCACTAATATAGTTGAAGACTGCATTTGTAGGGAAACAATATTTCCAGGCCTCTCACGCTGGAGATGCATACCACAGATCTGAAAGCACCTGCAGTCCTTCTGAACTATTGCTGAAGAATGGTCTCAGTCAGCTATCCGAAGAGCCCCCGTTGCAGTTCATCCCCAGTCCCTCTCACGCCACGTTTCAGCACTCTGGAGAGACTGAGTCCGTGTTAAACTACCCAAAAAGAACCACCCAAGTCCAGAGAAAGAAATACACCCCCCCTGGAGTTTCGCCAAATGAACGTGTTAAACAACGTTCATTGATTTTAGAAAATGCCATCTATGCAAAGGAGACTCCCCCGAAGTGTAAGATGTGCAGTGGCAAAACACAGACATAATAGCAATGCGCAAGCTGGCTCTGCTCTGTCTTCTAAGGTTAATTAAAATTCTCATTGAAACATATCCCTGGTGTGATTGTAACACATCGGTCTGAGGATCTGTGCAAGACTGAAGTCTGATAGAAGTGACCTTGGCTCCGTGCCACTGCCTTTCACAACTCGCAGTTTCCTTCCTTGCCAAAAAGCCCAGGACGGTATGTCCCATTTTATACACCAAGCAACCTACAATGAAAGGTATTAATTAGCAAAATAGTTGTGATTTGCATTTAAGCCCCAGGCAGCAAATCTACGGCAATTTTTGAAATTAATAAAAAAAAGAAGAAGAAAAAAAATAAAACACAGAAAGAATCACTTCAGCTCTCTCTGAGAGATCTAAGCTGTCAAAGACCAATGTAAGATTGAAAGGGATGCAATCCTGCCCTTCAGTGCCAGCCCCAAAAAGCCAAATTCTGGGCAGGTTCGTACCATCTATTGTTTAGTAAAGAGAGGTGCTGTACTCTGCCTCCAGCATAGCTCAGCAATCAGCTGTATCAGCAGCTCCAAGGAGGATTATTCTCCCCTGCTGCTTTTTTTAAAAGCAGATTAGTTCAGACTTTCTTTCACTGTAATGAACCTTGTAAGGATCAAGCACGTTGCATTGATTTCCCGGATAAAATTGCGCGGTCAGTCAAAAGGCTAAGCAAACGGTGCCTCAGAGCCACCCTGCCCCAGCAGACCCGCTGCCCCGCAATCACCCATTAGCCCCAGCAAGCGAAGGCAGCAGTTGTTAACCATAAAAGCCCAAATGCGATTCTAAGGTCACGTGTAGCTTTGCTTTCTATCAAATTCAGACGGATGGCAACCCACACGGAAACACGCGACAGGAGTGAAGTGCCACTCAATCAAAGTCAGAAGGCGATGGAACATTGATGGGGTTTTATTTGCCGTAGGAAACCTGCAGCAGCGGTTAGGGAAGCGACTTCTTAAAGCTTTCCCTGTTTATGGTGAAATAATAACAACTCAACTTGTCTGACAAATGGCACAACGGTATAAAATTACTCTCAAGTTCTCCCCCAAAGCATTTCCTTATAGGTGCACCCCCTGCGGCAACGAGGTCTTGAAGGCATAAAAACCAGAGGCTGTCTTGTGGGATGTCCACAAAACCTTGGCCAGGGTGCCAAGAAACCCTGCCTCTGCAACAGGAATCGTGCAGGTGCAGTAAGTCCTCCGCACAGACCCTACTTCCCGCCGAGAGGACTAGCTGGAAATCAAACCGGACGAAATTCAAGATGACAAGAGCTGTCTGCTGTGACAAAGCAGCGAGCCTAAGTCGAGTTGCAGTGCATGTCTCTTAAAAACAAACCTGAAGATCCCTGCACTCCAAGCAACCTAAGGCTCTAACCTTCCAGAAATATTACCGAGCATATTTCACTTCAGCCTCCAAAATTGAATTTTACGGAACAATGTATGGCATCTGCCATCATTTCCTGTAGGCGAAACTTCAAAACACCAGTACAGGTCTAGTCATTTCTCTCAGGAAAAAAAAAAAAAAAAAAAAAAAGGAAATGAATTAATTGAAACATCCACCATAGTGATACAACTTCGGGAGGAATCTCCGCGTTGACCTTTCCAAATCAAAAGCCTGTATGCTAAAGTGCGGCTCAAGCAGATCCCACCAAAGATATCAAAGAAAATTCAATGTATCTGCTATACACATTAGGGAGCAGACAAAGTTGACAGTGCTCGGAGTCTCCCTGCCCAAGTCTCCCAGAGGGGTCCGGCAGCCAATGTCACCCTACGGGCCGACACGACACGGGGCTCACGAGGAGGCATTGATCCCGGCCCCGCCGTGTCATTGCCACCCTGGGCACCGGTTTTAAAAGCAGCTGGGTTTTTGCCGGCAGGTCTGAAGGACACAACGCTCTGCCCTTCCCCGCACCGCACACCGGCACCGCACCGAGCCCCCCGGGCAGGGCAAAGCCGCCCCCCGACGGCCGCATCCCGCTGCACCTAGCGGGCTCGGGCAGCACCGGCGGGACCACGCAACACCCGGACCGCCTCCGCGGAGTCCCCCGGTCCCCCCCATCCCTCCGGGGGCTCCCGGCAGCTGGGGGACCGATGCCCGCGGTGCGCGGCGGCCGCCCCCGGGGACATCCCCGACGGGACGGCCCGAGCCCGGGCGGGCACCGGGGGTCCCGCTGCGCCCCGTCCTCCCCCTTGTCCCCGGCACCCACCTTTCCCAGCAGGGCGCTGCGGCTGGCGGCCGCCAGCTCCCGCAGGCTGGCGGCGGCCGAGGCGGCGGCGGCGGCGACGGCGCTGGGGGCGGCGGCGGGCTGGGGGTACGC
>CM021731.1:142883576-142945594 GCA_011075105.1 Heteronetta atricapilla | reverse complement strand
GGGGGGCGGCGGGGCACGGCTGTCCAGGCCGGGCCACCCCCGCTCGGGGGCCGGGGCCGGGGCTGCGGGCGGACCCCGCCATCCCTGGCGGCGCGGCGCCCCCTGGTGGGGCCGGGGGAGCCCCGGTGCCCGGCGCCAGCCCCGGTGCTTCGGCGCATCCCGCTGGAATTGTGGCCCGAGTCCCCACCCCGAGCCCCGCGGGGGCTGCCAGGCCGACGGGGTGTCGCTGGTCGCCCGCCCCGCTCCCCGTCCCCGTCCCAAAGGGGTGAAAGCGATCGTGAGCCGGCGTCCTGCTGGAGCCCGGGCTTTGGAGTTGGTGCCCCCCGTCGTGCGGTAACAACACGAGAGTGTTATAAAATAAGGTACAGCCGCTTGGATGTCCGGGTATGAATAGATCTCCCGCTCAGAGGCTGCGGGAGAAGCCCCGCTCTTCAGCTTCGCTTCTTCAAAGTACTTATTTGGAAAGATCCCTATTTAATTAGCATTTAACTAATGGGCAATGGAACGGCCCTGCTCAAGCCAGAAGCTACTGCTGAAGTAAATGGGAGCCTTCCCAAAGAGAATTTGCATTTGTGGTCCACCACCAGATCCCAGCTTTCCTGTGCCCGTGGTGTAACACAGCACGTTTGGTTTCCACAGCCTCTGTTCCTGGGCTTACCGGAACCCTCCTATTCCTCTCTCAGGTGACACCTTCAGAGTTGAATTGGTGTGAGTTGTGTCAGGAGGGCTGCACGCGGTCCCGCTGTCAGCTTTACGACCCTACAAATAACTCCTGACACACACAGCAAGATGAGGGCCCTGCTGTGGTAAGGTTAATCTAGCCACCGTACAGCAAAATTAACTAATTAATTAATTTCAGTATGCGAAAAGCCTTGGATCTCTTGTCTTGCTGTAGAATAGAAGGAGCAAGTGTAAAGCTGAAGGCAAGCTCTTGATACGGTCAGGTCATCATTGAGTAACGTCCAGTAATCTAACCCACGTCCTTGTGGAGAGAAAATCCAAACTCACCAGCTTTAAACTAAATAATACCGATGCTTAGAGGCATGTGAAATACAGTATCAAGGTCCCGGGCTTTCTCCAGAGTAACACTGTTAATTTAAGAGAAGAGGTAACAGAGAACCTTAAGGATACAAGGCTTCAGCAAGGAGAGGGAAATGCTGGTAAATCGGAAAAGAGAAGCGTTTCGGCATCTCAGGTTCCTCCTTTCAAAAGTGAAGAGTTTGCCTTATCACTGTCAAAACATCTAAGCAGAAAGCTTTCTCTTCACATCAGTGTAAACCCAGAGGACCCGCTGTGACTAGACAGGCGCTGCCCATCCGTCCTTCCTTCTGGTCTCGCAGGGCTTGTGGCCAAACCGACCTGTCACCAAGCCTCCCAGCATTTCCCAGTTACATATCCCCAAACCAGGGCAAATGCCTGAGGCAATGTTATGGAGAGCCACTGAGAGGGGAAGGAGGTGAGGGGGCTCCCTCCTGGAGGGCTGCACCAGCGCGGGACACAGGGGAGGACGGAGGGCATGGGGAGCCCAAGGGGGATGGGGAGAAGGGGAGGTGAGAGAAAAGGAAGGGAGGAAAGGATTAAAAGAAATAAAGATTTGTCAAAAAGTTACATGAGCGACTAGAGATGTGTAAAAGTGCACTTCTGTGGAGAGGAGGGAGAGAGTTTCCAGTTGGGCTCCAACTAGAAAAAACACCTCCTGAGTGTTTGCATCACCTTCGATATCAAGAGAAGCGTTTTCACACTTAAAAATTTAGCACGTATATATACGCTCTGTGCCTCAGCCTGAATGAGAGTTAGGCAAGGCCTGATGGAAATGAAAGGAAAAGAATTATCACACGCTTCATCTGTTTGCCAAAGGGACCACGGGAAACATTACATTAAATATTAAGTAACGAAATACTCTGGTTATTAAGAATTTTGGAAATAGAAAAAAAAAAAGATGAAACCCTCAGAAGCCTGGGATAAAACACATAAAAAGGAATGGAAGGGATTCAGAAGACGTAACAAGTTTTGGTTTAATTTAAAGAAATGTAGGTTTTATTAATTTCCTGTCTCAGCTGCCAAAACATCTAGCTTCGGATTATAACTGTAAAGTGATCATTTGCGAACTCATTAAGTAATGTGATTAGCACAGCTCTTAAGCAGAGGTGCTGCTTTACACACGGTGACGGAGTGGCCCATTTTGCCATGCATTCCTTGCTTCGAGTATTTGAGGAGACAGCTGGAAAACAATTCCTGTGGAAGAGACCTCATTCCCATGGTGGATGAAAAAAAAATCCTTCTTGATGCATTAACTTTGAAGAGTACCTGCAGACCAGAAGAGACTCAAAGGGGCAAAATGCTTTTACAGGAGAGCAAAGGCTATCAAAGCATTCCAAAGTATTGATTTGTTGTCCTTAATTATAATAATTTTACAATTGACTGAGAGATTTTGCTGTCTGTGGCTGTAACTAAGTTGATTTCGGAGGCATTTTCTGGTGGCGGCGTGTGGATGTTATACCTTCAGCTTTGCCTTCGTGCATTTGCATGCTACTTTGAAAATGGCTAACTTTTTACCAGTCTTCCACTAAGTGTGATTTGATTATACAGAAATTATTCTCAATTCTCGTTTGTATTCTTGATCTGTTTGTAAGGGTGTACAGCAAAAAAAACCTATTCAGTTTACACAGCTTGGGAACATTTGCCCACTAAATAACAAGCAATGGGTAGCTCTTGTTTGATTCTTCAAAAACCTGTAAGGCATTATAGGAATGCTAGGCACTGTTATTATTTCAGAATGAGTCGATGTAATTAAACTTGTGGCAGAGTGCACAGCAGTCCACTTTTACTATTACATTTTCTCTCAATGTCTAAATGATCGCTCTGTTATGCTTACAGTATTTGAGCTATTTACATTTAGAGTCAAAATAAAGGTGTTCTTGGATATTTGAAGTGAATAATATTAACACCCAATGGAGGGAAGGCTGGGAGCTGTCAATTCTGTCCTTTTTTTCCTGGTTTGGATTTAAATAATGTGGTGTAGGTAGCAAAAATTACCAAACTGATTTCAGGCCATGGTAATGTTTCTGCCAATTGGACAAGTTTGATGGTGTGATCTTCTGTCTGTTCCTTTGGCTGGAGATGAGATTTTTGATTTAGATCTATCTGTCTGTCTACGTGTATGTTCTCCTCCATTGTAGAAGCCTTGCGCAGTTGAATCGTACCAGATGTTTAGGCAGCCCTACGTCAGCCCTGCCTTATCTTCCCCAGCAGCCCTGGCTGGATGTCCTGCCCCTTCTGTTGCACCTCACCAATGGATTAAACATGTCTTCATGGAAAAAACAACCCTGAAATTAAAAAAAAAAAAAAAAAAAAAAGAATTTTGACCATAAACATGACATATCAATGTTGAAACTCCATACATTCTGCATTATACTGTGGTTTTGATTCAATAAACTTGTGAATGAAAATGGTTCTTCCACCAGAAAATATACTGTGCCCACTGCCAGCTTTGGTACACCAGCTTATCAAACCACCATGGTTTGGATGCAATTTTTATCACATTCTGTGTAGATTGAGTGTTTTAAAGATGTGGATGCTGGCAGGACAGATGTCATCTTCTGTGCAGCTTTCCCTGCATGTCCAGCCCTCTTGATAAAGCACCACATCTCCAATGTGGTTATACGACACCCATTCATTTTACATGGGTTTCAAGATGCATTTTGGACTTTTATAAAATTAAAACTTCAGCTTCTAACTTTTTTTTTTTTTTAAGCTAAAAAAAAAGCTTCAAACATTTATGCGATTAACTTCTGTGCAGTAAATTATGCATAAATTATGGAAGTAGGTTTTAATCTTGGTAGAAATCAGCCTGATGGTATCAGAGGCTGAAGAGGAATGTTATTCTAGAGCTGAATAATTTTTTCAGGTCACAAGGACAGTGATACCTATTAGGCCTTTGCCCTGTCTAGGAATCAGTTACAGTTCTGTAAACTGATAAAAAATACATTCTATTTCTTCTCTCTTCTTCATGGATCATAAATTTCATTAAATTGCCTTCACTTAGACACTCGTATTTTTCGTAAAAATGGAAAGATACTTCTGTCAGTGATGAATTCATTTAGCCCATTCATCAAGATATTTTTCCAGCTCATTGATTTCTTTGTGTTATTCCTTTACACTAATACTTCCCACCAACTCACATGTAAAATGAACAGGGTCTTGGAGGATACCTGACAGAGTACCTTCTTGGGATACTTTACTCGGCGAGACTACCAATATACAGCAGGGTGAAGGCACTGCAGTTGGCAAAGCTGGATGTCATGCTGCCATGGTAGGACCACCTAGCCAGCAGAGGCCAGGTATGGCATCAAATTTATTCCTCTGTTATGATTTTTCTTGTCACAACTTGGAGAAGGTAGATTACTCCATCACTGTCCTACCACTAATGAAGTACCAGCCCAGATGCTCTACAGAAATCCACAGCAGGGAATAGGAAGAGATTGCCATGATTAATCTATAAATTCCCAATTATTTTTTAGAGTTTAGAATTCGCTGTTTAATCTTCTTGTGCTGCAGTTATTCTTAAAGGCCCAGATTAAAGTTGCTACTAACTTAAAACTGACATCCTGATTTCTCGGATTTGCAGACCTTCACATTTCAGTTGGGGATGCTTAATATTTCCAGTTTCAGTCAGGGTTTCTCAGCTGCTCAGCGTGCAGCAGCCAGCCAAGGAAGGTGGCTTGCCCAGAGCCCTGTTTTTCCTGGAGGCCCATCCTGCGTGTACCTGGCCAGCACAGTAGACCACAGCTCTGTTCATGTTCACGAAGCAGTGGAGGTGCCCCGGTGGTGGTTCCCACATGTGGCAAGACAAAAACTCCAGGCTGCCCATCACCAGAAGGGCTGGATGCTGCTGTTGTGAATGGTTAAATTATTGTAGCTTTCCTCAAGCTTCAACCAGCACGATCAGCCCACAGAAACTGCTACTGCACTGAAAATTAATCGATGCATCATCAAATTAACAAGCCATCTGCAGCTAAAGAAGAATACTATGGACTATAAAATCTTTCATTTCTGTATCATGCTTTTGACCTAACAAATGTGTTGTGTTTTTTTTTTTTTTTTTTTTTTTTTTTTTTTTTTTGAAAGGAGGATTAACTTTTATTTTCTTTCATGTGGTTCAGGAATAACTTTGACTTCTATTTGTAAAAGTTAGGAAGAATAATGATTAATTAGCATGCATAAGAGAAAACATGTGCTCTTTCAATCAGCATTGACTTATTTAAATCAAAGAGGGAAAACAGCAACCAACAATGCTGCCAAAATAAATGTTTAATGGAGCACAAGGCTGTAATTTTCTCTATAATGAGGCGTACCATCTCTAGGAACAAAACGGGTACCATCTCTGCAGATAGGCATGTACTTAGAAACATAAAGACGCAATACACAGAGAAGTCTTCGCTCGTTCAAGCTACAGACAATACAGGCAGGGAATAACTCAATAGACTGTATTAATATTCAAACAAGCAGCTGTCAACACTTTATCCTAGAACAAGCTGAAACTCCTTACATAGCTTTTACTACCGTAATAGTTGGGTTCACTGGCAGTAGGTTGGAAAACATGCAATACTAATGAACCCTCCTGCTTCTCCTGGCCCACCATTTAATCCTTCCTAAAGTGAAAAACATTTACTACGTATGCAATACCACGCTCCCAAGAGGCTTCAGGTTCAAAAGAGATATTTCAATTTTGTTTCTTAGCAACATACATCCAATAAAAGCGAAACGCTATACAAACTGTAATGTTTGTGTTGTTTTAGTCTGTAATGCAGTGCTTTGCCATTGCCAAGGAGGTGTGCCACTACAGCAGCTTTACAATGTCTCTTAGAATTAGACATATGCATTTTTGCGTTCCTATGCTAAATTACCTTCTGCAGAATAGTGTTTTGAAGACACTGTAATATTTTCATGAATAATAAATAAAGGGACAAGTTCTGTTCTGATGAGGGCACACTTGCCAGGATTACAGTGTGGTCTGTTACGTAGGAAGAGGCCTTTTGATGTTTGATTCATGGGCAGCTTTTGGGCATCTTGCAAGGACTTAATTCCTAGAATGAGTATCTGCCAGCCTGCATTGCAGGGCTAAAAGGATTTGTACAGTACTTATTTCTTGGAGGGATAGCAGGCAGTATTTTCTGAGCCCGCCATTGACTGACTTGATGTGACCAAAAACAGTTTCGTGTTTTCTTGACTTTAATGTCAAGCAGAGGAAGAGGAGGAGCCAGACTCCCCAGAGGCACCTAGGGAAACATGCCCTACAGAGTAACTTGCAAAATTTTACTCACCACAGCTATGGCTGTTTCCCTCAGTCATTTGGCATAATTACTTACCCAGTGCCTACAAAGAGGAGTAGGAGAGATGTGGTATTTATCTTCTTCCTCTCTTTTTCTCCTGTATATGTTTGTCTTTAAAATTCAGAAATTGCTCATCTCTAGAAAATCTCTGCAGTATTTGTGTGCTGTAAGTGCCTGGTAATAACAGCTCCAGAGCACGAACGCTGCATTTTCAATACACAAGCACTAGAAAGGTGGAGGTGACAACACTTACTATATAAAGATGTGCTGCCTTGTTATTTAATGCAGCACCAGAGAGAGAGAAGGAAGTAGGATATATGGTGCCACATCTTCCAGCAGCTTGGAAATACCTGAGACCACAGTACCTCCAGTTCACACTACAACTTACCAAGGAACCTTCTACTCCCTGTCCTCTCTGTGCTAATTTTACACTTCAGTTTTCCTGCATTAGGCACTTCAACAGATGAACTTGTGTTTTCCAGGAATGTAAGCTGAAAACCCAGTCTGAAATGTTTAAAGAAAACTGATTTGAGGGGAGGCACATAAGTATCTAGCACCACAGATGTAACTTCTGAGTTATTTAACATTGAAGATAGCTGAAGAAAACAGTACCGCACAGAAACACCAGGTGGAACTAGGAGAAGAGGGAAGAAGGAAAGAAAAGGAAGATCCTCTTTAGTTTGCCAAGTTTTCTGAAGAAATACCTTTTCCAAGTGCAGTCTTGGCAGAAAATGACTTATTTACTTATATTTCACTAATTGTCAGCTTCTCTGGATTCATACAAAATTGACGGGCTGATAGTCTCTTTAAAGCAAAGAAGCAAACAACCCATTCAGAAATAATCAATATGATAACTCAGCCTAATATGATAACCCAGCTCGACACCTCCCTTTCCAGGCAAGAAGCTAGTGGCAAGGCATACACGTTCCTCATACTGTGCTCTAATTACCTTATTTTTTAGAAGAGCTGAACATTTTGCCGCTTTTGCTGAGGTCAACTGAAACTGGTGGCTGCTGCCTGCCTTTGTGAAGGAGGTTATACATGTCAACAAGCCCTGCCAAAATAGCAGAGGAAATGAATCACATGGTGAAAGGCCACAGTTTCTCTCGCGGAAATAGTTAATTCAGCTGCCTGTATATACCATCTCAATAAGACGAAAGGAGGAGGTTTTTCCCTAGCAGACACCATTGCGATGCAAGTCCGGGTGGATCGATAGCTACCCCCTAATTTGCACTTTAGCCCTGAATAGGAAATCACCCTCAGCCACAGCGAGATGCTGCCTACGCGTTTTGCAGAGGGCAAGAAGCCAAAGACAATGCTGAAGGGAAGTTTCTGAGCAGCCCCCGCTTCTTACCTCATGAGGAGATACCAGAAGAGGAGGTGCTCGGTGGTGGCAGCTCCAAACCTTCTCCCTCCTCAGTAAATAGGAGTGCTGCGCATTCGCCTGTAAGGAAAGAAATCGTATCAGGAAGCACTTCAGATCTGGTAGCGTTAGCTTTGGCTTCTACGGGAAACGCACCTGCCAGATCCTGAGAGCTGTGGGATTCAGCAAAAAGGCTGACGAAATCTGCCACTGCTGTTCAAGTGCCCTTGTGCTTATATTTTATAAATTTATACGAGTTATAATACACATTTAGATATCACTGTCAACCTTCAAGGGACTCCCCAAGTTAAAGTGTTAATTTTTTTGTGCGTTATGCTGACGAAAACATTAACAGCAAAACCTTTAAAATTCTGTTTCTGTTTAATCAGAACTATTTAAAGCAGAAATTATGTATGAAATGTATTGTCTGTAACACAGTAATAAGCCAAGTGTTCTGTGCCCACCATTCGAGGTGATTTTCTTACGCATGATGTTTACACATGGAGGCATTCGCGATTTCTGGGTAGAGCAGACCGATCACTGGCCCCGGGTTTTCTGTGTGCGTATCCCCTTCACAAATCAGCATTCACTCCTCATAGGCTTCTCTGGGATTTACCTTCCTCACGAGCATTACAATCAGAGCACTTATTTGCTAGCTCGCTTACAGAAAGAAAACACAAAAAGGTCTTGAATGCAATCAAAGCACATTTTCTGTGATTTGCAGGAATATTCACTATGCACACAGCTATTTACCAGAAAAAAAAAGTGTTTCTTTCAACCACGTTAATTTTTCCTATTTTTATTTCCCACTGAGAAGCCAGATTATAATAGTTTATAACTGGAAGGCCAGTTCACGTTGCCTCACCCCTTCTGTAATAATTCACCCTTGTGCAAAAAACATTAATGGGGAGCAGCAGAGCAGCATTTATACCTCATTTGCAGACCATATATTATACTGTCCTGAGTACTGAGGACTAGGTTTTCCACCCCATAATTTAAAACTGAACATAATCAATAAAATTACGGACTCTGCAACACTGCAGACCACATTTGCATGTTGTTGGTGCTACTGTGTGTTGTAAAAACCTGCACAAGCAAGAAACGGTGGTGTAAGAAGTCAATAAATGTGAGAGAGGATCTTCTTTCCCTAAACAAAAGCATATCATCAACTGTTTGCTCCAAAATTCAAGCTGGGAACTCACCTCTACTGGATGAATGTAGAATGTGATAGGGGTATTTATAGCCTAACAGTGATTTACAATAAGCATGCGAGTAGCAGCAATTAATAAATATGACTAAAAAATTGTATGTTTTGGTCAGAAGCCAGGTTGCTATTCAGGAACCACATCATCCCGTGTTTTTTTTACCAAGTCACACAACAAAAATGTGCAAAGGCAGTGTAACGTGGACCTCTGTGGCAGTGGGGCTGTACTGGCTTAATTGATTTATAATGAGTCAAGCTGCCTGTTTATGCAAATGGATCAGCCAAGTCCTGTGATATTAACATCGTGTGCCAAACTGCTAAAAATATTTCTGACAAAACGAGCTGGGAAAAGTGATAAAGCTTTACTGCTTCCTGCTTTTACTTTCAGTGTGTTCACAAACATTAATAATACGCTAAAATGCAGCACTTGGGGTATAAAGGATCGTAACAGACAGGAGGACAGTTTCCCATCAAAGACTGTGACTCTTCAAGATGTGCTGCCCAGATACATGTATCTGAAGAGGCTGATGATCTCCAGGTGTATGAGGGAAGATGTAGAAGGGGCAACTACATCCTTCACCACTGCAGAGGCAGGACACTGAAGGCAGCGGACAAAACAGATCCCAGGAGCTGCTGGCTTTTGAAGCACTGACAAAAAGGAGTTGTGTCAAGCACTCAGCTATTCCAGCCTTGTTTGTGCTCACACAGAGATCAGTACACCTCTCTAAAGTGTTGGCTGGACACACCAGCAAGGCATTTTTCCAGCTGTGGAGAAGCACTGAATAGCAGCATGTGCTGATGCATCAGTACCTCGAAAGTGCCTGAGATACAGAATCACAGAATCACAGAATTTACAGTTGGGGTTGGGAGGGACCTCGAAAGATCATCGGGTCCCAACCTAGCCTGAAAGGAGACTCCGAGCCCTCGAGTCCTCACCATACGGGGAGTGCCAGCAGGGCAGGGTTGGAGCTGCCTGTGCAGAGCCCTGTGTCGTGCTGACGAATGCATCATTTCCCCTTCCTCTGGGCCACCAGCCCCTGCAGCACAGGTGTACCTAAGACATGCAATAGCTCAGTCGCCTGCTGGTTTTTGCACTAGTGGTTGTGCTGGGTGTAGTACTGGGATGTGGTGCCACTGGGCTTATGCAACCCCATCCACCCCACTCTTTGTATCGAGGCTTACAAATGAAAAACTGCTTTTGACAAAGCGTTGTCTCTAACCATGTCCCTGCCTTTTCCATTTGGGCTGTGGAAAGAGATCCCTCCTGGGCTGGGTTGGGCTCATCTCCTCCCCGGCAGATGCTCCTCTCCTGTTTGCCATTTTAAAATCTTGGCAAGTGTTTGAGGAATCAGATAATAAAGCTGCTTCAGTCTCCCCCTGTGACAGCAGTTTCTTTTTATGCAAAGTTTTCAAAAGGTTCACTTCTCTTTTTCTACAGAGTGGTTTACCCCAAAACCTGGTTGATCTCTGAGAGCTCCTTTCAGCAAGCCACAGACAGCTCTTGCAAGCCTGCAAAAGCCTCCTACTTGTTTTCTGAGGCACAATGCAACCCATTCTGTTAAAAGAAAAAACAGGATGAGTATATAATGTCTTTTTCAGAAGGTCTATTACATTGTTATCTTTATGTGCCGCTTCACTAGATATTATGAAAACACAGAGATAAGCACTGATAAAGTGCTTTTCTGCCAGCCACTGGTACTCAGATCTCTTCACAAGGCTCTGTAGATCTACCTAGGTGAAGAGACCTCTCTCTGTACTATCAGTTTCTCTTCACAGATGGTTTCTCCGGAGCAGCCTGCGGGTCGGTGTACATGGAGAAGATGAAGCCGAAGGACAGCTATGGCAGTTTGTTTTGGAGCGTGCCCTTGGGGTCTCACACTGTAGGGCGACGGCAGAGGAGGGCACGCAGCTATTCTGAAGGGGTAAGGGTGCTTAGGAGGGTGGTGGAGAATGAGCTGACAGCAGGCACAAACGTGTGTGTGTGTGGTGGGGGAGGCCTGTCCGGGAGCCAGGCAGCTGCTTCTGCCAGCACCGGGCAGGGTACCAGCTGCTCAGAGCTGAGGGCCCTCTCCTCCATAGCTGGGCATTTACTCAAGTTGCTGAGCACGTGCTGCAAAATATCCCCCTCTTCCCTTATTATGGGAACTGGTTGCACTACCATAGGTGTCCATGGCATCTTTGGCAGGGATATGCCTCAGAAAGAGTGTTAGGCAGTGATGCTTAAGCTGTTCATTTAGCCAAAGCAGATTGAAAACACCACTGGCTTCAGCTCTCTTTGCTTCTTCTTGGCACCCATTCTTCTTAGAACCTTTTCTCTGTTGCATTTTTACCACACGAGGTAGTTTAAAAGCAAAAGCATTACTTTATGTTCCCGTGGAAGCAGAGATGCTTCCTTCATCAATCTGTAAAAAATAAAATAAAGTAAAATAAAATAAAATAAAATAAAATAAAATAAAATAAAATAGAAAAAGCCAAACTGAGCCCCACTTCTCATATAATCTGCCTGGAGGTGCTAGACCTCATTTTTCCTTTGCCAGGAAAGAGTTCATCTCTTCATTTTTTTTTTTATTATTATTATTCTTTTTTACCCCAAAATATGTGGAGGCTGCTTTGCCAGAGTCCACCAAAAGGGGCCTGACCCCAGGGACAGGAGCTGACAGCACAGGTTTCTGAGCCGCAAGGTGGGTTTGTGAAGACGAGCCTGCCAGGCTGGGTATGTCCCAGTCCAAATGGCTCTGGAGCAAGCAGGGTCTGAGTGGGGCTGTGCATGGGCAGCAGCTGGGTGGCTCCTGAGCCACCAGGCACCACCAGGGCATGGCCAGGTACTGCCAGGGGCTCATGGGGACATCCCGCAACTGTTTGGCACCTTCACAGCTGGAGGTGGTTTGAGGAACATCTCTAATTCATTGAGGAGGCTCAAAGGGATAGAAAAAATACGTTTTTGTGAGTTTAAGTGTGTTTTCTCCAAAGCCCAGTAGCTGCAGAACATCTTAGTTTCTACCCATGCAATGCTGTCACTTGAGGTTCATCAGTGTCTCTTGTCCTGTTGCATAAAAGCACAACTGTGTTTTGATGAGCAATTATGCCTTTGTTGAAACAAGATGCATGAATCCCAGTTGTTAGAGGGGACTGTCTTTTCCACATTTGAAAAGTGTGGGGACAAAAAGAGTTCACAGCACCTGCAAATGCTACCTGCTTTGGGCATCATTTAGAGTCAGGGGGTTGCATTCCAGAGGTAACCTTTCTGGGAGAAGAGCCTCTCTCTAATAGCTGGTACGGTGCTGGTGAAAACAGTGAGGCTGAACACAGGCATTTTCCCTTGGGTAGCAACCTGGCGGCACTGAGTCAGAGTGACATTTTTTACAGGGCTTTCAGACAAAATTTATGGAAACTGCTCTGGAAACTACAAATCCCCAAGCTGTCAATGCCCGGAGCACCTGGATGTGGACACAGGCTATTCCTGAAGACCAGCTGAGGCTTTCTTACAATGCCAGCAAATCAGTATTTCGTGTCAGCAGCGAGTGCTTTCTGAAGTACCTGAAGACCACCACACAAACAAGCAGATGGAAAAGGGAACCAAATGTACTGGGAGCCCAGCACCCTGTGCTAATACTGGTTCTTGATCTACACCCCTGACTACAAAATGTTTTCATCCACTTGTCTCTCACATTTATGCAGGTGAAGGCAATAGAGCATAGGGCTGGAAGGGAATTTCTGGTTTACATCCATTAACTGTGACACAGGCTGTGTTCACAGGGGCGTTTCCCACGCCCTTCACACACAAATGTCCCTCTATAAACATGAGACCTGTAGGAAAAGACCAATCACAATGCCTCTAATGCAGCAGAGGAAAAACAAGGGGGGAGAAACTGTCATCAATACAGCACAAGGTGTTGATTACTGGTAGTCTGGAGCCCAAGCCTACATGGGGCCGTGTTAGGTGTGCATATCTGGGACACATCTGCATGCTTAGCCTTCTCTAGGGAATCCCATTCACACAGTGCATGGGGTGTACAGTGATCAGGGACTATCAGGAGGGTCACTTCAAGCCCGTGTTCCTGTAGTCAAGGGCAATGGACTTGGCCCTCTTTCCCACTCTCAAAAATAAAAACTCATGCCAAATTATACATTGAAGTATTATAAAGGACTTCCGCTTTGTCCCTTACTGGTGATCAGTGGACACCCACAACAGAGTAATATTAGATAAAAGCATGGTGCGAAGAAGCAGCAGAATAGCATCAGCTCCTCTTGCAGGTGTCAGCACGTCAGAGACCCCTTCTGCCTCCAGTAAACCTCTCTTTCTTTTTGCAGTTCTTGCTGTGAAAAGTGGCTAGGAGGGATATGGAGCTCTTTGATGAAGAACAAGCCTGAGAGCTCAGAGTAGTTCAAAAAAGCTCTCACTGGTCGTGAGGGCTGAGCCTTGACAAGCCCCTTTCCTTCCAGACTCAGAGGACTCCTTCAGACGTTGAATTTCAGGAAAACGAGCTTGTGCAGGTCTCCTTAACTTTATTTTTAGAGAAGGGAAATAGGCCAAGCATCTTTCGGATGTGCTAAGAGCACCTGTCACTTACTGAGACACCAGCCTCGTGAAGGGGACGTGCTTTAGGCTGAGGGAACCCACACCGAGCCGTAACAGATTGGAACATGGAAATGGGGATGCCCTCTCCTCTCCAAGCCTTCATGAAAAAATAAAATGCTGTCACACACTTTGTATGATACATACAATAGAAAACAATGAACCTTACTGACTCCTCTTAAGTAGGAGTCAGTGCTCAGATTATTCCTGATGTATATATATATTTGTGTATATATATTTGTATATATATATTTATATACATATATACGTCTCCCACAACATTTACAGATAGATGTGTGTATATATATATATACTGCAATGAAATTACACATCATCTAGAAGTGGAGACAGAAACGTTTGCTGCTGATGAGGGGTTGTTGAGTTTGCGTGTGAGACCTGTGTTTCTCAAGGGACTCCAGATTGACAAGTGTTGAAGGAGCTAACATTTAAGAAAGAAAAAGAACGTTTTTCCCCAAAATTCAAAATGAACACATACGTACAGTTTTTAGTGCTGTTCTCACCTCCAGTATGAGAAAACTTGATTTACCCATTCATTAAATCAGCATCCATTTATCACTACAACTGACTGAAGTGATCCTAATGATAAACGGCTTGTTACACAAAAACTGATGGAGGGAGAATTAGTGACATTAAGGATATTTCAAAATTTAAATTAGAATGTCTTCTTTCTTGAAAAGTTATTTCTTTCAGTAATTCATCCTGACTTTAGTATCTCCTGAACTAGAATTAGTAATATTAATACATTTTTAACTATTCAAATTATGGTCTGTCTTTTTTCTATAGCTGGGTATTTCATTTTGTAAATTGATATCCACACAAGGAGATTATTGCATTTAACAAGAAATGTTTCCATGGTTGGATGAGGCAATAAAAAAGCCTAATTCTTGAAAGTTACTGATAAGCATAAAATCTTGATGAAAGGTATGCCATTTATAAGAATCTGGAAATCTCTGTACTTTTTGGTTCAAACACCTGCCACTTTCCTTTTCATACCTACTTGTTACTCTAAATCCCTAGAATTCATAAAGAACAGAAGAATCGTAACATCACCTGAAGAATGCAGAATCTGTACATCTGGTTTTCTATTTTATCATTCACATGCTCACGTTGACCAAATTAATTAACATATTGACCTCTTTTTGGAAAAAAAATAATAGTTTCAAAAGCCTTGGATTTATGAGAGACAATGGGAGACAATGCAGACTTATTTAAGAGAACTAATTGTACCTTATTATGCATAATGAATGCCGTTCCAATTAGTATTGTAAGAGCAGAAATCGGCAGCTGAAAAAAATCCAATCACACAAGGAGCTTGCTTCTGAATGGAAGGGTGCCTAGTGTCTGGCTACTGCTGTGCAGGCAAAGCACCTTCCCAGAGAGAGGGACAGATCTAACAAATCCTTACTGAGGTTACCCTTAGAAAATTATATTGCTATCTATCTCTCTGTATCTGATATATAATGCTAGCTTTACAGGAAATGTAATGAGACTTGTAATGGACTTTATCTGCCTTTTAATAACACTGTACTAGGGAGAAAATCATTATGAAAGTCAAAATCGTTATTATAACTGGTTTAACACAGGCAGGAGCTGAATGGCAGTAATGTAGGTAATACAGCTATTTATTAAAGAAAAGGAAAAAAAAAAAAGTTAACCTGGAGAAAAAAAAATTACTTTCAGGGCATATTCCTACAGATATATATATATATATATATATATATATTTTCATCCTGGACTGAATCTACTAAAGTCTACTAAATTATTTACAGTGATAGGTTTTTAGCTAGTATTTTAGTCAACCATCACAAAACCAAGCTAAATGCTACTAAGGAGCATGACTTGTGTGTTTCCACAGCCACTTCTCATACTTTTTTTTTTTTTTTTTTTTTTTTTTTTTTAAGTGATGAGCCCATTTCTCTCTCAAAGGAGATGCTGGGAAGGAGTCAGAAGCAAGTGCCAAGCCCGTGGTTGAGGCCCAGGTCTTGCCTTTCAGCAAGGCCAGACCTGTGATGTGTCCCAGGTGGTCCAGTCCTGCTGCCATTGGTGAACTTGGCAATGGCAGCTGAGTATTCCCTCCCTGGGGCCATGAAACATGGTCAGAAAAGCTACCAAGCTACTTTGCCCCTTATTATTGAAGGAAGTAGCATGGTAACACTACTGCCTTTGGTTAATAAGGGTCATGGCCTGAAGGATGGATTTCAGAGCTAGACCAAGGTTTGGCGTTCTTGCAGCTCAGAGCATTGGATTTGACATAGCAGTTTGTCAGCTTATCTCTGAGCTGATGGAACCAGTTTTCACAAAAATGCAATCCAGGAAACTTGAAAAATGGAACATTACATAGGCTGTGGTATTATTTTGTTTCTTATGCTGTCTGGTTGAAGAAAATAGCTGGAGGAACATTAAAAATGTCCTAAACAGTAGGGAAAGAAGCTGCATCTGAACAACAGCCACAATTCATATTCACATATTACCTTTTGCGCGTGGAAGTGTCTAGGCAACAGTCTGGGACATACAGCTGTAGTGGGTTTACGTGGCAAGATTTTGGTAGCAGGGGGCCATAGGGATGGCTCCTGTGAGAGGAATCTAGAAACTGCCCCATGTTAGGTAAGGGCCCCACTGCTGGCCAGAGCCAAGCCAATAAGTGATGATGTTTTGTGCCTCTGTGAGAGCATTTTTAAGACAAGGAAAAAAAAATGCAACTACACAGCAGCTGGGAGAGAGAGAGAAGCAGCCCTGCAGGTGCCAAGGTGAGTGCAGCAGGAGGGCAGGAGGTGCTCCAGGCAGGCAGCAGCTGTCCCCCAGCCGGCTGTGGAGAGGCCCCTGGTGGAGCAGGCTGTCCCCCTGCAGCCCGTGGGTCCCACACGGAGCAGATCTCCACGCTGCAGCCCGTGGAGGAGCCCCGGGTGGAGCAGGTGGATGTGGCCTGGAGGAGGCTGCGGCCCATGGAGAGCCCCCGCAGGAGCAGGCCCCGGGCCGGAGCTGCAGCCTGTGGAGAGGAGCCCACGCAGGAGCAGGGGTCTGGGGGTGCCAGAATCCTGTGGGAAGGACCCCACGGGGAGCAGGGGCAGGGAGGGACCGTGAGGGAGCGGCAGAGAAGAAGCACTATAGACTGACCATGACCCCCATTCCCCTTTTCCCCTGCACCGATTGGGGGGAGGAGGTGTAAAAGGATGAGTGGGTGGGGGAAGGTGTTTTTGGCTTCTTTCCTTTGTTTCTCACCTCTCTAGCTTGTTAGTAATAGGCAATAAATCTTACTATCTCCCTATGCTGAGTCTGTTTTGCCTGTCACAATAATTGTTGAGTGATCTCCTCGTCCTTATCTCAACCCTTAAGCCCCTTTCATAATATTTTCTCCCCGTTCCTCTTTGAGGAGGGGGAGTGAGAGAGCGGTTGTGGTGGAGCTTGGCCGCCCACCTGAGTAAAACCACCGCAACAGCTCATTTTATGTGGGAGAGTACAGCTCTCGATCCCACATCCCAGCCCATTTTGCACATGCTTTGCATGGCATGGAAGAGCAGCGAGCATCCAGAAGTCATACAGTGCAGGCGTCACAGAATTGTCACTGTTCAACATAATGCAACACATTACCCCACACTGCAATCCTATTTAATCATGCTTTGTGCCACATGAATGCATTATTCTTTTTTTTTTTTTTTTATTTCTAGATCCACTACATTTTCAGGTCTACATCTTAACAAAACTCAGACTCAAAGTGCACAAAATGCATATTTTATACCATCAGAACCCATAACCTGTATAAAATATTAACCAACCAATTAAAACAAAACAAAACAAAACAAAAAGTCAGACTATTCAACACTGGTATCCAAAATGTCAACTTCTCTTGATTTGTATTGGTTAAAGGGCCCAGAAAATGAAAATAAGCTACAGAGTTATAATTACCACTCTACTGATATGACAGTAGAGAGAACTGGTTTACAAATAATTATTTCACTTGAGTTTGAAGATTGATTGTGCAACATTCATCAATGATTTATTTATTTGAAGGTCTTTATCAGTCATTTTAGCACTAGAGGCAAAGCCAGTTATCCTGTGGGCAAACTTCAGTCTGAGACTCACTGAAGTATTTATGGAATGAGATATTTACTTCATCTCTGGAGCAGGCAAAAATGTGAGCTCCACAGTGTGGAAAAACAGCAGATCCACTAAGTACCTGATTTCATCAAGTGCACTGAACGTTCCTTTAAACCATACAGATAGGCATGGTGTTGAAGGTTGTTAAAATTGCTACACTCGCAGCATGCTTACGTATATCACAAACTGTTCAGGATGAGAATGAATGGATGATACAGTTTCTTATAAAAATATTTACCATTATAATGACATACCCTGTGCATTTGGGACCTGTATTAACTGCATTTGCTATAAACCTGCCATGCATTTTCTGATTTTATTTGCTAGCTACTGCTTTCTGCTCTGGCCTAGGCATAACTGCGCTTTGCTCAGAGCACCACAAAAACAGCTTGTGTTCTCAGAGGCTTATAGGGAAATTTAGTCTCAAACACAAGGGTGACAAATGCATCTATGGTTTGCATTTTAACAGCAAAAAAGGGGGAGGGGAAGACTAAAGAGGAGAAGACCAGAAGTGCCACAAAGTGGCACTTTTTTCCCGAACTTTGCAATTGTAGCTCTATATCAAGTAGAAAATTTGTATAAGGTGGGAGAATTTAGTATTATTATTTGTCTTGACAGTTCCAGAAGAAAGGAAAAAACTCTGAGAGGCAACAAGAGGAGAACTCTCCTGGTTCACCTAAGCATGGCTGTAAATGATTTTAAGTAGATCCAGTCTTAAGGGTTTCATTAAACAGTTCTGTCACTGTTTTTGAGAGAGGAGAGATAAGGGAGCAAACTCACTGGCAGCCAGTTAGCTCCTGAGCACTTACGGGAATTCATGAGGCTGTCAGACACTGATTTGACACAGACAGATACAAAATAAACTCCGTGGAATGACTGCACCAGGATTCAACAGTGTAAATCGAGGCCTAGTACTCTACTGTATTAAGGGACTCTGTTCCTTGTACTTTACCCTCTATAGGTCTGTCGTGTTAGATACCAGAAGTAAACTGATTTTTGTAGAGATACCTGCAAGTAAATAGTGTGCGCTCTGCTAGGAAATCCCAAGTCCCTGGAGGTGGCAATATCCCTTAAGGAATATTTCACACAGAGGAAAATAGGGGGAGGTTGTGCCTTTGAAAAATTTCACCACACAGGTGACTGATAATGAGTAACATACATTTTCTCCTCAGCCTACTGAGACAATTTCTTCCCATCAAGAGAAGACGTTTTATAAATACGCTGAGACTCTTTATTTTAAATACAGCTGTAAGGAAGAATCCAGCATAGCTGGAGACGCAAGGAAAGATGGGATCTGCCACAGCTTCCCACAGAAAGCTATCTAAGCTGATGTCCCAGCAGGGGAAACACTGTGTACTTAAGGCACATTCTCTCACTGTCTATTATTGAAAGCCATTATTAGCCCCGAGAGAGAAAGTGGTTTGGCTGCATCTTTCACAGTGGAGTAACTCCAGTCTAGTGGGCTCCTGAAGCAGGCTCTCTAAAAAGTGTATCATAACTTCCCCTTGATTTCTTTGTGTCTCTACTCATTAAGAAAATACATGACTAAATATCCTAGGATGAAGGACAAGAGAGCTGAAACAACAACCACTTGCAGAACAACACCATTCAAACATCATTTTTTTGAAGTTGGCACAGATGTGTCTTTAGGTAGTAACCAAAACTGAAGGTATATTACAGACTGTCCCCAGACCTTTGAGTTGTCCAAGTGTTGTAGGTATGGAGAGGAATGGAGAGTGGAGTCCAGCTGGGGACAGGTGATAGGATACAGTAGGGCAGTGAGCAGAGCCTGAATGCTGAAATGAAGGGTGTGGTGGTGCAAGGCTCTTGCCTACAATATGTAAGATAGTAGAAGACTTCCCAAGCCCATCCTGCACAAAACGTAGCCACTGCCTGGTCTCTGATGGATGCTGGGAAAATGTTAGCATAAGCAAAGGGCTCTAAGCCAAGGAAGACTGATAACGCTTCTCTCTAGTCTCCCCACCTCCATAATTAAAAGGAGAAATGAAAAAAGGATTTAGATTGTATTGAAAGAAAAAGGCACAAGAGAGCAGATTCAATTTTTGAGCCATCATAGAAATTCTCTAAAATTCAATTACAGTGATGTAGATCTGACATAGGATGTATTATTATAGCACCCCAGAGAAGGTCAATAAAGTGTATTGTAAGGTCTCCACTAGATTTCATCAGGACTATAATATAGATAAGTCTCATTATTTCACATGTTTTGCAGCTGCTCTAACTTAATTTTCAGGGGTGCCATCATACAATTATCAAAGATGATTAAATTTTATGCCCCCAGATCTTGCAGGTTATGTCTACAGGGAAAGAGTTCAAACCTATTATATAATAGCAAAGATATAATTAGACTCTGGGGAGTGAATAAATAAATCACGCTAAGCTAAAAAGGGCAACATATCTACCAACAGACCAGCACATTTATGGTTGAAGTTTATGTCATATGATGAAAAGACTAATTTAAAGAACTGCGGATTTGCAGGTATTTTACAGAACTTTGACTTTTAACCACTTGCCAGTAAAATATCTCTGTTCCTCTAGATACAAAATCTATCCACACTGACTGATGTTTTTGTCTTCTCTACAAATATAGATGGGTCATAGTAGCTTAATATTGCATGTGTGGGCCAGATTTTGCCTCCAGCACTCATTGTGGAATTGCAAGTGTACAAGATTTATGTATATTTAACTCCACATTACATTCACAAGAAAAAATGAAAAAAAAAAAAAAAAAAAAAAAAAAAAAAATGGCTAGTGGGGCTATATTGTCTAACCACAGGTGAAAACTGCCATCAGACACAGCCCAGGTATCTAGGGTGTACAGATGAGGCTTGTGAAAGGTCTGTTCCCTTGTGAAACAGCAGCTGAATGGGGTGAGGAGAGGGGCACAATGGGATCTGAAGTGGCTGTAGATGTCATTATATTTTAGCACATTAATTTTTCCTGAGGGCATATTGGCTGTAGAGTTTGATCTACTGCCTGTCAAAAGGCCCAGGTGTTTTGGTCACTGGGGTAGGTCCTGAGACAATGTTAATTACCAGCCTACGTGGGGCAGGGGTTTAAGCTAGGACTGTCCATTTATCAGTCTACAGCTTTTGTCTGGTAAGTGAATATATTTAATATTGCTGACCGTGTTAACCTCGCCTTGAATAAATGTGACAGGAGTAGCAGCCAAGAGACAATGAGGACATGGAGGAACATACAAGACCAACCCATCAACGTGTGGAGGGAAATGTGGATGATGCTAGCCATCCTCTATGACTGTTTGAAGATAAGGGTCCTGTTGATGTCAACGAAGGGCCGAAATGGAGAAATCCTTGTATTAGAGAATTTCAGGCCACAGTACTGAGTTCTTTAAGCCAACTCTGAAACATCAGATGTCAACCACTTCCCAGGTAGGATCCTGTGCATGACAGACCAACAGTGGCTCCTGTGGGGCTGTTCAGGATGCTGCTCAAGACGGATATGCCGGGGTGGTAAATATGCTTACCACCCAAGAGCACATTTACTGCTGGGTTGTAGGGTCTGTGGCCCAGCCCCAGGGTATGGGAGCACATCCATGACTATGCAGCCAGACCCAGGCCCTTTGCAGCCCTGATCAGGCTTGCTTTCACCAAATGGACAGTCCTCGGACAACTGTCTGCCAGTTCATGATTTGCACAGAGCAGCAGTGAGTGCTACATTTGTGGCATTAGGTGAGAGGACAGTACGTAGAGCACTGGGGAGGTTTCAAGAAGCCTTTCAGAAAATGCAGCTTTTGTGATGAAGTGTACATTTATTTGTGGATTTAACTGGAGGACAGCTGGTGCTGTTAGGATGGGGCATTTCTGAGAAAACAACTAATTAATCATGGCTAGTTATACCCGGCCTGTTTACATTTCAGCCTGTTGTACTACAATACAGTTCTGATAAAGTAGAAATGTTAAGGGCAGTTCAAACCACTTGCATTACAAGCTAGGACTTCTGTTTGTTTTGTCTCAGAACACCCCTTTTCCCACTGAGACTACAGGAATAAAACCTACGCAGAAAAAAACCCTTCTGCTGTGAGCTCAGGCTCCTCAGTCACATTGCGCCAGCACTGGGGTTCCCAGGGTAACCTCAGTTCTTCCTCCCTGATGTTGTCTGCAGTCATTGTCCTAATGACATTCTTCATCTCACCTCTGCAGAGCCTTTGCACTGCTCCCCAGATCCCTGCTCCTCCCCAGTCCCCCATCACCTCCCATGCCAGTGAGAACCTCCAGCCTTCCAAATCCCATCCACTAATGTCTCACCCACTCTCCACCTCAGCACAGCTCCCAGAACCAGTTTCCCATTCCTCCCGTCTTCAGTCTCCAATGTCTCCTTACTATTTTTTTTCTTCTAATCTGCTTTTGCATGCCCACCACTTACTCCTTGCCCACTCTGGATTCAAGTCATCCCTTCTCTAGGCTTTCTCAGCACTGGCAAGGCTGTTGAAATTGCCAGGTATGCTTCTTCAGAGCTGGAGCACTCTTATTTTGTGCCTGGATAAGAGAATTTGAAGTGCGGTGCCCTAGGGGGGTTGGAAATGCCTACTTTAGTCTCAAGCAAGAAGTAGGAAAATGTGCAGAAAGACTTAAAAGCCCAAGATCAATGAATGTTTCTAAGATTTTTTTGGAAAATGAACAGCCTGGGAGAGATATCTAAATGTATTGAAAAGAACAGTAATACTAGATGATGTGTTCTGAGAATGGCTTTCCATCAAGAACCTCAAAATATGTCAGCCCTTAACTAAAGTGCTATGGCACAGAAAGCAGAAGCTCCATCAGACCAACAGAAGAGAAGCTACAGAGCTAGGTACTGAACCCGGAGGTCTGATTTCAGGGGGTACTCTGAAGGACTAGCTCAGAAGAATTATGATGCAATATTTAACTTTCTTACTAATGTAAAAGAAGCACAGGGAATTGCCTGCAGTGCTTACCTGGGTATCCTTTTTCATGCTCTCTCAGTGTGAAAATAGTTTGTGGATACGCTTAAACTACATGTTGTATTTGTGCATGCAAATCACTTTTCTTACACACAGGCTCAGATGTTGTATGTGCAATTTAAGAAGCAGCTCTGAGCAGTTGGCCCTGTATTTGCCCGAAGGAAAGAGATCTAGTACATTTAGACTGCATTCTTCTGTGCCCAGCCTTAGCAGTTCATAAAGCATGTTAGGTCACTGACTTCGCTATGCATTTAAATTAAATTTTCTTAACAATTACAGTAATTAAGTCTCTGCTAAATTACAAATTAAGGTCATCTGGATGTATTTTGAAGCAAAGGTGGTATTAGCAAGGGGGAAGGAACAAAAAGGTTACCAAGTCTTCAATTACTCATGGTTTTGCAAACGAGATTGTGTTTTTTTTTGCAGACCAGGCTGTACCATTGCTGTGGGTGTGTAGCATGAGGCATCTCTGCAGTATGTCTTGGCCACCACCCCTGTTCCTGCTGCTCTCCCTCTTCTGTGCATAGCCTCTTCAGCTTGGTTAGGTGCACTGGAGTGCAGGGGTGATTTTACCAGGGCTTAAGCCTCTTGTGTCTCCATTATTTGTTGATGATTAAGATAGCCCTCTGCCTTCCTGTCTTTCTGAGCACCCGGCTGCCTGGCAAGCAGGTCTTGTTACAGACCAGTATATAAAGCATTATGATAAAGGGGAACTTTGGGCTTAAACACAAGCTTGATCCTCAAATAAATGTGGCACTATAGGTACAGCCATTTGGAAAACACTTTTATTCCTCCAGCAACTACCATAACAGAATCCAGAAATCTGAACCCCTAGACTACACCTGCATCATATATGGCCAGCAAACAATTCATTTGTACTGATGGGTTTTTTGGTTAATAGAATAAAACAGCTGCATGGTATTGCAACAAGAAGTTGGAGCATTCACAGGAGCATTCTAAAAAGAGTGGGAGGAAAGAGAGAAAGGAGTGTATTGGAGCCAAGGGATTTCACTTCTGAGCAAGATAAACATAACAGCTTTCTACCGTTGAATGATTTGAAAACAAGTGGGATAGGTTGCCCAGAGAAGCTGTGGATGCCCCATCCCTGGAGGTGTTCAAGGCCAGGCTGGATGGGACTTTGGGCAACCTGGTCTTCTGGGAGGTGTCCCTGCCCATGGCAGGGGGGTGGAACTGGGCAATCTTTAAGGTCCCTTCCAACCCAAACCATTCTTTGTTTCTAAGATTCTGTGATTCTGTGAAAGTAAATCAGCCAGCACGAAGGCTACAGTGACTGGCACAGGTGAGATCTGCAGGTCCAGCATATGTTACCATGCACCAGATATGACCTTGTGACCGCCTCATTCTCATTTCCCACATTTAACAAGTATATGAATGTGTTTTCCAAGTCAGTTCAAGACAGAAACAAAGGTCCAGACTAGCTCACAAATCTTTCTCTTTAGGCACAAGGTATTAAGAAATCTGTGCAGGCTGCCTGCACATCTATGTTTTCTGCTGTCCTTTAACAATAATTGCTTCAGCAGTAGTATGTTGAGTTCATGGATACCATTTACATTCTCGCTAATGCTAAGGAGCAGACTTGCCCAAAGCAAGCAAGACCCCTGGGCTTGATTAGAAATAGAATAGAAAGAATAGAAAAATACAGGAGTTTAAAACAAAATCTTTCACTGCTGCCAAAACCTCAATCTAGTTTTCTCTGTCTCCACCCTTCTGTTAAAAAAATAAAAAATAAAATAATAATAATAATAAAAAAAGATAAAAGCCTTTAACCAGCAAGCAGTAAAAATGCTTGGAAGAGCTCTTGGTGTAAGCCCCCTGTTTAATACATACCGTACTTTGAACACTCTTGTTAGATGTGCTGGAAAGGGAAACAAACACACATGACTCTCGCACACCTACATACACCTTCTATCCTGAGGATATTTTCTCAGGAATTAGCGTTGTAAAAATCTTGGAAAAAGCTTTGGCTTCCTTTTGCAAGAGAATCCCAAGCAGTTTGGGTAATATGTTGTAAGACCTAAAAGCAAGGTGGAGAGGTAATGAACTGTTTCAGGACAAACATAACTGAAATTTGCCTCTGAGCTGGTACACAGCCTTGCAGTTCACCAGTAAAATGGAAACAAGAAGAGTATTTGGAGACGGGACTGCCAGAGAGTAGCATTGCTCACATGCAGATGATGGAACCACCTGGGCCTCCCGACTGCCTGCTAGTCTTAAATCATCTGAACTCATACAAAAGGATTATTAGAAGGCTGGAATTGTTCTTTTTAACCAGCTGACAGTTTGAATTTATTATGTATTTGAAGGGTTAGTAATATAGCACAGTCACACATTACAGGTGATATAATACTGTATTCAAATATTAATCAAATCTGCAATCCGTCTACATTCATGAAGGCAAATAATCTGCCAAGAAAGAAATTATAAACAAAATGGAAATTCATTGCAATATCTTTGAAAAATGTGCTACAAGCCAAAATATACGGATATTTGGAAAAGCATCCTGAATACTTCCTCTTAATACAACCTTCCCAGATTAAAGATGTATTACATGTATGAAGAGTAATGAAGGTGTAATTGATTTTCAGGGATGTGAATTTAAACTCCATCACTCTGAAGAAAGGGCATGGACAGTAGCTGGGTAGTGAATGCAATGTGATTTTCTATCAGACCTAGACATTTGTTTTGCCAGACTTACGACCTAAGCCTCTTCGTTGCTTTTTTGTTGTTGTTTGTTTGTTTGTTTGTTTCCCACCATTTAAGTGACAAATTGCCATACCATTGTGGTCAGTTTTACCCATAATTTTATGACCCAAATGTCAATTAGACTTTGGGTTTGAACCAATGGCTCAAATCACCACCAATTTAGAAACATCAGTTTAAAAGGCACGTAATAGGTCAAAGCTCTTCATTGCCTTGTTTTAACTATTTTATTAAGTAAAACTCAAGTAATGATTCAAAACACAATACTTGAAAACTCAAGTATATATTGGTTATATATTCCAAAACTCTGAGCATCCAAAATATAGAAAATGTTTTAAATATGGTTCCAGTTACCCCTTTAAGCAAATCCTCAAAGGCAGATTGCTCCAGTATTTTATTCAATGCTTACTCCAAGCTGAGAGCCTCCAGGTTTATTCCAAATGCAAGCTGTTTATAGGCTCAGTGCATGCTTGAAATATCTACAAGTAAATCTCACAGGTTAATTCACTTTTTAAGTGGCTAAATGACCCTAGTATACTATAGCTATTTGAAGACGATAAATGTTTACTAATGACTTCCCTTCACATAATTCCCCTTAAGTAACAGTGAAAAGCACATTTCATTACGCTGGTGAGTACTGTTCTTGCCTGGTGGCAAGGTTTGCTGTGGTCAGTTCAAGTTTCAGGTAACTTCTGAGGGTTGCAGCCTGATCCATCAAAAGTGGAGGCTACCAGACAGGTCAGTTCATCATTTAGGCATCTCCAATCCTTACTACTTCTTGGCTTTGTGTCTTGATGTTGCAAATTATCACGATAAAAGAAATGTATTATTTGTGCTACTTAAAAACAACAGATAATCATAGAATCATAGAATGGATTGGGTTGGAAGGAACCTTAAAGATCATCTAATTCAACCCCCCTGCCATAGGCAGGGACATCTCCCACCAGACCAGGTTGCCCAAAGCCCCATCCAGCCTGGCCTTGAACACTTCCAGGGATGGGGCATCCACAGCTTCTCTGGACAACCTATTCCACTTGAGACTGACCACATTCTGAGTGAAAAATTTCTTTCTCATATCTAATCTAAATCTGCTTCCTTTCAGTATACAGCGATTCCCCCTTGTCCTATCACTACATGCCCTTGTAAAAAGTCCCTTCCATTTTTCCTGTATGCCCTCCTCAGGTACTGGAAGGCCACTATATATCCCCAGAGCCTTCTCTTCTCCACGCTGAACAACCCCAACTCTCTCAGCCTGTCTTCATAGCCAGCCCTGTGATCATCCTCATGGACCTCCTCAGACACACTACAACAGGTCCAAGTCCTTCTTGTTCTGGGTGCACCAGAGCTGAATGCAGCACTCACGAGAGTAAAGTAGAGGGGAAGAATCACCTCCCTCGAACTGCTGGCCATGCTTCTTCTGATGCATCCCAGGATACGGTTGGCTTTCTGGGCTGCAAGCAGACATTGCTGGCCCAATGTTGAGAGCTCAGTATAAGTACTCCTCTAGCAATCAAGTGTGAAGCTGTTGGATGTCCTCCAGGGTTTTAGTTACCTGTTGGTACAGGAATACTTGTTGTTCTTGCTGAGATAATCAGAAAGAGCAAAGCATTTTTGAATAACATGGTTGTTAGACTCTGATTTTTTTTGTATGTGTGAGTTGAGTGTAGGAAGTCAGCAGAGGAGTGTGTCAGTCCTGGAGACTAAATCTGCCTGACTGGCAGGGGTTACACAAGATAAAGTGGAATTAGGTATCCAGGACTGAATTTAAAGAGTTACTCAAATTATTTTTCAAGTACCAACTACAGTATTCTGTTTAATTATTTGGCAATGTGTTTTCCACTAGACTTTGTTTCATCTGCCAAAATGTATGAAGGAGTGAAACTCCTAGTCACAGGAACTGTCAATGGCAGAGGCAAAGGGATCCAGTGGGATAAGTAGCATTTTTATCTTTCAGGCAGCTGGACTCTGTCCTGGACCCTCTGACTCTGGTTCAACCTTGTTCAGGGACTCACAGCCTTGCTATCCCATGACATAGGCAATATAGGCCTGACAGAGCACTTAGTGCTTGTGCTGGCTACTATTGAAGCCACTGCAAGCTATTCTGGAATATATCAAGTTCTGTATACTGTGTTGTGGCCCAAAAAATCAGTCCTGAGACATCTGGAATCAGACATCTGAAATTATTGGGCATATTTGATAATCATTTCTCCTCTGTCTCCCTCCCTTTTCTATTAAATCAGGCTAACACCACCCTTTTCAGACAACAGCTGAAGATAAAATCAATATTCCTTGTAAAGCTGTAGCATACTGAGTGTTTTACAAGAGACATCCATAATATCTTGGCAACATCCATAAGAAAGTTAATACATGTGTAGCAGGGCTTGCTGTTGTGTCATTAATAATGTTGGTGCTTACACATTGCATATGGAAGAAAAAAAGGACTGCTGAAAGAGCTACCTATTCAGTGTGCACTGACTGAGGCAGGTGTACATCCAGTGTCTGGGGATTAAGGTTGCACAGGCAACCTTCATTGTAGGCATTCCTAAAATTCTGGCTTTGCAAGTTTAATTCTGGTCTCTTAGCATGTATGTCCCTTCTTTCCTTCACAAGCCTGTATCTGGGTACCTGTGTGTCCAACCATGGATATACATACAGACCCAAGAAACTTTCAAGTTTTAATTTCAGATATAAAAAGAAAAATAAATAAATAAGCATCCATCATCTGAAATTCTATTAACCTTTGGTCACTCCCAGTTTTCTCTCCCTCTGCAATATTTACCTCACTTTGTTCTTCTTGCTAATTCATAACACCTTCTCCCCTTTTTATGCTAATGCTCCCATTCTTTTAGCATGTCATTGTTCCCTTTTCTTCTTTGTTCTTCCAACATAATTATTGCTTTTTTTCTTTCCTTCTTTCCTCTTCTCCCTCCACTCTCCCATTCAAGTTTCTTCCTAGCTCTTGTATCCTCCTATGTACCAGAGACAGGCCACTAAAAGCATAATAAGATTTCTCCCTTTCAGATTGCTACTACAGTGCCAATAGTACTTAAAAGAAATAATTTTAGGCAAAAAAAGTTTGTCCAATTTCCAGTGTTGGAGCACATTCACTGTTTGGAGTATTGAATAATTCCCTTTTCATTGTGTAAATGCAAACAGTAATTTTCAGAGACTCGGCTCTCTCAGATTGGCCTGGACTGTAGCAAAAAGAAAACTAGAAATCTTCTTTCCTCCAAAATTTAAGTCCTAAAGTCAAAATTTGGGTTATACTAAGGTTTCCTGATGAAAGATTTAGCTAAATACTAGCACAGGCAAAATTATTCCCTGTCTTCTCATGTAGATAAGGAAAGTACAGTTTGACTTTTCAGGACTGTTATTGTCTCTGACAATTTGATATTGAAGATAGACGTACTGATAAAATTGGACGGTTTTGAAAAGGTAAAGTACAAGGTCAGGTCACATTGGCTCATTGATTTTGGACAGAGTGTCAGCATGTTTGTAAGGGTGCATAACTTATACTGAATATATACATATCCTAAGGGCTCCCGTAAAGAATAGTGTGAACAGAATCACAGAATCATCTAGGTTGGAAGAGACCTCCAAGATCAACCTCTGAGCCAGAACTAACAAGTCCTCTACTAAACCATGTCAATAAGCTCTACATCTAAACATCTTTTAAAGACCTCCAGGGATGGTGACTCAACCATTTCCCTGGGCAGCCCCTTCCAATGCCTAAAAACCCTTTTCGTAAAGAAGTTCTTTGTAATATCCAACCTAAACCTTCCCTGGTGCAACTTTAGCCCATTCCCCTAGTCCTATCACCACACAGATGGGAGAACAGACCAATCCCCACCTCACTACAGCCTCCTTTAAGGTACCTGTAGAGAGTGATAAGGACTCTAAGGAGTTTTTGAAAGAAGGTGAAGAAAATCTCCTGTGTCACATAGAGTGTTCTCTCTCAGCGAAAGTACAAAGGGCAGTTTGCATGTGGTTTCTGTTTAACTACTTCTACAGTAGTTGCCATGAGGTCTTCATTCTAGGAAAGTAGTCACGATTAATACATTCGTTAATTACATACATTCTAGAAGGCACAGAAATATGATGTCAATTATTTCAAATATGTATTATAAACACAACAGCATGGTTACTGTTGGTGTTGGAGCTAGGCTAATTGCTTCATAATTTTTGGATGCTTGTTGCCTTCCTTGTAGAATGATGCAACTCTGAAAGTTAAAAAAGTGTTAAGCTTGTTTAAGGCTGGAAGAGTCTGCCTAATGATTTGGAAGAAGGTCTCCAAATGTTTCCTAGAATTTTGTGACTATTAGTCATCAGCTCCAGTTCCTTGATACCTGTAAGGCTGAGACCTTGTAATAAGTCAAGTGAAAAAAGGAGTCCATAAAATTTGAACAGTGTCTGAGAGATGTTGTTTGGGATAAACCAAGCCCTGTCTGGCTGTAAGAAACCTTTTCCAGGACAGCCTCTACACAAACTGAAACCCATGCGCATTTTCTCAGACGTAATTAAAAAAAAATGCAGCAGCTGAAAGGAATAATGTGGTTCATGGGGAGAAGAGAGAACTGGTTAAGGGCAGAACCTATTTGCCAACTACATGGAGTTAGGCAATGTGGGGGAGAAGAGCTGAGAGTGAAGCTGAGTATTGCAACAAGAGTGACTGAGGTGACCAGGCAGATTTTGAAGGAAAAAAAAAAGTTTGTCTTGAGCAGATTCACATGTAGTCATCAGTTTAACAACAGCGGGATTGGCTTTCGCAGCAGGTGGGCTATTGATGGAAGCCCTTTGTGGATGCGTGCAAGCAACTCTGTGTTTTGAGGAAATAACTGTAAGTTGTGGGAAGGGAGCCTTTTATCGAGTACATCCCTAGAAGTGCTGCCTGTTCATTCCTAGGATGTTCTCTTCAATTATATTACTTTTCCTTCTTACAGTATTTTGCCTCAAGGTGAACATCACAACTTCCGTGTCTTTAGATATCATTTTTAGACTGCTCATCTTTAGTTATGAAACAGATGTTTTTCTGCTACAAAAGGAGAAAGGATCTTCCAGGACCATGACGCTGGAGAATTCCAACCCCTGCAAAAAAAAAAAAAAAAGGAGAGGGAGCAACAAAAAGGAAGAGTCCCATCAGTCTTACTTAGCTGATGACAGCAGGGAAAACACAGAATCACAGAATGGTTGAGGTTGGAAGGGACCTCCAGAGATCATCCAGTCCAACCCCCCTCCTCAAGCAGGGTCACCTAGAGCATGTTACACAGGTGGACTTTGAATATCTCCAGAGAAGGAGACACCACAACCTCTCTGGGCAGCCTGTTTCAGTGCTCTGTCACCCGAACTGTAAACTTCTTCCTCATATGGCAAAGAAACCTCCTGTGGCTCAACTTATACCCATTACACCCCGACCCATCACTGGCCACCACTGAGAAGAATTTGGCCCCATCCTCTTTACATTGTCCCTCAGTTATTTGTAGAAGTTGATAAAATCCCCTCTCAGTCTCCTCTTCTCTAGGCTAAAGAGGCCCAGCTCACTTTCTCTTTCCTCATAAGACAGATACTCCAGCCCCTTAACCATCTTCATGGCTCTGTGATGAACCTTCTCTAGGAGTTCTACGTTTCTCTTGTACCGGGGAGCACAAGACACAAGGCAATAATATTGTCTGTTTTATACATGTAGTGCAGGCACTTTTCATGCTCCCCTTTCCTCTCCTATGACTTGTTGGAAAATACGGGCCCTTTAAATGAACCTAAGGAATATTATAGTGATATGCTCTTCCCTTGTGCTGCCTCTGACATGATTGAGGGTAGGGTGGAAGGGCTCTTATTTGACAACAGATACCTTTGTCCCACAGAGCCCTTCAGCGTGACAGAAAATGTAAGCAGTAAGAAGCTTCACCAGTCCAGATGGCTCAGCCCTTAGGTTATCACAGACCAGCCCTCCCTTCCTTCCCTCGTTGTGGCCTCATACACTTATTTGGCACTGATGCTTGCAAGTCCCCCCCTGTTCCAGCTGGGCGCTCAGGGTGAGGATCTCAGATGTGTCAGAGACAGTAAGAGGACACATATGGATGTCACAGGGGCTGAAAGGGGGATTTAATCCTCTCAGCCTGATACACAGTGTCTGATGCCAAGGCATCAGTGTGACAACATTAAAAAACACCCTCATTTTGGAGGCTTGGGGTCCTGGTGGGATGTGGACTTCCAGACCGAGCCACAGAGTCTGCTGAGAGGCAGGACCTCGGGCATGTGTGTTGCACTGGGATTTTACCCTGGGCATGCCCTTCTTGCCCTGAGATCAGCCTGGCTGTTAAGCAGCTGAGAGCACATTGTGGTTGTGGTTTTTGATTTCCTTCTGCTTAGAAGCCTGGGAGAAACAGAAGAATTAAAATTAACATAATTTAGGCTAGATGTATAAAACATAAAATCCTCTGCTGCCTCTCAGACCCCAATGTGATAAACCATTCTCAGAAAAATATATAGCAATATATATATTTTTCTACAGAAGTACTGTAACTAATGAATCCTGATTTCCTATAGATTTGTGTCCTGTGGGTTGACTGACTTGTGTGGTCTATGTTGTATGCTTTTTGGGTGGCTGGGGAGTATGTCAAGTCTCGCTCCACGTGGATTTGCTGCTTTCTCGTAAGGTGTGCTCACATGCTGCTTTCCCCTAATCTGGGCAACAAACTGGGAACAACTGTCTTTAACCAGCTGCTTATTGTTACAGACCTCTGAGGACATATCTTTGTTGGTCAGCAGTTTCACAAATTTTTAGGAGGACACAAATGCTGAGAACATGAACCTTATTTCCAGAGGAAACAGGGCTAAAAACCTATCATGCTCCTTCTGTTTTTTGCTCCAAATCTTCTTCTGATTTTCATGGTCCTTCTATTTTTGTTTCTTCTCAGGAAAGGATGTATCCTGTGGACTGTAGGGAGGCAACCTTTTTCCTAATTTTGCATCATTTCCAGTTAACCTGCCCTGCTCAGGTATTCCTGCATTCATCTTTGCTTCTCATCTAAGCTCATCTTAACAAGGAACTACATCCAGGAACAATTCACCTGCTGCTCAGAGAAACAGCCCCCTTGGAAGATCAACCAGGCTTAGCCATGTTCTATCTGTGTCATCATGATATCATCCATAAGATTTTACTCCCTGCAGGTAAGAAGAAAGCCACCTGCAATACACCTCTAGGGTCAGTCTTTGACAACTGGAACCATTAAATTGAATTAAATAATTAATAAAGTTAGTTAATAAAATGAAAAGATGCCTGATTATAATTTAATGCTTATTGATTCATAACATAGGGTTTGGTATGCGTTAGACAAGATCAAGTGCACCCATTTTCGATGCCCACCAGAATGGTGACAGTCAGGTCAGCTGTGTAGCTTATAAGAACAGCATATACTACAATCCAGATTTTATGCATCTCGTATCCCCACGTTGGTGAAAGGTTTCCTTTGAGAAATATTTTCCACTGGTCTACCAAACACTGTCAGCTTTCCACAGTAGGTATTGGATGCTCACAGAAATAGTTGTGACGTTGACGTGTTTTTCCTTCACAACCTCTGAGTAAACTGTGGTAGTTGCACTCAAGTCATTTGCAGGTGTTTTTTGGTTGGCTGGTTCTTGTTTTAAGCTTATTTTTCACTTCAGTGTTAAATAATGTTATCTAACTAGGCTATTTCACATTTTCTGGTTGTAGGGAACACTGTCTCTGCAGAAATAACAGGCATTCCCTTAAGCACAGCTAGCTGACAGCCTGAATTTGCAACCTGCAGAAAATTTCAACGTTGTACGAATATTTCTGGTTTTCTTTGGAAGAAATGAATCAGTAGTTCAGAAAGGTAGCTGTGACATTTTCAATCAATATCATTATTTTAGAGACTTATAAAAGCAACGGGGAGCTGTGTGAGCTGTGAGCTGCACACGGCTCCGGGGGACCCAGTGATTCTTGGGGTCTCCCAGGCTGTCCTGGGATGGAGTCCTGCAGGAAGTCTGGGGGTACCAAACCTGGTGCTGCGGGGCAGGAAAGTGAGGAAGGGAAACCTTTGTGAGTCACTCCAAATTCCCTCACAGTCAAGGTGTTTGTGCAGAATAGTTTGATTATTTCAGGCCAATATTTGCAGATGGAAACCAGTTCGATCAGCACATTTCCCCCTCGTTCCACTCCCTGCACTTTCCCAGAAATGTCCCTCTGCTCCACATCCCAGGCTCTGCACTCTCTTTTCCAAGTCCAGGCTGGCAGAAGTTTCTCTTTTTTTTTTTTTTTTTTTTTGGCTACTCACAAGTAAAATCTAAACACAGCCAGAGGGAAGGCAGGCAGGCAGGCAGGGGATGCTCGGCGCCTCCTCGTCCTGCACCTCTAGGTGGGGTAGGCGAGTTTCCTCAGAGAGCCGAGCCCTCTCCCGCTCCTTGCAGTTCGCAAAACTTCCCCAGCAGAGCGCAAGCAGGAAAGGAGAAGTTCTTGGGAAGCCCTCCGAGCCTGCGAAGGCAGCGCCGGGCCGGCAGAGCTGGGAGCTTCGGTGGTTTGGAGATCCCTGGGATCGAGCTGGGGACATTCATGACAAGCTCTGCCAGGAGAGGAGGTGCGCGCTGGCTGTGCCCGAGCCTTGGCACCTGTGAGAGCCCGTCCAAGTGGTCACCTCAAGCCCTGTGCCCGCAGGAGGACCTCTCTGGGATTCGGCGGTGGTGACCCCCTCTGCGCGAGGTAGGCTTGCGCCGAGCGCGTTTGCCACCATTCCCCAGGGCTGGAGCGGCTCTGGGGTGGGAGCTGCTCTGTCACTGGGGGCTGTTACTGGAAATCGTGTCGGGTTTAGGTTTTGTTTGAACAGGATCTACTGTTCTGTGAGTTTTTCTGCTCCCGGCACTAAACTGAAGAGCTGCGTTTTTCTGGGAGTGCCAGAAAGTAGCTGGAGGTCTTGGTAGCATCTTCGGTTAATAGCTGGAGGTCGTGGTAGTGCGTTTCGTTGAAAGTTCCCTCGCTTCGAATGTGCTTTAGATTTACTTATTATGAGTAACTTCGATATTCTGGCCAGATCACAAACTCCAGTGGGTCCAGCAGATCTTTTTACTTGAGTGGAAGTACGCGTTTCTCCAGAGGATAGGGGGGCTGCTGTCTGGGGTTTCCTGTTAACGCTGCGAACTAATTTGCCTGTGCAGCTCAGACTGTTAGTGCACATTGGAAATTACGACCAGCTCCCACAGCATTGGCAGCGCTGAGCCTGACTGCATATACATGTGAATACATGTTTGTAGCATGCTGGTTTTTATTTTCCCTGCTTCCTCGGCCTGGCTGTAAGAGTGCTGTGGAAATGAGGTCTGGAGAGGAAAGCGGGTTCCCAGGAGCACCTGGGTGGCAGTGCCATTGCCATGCGCTCCGAGCACGGTGCACTGTACTCGTGGTACCTGAGCAGCTTTGAAATGCCCATCTCAGCTACCTCTGCAGGAGCAGAGAGCTCGGCCTGGGCTGCAGAACCTACCCCAGCAGCAGAGCCAAGCAGCCTGCCTGAGCCTTGTATGACTACGACCATTACTGGTACCGAGCCGGTTGTTTTAGCTGCTGCTGCCATGACTACAGCGTTGATGCTGTGGATTAGCAAAAAGGCAGCTTGCATGACTGAGAGAAAGTGTGTTTTCATTCTTACAACCCGTGGTGCTTTAGACAATACACAGGTAGCACCAGGTAGCACTTCAGGTACGTTCCCCGTGGGATGAAGGCTGAGCTCATCATCTAGTGCAGTGGTACCAAGGAGCTTAGTGATCAGTGCCTGCTTGGGGTGCCACCCAAAACCACTTTGTACGCCTCCAGCTACAAGGAAAGCTTTCACACCCACGGCTGCTGTTTGTTGGAATAGGTGAGGCCTATGGCTACTGCTGCCACTCCTCTACAGAAGAGGAGAGAGACAGTGTTGTACACTGCAATTGTGTGTGATGGATCTTGAAACATTTTGGGCAAATGTTTGAACTCTATGGCATCTCTATGAGAAAAATCATGGGAGATCATGCATTTTAAAAGCAAATCAATGTCACTTTGCAAAATGGTGTCAAAACCAATGACTATGTTCAGGATTACTCAGTCCTTCCTTCTTTTCTGTCATAAATGTCTAAGTGGAAAGTGAAAAGAATATAGTGTCAGTATCCTCTATTGAAGAGCAACACCAATAAGAAACGAATTTTGAAATGAAATGAAACAAAACCAAACAAATGAAGGAAATACAATATTTTCAGCAGCAGCCAGGCTGGCGCCACACCATTTGGTGGGAACAATTTCTCCTTCAGGTGAGCCCCCATGAACCCAGTCCCATGGGAGATAACTGACAAGAAAAGCTGTTACCAAAACTTGGCCCAGCTCTTCTGGCCTGCATGGTATGACATGATTATGTTGGTGTTCATAAAAATGTGGTCTGAATTCATCAGAGCTCAGATGAGAATGCGAATGTGCACAAAAAAAGACAACTTTTTTTCTCTTTCTTTTTTTTCTTTTTCTTTTTTTCTTTTTTTTTTTGTTTTTGTTTTCCTTTTCCTTTTCTTCTCTTTCTCTTGTAGGTGGCTTTTACAGAAAACTGCTGCCACAAATAGGCATTTTTTTCTCTATTACACCTAGATGGAAAACATGTGATGTTTAATTTTTCATGTCAAGCTGTGAAATGGTCATTTTCAAGGGATCGTACTGAATCATATGCGGTGGAAATCACCTCACTGAAAGTGTTGAGCTGAGTGTGATTGTACCGTAACGGTGTTTAGAATTCCTCTGAAAATGGCTTCACATGAAACATGGCAACTTTACGTGTAAGGGTGACATTTCTTGGAGGACTGGAATATTTTGACATTGACTACAGTTTCTAATTGAACCCATATAGCCATGGTAGATTAATGGTCCAAGTCTCAGTTTTCAAAAAATAGCAGCATAAGCTTTTGAAGATAAGATGAATATTAAGATAATGTTTTTCTCATGTTGTCATCAGCAGAGGAATTCCCCTCCAATATCCTTAACAGAGTTGTTTCCTTTAACCATGCTAGGATGGAACTGGGTTTCAGATCGTATCTATGCCACTTCTCTGCTCAGCTAAAAGGTAGATAAATTGCAACATGAGCTTCTGCCCATAGCAGAATACACCAAGAATGTCCCAGCATGACCACACCCCGCATGAGCTGTTGGTGAGGAGCTGGGTTATATCAGCCTTTCAATTCGCTCATGTTAAAGGTATCTGTTTTCTTCCTCTGTGTTGCTCTCCAAACCAGGGCCATGTTGCCTCCTGCTGTCCTCCTGACCCTCAAAGGCCAGTATTTTTGATTTTTTTTATGATGCTTTCAAAAGATGACACGTGTCCCTTTTCAACTTCTGGAGCAGTAGCTGTTGGTGAGGAAAACAATTCCTTCCTAATATACAAGTTGTTCTGGCCAGTGAGTTGTTAGGGCAGGGAGACATTTGCAAAAACAGAGACCCTTTCCCATCATGTGCATTCCAATGAGATAAGTCCCTTCAAAGGATTAGATAGTAGATAAAAAATAGTGGAATTGCAACATTTATGACTCGCCACCTCTACAAGTATTATAGGCCTGACTGTGTGGTCACCATGTGGACACAGTACTTGGCCATACTTTTTCTGGAAAGCCAAGAACCTGTGTTCACACAGCAGAAAACTAGGACGTCCAAGTACGACTTTGAGGCCAAGGAACTTGTTGTTCTTTTGCTTGATTTATCATTTATCCTATTCTATATAAAAAACAGAGGTTCTGGGCCCACACAGTCAATGGCAGAGCTCCCACAAGGCTGGTGTGCCCAGCTCTTGCTGGCTCCATGGCAGCATTTAGTGATCAAACACTGCTTCTTGAGCCATGCTAACATTGCACACATTTGTTTTGACTTGATGTAGCTCAGATCTTTCTGTTTCTTCCCACCATGGAAATCAGAACAAAAGTAGAGAGGATGTTATTCTCAAATTCGTAAGGAGTCCATTAGAAACAAAAGAATAAAAGATAAACAAAGACTATTTTAAAGCATTATCTGCTATTGTCTTTTAAAGAAGTTAAAGCTTTGCCAGTGGATTTGCAAATCTCTGTGGAGACAGAGTCAGGGCCACATCCTCCTGATCTGACGTCCGTAAGTGCCGGTTTTGAGCTGTCAGAAGTGGTGTTCTATGAAGTTAATCCACAGTGCTTGAGCTGAATCATCCACCATGAATCTAGCAACAGGTTTTACGTTACCACATTACCCTAACGTCTGACCATCTGCACTGCAAAACCAATAGCCAAGTCCCTGGTGGATTTCACAGAGTTTCTGGCATTTATTCTTTTTCAGTCTCGGTTCTGCAGAGCTGAGCTTTTTTTGGATTTGCTGCCTTAAATTCTGCTCATTTCCTTTTTGGGAGGGGAGGCCTGGTAAGATTTTGCACAGCAGAAGAGTCTGTCAGAGCAGGGTCAGTTTTGTAGTGAAAAGGCTTTTTAGGAAGGTCGATGTTGCCCCATTTCCCGCACCACAAAAGACTTCTCCAGCAGTTCGTGGTGTCTGTGCTAAGCTTTGCCTGACTCGCTGTGCACGCAAGGTTAGGAGGTTTTCTTGATGCAACAACTATCCAGGGTCCTCGACAGCTGCTCTGATAATAAACATGTGTGGCATAAACCATTGTTTGGGAATGTTAGTTGGATATGGTTTGTGGCCGCTGGAGAGACGGGGAGGAAAAATAAAAAGAGTTTATGATGCTTAGCTTGACTACACTTGTGGCATCCTGAAATGTGGGTAAGACCTGAGACCGTTTTGATCTTGAAGGCCAAAAATCAGCCTAGCTGCAAATCTACAGCTCCCAGCCCTTCCCCACCAATCTTCAATGAGAAGTTTGCTTCCCTGCTGGAACCTGGCATATAAAGAGAAACGAGCTCCAGTTTCTCACTGCCTTTGTCTCTGCTGTGCAAACCCTGATGGATGTACATCCCCTGCAGATCGTGTTAACGAGCCGCTGGTTCTTTAAGCTTTATGGCCAGGACATGGCGTTGCAAAGCTTGGCTGAATCCAAGTCCAAGCCAGCTCTATGGTAAGAAGAAGCCCTGCAAAGGTTCACTTTCTTCCCCACCTCCCCTAGAGGTTGTGTTGTATATGAAGCTCGGTTAGACCAGCCTCTATCCTCTGTTCAGCAATATAACAGGCTGGGGACCAAAGCAGAAACATATGGCCAAGTACTGAAAGAGCTTATAATTCTGACAGTGCATCCATCTCTTCCTTCAGATTTATCACAAAGAAAAACTACTGAAGTGCCAGTTAGGCAGCATACCATTATCTGCAGATTGACTACCAGGATTTTTCTTTTTAATCTAAGCAAGAGCAGTGTTAGTAGTTCAGGATTCAATATTTAGAATTATCCAGACAAGAAGAATGCATATCTATGAGATACTCCTTCTTTCTTTCACAGCTGTATACACACTCCACTGCTTGACAGAAGGACCTGTAAGGGAAGGATGCCTGCATATTAATAGCCGGTAAATTGAGGTTTTACAGAATCGGCTCCTGTCACTGAAAAGAAGGAGACAAAAAGACCCTGTGCATCCAGATCACACATCTTGGAAGACAAAAACTGGGGCTGCAAAAACATGAGGAACAGACTAGATGAAAGGCTAAAAATGTCAGACTGTGTTAAACTATCTGATTCTGGTTTATAGTTAGGAACTGTGAACAGGCGGCATCCTCAAACACGGGACTGAAATTTACCATCTATAACCAAAAGGATTTTGAAATTACCATGCTAAAGTGAAGTTTCTCCTCTTAGAGTTAACAAAAATACGAAATAGACCTCAAAGGAACAGAGTTTAGTCAGTGCTGAGCACATTTTAATACTGTCCCTGAAATGCAGTTGCAAAAGAGCGAAAAAGCCAATCAACCGAAAAACCAAAAACCCCGAGAAGAGGCTGGGGACGCATTCTCTTTTTGTCACTTGACATTTTGCCATTTCTTTGCTCAGGGGGTGGCATGTGACAATGGGTCCCTTGAGCTCGGCACATTTGTGTTTCCAAAAATAGGAGGGAATGCTCCGTGGGCTGCTGCCTGCTGGCTGGCCCAAGCACCCCTTTTGCTTTCTCAGTCTTCCACCTGCGTGGCTGGCATGGCTCGGCGCTTCGCAAGCTCGCCTCCCAGCCACAGGAGTTTACGGGCTGGCGAACTGGCGTGAGCCGAGCGAGGTTCACGTGAAGTCTGGCAGTCTGAAATCGGACTGACGAAGCGTTCAGTTGTGCCGGCGGCAGGAGGGCAGTAATTTCCAAGCGAGGGGCAGAGCGCGCAGCTGAGGGCAGTAACGATCTCAGCTTAATCCATCAGCAAGTCTGAGCGTCAGCACCCTCCAAGAGAGACAAAAGCAGAACTGAGTATCCAAGCATTGTGGGGCGCACATTTATTTCATTACGCTCAAATATTTCCCCTTGATGGGCCTTGTCTCTTTAAATTTTCCATACAGAAAAAGCATACGCTAGCATATTGCCAATTGGAGGGGTATATTTTTGTGTGCATGTGTAGATCCAGTTCATTTCTTTGGGACATAAAATACAAAGGAAAAAGCCATTGTTCTTTCCTTGCTCTCAATTTTCAGAAATTACCAGTTCTCATAAGCAGACCAAAACAGATAACAGATGGCATTGGCTAGCAACAAGGAAACCTAGATGCAAATACCGTACGGTATATGAAGAACGTCTCTGATGTGGCAGGGTTGTGTTTTCTATCATGGTTTCTAGCTGGTTGTGAGAAAAGTCCTGCACTAACATTTTGTGGTATTTAATTGAATGTGAAAGGTGAAAATAATTCAGCTGGTGACCAAATGGCAAAATTGGTGATAAATAAAGAAATAAGCAAACATGCAGGGGCTTGATCTACTTCCCAGTGAAGCCAACAGGAAACTCTCCAGCAACACCAGTAGCCCTTCAGCTGGGACCTACATGCCTGTATGCAATGGTCATCCAAGGCCCAGATGTACACCGGATACACTACAAAAGAGAAAGAGCAGGTTCTTGCCCATGAATGTTTCCCTGGCCCAAGGAAACACAGCCATCAGAGATGGCTCCATCCCTGGGGAAGGCAGCAGGTCCAGCACGTCCAGGCAGCCCCCAGCCCTGGCAGCCCCCAGCCCACCAGTCCTCTCAGTGACCACAGCTGGGCTGAGCAGGTTTGCCCATAGCTGTGGGGTGCAGGTTGCTCAAAGCTTGTATAAAGTTGATTTTAATTTAGCATAAGTGGAAGTCAAACTACACAACCAGGCGGATAACTCTGGTGCCAGTACCTCGACGTGGGGAAATGCCGGGGGCACTTTGAAGAGGTGCCCTTGGGGATAAAGCACGTGGGTGAGGCAGGTCCATGTGGAGATGAGACATTTTGCTGCAGCTTGATGACTGCACACATTTTCCACTCGCTCCTGCACACAGTGTCACCTCTGTTTCAGCTTTTCAATTCCAGCCTGTAGAGCAGGGAAAGTCAACACAGGTTAAAAGAAACGACGGTTCCCCCAGCTTCCCTTTCCACCATGAGTAGATCTATTCTTGTGGTGAACAGGTACCAGATCCCTCCCCAGGAAGGAACAGGAGAGGGCTGAGCAGCTGTGGAGCTCAAGCCCGATGTCTTGGTCGGGTGAAACTACAGTTGCATGCTTTCTTCCTGCAGAAATGGGTGCCTGCCAAGTCTCCAATACAGAGCACTTGTTTCTTGTGCTGCAGAGCCCTAAGATATCAGGCACAGCAACAGACAGACAAATGCACTCAAAATGACAGCGGTTTCTTATATTTACTCTTTTTGCCTCTGCACTCAGTGCTTGTACAGACAGATCCATGGCAATGAAGACAGCCTTACCTTGTTGGTAGAAGGATGTGGTTAAATGCTTGCAGGTTTTGGCTTTTTTTTTTTTTTTTTTTTTTCTCGAGCATGAGAGTGTTGATGGGGTGCCAGTCAAATATTGGCAGATATTTGAGAGCACCCATGTAGCACACCCATTTGTTGGTGATGTTCCACTCATGTAAGTAATGTGCCTGTCCTACGCCTTTGCTGATAAAAGATTTTGCCCTAGTCCTTTTCCCATACAACACTGAATCTATGCCTATAAAGAGCATTAGCAGTTTTCCCTATAGTATAAGAAATGTATAAAATTCAATTTTTCTTTGAAGTGCTTCTTACTACTCCTTTTGCATTTAAGTAAAGCTGTCACTGAGTTCACTGAGATTTGCCCACGCAAGGAGCAGAGGCTCTGTTCCCCTGGGAGTATGTAAGCCATTTTCTAGTAATTTGTCTGCTAAGATGATAGATCTCCTTATTATAGCACTGTAAACAGGAACTTTGCTGTCTTCTAACAGAAATGACTTTACATATTTTATGACGCAGAGCCAAAGGCATTGCTCTTGTTAGCTGGTGTTGGTGGCTGTTCGGTTGGTCTGGACATGAGAATTATCTACTTCCCCTTCCTCTTTTTTGTTTTTGTTAATGAAGGCTTTCTACCTGACTAAAATACATAACTATATTTTTCCCTTCAGGTCATGTTATCGGAAGCTTTGAGTTGGGGGTGGGGGTAAAAAAGTTCACTTACCAAGTAAGATTAAAGCAATTAAAGGCTAGGGCTCATATTTAATTTTCCCTCGTAGATGCAATTTTTCATGCAGTGACAGCATCAAAACCTTTTCAAGTTTTATAGCTATTTCACATTTGGCAGAAACAACAGGAAACCATCTGTAGCAAAGCAGGATTGTTGTAAGCATAATATTCAGTAATGAAAAAAAGATTAAAAGAAAACACTGTTATCTTTACGTGATAGCTTTGAAGGCATAAAGAGCAGGATGCCTGCATTCGCCCATCTATCTACTAGCATCGTAAAATGTTCTAGATGAGGCAACAGTCTCAAAAGTTGATTATTTCAGCAGAAAAAATGAGTCCAATAGGAAATATGAAATACATTTTGACTTCTGGGTTCTTGTTGAGATCTCTGTGATGGATGTAAAGATGCATGTGCAGAGGCTTTACTTGACTGTTTTCTATGTATCATGACTTACATGGCAGAGCTTATAAGCACACATGTAACTTCAGATAGACGAGTGGTGCCAAATAAGCAAGCACTCATCTTCTTAAGCTTTAGCTCAATGATTGAAAGTCTATTCTGGACAATAGAAATAAAAATAAGACTGTGGGAATTCACATAGTTCATATTGCCCTGTGTTCCATCATGGCACAGTATATTTGTTCTTGCTTCGTTGTGTATGCTTTATATGCTGGAAAGGAGACACCAAGCCTGGAGGTGGAAAATATTTCTTGCTGAAACTTTGTTGGCTAATCAGGGTGTCAAGTCCTGTGGGTGCAGTTTTAGGTCTGCTCATAGTAGTAACTGAATGCTTCTGAAGCCCATGGTCAGTCTGTAAGGTCATCACAGTACTGCACTGTAAGTACTCTCCAATGTCTGGTCATGCCAAAATACTTGCCGGTATGTCTGTTCAACAAAGCAAAATAACACTTTTTTTTTTTTTTTTTTTTTTTTTTTTTTTTTTTTTTCAGATGAGCCATAAAATTTAACCCAATACTCTTTTCTCAAAATTTTGAATGTGAATGAAAACATCAAAATTTGAAGTGAATGAGAAACAAATCAAACTTTCTGTAATTTCTCTGTCACTGACAGGGTTTCACTTAATAATAACCAGACCTAGTTTTAAGATAGCATTTTGCTGTGCTGAAGTCAAAATATGTCAGGGAACTGCAATATCGTCTTGTTATTAATGTCTTAAATTATAGCCAGACACCCTGTTTTTCCAGTTTTCGAGGCAAGTTATGAAGGCTTTTTTTTTTTTTCAAGTGCTGAGCTGATGAGACATTAAAGGTTTCTTTTTCAAATAGTTTGGCTGTTGGGTTGCTCCCTTCACTCACACCTGCCCCTTGACTTAGAAATCGTCTCCGCCTCTGCAGCATCAAACGGTGAATTTACATAGACACAAAGAAAGCGTGGAAGGCCAACAGCTCGTGCAGTCATTAAGATGGGAATGCAGGAAGAACAAAGCGGCACAATGGTAAGAGAAATATCACAATACCCTACCTTTCTGCGAGGCTGACTAACCAGGGCTTTCCCATAGGAGGGAACCGTGCTGAGGATGCCACGGGATTAGCAGTTTCATGTAGGGCTGCTGGCGGTGACTAAGCTGGTAACGGCAAGCCAGTCAAAGTTCTAGACATGAGTCAGGTTTTGAACTTGTTGTGGTTTGTAGTGGCTAAAAGGGCTTTGTACAGCATCATTGTATGAGGCTGGGACTGAAAAGTGATGGGCTTACACCTGGTAAAAACTACTGTCTGCTCTGGAAGCGAACGCTTACTCTCAGCAAAATGTTACAGCCTAGCTCAATTCCACACATTGTTCACAGCGTAGCCTGGGTGTGCCTCTCAAATTATTTTAATGCCTTTACAAAGTGCTCTGCCTTATTAATTCGGTAAATTCTTCCTAATTATACAAGCATCCCTGAAGAATTTCAGAGATGCATATAAGTAATGGCAAAGTTTTTATTTTTTTATTAAAAAAAGACAATAAGAAAAAAGTGGTAGAATAATATCTGGGCTTACCACATCAAGTAAGTAGTTTCTTGTAAATGTGTATGGCTTTTTCTTCTGGAATTCTAAAACAGAAGCAAAGAAAATGAGTGGGAAGTGTGGTGTTTGGAGTTGTTTTATTCCTTCAAAACTTTCTCTTCATCCCTTTTGAAACAAGTTTGGTGGAAAGACGTAAGTGCAAAGACTTGGGATGCTTCCTGAGTCCTGCTGTCATGGATGTTTTTGCCATTTCTTTTAGCAGACTGCTGATGTTGTGTTTTCATTTGCTGTTGCCTGAGTCCATGTCTGAGTTGGACAAAAAAAAAAAAAATTAAAAACGTAAAATTGCAGCACAAGCTGCAAAAAACGTATTAGTTAATCAAAATCAGTGAAAGAGAAAGACATCTGCTTTTGCCCTAGCACAGACAAGTGCAAAGGCAGTACTAGCAGCTCAAGTCCAAGTTCTCCAGAAATACATACAGAAGCAAAGCTGCTATCTGTGGTATTTTCCCTATCGTTACTGATGCTAGCTGCATTAATTTAACAAGTGTTGTGCTCAGACCTTTGCTTAGCTGCATAGACATGTCCGCTTTTGCCGAACAGATGAAAGTTCATAAACAGTTGTCTTGAACTTCGCAATGTTTTTCATCTAGAGTTTTCAACCTTTTTCATATATACAGATGAAACACTTTTCCTTAATCACAGAAGAGCAATTAGAGATGGGTGTGTGAAAAGTGTGTAGAATAACAGGCACTCTGAATTTTTGATTCGGGAACATGTTGGGGTGGGAAGCAGATACTTGCTTTTAGATCATCTTTATAGACTTAATCCCACTGAGGAACTTGGGTGCCTCGCAGACCCATCACTTCACATGCTGAGGTCTAAATTTTAGATCCTCGGAAACCTCGCTCACCTGCCCCTTCACCCCAGAGGTGCCTACATTCCTTAACACCCACGCTCGCATCCACCAAGTTCCTTGCATGCCTGAACCTGTGCTTCTGGACATGCTTTATACCTGGCCTGGGCTGTGCTGGAGGAGCAGATCCTCACGTCACACGTGAGTCCTGCTGCTGACAGTGGATGCACTTTTACATTTAGCCCATGCTCTGAGAGTTCAAGGGGGTGTGGGAGATTTGGCCTTGGTAACTCCTCTGCTTGGGAGACTTTAGCTGTTTCTCTCACCATAGTGCCCCTCTCCCAGCTCTTGTGTTTTCTGGAGCAGGTGTCTTTCCAGCCCTCTAGGCATAAGTAACTCTTTGGAGTCATTTAAAAAAAAAAAAAAAATTAAAAAAGTACTAATGCTGTTGCCTGTTGGCTAGTGTACTTGCCAGGGTGTACAGGGATATGGGCTCTGGGGAACACTCAATCTAAAATCTTTAAATTTTTATTAGAGTAAAAACTGGACCCAGTTTCCAAAACCTTGTCCCAGGTGGTGCCCCAGTTGTTGGGTTTGGGAGTCACCTGAGTGAGAATGAGAAAAAAAAAAAAAAAAAAAAAAAAAACAGTCTGATGCAAAGCAGAAAGGCTTCAAGAGGGAGGAGCAGGACAGCCCTTGTGGCCACGCTGCCCGGTGGGGACTTGGGGCAGCCCTGTCTCTGTGATGCCTTCCCAGCAGTCAAGGGAGAAGAGTTTCGAACTGATGTTCAAAGGAGGATGCTTTCTGCAGGCAGGCAGAGGTATCTGGACTTGTGTCATGCCAAGGGGGGTCTTAAGTGCAAAGAGATGGAGCAGCACTGGTGCTGTGTTTTGTGGGAGAAAAGTGGCCTGTAGGAGGGAATCCACAGCGTGTGCTTTGTGGGGAGCCTGGAGAACTGACTGTAAAGCTGAGTCCCCAGCCAGTTCATAGAACCACAGCACCACAGGATGGCTGAGGCTGTCAGGGCCCTCTGGAGGCCCCCAGGCCCCAGCCCTGCTCCAGCAGGGCCACCCAGCGCAGGCTGCCCAGGCCCATCTCCAGGCGGCTTTTGAAGGCCTCCAAGGAGGAGACCCCACGGCCTCTCTGGGCAGCCTGTGCCAGGGCTCCTCACCCGCACAGCACAGAAGTGCTGCCGGGGGCTCAGAGGGAGCCTCCTGTGCAGAATGTTCCCAAGAGCCTTGCTGGAGTCATGGCCAAAGCACATGTGCTGGTTTCTGAGGGCCTCCATTTTGAGGCGTCTTGCTCTCCCAGGGCTCTGGCAGTAGCAAGAACGCTGCCACCTCATGTGGCTTCCACAGGTGGTGCTCAAGTCTGTCATGGCACTGCTCCTGTCACAAATCTGGTCCCCAGATCTGATCCCTGCCAAAGCAGGGAGCTTTCTTGGTGAAAATGTGCTACAGATTAGCCCAGGATAGTTTGAATTAGGGAGGGCCACAAGGCAAGCAGCTCTAGGGGCACCAGCATGGATGGGGGTCGATTTCTGGTGGATCAGTGTCTTGTGGCTGACTGCCAGCTGTGGCTGAAGCTCTTCGAAAGATTTTCCTGCCATGTGCAGTTGTCAATGGCTCACAGGACAGCCTCCTCCTGAGCCACCTGCACCATGAAGCATTTGTCCCCGCACCGCTGGGTGGGCACGACTGCGGGGGAGGTGGGCAGGGGGCACACAAGTAAGCAGGGGGAAAGAAAAATGACTACATAAGCCCCGTTTGCTTTGGGATCCAGTCAGAGCTGGAGAAATACACACAGATTAAAAAAAGAGAGAAAAAAAAAAAAGTCCATCCTGCAAATATCCAATAACCCCGTGGTTTTGGCACTCTCTTAAGAGACGGGAGCTCCCTGTTCCAAATTAAACAGAGGGAGTATTTGATGTTGTCCCATTTCACTCAAAGCATGTCTTACTACTCCACTAATAAATTGATATGTGGAAACCATATACTCCTCTGAAATGTGCTAACCATATCCCGTATGCAAGCCTTTAGTTCTTAACCAAGTCACAGTACTTTTTAATCTGTTCAAGAACAGTTCCTTAGAGTGCAAGTGGAGAGCACAACTGAGATTTAGGATCAAGATGTTACAGGGGCAAACTTCAGTGAAGGAGTAATAGGTGGCATGAATGTGGTAGTCTTAGGTTTTCATTTCCAGGCTTTTGTATGGCTTTGAAGTAAAAATAGTCTACATGAATCATAATATTTTCTGAACACTGAAGGTAGACTTCAAAAAAACACTTTCATTGCAGACTGTTTGGTTTTTATTTGGGGGACTTCGCTAACTGTGCTTATACATTTACCTCATAGCAGGCCTGCTGATTTCAGCTGTCGATGCAGCTCTCTGAGTAGGGGCAGCAAAATCTGGTCTTAATGTTTTGAAGACTGATGTTAGTCCCTTTAGGAGAAGTTTGTTTTATTAGGCACATAAATTAGGGAGAGCCATTTTGTAGCTCTGTATTCAGCTTTTGCTTTTTCCTACAATGAGAATAAATGAGCAAGAGATAAATAGGACCTCAGGGATTCAGGTGAAGAGCTTTATATTTGTAATAGTCTGAGCAAGGAAAACAGAACTGGTGAACAGGGAGACCTGGTCATTGTTGCTTTAAAGCCTTAACCTCGCATCTCCATGAGGCACCAAGAGACAGGGTGATATTATGGCTGTTTTTTTAAAGATTTGTATACAGAGTATGTCATGACATGGCAACAAAAATGAGATGGTTTTAACTGGCATGTAACTTATGTGGTTTTGGTCACTTTCCATTACATGTCAGCAGCGTAGAAAAAAAGTAACCAACAGAGCATATTAGTAATGAACAAAAATGCTACCCTCTCCTTTGCACGCTTGTGGGTCCAGCTTTGACGTAATTAAGCATAACATAAATATGATGCATCTGTCAATGCCATCATTTATCATGAAAGGATAAGCCCTCTGTGGTGCATGGTTTTAATTAACTGTCACTTGCTCTCGAAGCTGAGATGCAGTATACACATTTGGCACTTAGGAGCATACATGAGTTTATGTAGATGTCCTAGAAGGCAGAGCCAAGACGGCCAGAAACTGATTCTGAAAGCGACCTGAGCACACAAGCACTTGCTATCCATACAAGGCTTTGTCTTTTAAACAACTTTCCTACTTGCATCCTTTTTTGTGAAGAATTAGTTTTTCCTTTTCACCATTTAAAGCACATCACTAAAACATGCCCCCAGGTCTCTGCACAGCGTGACATTTCAGACAAGCTGTAAAAGAAATGTAGTTCCTCGGTTGCTGCTGTGCACTTGCGAGGTGTATCTTCCACAAACGCTGCTTCTATAACCCTTTATTTACTTCCAGAAAATAGTCACGGTGCTAAATCACTTTCTATTATAGGCTTTTGCTAGAGTTATACATGTGATTTTTCTGCTGCTTACAGGGGGCACGGCACCGAGTCAGGCTGAGCCCTCTGCTACGAGCTGGCCCCGACTGGAGCCTGGATGACTCCGGGGGACCACCTGGACTGGGCAGCCTGTCCACAGCTCTGGGAGAGGAGCCCATGTGGCACAGTGTGGGACGTGGCTCTTCACACAGCCCTCACAAGTCAGAAACAGGAGTGTTTACATTTCATTTTGTGTGACAACCTTGGCATTATCCACCCCTTTGCGGGCAGAGGTTGATGGTGCTGTGTTGCCCTGGTGGCAATGGACTCCAGGTAGGTGAGGGTGAGCTGTATGAGATTGCAATCCAGGTGGGATTATTTTGATGCAGAGGCAGCATGTGCCCAGCACGTCTTTGCCACCTTGAGTTTATGAGGGAGCTGAAAGGCTGCAGAGAAGGGCTCTGTACCAGGGGAGCAGGCAGAGCAGAGGGTGAGGATTGCAGCACATGGGAGGGAGAGAGGAAAGGATGCTCAGATCCTGCTCTGGGGTTTATGAAGAGCAGCAGGCACAAGAGTGGTGGTGTCTTTCCAATAGCTGGAGCTGGGTAATCCAGGGTGTTTGCTGCCTAATTGGTTTGGTGGTGCCCTCGTTAGGCTAGGAGGCCCTTGATAGGGTGTCTTGAAATTTGCAAGTAAGCTATTTTTAACAGGCACAGCAATGGAGTGACTGCCTAGAGCCACGTATTTCTGCTTCCCTCTCTTGCGGCACAAGCCGAACCTGCTTTGCTTACAAAATATATATATATATATATATTTTTCTGTAAAGCTGTGCTCCTTTTATTGTGTTTGACTTTGGGTTCAAGCAACACTCTCTAGCTTGCTGTCACGAACTGAAATGTCAGAATGAAATACTGAATGCTATTTCCTCAGATGCTCTGTGTCGGAAATTACGGAGGCTCCAGGCTAAGTGTCCGCAGTGGATTGCCACAATTGCTGCCATGGAGCCATGCTCCATTTTTCAATACATTGGTCACAGGCTGATGAAACTGATTTCTTTGAGAACCTCCTGCTGCTAGCACCAGATAGAAAACATTATCCCTCAAGGAAAAAAGGGAAAAAAAAAACAGAAAGAAAAAAAAATGTATAGATGGTAAATCTTTCAACTGCAAAAATAGAAGGGCATACCTGTGGCCAAGGTGAGATTGATGCTGCAACTTCACAAGCAGTTGTGTCAGTTCAGTTCAGGAGATGTTTCTCCTCCCATCCTGGTGGCTAGATGTTTAACGTGTTGTACAATCTCTCTTCCCGCCCTCCCTTTTGCCCTATTTTAAATCTGCTGCAAATTTAACCAGCTTTATTCAGATTTGTAATAGCATGATGGTTATGTGCTAGCTGGGGCATGCAAGTACCTGGAGTCCTAGGAATGCTCATAATTTGCATCCTTAATAAACCATAATTTAAAATCCTAAATATAGAAAGTGCTATATAACTGCAATGGAACAAAACAGCTCCTTCTTCCCAGATCTCAATATCCCAAACATCCTGGTGAGCCCGGAAATGTTGGAAGAAGCCCCTTAAAGGCCTGGCTCTGAACTACTTGAAAAGGAGACTCAGAAAACCAAACCTAGAGCAGCTAAATCTGGAAGACACTGATGGGTCCCCCTCAAAGGCAGGGTCACTCTATGGTGCTAGAACAGCCTTAACTTAAGGGCTTGGTTTTGCTGTTCATCCTGTGTTCCTTTCTGGTCCCAGGATCAAAGATAGGCATTAGGAAATGCTAGAGAAAGACAGGATTTTCTGATTTTGTTTTAATATTAACCAGGATGTTCCCTATACTGTCTTCTTGTCTCTATCAGTGCTATTTTAGAGTATCTCCTCATAAACGTTTCTGAGTGCTATGAATTAAAATAGCCTTATTCCAAATGACGTGGTAATTCTTCACCCTGGGAAATGCACCACAACCGGTTCTGCACCACGAACGGCACCCTAACTTTTATCGGGCCTTTGAGCGATAGTGCAAAATGGACAATAAACGTATTTATTTGCTGTCCTGCCTCGGCAGCTGGCTCGCCATCCCTTCCCAGGCAGTGATGGCAGCTTGGGCATCCCAACCCAGCCCTTTGGGTGGCTGCTGCCGTCCGTGCCCCTCTGTTTCTCCCTCCACCCACTACCTGGGTTAGGAGTTTGACTCTTTTCTTATATATATTTTTTTTCTACCTCAAAGTGAGAGCAATTCCCGGTGCATTTATCTCAGATTATGCGGTCGTTGTAAGATGAAGTACCTGCAGCAGCCAGTCTGCGGTTGATTTGAACGCAGGCGAGTCTCGACAATGAGCTTCAAGGAGGGTGTCAGGTATAAATCTCCTCTTCAAACAGCCAGGGTGCATTCCAGACTTCAGAGACACCTCTTTGTGTGGAAGGGTGGTTGTGTTTTTCATTTTTTTTTTTTATGCCTCCTTTTTCTTGGGCCTGGAAGAGGATGAAAGTGTCGGGGTGTGTGCGTTCGTTTAGGCTGATAATGAGAGTGAGGCTCACGGGCATGGTAATTTGGCAGCCTCTTCACTTCCTGTAACAGTTTTTAAAAAAATCATCCAAGGGCTGCTTAAAGACAAACATTTTTTGTTTAACTACTAGTGGTTCATTTTCTGAACAACCATGCAATTAATCTTATTTGTATTAAAGAGGCAGGCTGCTTTTTTTTTGTACGTTTTCTGAGCTATAATTAATGAAGATCAAAAATGTTACAGAGACACAATATTTAACTTTTCATAGGTGCGACTACACAACATCTGCAGCGATTAGAGAAGTCAAAGAAAAAAGCAATGTGTCTTTTTTTCCCCCCCCTCCCCCTTCAAAGTGTGTTTTCTAAGCCTCTTTCCTGCGCAGAACTCTTTACTGCTCTAGCCATGAAAATTATTTTTGGTGAGGAGACTAATCAATGCTCAAAACCCAGGCTTTTTTATTGCAGTGAGGGATAATACATTGTTCAAAAACCTACTGGCAGATAGGTCAGACTTGCAGGGGCTGAACCTGTGAAGCTGAGTGCAAAACTATCCAAGTTGAACCTTGAAGGACTGGACCCAAACAAGAGTTTTTATTGCTTGCGTAAAAGTTTTTAGGCAAGTGTGTGTCTGTGGGTGTTAAAACTTCAAAAGCATCACGGCAGTTTAATGATTTTACATGTAAAAAAAAAAAAATCCTGGATGTCTTTGGCACTAGGAACTCTATAGCATAGATTATCTTTGAGCTGTGCTGCTTAAAAACAATTAGATTGTAATAAGCAGTAGCTTATTTATCTCTGCGTGATTAAATAAAGAACACCTCAGGAATGTATCACTCGAAGACATATGACAAGAAACGTGTACAGTTTTACCTTGGCATTGGCTGCCTCCCGCTCCACCACCCCTTCAGCTCCTCCAGCAGAAGGAAAATCTGGTTTTCACTGGCCTGAAATCAAAACACGCTTGGCTCCAAGGGTGTCACTCAGATGCACAAGGTAACTGCACACTTTGCGTTTACATACAAGGAACAGGAACACGACTTCATCGCACCGGGGACCACTCATTTCATATGCATGAGGTATTTTGATGGTATTTTGCGAAGAAAAGGTGCAGCTACGTTATTCCTCTTAGTATGAGGACTGTTCTGGTGTTGGTAAGGTAAAATTGACCGTGTCATCTATGAGATCTAGGATAAACCTGATCTGAAGCATTGTTTGATGAACAAGCTGTCCTGGTGTGATCTGAAAACCAACAGGACCCCCTCTGATATGGCCTAGACCATGCTAAGAAGGAAAGAGAAATTAATCCTCATCCTTTCTTTGCGGGCTGCAAGTGTCACCATCTGGGAGGTGATGCACAAAGAAGGCATTTGGGACAACCTGGGGATGTCAGTGCCGAGTCCCTGTGCCTCCAGTAACAATAAAGTCTGCTTCCAGAAACTTGGAGACAAAAATGAGCAAGGGATGTTGGGCAGCTCCGAGCAACAGGCTGCTGTGTCCCAGCAGTGCCTGCCCGGGCAGGGAACAGCCTGGCACCCCTGTGAATGAGTTCCTGGCACATAACCCGGGCTTGGGGGCTGAGGAGAGACACACTTGTTTTGGAGGAATGTTTGCAAAACTGCATCACGGAAAGCTCCACATGTTGATTACATCATATTTATTTCTGTTTAATTGATGACTCATAACTTTCCTAAGCATAGGAAAGAAAAAGAAAGAAAAAAAAAAGGTCTAACAATTTAATGTATTTAAATTAAAAATCTTCTGTCACATATGAGCGACGTTGGGTCTCTACAGCTCTCCCTTGAATCCCCCTCGAGGTCAGAAACCACCGAGGTGTTTGTGGGAAGAAAAGCACGTCCCTCAGAGCAGAACCAGCAGTTTGAGAGCTTTTGGCTTTGAGCAGAAACCCGCTGTAGCAGGCTTGGGGGTGTCAGGGGATTAGCCCCTACACCTCACTTAAATCGTAACAAAACTGGGCACAAAAAGATGTCAACAGCTTCACTGTTTTTTTCGTAATTGCAAAACTGTTAAATGCCAAAAATACACACCCAGAAAAATTGTACAGGTTCTTTAAGTGGCTCCAAGAGATGAAAAGTTTTCATGTCGTAACTTAGGTGAGCCCCTCCTGCAGTCCCCAGGTTACTCATCTTCCTAAGCGCTCTTTCATGTTATCTCCCAGACTCCGAGGTCTTTGAGGAAGAGACAGCCTTTATTTGTGTACTGTACAACGCCGAGCATATTTAACAGCAAGCTGAAACAGTTGTCTGCGCTGCAAATAGTTGCCAAAGACTGTGTTCTAAGATGGTGTCAAGGACATTAATTTCTAATTATTAAGAAGGGAGGGAAAAACATGCATTATTAAGAAGGGAGGGAGCAGAACATACTACACTTCAAAATGAGGTGGCAGAACATGTAGCCACATGAAGATTGCAGTCTGTACCCCACTATTCGGGGCACAATCTAGGTTGCCTTTACAATGGCAGTTTTGTTCTTTAGCGAGCTTTCTGCCCCATGACATTTACACCTTCATTGCAGCTATTGTCTGGAAAAAGTTCAGATAAGGAAGTTTTAAGAAAGCTTGGAAGAGGTTTGAGAAGCTCTGGTCACAGTGCAGGCTCCATTTGCTGAGGGAAGATGGCCATTTTCAGGCTTGTCTTTGCATCTCCAGCCTGTCCCCATATACCCCACAGAACCACTGTGTGAGGCCCCAGATTTTTCACCCTCCTCTTAAAAGGCAGGTCTGCTTCTAAGTGAGAGTGGTTTCCCTCACTTTATTTATTATACCACATCTTCCCTACACGTTCATTCAACGTATAGGTAAAAATTACCAATTCTTATATTACCTATATTACCTGTGTTATATGTTACATATTCTTATGTAATTTACCTTCTTTCTGAAGAAGCCTGGAGAAAGATCAGGCCTGTGACAACACCGAACAAGTAACATGAGATTTGCTTCATGAAGAAATTGCACCTAACTGGTAATACAAAATGTTTTCCTCAGACCAGACCAATTGTAGTGATCAGAGGGTCTAAACTAAAATTTTGCCCAAACCTTCAGCTCGGTGTCAGCATGGAGAATACATCACTGTGTATTTCAGAATTTCTTCTCCTCCTCCTTTAGTCAAAAGGTCAGAGATGTGTCTTTTGCAGTTGGAGTAGCCTGGGTAGGATCAAGCTACAGTATTGCTTGTGAGGAATAATGACATTTAAAAGGCTAGCAGTAAATGACACCTCCTGCATGCTTTCATGCCCTTGACCCCAGCTTTCCAGTCCTTTATACAAATGTTCTTTGTCCCCATTATGCCGAACCTGGGAAAAGCAAATTTGAGTGTGTGGTAGCACTGATCTGTAGTAATGAAGTGTTTGCTAAAAATGTTGCTTACTTACAGTGCCTTGCACTTGAAGCTAGAGGGTCTAACACAAAAGCTATCTTGAAATCATATTCCTGATGTCGCTGAGCCTCGGAGAGCAGGCGTTCTTGACAATTGCCATCAGAAGTTAGAGCTGAGCCGCAACATCAAGGTTTCAATGCCTTTTTTAAACATAAGTTTAGGTTGACTGGTTGTTCAGAAGGGGTTGTACAAGGTCTGAGGTCTAAGTGTGCCGCGATGAGGACTGGTCTCATCAGCTCCGTGTTTGCCACCACAGGGTCCTCCACGCCACTTTCACAAGGGAGTCTGTATTGGTGATAATAAGGTTGCTCATGGAAAGGAGCAATCTTTTCAGTGGTAATTTGTTCACGTACACAGACCCTGCCAATGCTGTTTCCAAGCAACTGAAACCATCTGTAAATTCAGTTCTAATTCAGAAAGTCGTTTTAGAAAATAAAATGGGAAGAGGCTTTGGAAAATACGACCTCATTCAAATGTAGGATTTTCTTAGTGGGGGATATGTTCATGTTATTTTACCTGAGAAAATTGTTGTTGTTTTTTTTGTTAGAAAGGAAGTTAAAGTCTTTCCCCAAACCATGGGAAACCCCTTTATTCAGGTGTTGTTTGTATGTGCAGTTTCACTCCATCTGAACTAAGTCATTGGTTGGACCAGAAAACCAGCTAGCTGGAAGCGTTCCCTCCACTCGTGTCAGGAAAATGTTAGCTGTCCCAGGGGTGACTGCCGGACCCGGAGCAGCTCCAGTTATCCATCCCTGTCCCTGTAGCAGCTCTGCTCCGTCCGAAGGCTGGGGAAGTTCTTCCTCTTCCTGAGGAAAGGAGTGCTTGGCTTAGCAGCTTTCCATCCTTCCTAAATGAAAGCTACTTTCATTTCTCAACAGAAAATGACAAAAGGTGTTGGGAAGTGTGCCCACCTGCGGGGTGGGTGTGAAGAAGAGCCCAGCAGAGCTACCAATGGTGGCAATAATCCCTTACAGAAAAGGAGGAAAACACCCCAAATCACACCACTGCAGCCTTAGGGCGTATGGTGCAGCAATCCCGATGCTCTCAATGTGAGACACCTGAGAAAAGCAAGGTGTTATACAGGGTGTCTCTGCAAGGAGCCCTGGGGAGGAATTCAGACCTCCTGCACTGCTTGGGTCTAGCAGGAGGGGGGACCTCAGCACATCCCTTACGTGCTCACTGGCACATTTGGGATACAGTGCTCTGGGGGGAATATGGGCTTCCTCAATATTACTGCTCAATGCCGTAATGGATGGCTAATTACAGGTCCTATAGTGAAAGTAGCAGCCCTACAGAGATCTTAAGCTACTAGAATGTAAGTAGAGATGTTATTTCTGGGATGTTATTCCCACAGGCCAAAGTAAATTACAGTGGTATTTTATGTTGGCTCACCAAAAAAAAAAGTTAAATGAGCAAAGTGTACAGTTTTAAATTAATCTCCTTATCAAGAAGTCACTTAGACTCCGTACTGTGTCTTCCGCTTCCTCCTCGTAAAGCCATTGAAACCTGGGAATGCCTCTGCCTTGAATCTTTGCACCACGCATAGAGGACCTGAGCAGGTACAGCCTGGCAAGCTTCATTGTGCAAGCTTGGATAGCATCTTTAAAATCAGCAGAAAGCCTGAACCTGTATACAAACAAACAAACAAGCCCTTTGCTATCCAGTACTCCTCCAAACCATCCAGAGGAAAATAATGCCACATAGGAGAACAAGTTCTTGAAACACTTCAGAGGTCTCCTTTGTTCCTAAACAGCGCCTAGATACACAAAGCTAGCTGCACCTACCCACTTTAAGGTAAGATATAGCAATACGGCTCTTTGTACACTTCCTAACAGTGGCCAAGACAAAGCTTTCCAAAAGTTCTCCACAACTTATCTCTTCCACCCCGCAAAAAAAAAAAAAAACACAAATCATATGAAGAAAGGGTTAGAAAACAAGTGATCCCTCAGACTCCCAAGTAGATGGGAAGCCATTTTACCCTCTCTGAAGTGCCACTTCCTTGGGCAGAGGGACGGAAAGATGGATGATGTTTGAAAGTTTGAAGATGGCATGTAAGTATTCCACCCTGGGGAGCGCACACTCCTCTGACCTGAAAATAGAAGTAGGCAGAGCATGATAGGGTTAGGAGCATTTGCAAGCTGTGCCTTGGGATTACACTTTGGAAGAGTTGAAAAATTGACCCATCAGACCTGATGACCTTACTCGGGGTGCCACTGAAGTGCAGAGTGCCAAAGTTTGTACGTGTCCAACGCATCGTGCTGTACCACCGAGGAACTGCATGTGGTTGAGTGGTGGAAGGTCATTAAAACAGAGGGGAGACAATCGATAGGATCATAGTTTCAGTCTTGTGTCTGTGAAAACTTCAATGCAAAAAAAAAAAAAAAAAAAAAAGGCACTTGGAAGGATTTTGCGAAAGGATATATGAACTGTAAATAAGAACAGGCTTGTTCGTACCAGCATGCCACTCTCTTCAGGACACAAGGCAGAAGTTAGAGCACTGCTCTCGGCAATAGTTTCCATTCCTACTTGGAGTATGTGAACGGAGGGGTAATCTTTCAGGTGTTATGGGAAAATACAGGCTGTAGACGTACTGAGAAAAATGGGCTCTGGGTTGTGCAACATGGAGGCAGTTCAGGCAGTTCATCCCAAAAGATCAGGAGGACTTCACATGGCTGCTCTGCAGGGGGTCCTTCACAGTCCTGTGCTCCCCAGCCTCCAGTCTGATAACACCCCATTTCTGGGCACCGAGGATCCTTCCACAGCCGCGGCTGAAATGGGATGCCTGTTTACCGATCTCAAACAGCACCGTCAGCAGCTTGCTACTTCAAAGATCTTGCTAATTCGCTGGTTGGGTGCCAGCACCCTGAAGGCAGGGTGCCCACATCACTTGGCACGGCAGCCAGCCTTTCTCTTCGCCTCGCCTCCAGACATCAGCGCCAGGCCTGCCTACCCCCTCGGTGCAGCTCGGCACCTCTCCCAGCGCCGTGCCCACTGACCGCACACCGCACATACAATAGCCCTGGAAAGCGGCAATAATTGTCTCTGAGATGTGTGGCAGCTCGGGGAGCCGCTCCGTCTTCAGCAGAGAAAGCCTGTTCCCTGAGAGGCAAGTCTATGGGAACAAACAAGAGTGAATTTCTTTAATTACCGAGCCAGGTAGGCTGTTGCAGAATCGTCCCAACCCCCAGTTCTCTGAGCACATTTAGAGGATGAAAGTGAGTGATTCACGAGCAAAAGAGGGATCTAGTCATAACCTAATACCCCAGGCCTGGAGTAGCAGAGCATTGTTCTCAAAGCCTGTTGGCTTTCCAAAGATTCAAATTTGTGTGACAGGATGCTAGATGTATTGCCCAAATGGTCTGTCAAATCCATCACGGTGACAAGGAAATATTGTGCTCTCCTCCCTCGCTCTGAAATTCCTTGAATACCTGGTGCCAGCGGTTCAGCTGATAATGCAAGGAGGGATGAAAGCAGACAGGCTCGTCTAGGAGAAGTGACTTTTCAAATGGGCTGTGACAGGCTCCCTTCATCTCTCTGTAACGTGTCATTCGGATGCAAGCAACGGACTACAAATAAGCTCTTTGGTGCTGTGAGGCTTGCTACAGCAGTTTTAATCTCTCCACTAATTGTGGACTATTATTTACTTGCTAACGTGCTAGTGACTGTTCCACTACTTGGAATATATTGAGGGTTGCATTTCGGGCTCTGAGCTTGGATTTGGCTATTTTAAAGAGAACTTGAAGGTTTCCGATCGGGCTGCTGCGCACAAGTTTACAGTAGGGTAGGTCTGTGGTGCTTGCAGTGGTATTGTTTTGATAGGCAAATTATACGACTGCTTCCTTTAAGCAGGGCGAACACACACCGTTTTTATGTGCTTGATCCTCTTCTATTAGTTCTGTCAGCTACCATATTGAGCGCTCTCTTTCTTTGTCGTGGCTCGTATCCAGATGCCGCCAGGATCGCTGAGAACTCCACCGCTGACTTCAGCGGGGTTTCACCTGTGCAGCTGTGCCTGATGTCGCACCTCGGGGAGGGAGCCACCTCGCTCCTACCGAGTCTCACCTCCTTCCTTTGAAGCACCCGAGCCCCTCAGCCCCTCATGGCGTAGGGTCTGAGGCTGTGAGGGGAACAGGGCTGCAGTGCAGAGACAGGGACCACAGGTGACTGACACCCAGGGGCCTGGGGGCTGAGACACAGCCAGGCCGCTCCTTCCAGCAAACACTTGTGGAGATGACAGCAGTTTAGATCTCTAATACAACACAAAATCTGTGAATCACGAGGGGAAAGACCTGCACAGGAAACAAGAAAGAGCCGACAGTGACTGTTTCCCTGTTTTACTTACAACAGCCAAGCACCGTGCAAAGTGTGATAGGAGCTACTGCCTGCACATGGTGGAGTAGGCATGGCAGAAGAAATATATTTGTGTGTTAACGCTGGCCCCAGCACAGAGCACGCCTCGTGCTCTGCCTGCCCTGGCGCAGCCCCAACACACATTGAAGCAGCCTGAGGGCTGCTTTAGCTTGCATCCAGCTTTAATGGCTCCGGCAGGCCACTGAGGTGCACGGGCAGGGTATAGGGATGGCTACAGGTTCTGTAAGCTATTTGAAGCATCTATGGCAACTTGTCAGGGTGATCCGTGGTAAGATAACTAAATCTACTCAGCTGCACATGAGCTCACCCTTCTGAGGCTTGTCCAAGGCTTTACAAAAATAAGCATGTTTACATAAGAGAGCGAATGTTTCCCATATTTGCTGCTTCCAAACTTCTCCACAGCCATCAGTCTACCATGGGAACTATTCTTACATGCTTCAGCCGCTTGCTTTAAATCTTTCTTCTACAATGCGACACAACAAACATCATCTGCTGGAATGCTTATCTCTGCAGGCCGTGCTTCAGCTCCTGTTTCAGCACCAGGCTTCATACAGAGGACTTCAGCACAAGATGTCAGTAGCAGATAAGCGAGGCAGGAGAGAACAGTTGCATTTCCTCCCTCAGACCGTGTTCGTAACCGCACAGTCCGTAGGCCATTTCAGGTGTTTTAGTGCTGGACGTTAAGGTTACATCAGCTGGCTGAGCTCTAACAGAAGTGTTCAGGAGAAGCCTTACAGGTTCAATGTGCCTTCACTCCGTGGGCTTAGCTCATTGCCCCACTCCGACTCCTCTCCCAGACTACCCCTGTGTTTACAAGCCTTCAGTGTTATTTTAGCTTCTCGATCTTGCCTTCATCATAATCTGTGAAAATCAGAGCTGACATGATGACAAAAGTTGTCACATTGAATACATTGTTTACTTGGCTCAACCAGTTATTTTTATAGTCTCTCTAGAGAAAGTTCCTTATTCAAATTTGCCAGAGAATACTCAACAAGTTTAACTAGAAACTTGGCATTTCCTCTTCCAAGAATTCTTCGAATGATATTCTCCAGCAACGGCCTAATTGACAACATCTTCCTTCACGGAGGCACACACATCCTCCTGCATGAAATTTTCTCCATGCAGTCCCACCTGGGTTTGGGGACTAAACTTCTTCTTCTGTGCGCCCAGAAGCACACAGCCAGTTACAGGCTCACCTAGGGATCACGGGCACGCTAATCGATTTCCAAAATCTGACGCTGTGTAAATGGGAGATAAACATTCTGCCAACTCGTGACGAGAGCGATTCTTCAGGCCCAAGCTGAGATTTCTTCTGCATTCAGTGCTGTACATTTTACATGCTGCATCCCTCCCCAGATTAATTTCCCCCAAGGCCTTCATATTGTTCTAAGAGGAACAACAGCTAAGATCTTTTCCAAACCAGTGGAACGAGACATCATGTTTGACAGGAAAGCCCTAAAATTTATGTTTTGCTCGTTTCATGCCTAGACTTGAATTTACCAAAACAGCTTCTCCAAGAGGGGATAGTCCCGTGTAATTTATATGCCCTTAACGCCACAGTCACCTGTGTGATCCAATACCATCTGTGTCTGGGTTATTTCCGTGTAGGTATATCGATACCTGCAGACATTTTAAGCCTGAGGATGGGTAGGCTACTTTAAACTCTGTTTGTGACCAAACAAAAATAACCAACCCCCTGAAGTTTTTAGCTTATAAATACCTCCCACAAAAGTTTGGCTAGGAAGATTCACTAGCACCATAAAACATTTTATGCCGTATGCCTCTGGCCTTCAGATAACCATGAGCTGGTTTGCAAGGTCTCGTAGCTCTTGCAGTTAGATGTCTATAGAGCTGCAAAACAATATTACCAGTTGGTAAAAATCTGGGTGATTTGTAGTCTGCAGGGTAGATAAGGTATGAGGGAGTGAGAAGACATGGTAATCCAGCAGCAGCAACAAAGATTTCAGGGTGGTCAAGGGATCTCTTCATAAAAAGGGAGCTGAGTCCTGCATCCTAGAAACATGTTTATTTAGGTGAAGAAGAATTTAAAGCAAGGTCACCACTGACATCCCACCCAGCTTTACAGCAAGCAAAATAAATAGCTAGAGAAGGCTGCTTTGAAAAGAAAAGGAAGGGGGAAAAAAAAAAGAGTGAAAAAAGTGTAATTCTGCAAAATCTTTTCTATCCTGTTTCCAATTTGTGCAACGTTTTAGGCTTTAAGGAATAAACAATGTGGTTTGTTGTTTTGTATTTGTTTATTTTGTTTCGTTTTCCCTTGGTGCTTCAGAAAGCCATTTGATTTACCTTCCTTGGCTCTGGGGCTGTGGGATTACTGCATGCCCTAGTGCCTTGCCTTTAGCCTCCTCCTGGTGCCTGGATGCTGAGCTGTGTGCCCACAGCAACGCCAGCTCCTCCTGAGCCTCACAGGGCCTGGGAGCACCAGAGCTGCCAGGCTTGGTGTCACATCCCATTCAGGCTGCTGGTCTTTCTGTACCCTGTCTGTGCTCCCTTTCTGCCTCCCCATGCTCTTCACACCAGTGCTATAAATGTTTGTCCCGTTTTAGGTTACACACCAGGTGTGGAGGCATTATTTTGCTGGACATAATTTTTTTCCAGCTTACCCTGCAAAAGCAGCACACATATGCTTTCAACCTAGAATGTAACGAAGTAAAATATATCAGGCTGATTTGTGAGACAGGTCTCCCAGTCTGTCTTGTTCAGGAAAGGAGATCACCCTAATAACTAACTCTGAGGAACACCTCAAGGTCCTCCAGAAGGTATTGAAGGGGGTGTTACAAGAATAAGGTAGTTTCATATGAGCTGATGCTGCCAAAATGTAGCCTTCCTCCATTTCAGATGAATACAACGCAGTAAAGCTGGCTTTGCAGTATGTGCTAGCTTTCCATTTAGGATAAACTCAAAACAGTGTCATCCCATGCCAACAGCTATGACTGTGAACAGCTGACAGATTGGGCAGGCAGTCTTTTTTTCCTCTGTATTTCTCCAAAAGCATCCAGTTAGCTCTGGCTTGTTCATGTGATGGCGTAAGCAGAGCTTTGACCTGTCTGTAAAGACTCCTTTCAAAGCAGATGCTTGACTCCAGCAATTGTTTTCTCTAGGAGTGAACTCAAGCGATACTACACCTGAAAGACACTCCAATCTATTTTTAATGCACTGCACGTAAAAAGCTAAAACCAAGTATTTTTATCATCAACCTCTTTTCTCCTCAGGGCTTGATATCCCTGGAGCCTGTAAAATGAGGTCCTTTAAAGCTTCACCATCTGGGGCAAATCAGAGATTTCTCTCTCTGAATGCTCTACTTTTCCATTGAGTAGGGGTCACATCGTTTTGATGACAGGAAAATTTTAGGATTTGTATCAAATTAAAGCTTTGCATATGTTTCTTCTGTTACCGATCTTCAAAGTACAGAGGAGCCATACCTGCAGGAGCAATCACTGGCAACTTATAACTGGACACGTGGGAACAGCACAAAGCTGCACCGGGGGTGACACTGCCCTCAAATAACATACTTTAACTTTTGGTTAGCCCTGAAGTGGTTGGGCAGTTGGACTAGAAGATCTTTGAAGGTGCCTTCCTACTGAACTATTCTGTTCTGTTCTGTTTTGTTCTGTTCTACTCTACTCTACTCTACTCTACTCTACTCTACTCTACTCTACTCTACTCTACTCTAC
>CM021731.1:142532722-142883566 GCA_011075105.1 Heteronetta atricapilla | reverse complement strand
ACTCTACTCTACTCTACTCTACTCTACTCTACTCTACTCTACTCTACACCAACTCTACTCTGCTCTGCTCTGCTCTGCTCTGCTCTGCTCTATGCTTTTCTATTATTTTCTAAAACAGAAGTTGTATATGAAGGCCTTCTGCAGTACTTTGAGCTCAGGGTTGGCCATCAGGTGGCATACACGGTACTTAGAGAGGCCAATGGATAAAGGAGAGTGGCTTCTTTGCTCTGTGTAAAGCAGGACTGTTTTTGCCAGCCCTCACAACTGGTTCTCTCTTGGCCATGCAAGTGTGTTTGCCGGTAATACATTCAGTCCTCAAAATGAGACATTAGAATTTGAGGATGAAAGCAGGTTTTTGTAGTGGAAATATTGCAAAGATGTTCTGCCAGAAAAAAATCTTTTTTAGCAACTTGAGCATCCAACTCAAAATAGCAGCTCATGATGTTGGAGTCACTGCTTTCATCCAGCACCACAGTGAAAAGCTTTGAGCTGGCATGGCTCAGCAGTCTGCAGGAGGTACGATGACAGCTTCCTGAGGGTGCCGATTGCTTTTGTTCTCCAGATGAAAACACTCTTACCATGTCAGTCTCAACATCCCCTTCACCAACCTGGCAAAGCAGGGAGCATGCAGAGAATAGGAACATGTTGCTATGGCATCACTGGCAAGCAAGAAATTTGGTAGAGTTTACTCCAGAAGATAAAAAACCCAGAGCAGTGGTTAGGCACAAAAGGAATGTATTTGCTGTTGTGCAAATAGCAGCTCTGCAAAACTGCTGTATTTCTTACAAGTGCAGGTTATTTTCTCACATCTTGGTAGAAATGCTAACATAATTTCAGGGAAGGAGGGAGAAGAACAAGTCAAAGAGCTCACCAGCCTCAAACATCTAGTAGCTTAACAGATGAGAATTTACAGCTTCTAGATCCCTACCTGACTGCAGGCTCTTTATTCTCATTACAACCTCGTTCTGGGATGTGTAAATAAGACCTTATAAACCCTCCTATGAAATGCTTCATCCAGGCTGGCCAAGGCCTTCATTAAACGCTGTGTTTGATTTTAGACATTCATCTCAATAAAAATGGGGACAAGATGGATAAAATCTAGGTAGAAGCAATAACCATCAGTACGCTAGAAATCACGGCTTAATGATGCAAGATTATCCACTCTTAGGACTGTTTTCCATAAAATGTGACCAAGCTGAGAAGTGATATCAGACTCAAATACCATGGGGACTACTGCAGAGCAGAAGGAAATAATGTGTATCTGTGGTGGATAAGACGACCAGCAGCAGCTTCAAGCGAAGGAAGAGAGATGTAGATTAGAGATGAAGAGAGCTGCCTCATACCGAGAATGGGAAACCAGTGGAATAAATGGCTGAGGGCAAACTGGAATCTCTGGAGGTTCCTGAGACCTGGTTAGATACACCTTTGTTGGTGTGGCAGAGAATGATTTTTTCTTAGCATGAAACAGAAAGGTAGGTTAGATAACATCTTTAAGGTCCCTTCTGGTCTTTTTTTTTTTTCTTTTGATGATTGGATTATTTGATAACGGTCAAGTCTGTAATAAGCACAGATCTCAGAATCACCATTTCATTTGTATGTTTGTTTGTTTTCTGACAGGATGCATTTTACTGTACTGATATATAGAATTATCAAATTAGTTCTTTGTAAAATCTAATGGCTTTATACTGCAGTGCTTTTGATACTAGGTGTGTCTTAGGGGTACATAGAGTTTTAAAGAAATTACAGTCAAGAAGATGAAAGAACATCATTTTAACTAGGCTATTTTAACATAACGCATCATCATAAAGTTACCTCACCACCACAGTCACTCCTTGAAAAATAAGGGCATGAAGCAGAGGAAAAGCATCCATGCTGGCTTTGAAAAGGAATTTCCATGTTAAAATACTTGGCCACAAATACCATGCACATAAACACAAACTAGGCAGCTGTCAGATGTGATAGAAATGAAATATAGTGAGAATTATGTTTTTTCCATGTTTAGTAATAAAATGTATGAAGGCATAAGATGTGGATGCAACATCCAAAACAGTAAGCATCTATGATCCAAGTTTTCCAATAAAGGTCCATATGAACTGAAGGAGTGTTTGCAGTATCATCCGAATCCAGGCAAGTTTAATCCAAGGAGAGCATTCAGCCTCTCATTGCTGCAATTATGGTAAGTTCTTAAATGCCGAAATAGTAAATACTTGAATTTACAGCTGTAAGCTATTCTTCTTTCTTATAATCCTGATAGCCATGAATTATCCATTAATTACAAGAAAATATTTTTAATCTTCTTAGAGTTATCTTGGTTTTAGCCAGCTCTGTTTTCTGCCTTGCTCTTCTCTTCTGCCTGCAAGGGGAGTGGAGTGACGTACCTCCAACCAGACACTGTTTCTCCTCTCTCTGACCTGCTTCCCAGCCCTGTCTCCTCTGCCCAGAGCCTGCCATAGTCATAGAGTTTACCTGTTATGTGGCACCTATTTAGGCCATTTCTCTGAGGGTCATCTCAGCTTCCTCCTCTTGCTTCAGAAGTCTCTTCTTTATAAAGCCCAGACATGCTTGTCCAACCCGTGGTGAGGTAAATCTCCGTTCTTGGCCGCAGGGCTCTTTGAGAAAGCCATCCATTGCATGTCCAGCCATGAAAAAGAAAAACAAAACAAAACACAACAAAAACCCACAAAGTACAATGAGAACCTCCTCTTCTACAAGCTCCACAGTCCAAGGACTGATGAATCAGCACAACCTTCCAGCAAGTTCTGCCTCTTCCTAGCCTAGAGGGTTCCTAAATAGCTCTGCTGTTCCTGCTCAGCTCTTTTCCAAAACCTGTTTGAGTGTACCCAGGCAGGGACAAGACGTAGCTCAGGCCATCAGGAAAGGCTACAGTCCCAGCGAAGGTGTCTGATACGTACGTTACATTTCTCTACCGCCTGAAACAAGTAACCGAAAGCACCTGTCTCTTCTCAGAAGGCACAACCATGCCACTGCAAAGATGCTCTGAAGGCCCCAGTGAGATCTATGGGCAGCCCCAGTCAATATGCCAGAACAGGCCTCTTTCCACCCAACAGCGCTCCCTGCGTACAGCTCAGGGCTTTGCTCAGAAAGGCACACTGCCATGAAATGTGCCCAAGGCCCTCCTCTGCTCTGCTGCAATGTCTGTGTTTCACCTACGGTGCCTGCTCCGTGGGCTGGCATCCCTCAGCTACACAGCTTCTTGCTTAAGGCCAGAGTATCTATCTGTATTTCTCCTTTCGAGATGGCATGTAACCAGGTAAATTCAAGTAAATTCTTCGCTTTAATTCTTGTCACCATCCCAGGGAGGTTGGCACCGTGCCGCAGAGCTTTGCCGGGGGAAGCTTGAGCAGTTCTCTGTGTGCTGCCACAGGGCAGACACCACTGCACGAAGCAATCTTCTCCCGTGCCTTCAAGTAGGAACTTGAACATCATCATAAGGATGGTTTAAGACTCATCCTTTTCCCCATCCTGCCTCTCTGCACAGGATGGCTCCAGTTCTGCTTCCTGAAGCCTTGGCGACCTGTGTGGTTCGCTCACAGGAGACTGAGGTTGCCTCCAACCCCGCAGGCCCTGTGCCATGCTGTGGGGACACATAACCCAAGTTCTACCAGCCAGCAATCTCCACAGCAGGCTGTGGGATGACCAGCAGGTGGGACTCTACCAAAGGGCAACCACAGCCTGTGCTTGGCTCTGCTGCCTTCCATTTTCCCCTCTCCTGTCCCCGGCCTTGGTGTCCTGCTCTGGTCTAAGCCTCCCAGCCTGGATGCTTGCCCTCCATGCCTCCTCCAGCCTTGGGCCTCAACTTTTGTCCTGATTCCTGCTTCCACACAGCTTCATTTCACCCTCCGGCCTTCATTTCTGCTCTATTCAGGAGGTAAGAGCCCTGTCCCACCCAAGCCCTGGTATATGGGTGTGGCAGCACCATGTGGGGTTTAACACTGAGGCGGCGCTCAGAATGATTCGAGGCCAAATGGATTCCTCCCACACCTTGGCTGCCCCAGGAGAGCGGGGATACGCGCACGTTACCCCCGCGAAGCTGCGTGCGGGGTCCTGACACCGCACAGCTCCTGTTTTCATGTCATTCCAAGCAGCCTGTGAGTGATGCAGGTCTGCAGCGCGCAGACAGGACCCTTGCCATGTTGAAATGCCTTCCAGCAGCAACCACCCATGTTGGCAGGCTATTAAGTTTCTACAGAATTTTGACAAGTCTCCAGAGGAACATCAAACCATCCCAAATCTCCCGAGGGGCTAAGAATTTAAAAAAAAAAAAATGAAGAAAAGAAAAAAAAAATAAAAGAAAAAGAAAAATCTGACTTCACATGTCATTATTCCCTGCAGCTTTGTAGCTAATTTAGAATCTGTTGATCTTGATGCCAATAAATAGTTTATCTTTAAACTACCTCTATACTTTCAGGCTTGATTTCATTCTCAGGTTAGTGTTGATCATTTAGCTAACAATTCAGTGTTCTAACACAGCCTCTAAGAAGAGATACTCAGTCTATATGTCAGTGTGTATTTGTTCCATTAAGCAGAACCTCACATGATTGAGTATTTCTTTACAAAAACCTGCCTTCTCGGAAGCAAGCAGTGAGCGCGGCGTTAATATAAGTGCTAATGTGCTGCCCTCCAGTGGAGTCAGGATCCAGTTTAGGAGATTCAGTTCTGCAAACCTTCACTTGCAGCATGTTTAAAGAAAACACTCATACGGCAAATATGAAGACACAACATTAAATTAACCACCGGAGGGACAGTGTTAAATCTGTTTAAGCGTGTTTAATGGAGAGGATAGTTTGCATCTGGCTTTAATTTTGCAGTGCAAAACAATGCTGTCCCAGAGCACCTCCTTTCTCTGCAAGTAGTGCAGTCAGAGGAAGCAGAAGGTCCTCAGCTGCTTGCGGATGACACTTCACATTTCAGAGCTTCTGAGGGTAACTATAGGAAGTTCTCATTTTTAAAGAATAGCCAAATCCAAAATGTTTCAAAACCGACCAGATGTTACATGTAACTATTAAGGCAGCTGGAAGGAGCTGTATTTATTCACTACAACATCCCTCATCATCTGGTAGGAAAATGTGGCACCTTCTGGTTTGTACCAGAAATGATTATGTTTATTTGAGCATATCCAATATTTCTGGGAATAACTTTAAACCACTTTTTATTTTTTTTTTCTTTTCTCACTGGCTCTTTTTCTTCCAGACATTTTAGGACAGTCATTGCGTCCCAGAGGTCCCCTTCTCATCCTCATTTCATTTTTCCTACACATTGTAAAATCTACAATTGGTTCAAAGTTACATTCACAATCTTAGCTTGCCTAAAGACTCTTTTATCAAAGAGTAGCTTCAGGTGAATATAAATTTCAAAAATGGGCACTACTAAAAGTTGACATTGTAGAACTCAAGACCACAAGATTATGATGTTCCCCATTGCTTCAGTTTTCTTTGGGTATTACCCTCTTCATTTTCCCAATAACGCTCTGCCATGTTTCCATCACGCTGCCTCTGCATCAGGACAATGTAATGCTTTTAAAACCACATCTTCATGTTTTCTTGTGCTCATATCACTGGAATGGGATGAGGAAATAAACGTACATCTGGATGATAAAAAACTCTTTTTCTGTTCTCAGCATAGTGGAGTTGTAGCACCACAAATCTTCCAGCTCAGTCTCTACCAGGACACATTTTCCCTTTTCAGTTCTTCTCCTCCAGCCGGACACTGCTGCTGGTGTTGTCACAGAGTTCTCAGGATTTGCATGGGATGGGATGGGGGCAGTGGGGTGGGGGGAATAGGTACGTAGAGAAAGTGATCCCTTTTGTGAGACCAGTTGATACACCTAGACTAAGTAAACAGCTCTCAAGCCTAGCTCCTTGAGCAGGTCCAAAAACCAGCAGTATAAGCCATGCTAGCGGCAAGTTAGAAGCAATCACTCTCAGATCAATTTTATTATGCTAATCAATCCCACCACATGAGAGAGAATGATGGTTAACACCTGTGGAGTTGGGGGGTTGCTAACTGGGAGGGCAGTGACAGCCTGTCAGCTCCTGCAGGGAGGGGGGTCGGAAGAAGAAAAAAAAAAGGTCATTAGCACCTGTGATATATTTTTAAATATATTATTACATTTCTGGTATTTTGTAATTAACCCAAGTTAATTGCAAGCTCTTGGATGCGCATTTCCAGCCCAGAGGATAACCAGTTTATAAAACCAGCTTGCTCCCTTGGAAGGTTCAGCTTGACATAGCCTAGTAACAGGTTTATCAGATAAGGTACCACTAGGCTTAATGTGCTCCTTAATTAGGAATGTAAACACCTTCATTAGGAAAAAAAAAAAAAAGGCCTTAGAGAAATTCTGAAGAGATTTTATGATTATCAACTTGAAAGTATCACAGCAGAGAAAGCCGATTCTTCTTCACTCTATAACTATGCCCCTGTGAAGCAGAGGGATTTGCCTCCACCAGGACATCTGAGATTTGAGGGTTCCTGCCTGAAGCAGAGATTTGAGGGGCAGCCAGCACCTTTGGGGGCACGTGGGTATAAATAGAAGCATTTGTGTACACATGCATGCCTGTAAACATGCAGTCGATGTAGGTATGTGCTTAGAGTGGGGCTGTGACTTGGGCTGCTGTTAGACACGGCCGTGCTTGTTCCTCCTGGATGCCTCAGCAGGTTGTAGCTCATAACTGCCCCCAGACACTGGGGATTTGGCTGCTCCAGCATGTTCCCCCTCCTCGTCTTGCACTGGGTCTCGTCTTGCATTTTGGCCTTTAGGCCCCATCCCCTCACTGTCCCCGCAGGTGGGACCCACACCCATGAGCTGGGTGGGTGGAGGGGGTTCATGAGGGCTGCTCCACCAGCTCATTCCAGGGCAGTAATCCCCTGCCACCTCGCCCTCGGGCATCTTGTGGCCCCAGCTGCCTGTGTGGCCAATTTTCCTGGCCGAGGGCTCCCCCACCCCTCTCCCTGCTTTCCCCAGTGACAATGGTGGCTTGGGCAGCTTGGGATATAGCTCTGAATTTAAATGCAGCCAGCCTTTGGTTTGCAAAAGCAATAAATCCCCTTCAAACATGGTTATGTAAAAAGTAGAATAATACAAAAAATAATGCTTGTTGGCAGTGTTTGTACCCCTTTGTCTGCAAGACAGAGGCCTGTTGACAAACAAGAGGCTTTTCTGGGACTCAGAAATCAAGTACCAAATCATAAAAGGCCACCACCTAACACTGAATTTGTTATGTTTGCCGAACACAGTGAATTGGCTCCAGTGTTGCTTAATGCACTTGTACTTGAATTTCACGGCTGGGACCATCCCAGTGACATTCTCCTTCATGTGGTGACCTGCTCCTGAGAGGCTCACCCTATGAAAAGCCCACCACTGCTACTCATTGTCCGCCTGAGATGCAGCAATTCGTATGTTTTCATGTAAGCCATGGAAAATAAAAACAGAACTGTGTTTTGAACACGCCAACAAATATTCTGTTTTTTAGCTAAGAATGCAAATGTGCTGCAGAGCTCAGAACAGACATTATTTATTGATGGCCACCATAGGGTTTCTATTCTATTTACAATTTCTGTAAGTTCTGTTGATGGTCGCCGTAGGATTTCAGCTCAATTTCTTCCAATAAAAAGTATTTCTAAATTTCTTCTCTTCTGTCCTGTCTACCAACAATTATAGTATAGAAAGGATGTCAGTCTCTGCAGGGTGTTAAAAATCCCCTTCTTCCCAATATCATCATGTTTTGAGGTGCTCAGCAGCTCACAGGATGGGACCCTGAGGAACAGAAGCAAACTGTGATCTCAAATCCTTATCGATCTTTGTAATGCAAGCCAAGGCTCAGGCTGTTCTCATTATGTTATCTGTCATCTAGAAAGCATAAAGGTCTGTAAAAAGGAAAAGATGTTAGGAAAACATCATCACTGCATCAGTGGTTTGTATTTTCCTAATAAGCTTTTAATTTTTTGCTCCGAAGGGGAAGTAATACATGTCTTAGGAATTAGGGAAAGCTTCTGAATCTGAAGTGAGTTGTTTTCATCCCAGCAATTGCAGGTCACCCCTGGAAGCACGATGCCAGAAGTGAGAGTCCTGTCCCTCAGGCAGGGGCAGGCGGTGAGGCGGCAGGCCCGGTGAGGAGCACAGTGCTGATGCGGCCCTGGGATTACCCAGCAGATAGCATACGACCACAGTTACTCATTATTTTTTGCACTGGGCTTGTTCAATCCTGAAGCATATGTGTTCATTTACAGTCTGTCCCGGTGGTGTCAGATCTGGCCTGCATCCCTCTCTGTGGAAAGCTCCAGAACCCCCCGGGAGTGCATGGCACAGCCTCTCCCACCTGCCCGCTGCTGGCCTTTCCTACAAGAGCAGCCCGGGCCCTCTGACAAGAAGCGAGCAAGCCAGGAGGAATATGTCATAGCACTTCCCAGCAGGAGGGGCTCAAAATAAAAGGGATGTCTTCATGTAAATCATCTTCAAAAAATCTTGCTTTCGGAGAGGTTGAAAGTGAGCCTCTCCCACTGAGGAAAATCCTCATGGGGGCCGGCCAAAAAAACGCACGATTTTTTTATCTCATTACAGACATGAGGTTTCTGATTTTATTTTTTTAATTGTGTGTTAGAACAAATCCCAGATTATTATTGTTGCTGTTTTGTTTTTTTTTTTTTAATTATAGAAAACAAAAGAGATCACGTTACTTAGCCTAGGGGTCAGAGCAGCCTTTTGACTTGAGGAAGGTACAGGTCCTTGCTCATATTTTTTGCCCTCATGAGCATTTGCTTGCATAAAATAACACTGACAGGAGAGCCACGGCAGCAGCCTGAACATCCAGAGGTCACGAGGGCTTTCTTGCTGCTCCATCACTTCCCCACAAAACACCTTCCTTCCAAGCAGGAACACCACTAAAGTAAACCGTGGGTCCTCACACCTAATTTCTGCCCTCATTTCCACAGGCAGGTGAGCTGGATGCACGAAGCAAGCTTAAAAGGGCCTTTCTTTCCTTCTCTCTTTTGGTTTTCTTCCTGCATCACATTATTATTTTTTTTTTTTTTCCTGAAAACATTTTTCAGAAAGCTGATGGCCTGTCTACACGAGAACCAACATGTGTCTTTGTGTAAGATGAGAAAACAGCTTTGGATACAGACTTCCAGATGTAGTTTTCAGATAAGCCAGTCTGTGAGGAAACACATAGCTCTTTATTAGTCTTCCTTGCCCCTGCGCCTTCAGCATGTGGTGCCCCCCATTAACAAATCAAGCAATCTTCTATGTCTCCTCTAGTCAGTGCAACTACCATGGCAAAAAAAAGAAAAAAACTCTCATTCCTACGCCTGAGCAATGAATTATTTTTCTGGTGGAGGTGCCAGATCACAGAGGCAATTAAAGAGGTATGTGTAGCTTGAGCTCTTGTAGCTTCCTTTTGATGTTTCAGGTAAAAGGAAGAGTAGAGTTGTAGCATTGTAACGCTTTTTACATCTTTCTCTGGGGTTGTTTTTAACATGTATTTGCAAGGTCAAAGTAATATAACGCAGATATGAGAAACTGTGTAGTTCATCTTGTCCTGCAAATGCTATATTGTTCTGTGCAATATTCTGCTCCTCACAACAATACAAACTGTATCCAACACTACACAATAGTTTTCTTCATAATCTCCATGTTTTCATTTGCTTATAGTTGTCTAAGTTTATTCTCCTGCCAGGCTTGTGCTGCCATCATTGTCATTCAATGACGGGCTCAGAGATGCCTCTCTCCTCTTGAAAGGAAAATTCAAACCGCATCTTTTTTTTGCGAGGCTGGAGCCAAACTAAACTCTGCTGCTGAACTCTGAAACTTACGAGGCCCTGCAGTGAGGATTATATGCTTATCTCAGTTAAGAAGGATTTAGCAGCATCGGGAGCATACAAAGATTATCTACCAAGTGCATGTGAGAAACTGTGATAATCTGTGGAAAAGGCAGTTCACGAGGTTCCTCTCATAAACCCAGGGAACTCAGGGTAGGCACTGGATTTGTTGGTGGCACCTGTGAAGTTTGCATGGTCTACCCACATTTATTTATACAAGTCCTTTTGTCTCGCGTTCTGCCGCCCAGACAGATATGTCTGTGTGTGTACAGAAATATCAAAATAGCAAAGCTCTCAGAGACAGCTGTTGTGCCTTTCCCCTCGTGAAGTCAAGATTTGCATCCTTGGAGTGTATCTACATCAGTGACGAAACTAAAGAAATGCAGAGACGCTAAAAAAATCCTCTCCGCAACGTTAAGAAGCACAGATTTCTTTGATCCTTGTGTTCCTTCTCATTTTTTTACAGGCTTTTTTTTTAAAGACAAAGAGTATCTATGATAGGAAATTAGCTTTTACAACTGTGTTAATAATGAAGACCCAGAACTACAATAACAGTTAAGGCTGTTTATCAGAAGTTACAAGTTTTAGCTTAGACCACCAACTATGGTAACCTCATTGTTTGTGTATTCTGTATATTTACTCCATTTACTCGTGGATACTGTAAACCTAGTGGTAGCGCTACCTAATTATCTAAGTAAATTAAATTCAAAGGCTGACTACAGCAAATGCTGCGCTTTATCCTTCAGACAGCACGAACGAAGCGTTTTCTGCCTGGGGATGTATATATGTATTTATTTATTTATTTATTTATTTGTGTGTACCTGCCAGGCCATGGTAACATGCCGCAAAGGCTGCACAGAAGGACCTTTCATCTGGGAAGAGAAATATTTGAGTAACAGGGTCTCAGGCGTCTCTTTTCCTGTTGCCCCGGGCCAAATCTGTGCCTCGCAGTCTCCTGGAAAGAAGCTGAGACAGCGAGTCTCTAGCACTGCTTGCTGTGGTTGCCACCGGGAAAATAGTCTTCCTTTTCCTGTCAGCTTCTGTGTGTATTCCTAAGTTATTAACGAATATGCCCTGAAAGGCAAATATGGCTATAATTAACAACCCCCTCTAGTCATGCCGGGACTTGCTGTGTGTCGCACACCTGATCCACAAAGACCCAAGCTTTGTTTTACACCTCCTCTCCCGACACCCACTTGTCCTCAGCTGAAGCGTTGAGTCAGGATGTGCGGAGGGCTCAGCAGACAAGCTGCTGGAAATCCCATATTGCACGGGAGCCATTGCACGGTCTCTCCAAAAATATACTTCAGCTTCTTCCTGCTGACCGCTACCCGCCATCCTATGTGACAGGGTCATTTGTTTTAGTTGAAACGTGCAGACTGACATTACTCCACTCCGGTCAAATCTTCAGTGCCATAAGCTCCACAACAACCAGCTGATATATTCTGCAGCAGATATTTACATGCACATGAAGAAGGACTGAATTTGTAGGACAAAGCCAGCGCAAAGCAAGGCTTTCCCCAAAATAATGTATGGTGGAGGCGCAAAGAAGGATTTGCAAAATTGTTTCTGTGCACCGATACACATTTTAATCTGGATTTCCTACACACGCTTTAGTACCAGTAATCAAAAAGATCAGCAGTAGACCAAGACGTCAGCTTTGCCTGCCAAATATTCATAAATAAAGGGTTTTACTGGAGCAGCAAAGCTCTATGCAGATGCATGATTGGCTCCTCTTCTCCTGAATTAAGAAGTGCCTTAGTGTGCCCTGTGTCTGCAGGGGACAGCCCCTGGACTGCTTCAAATCTGGAGCTCGAGTTCTGCCCCTTGGGACTACCGAGGCAGCATCCTATGCCAACATCATGGCTGTCAGTGTCCTGAGTGGATGCATGGGAGCCAAATTTGTGTAAACCAGGGTTTCCCTCTACCTCTTCCCTGGGCCCAGGGCTCCTTGTTTTACTCCTGGAGGCCCCCAGCAGCACTGTGTACCTGGGAACAGGAAGGGAAGGGGCACCTCCTGTAAATTCGTTCAAGAATTCCCCAGAGCTAATTACTTCTAATGGTTATGGACCATAATAACTGGAGATTTTTTGCTTGTTTGGTTGGTTGGTTGTCCTTTTTTTCTGTTGTTGTTTTTGTTTTTCCTGCTTCTTGGCAGATGCAGGCAGATTGTCCAAGCTTTGCGTGTTTCTACATATGTCAGCTAGGCACAAAAGTGATCTTAGCACTAGAAAATCCCTTGGTGTGCACATGGGATTAATGTGTGATAGATGATATGGTGTGGGTGTAAATTAAAATGCTTGAAAATTGACACCAAGCCCAAGAGCAGCCTAGCATATCTTGGTAGATACCAGCAAGTATCATCCCAGCTAAAGGGCTACCTATGGCCCTACTGCCAGAAACCTCCCGCATCAGACTTTGCCCCCTCCTCCCTTCCTCCATTATAAAAATAAAATAAACATTTTGGTTTTTAACTCTAAAGGAAACAAAAACAAAAATAAAAACAGGGGAAAAAAAAAGAAACAGATAAAACACGCAAACAGAAAATAACATTGTCGGTCTATAGCAACATACTTGAATGGGTGTGGCGAGCTGGAGGGAGGGAGAATAATTAATTTTAACATTTTGGTTTTCCAATCTGGGAAAAAAAAAATAAAAATCTCTCCCCTAGTGTTCTAATCCGGTCATATTCAGCACTTTGAACTGGCTTTTTCCAGTTAATATTTGCCATATGCTTGACATGTTGCCATGTGTAATGACAGAATGCAGGGGGAAAAAAAAACATATGTTTACACACCAAACATACCCCCACATGTATGTTTATATTGAGATAGAAAAATATTTTATATATGTATGTATAACTTGACACTTTCAACATTTTATGTAAATAAATACCAAATGGGTAGAGAAGATTGTATTATACATTAATAGGCTTATACTTCTTCGTTTCCATTTTTCAAATCTGGCTATGATTGCATGTAAGTACCTCAAACAGTAAACATCTGGGTGGCTTGAAAGCAACTGAAGCATGTTTTTACTGTAAGACATGCTTTTACTGTAAAGTTACAGATTCAAACTTTGCCAGTGAAATTCTGTGTCCAGACCCAATTTATAATAAATGTGATGACTTTGCAATACCAGTGTGGAAACAGCCTTGATAATATTCATTTATAAAGTCTAACAAGCTCTCTTATAATTAGGATTCAGTTTAACAGACATGTGTGTGAAGATTATATTCCTGGAACTTTTCCAAGTAACTATACTGTCATAGCCAGAGCCTTTGTCCAACTTAAATGTTTGACAGCTTATGCAATTGCATGAGTATTTTCCATCTCTCACCTCCAGCTTTAGGACAATTTATCTCTGATTCTCTTTTGTTTCTAGGTTTCAAAGTGCAATTTCCTGGAGAAAAAAAATATAATTCAGCTTGTCCACCCACCCACCCACCCAGTTACCTGTCTCAGCTAGCCCAGTTGCTAGAAGGAACATATAAAGCGAGTTCCTAGCTTGATGCCGGCGTGATATAATCTTTGCTTAATCCATTTGGTGTTTAAAAATGTAAATGTTAGTGGCTATCTCAAATTCTACAGTGCTGCTCTAGTGTAGATTGTATGCTTGAAGGTGGCACAAAGCAGCAATTGTACCAAAAAACCTTGCAGTATCTGAGATGTGGAAAATTTAAAAAGCAGTTTACGTCTACTAGGACCAAAGTGTTGCAAATGTATCTTAAACATTTGCAATTTGAAGCTGTAAGATCCCTAGGGCATATTATGTGCTGTAACAATACCATTAAATATATTGTATCATGCTAGAGAAACAATTTGTGTTGCTTTTTCCTGTCCCTTTTAATCCCTTAGAAAGAAATCCAGTACATGAATATGCAACATTAGCTCTTATTCAAAGTTATTCATAGAACTGAATTTGGAAAAAAAAATGAAATAAATTAGCACGTGTGTTTACAACAGAGATCACAGCCTTTATTTCCCCCCAGCCATTGTAATAGCACTTAAAATACAAAGTTCAGCTTCCTCCTTGAGTTTAACCTCTTAAATCTACAACTTTCCCTATGAAAAGAAGCCAAGGTTGTTAGCAAAGGCAGCTCTGGGCTTTCCCAGCAGATGTGTGGGAGCCATCAAGGAAGGTGGCTGCCTGTGCCACTCACTATCGGGTCACTCCCTGGCTCAGCGTTTGGATGCTTCATCTAGATCTTTCCTTGACAAATCTGATCTGGCAGGGTCAAGGACACAAGCCGGGCTGGGCTACTGACCCCCAGCCCGCTTTTATTTAGTGATCATGATGTAGCTCTCGATTCCTCCATAGGAGGACTTTCTCCATAAGCCAGCAAATGCCAGGGTTCGTAGCCTCATCTCTGACAAATTTGTATGAAGATTGCAAGGCCAGGCTGCCTCACGCAATGAGCTTTCTCAGAGAGGCAGGAGATGTGCAGCGGTGTGTGTGTGAGAGTGCACGTGCACATCTCCCCTCTCTTTGTTTAGACCTCTGCATAACTCCAGGCATCACTCCCGTTTACCTTTGTTCTGATGATGAGCCTTTCTGTTCTTGTTTTGGCAACACACACAAATATTTACTGATGTTCATAAATAATCACCAATTCTATCATTTCAGGTAAAATATCAAGAGAACATGGCTCACCTGGGTGAATGTAAATGGACTCACGTGTTCCCTTTTCTGGTGGTAGGTATCCACACACATGCAGGCATTTCCAGCACACAAAGATCACTGGGTTCTGCTCGAGTCTCTGCAAACATCTATGAATTGCTAAGACACACCTACAGGCAACTGAGCACTGGACACTGCTGCAGGGATAAGTTTCCATTCAATAACACACTTAAGCATCTCCTTTAGTGCCACTTAGACTGGAACATCTGTTTAAATCTGTATTTCCCAGTGTGTGGGAGAAGTTAATAGGGAGGAGGAGGGAGAAGAAGGACCCCAAATGGAGCAGAAGCAGAAAAGACATCTGCTTCAGCCCACCAGGCTCTGGAGGAGCTGATTAGCCTGGATGTCACATGAAACTCAGCCATATCATGGTTGAGGCCCGAGGCAACTCATTATCTCAGGTTGTTATAGTTGTCCCTTACAGTCACATTTGTGAAGGCTCATTAGAGTTGGGAGTGGGGAGGGAGTAAACTGGGGCATTTACTGCACCAGAGAGAGGGAGAAATAACAGGTCAGAAACCACGGCCTTCAGTATTTTGAGGAGCAGCTGTGACAACAGGCACAAAGGTTGTTGCTCTGAGAAACTCTTAACAGGACCAAATTGCTGAAACCCAAGACCGCCCCCATCCTATGTAGCGGGACTTCTTCGGCAGCTGAATGGTAGCTTTGGGGATGCCTCATAGCACAAGGTCAGACCCCCTGTAATGGGCAAGGGGAGGGGACAAGGTGTGTTGGATGGAGGCGGTGGCAGTGATGCTCTGGTGTCTCTGGTGCAGGTTTCCCTGGTGTACTCCGCCAGCGCTGAATACTCCAACTGCGGGGAGAACGAATACTACAACCAAACCACCGGCATGTGCCATGACTGCCCCAAGTGCGAGCCGGGTGAAGAGCCATACATGGTAACTTCAGCATCCTCCTCTGGCTGGGGGACACGTTTGTTGAGCTCCTGACATGACATCTGATAGGTGGCCGAGGGGACTGAGGCCTGTCGCTGGGGGCAACACACTTGGTCTGCAACACAAGGCTCCCCCATGCTTAGCTAGCCTGTGGGCAATTCTAGGATGGAAAATGCTCTGCCTAAACACAAATGCTTTGTTACAGGGTGGTAATGCATTGATATGAGAGAAAACAGGGAAAGAAAGGGATGCGTGAGCAATTTTAGGCCACGCATCCCCCAGATGGGAGTGCACGCACGCACGAGGGTGCTGTGGGGGCAGGCACCATGCACCCGCACACCCATATGCTGCGTGCCAGGGGCAGCCTGTTAAAAGTAGTATGTCAAAAGTTGTAAGGTAAAAGCTCCACACACGTTCTCTGCCAGTGCGTTCTCATCTCAACGGCTATTTAAAACCTGGCAGTGCCATTCCAGCATCATGTGATAAATAGGTTAGTCTGGCATGCTCGCTGGCCCCCCACACAGAGAATTTAATTTCTCTCTCCCGCTAAGATATTCTGGCACTAGAGGAATTTGGAAGCTTCTGCCACATTTTTAAATTACAGTTCCTAAGTAACCATTTGATTTACAGCAGATAATTGTTGCATATTAAAAAATAAATTACTGAAATCCTGTTTGGTTTTAATGGGATAAACATCCCATTGCAAGAATTTCACACAGTTGGTAGTCCTGAACGAGGATGTTTGAATAATAACCACTTCATGTGCGTTTTATTTAATCTAAACGTAACATTCATCTGGGACACATGAGTTCAGGGGTTACCAAACCTCATGCAAACCTTGCTTTTTCTAATGGTCCTTGTGGCCTCTCCTGTCATGAAAACAAGATCACCGATATCCCTGCTGGAACTCTGTTTCCACTGCAATTTTCTTCTCAATTCTCCAATTTTCAGTTCATTTTTTATCTGAGCAGCAGCTGAAATTCACTTCCAAGGCTGCAACATAATTTAAATAGCCCTGAGGGGTCACTGTCAAGGAGTATGACATCCCAGCTCCCCTTTTCCTCCCCAGGACAGAGTGTGTTTTGTTCATATGTCCTTCCCTGGCCTTTTTAGGACAGATGTTAAGGGACTTGGTACTATACTGTGCCAGGTATCTCATTCCCTTTTCCTAAAAGCCAGTGTGCAACACAAGCCTGCTTTCCAACGACTTTGTGTTGTTGCAGACCTGTGGATATGGCACCAAAGACGAGGACTATGGCTGCATTCCCTGCCCATCAGAGAAGTTTTCCAGAGGAGGTTACCAGATATGCAGACGGCACAAAGACTGTGAGGGATTTTTTCGAGCCACAGTCCTGACACCAGGCGATCAGGAGAATGATGCAGAGTGTGGACCTTGTCTCCCAGGGTAAGGATTCAACTATAGACCTTTGCTTTACCCAATGCACAGCAGAATACTTTTTTTAATGTCAGTATGTCCGACAGCTTCTCTTCATGTCCTAGCTGGTTGTAGTACAATATTGGTGACTTACACCTTTTAGTCCCTGCTAAAACAGCAAGTTTAAATATTTCAAAAGTATTGGTGAATTTGGTAAGTCAGAAGACCTCATCAATCATACTGAAATCTCAGTGACTGAAGAAACAACTGTTGGGAACAAACGAGAAAAAATGACTTTTTTTCCATTCATAGAAACAGAAAGGAAGTAGTTCATGTAGCATAGGTGTGCAGTGATGTTGTAGATGCTCTAAGAAGTACATCTTGGCCTCTAGCTACAACATCAGCAGTCCCCATTGTCCTCATTCATAGCTTATTCATAGGGCCTGCATCCTATGAATAAGCTCCATGAAGATGTCCTGGATTCTCTGTATGGTTCATGCTGGCACTGGAAGTCTGTGCCCACGAACACATAATCTCTCTTCCCCAAATGTGACCAGCTGGCAAGTTTGTCAGTAGCTGACAGTATTAGTTAACAGAGCTGTTAGGAGATGGTTTGTGTTTAGTCAACAGAGAGAAAGGGGTCTAAGGGGCTGCTAATGTAGTGTGTGTGCTCTTATTCAGAGTAAAAACACATTCCAGAGCTTGTTGAAGGGGCTAAAATATAAGCTGTTTTATTGTCCATCTTTTTAATGCCTGTTAAGCTCAGTGTAATTCTGATAGTAATGGTGAGAAAGCAGTTGCTACACTGAATATATTAGTAATATATTCTTCACTAAGTTACCTTAAACCCAAGCATGCCTTTGCTTTCACTTTTTTTTTTTTTTTTTTTTTTTTTTAATTTGTGTGTGTGTGTATGTGTAGCATAAGCAAATACTCTATAACAAAACCTCACTACAACTACATTTTCAATTTCTGCCACTGTAGCTTGTTGGTTTAGATGTGTACCTCCTCCTGACATATGGCTTTTGTGCAATTTGCAGACACAGCATAGCCCACACAGCTTATAACGCAGGAAACACTGCTTATAACTGCTAAACAGACTCTGCAAGGCTCCAGGTTTATTATATCAGTGAGTCTGTGTGAAATTTTCACAGTTTACAAATAAAAAGGAGGACTTGTCTAACTGCCAGCCAAGCAAACTGATGATGTGATTTGAAAAGAACTCCCTCTTGACTTCCCCTCATACATCATAAAGAGCAAGAAAGTTAAATAGTGGCCACAGTCGCTGTTTTGCAATTTTGTCAGGACTAATGAGGTCACCCAGGTGGGAGTGGGGTGATGGCTGAAAATAATCAGCTTGCACAGCTGGTGCTTGGGGAGTAATCTGAAAACATCCTGTTTGCACAGGTGTAACCTGCAGCAGGAATTGGCCTGCTGTAGGCTGGCTGTGTGCAGCTTCTGGGTTGCTTTGGCAAGGCCAGCAGCTAAGGAGAAACATGCACTTACTCTGAGCTTGAAGAGATTAAAGTCTCAGGATAAATTACATCTGGGCTGAAACAAGCTCCGAAGCTTTTTTGATGCAACTTGGAGAGTCCAGAGGTTTCTTCTCTGTGGTGGGGGGGGAACACAGAAGCCCTGCATCAGAGCAAGAGAGCTGGTGGGCACCCTTTGCCATTGCCTCAGTGGCACAGGAACAGCCAGGTACCTGTACAAGTGGCATCTGACAGCACTCCCTTGACCAGGCACTGATCCTCAAGGAACCTCTGAGAATGGAAGTGAAAAATTAAGGTCTAAATTTTCAGAGGGCTGTGCTTCAGTAGCATGTTGCAGACCTTCCACAGGTAACAACCCGCATGTTGCAGTCTCTGTCTGAGGGCATGTTTGATATTTCCCTCCAGTTCAGCAAAGCAGCCTGAGGAAAAGATAAGAATGGCACATTCAGATCAAAAGTTTTTAGACAAAGCATCACTGAACTAGCAACCTTTACCTGTGGCTGCAAATGTCTTCCTCTATCGTTTACTTTAAAGTCGACACCAGATAATATTTTTCCTTCATTTTTTTTACAATATTACTGATGATCTATTTTAAGAAGGAAACCTTTGGTACAAGAGCATCCATTGTTTCTCTGTGTTCAGGTTCCCTTTCATGTAAAATAGGAATAGCACTATTGGTCAAGCTTACAAGAATGTTGCAAGACTGTGACCTGGGAAGAATTTAAGGTGTTGGCTCCAAAGCTTTGGTCTTCAAAATCAAAGTCCAGCTGTCAGTGACATGGCACCACCAAGATTAGCCCAAGATAAACCATCATGGTGTTAAGAAGGAATCATAGAATCATTAAGGTTGGAAAAGACCTCCAAGATCACCTGGTCCAACCAACACCCTACTACCAATGTTACCCAGTAAACCATGTCCTTAAGCGCCAGGTCCAGCTTTTTGGAAAACACATCCACATTTCAGTCTAGGCTCCACTCTTGTGCTTTTATTGTAACACCTCAAAATCCAAGCCTGGGAGTGCTAAGGAAAGAGAAATAGTAAGTTTCAAAGTGGAAAGGCAGAACCAGGAAATTTCTGATTTTGTTAATGGGCCACTTCTTCTCCATAGTTAGTGATATAAAGACATCAGATACTTCCAACATTGCTTTTAATATTTGGTGCACTGCAAAATAGCCAGAAACATAAGCCTGGTGCCAGTACTTCATAGGGTGAACCATTAATGTTTGCATCTGCAGAACTTCCTACTCACCTGGGTGAACAGTTGCTTGCCAATGAGCATCCTCTTCAGTCTTCTTTACCCATCCTCCAGCATTCTGCACTGTGGTGAAAACCAAGAAATATTCCACCAGTGTGAATTAATTACATGTTGGTAATTCCAACAGCCTGTTGGAAGGACTGTTTATCTTCCCTAAACCACTGTGGCTATTGTGTTGTGAATCCTAGCTGTCTTGTATTTTTCTTTATAGTTTTATGTGTATCTTTGGCCTGACTCTTTCTCTCTCTCCTTTTTTTTTTTTCTTGGTTTGGCAGTCATTTACTGATTTTTTATTAACTTCTTTGCAACCTAGTATTCTGCAGGCCCCCACAAGAGACAAAAGATGAAGTTTTGCTCTTGAGAGAAGGGCAGAGTGGCAGAAGGGGTACAGGAGCCAAAGGGGAGAGTGAGGGTGAATCTTTTAATACCAGTAAGAAAAAAAAGGGAAATATGTTCAGTCTGCATACTCTCTGAGGTACCTCCAAGCACCACCTTCCACCTTGCATCTCAGTGTCCATTTCCTGGACATTTATATTTTGTTTGAAGGCTGGGCCATTCATTAGTGAGCAACTGTTTTTGATGGACAGTTTTAGCAGTAATTTTCTAATGTATACATTTTCCAGGAAAAAAAAAAAAAAAAAAAAAAAAAAAACATTGTGCACATACACAGACAGGTATGTAAGAGCAGAGAATGGATTAATTGTTGCTTAAAATGTTTATTATGTTGAGTACTCATCTACATAGACTAGATTATGACTGTTCATTTCTTCATTAAAATTTTGCAAGTGATTTGTAAAGGCATATCCATAATATCAACTGTTCATGATTTGGATGCAATTTACTCTTTATATTGTCTGTGGATCCTATTCTTGCATAACCAATTACTTTATTTCAAGACTAACTTTATTGGCAGCCTGGAAGTTCAAATTATGGAAAGTTTTCCTTCATGCTGTAACTCCATGATCAAGGGCTTTCTTATAAACTATGCAGCAATAAACTTAAAAAAAAAAAAAAAAAAAAAAACTATGAGGCCTAATCCGGCTTCCCCGTAAGGGTGGTGTTTTCCTGCATTTGTTATTCAGATTTGGCTCAGATTTGGCTCTGTTGTTACTAAGATTATTCTTATGGTGCTTCTGAAGAAAATTAGCCAACCATATCCAAGTGGTGGTCTTGCCTGAAAGAGATTGCTGTTTCAGGAAATAATGCTCTCTTATTTTGAAAGGTCTTATTTCAGGGCATGCCATAAACTGCAGCTTGAACTCAATAGGGAGAATAATGTTGTTTTAGGCAATGATAGTACTTGTCATGTAAGCTTGATGGTTGATTAATTGTCTTGTAGGGGTAAAAGGAAGAAGAGAAACACTGTCTCTATTCAGGTAGTTAAAAAAAAAAAAAAGAATAATCTTTGCATCAAATTGCTTATAAAAGTTGGTGTATTTTTTTTAATGATTTTATCTCAGTGTAATTGGTTGCTGCTGAACCATGCTCAGTTGCAGTATATTAATTTACACTGTTTTGCCTCATCTTGCCCTTTGTTTCAGTTACTACATGCTGGAAAACAGACCTCGAAACATATACGGGATGGTTTGCTACTCGTGCTTGTTGGCGCCTCCTAACACCAAAGAATGTAAGTGCTCGGCAATTTCTGTGCATTTCATCTGGTTTTGACTCGGATCATCTGGAAACTCAATATGAAGTTTTTAGCGATGATTATGATGTTCAAACAATAAGTCAGTCTCCAGTAGAACAATTTCTGCTTCCAAATAGCCTTGCCAACAAAGGAAGCAAATGCTGAACATTTGGGGAGAGATCAGAACCTTTGATTTTAGGACCTGCTATTGTTTTCATCTGTTAAGACATCCCATGCAGTAGTTATCTTTATTTAACCAAGTAGGTGCAAGACACCACAAATCTCTATAATTTTTTTATTCAGTTCAGCTATGAAGAAAACATGGGACACTTTATAGATCCTCGTAAAAGTACCTCGCACCTTTTTACATCCTTTGGTTTCGAAGTGGTACAGCTGTTAGTGCTGGAGTGTGGTAGCCAGCACTGATAGGAGGGATAACTGTATATTTCATTGACAGAAGGGGAATGCCTGTAGTTTGCTGGCTGAAAAAAAAAAAAAAAAAAAAAAAAAAGTATGCAAGTGTGTGCAACATGCTGGCAGTATACATTCGTGTGTGCAATAGCCTCTCTCAGGCTGTGGAGAGCAAGGACAGCCCTGCAGTAGCACTCTAAAGCAGAAGTAATCCCCCCAAGAAGACTTCATTCTCCTTTAAAGCATAAAGAAAGTGAGAAAGTGAAAAGCAAAACTGAGGCTCCCTCTGAATGAGCAAATGACTTGGATGCTCGCTCAGAATCTGGAGCAGACAAGAAGGAAAAAAAAAGACGAAAACAGCCAGTCCCCCAGAGAAACCTGGTGCATGTAAAAACAAAATCCCCTCCATGCTCTGTTCTTTTAAAAGTCTTTACCATGAAAAAGTATTACAGTACTTTGCCTGCTTGATTTGAAAGCAGTGGTTGATACAAAGCTCCCTGAGCATTTATTTATGTATACAAATAGCAATTACCTAATTCAGATGCTGCTGAACTGTGTATGGTTGGTACCCTGCAAGCCACTTCAAAGGAGGAGCATTGGTTATTAACAGCTACTACTTTTCCTAAAGCAGAGGAGCTCCAGTTAGCCAGGGATAAACACCACCTTGCAGAGCTCCTGGTGAGCAGTGACAGCCCATATGGAGGTACTCCCCTGACTCGTGTGCATGCAACCTGTCTGGTCAGCTCACCCTGCCTGACTGCAGGACCCCAACCCATCCCAAAATGTGTGCTTCTACCCCAGAAAGCAGGAGTGGGTGAGGACGGTGAGCACGATTCTGGTGAGGTTGGGTCTCGCGAGGTAAGGGTGCAAGGGAGAGCCGCACTGTGAGATGCGGGAAGGAGGTGGAGAGGTAGGTGAAAACATGAGGTTAGGAGGCTTGGTGGGAGATGAGGGCATGCGGTGGTGGACACACCTTCTCCTGCATGCATGTGCAGGCTGGCTGCCCTGTTGATGGGTATATAGCCATGCCTGCTGCTAGCCAATAGCCCACTGCTGCTGAGGGCACCCAAGCCAGCTAGGCCCTAGAGCCTGACTTGATTAGCAGCTGATCGGTTGTACCTGGCAAACAGACAAACTACCCTGTTAGCATGCCACGTCTTGCTTCAAGGTGTGGGGTATTCATCTCACCAGTTCCTCCAGATGCCACCAGCCAGTATAGATACAAACACCCCCAATATGCCTCATTTCCAAAATAAAAGATGGTATGAGATAGCAGGATTGATTGGAGATGAATCACTTCTTCAGCTCCAATTGTCTGCCTTAAACACATGCTGAAATGGATTTCTAGTAGTATCAAACATATTGTAGCTTACTCATCTGGCAAGGAACTACTGCAAGATGTTATAGCTACTTCTCAATTCCGAAAACAAATCTTTGTCTTTTGCAGGATATCTGGCAGATACTACATATAATGTGCTTACTTTTGTGAGGAAAGTGTCAATTGCACAACGGATTAACCACATGTGTTTTAAACTTGATAAACACAAGAATAAATACGCTATCTTTGGAAGGAATTTAGGCAACCTACAAACTGACTGAATATTAATGTAGAAAATGTTAACCGTACAAAGAGTAAACATAACCATTTTAATCAGGTCCGTGAAACCAAACATTTGATTACGATTGTTCAATGGGTCAGAAAGGTTCTGAAAATCCAAATTCTTCAAATCACTAAGCTCAGGTGATTTGGTTTATGATGTCTAAAACATTGCCAGGGTGCTGCTCCCCAAAGCTGCCTTTTATCCAAATACTCCTCTGTATGGTGCACAATTGGAGAGAGTTGACCCAAAAGATGGATGGCAAGGAGACAAGGGTGGCAAATTACTTCAAAGTAGGAAGCTGGGTGTGACAAGTTCTGGCTTTAATACTTTTCTTCTAGATTAAGAAAACAAAAATAGGGCAGACAAATCCCATTTTAGGCCTTCATTAGGTTTGAGCCGGGACTGAAGGACAGTGGTGTTTTCCTTAGCTGTGAAAATACCTCACTGGGGTAACTATACCTCGTCTGGCCTCCATGTTACACAGGGCCACAGAGCACAAACTAAGCTGGGTATGTGCACTGCTGCAGGGAAACCTACTCAAAGACTTTGCCTGACTGTACATTTTATCTGGCAGAAAAGTATTTGGTTTTGATCAAAGGGTAAACAAATAACTTTCAACTCCAAGAGCCTGCTGTGCAACTTTCATCTCCTAAACAGTCAATAAACCTTGAAATGGCTGAGGAAACAAGATGAACGCCCTGTGTCCCAGCATCTGGAAACATTAGTGTAAAGAGTATGGAAAGTGAGAAAGAGATTCCCCGATGAGCCTGTGTCACCTTTATTTTTTTCTTCTCAAGGGAACTGAGATATAAATAGCACAAGTAGCATGGATCAGAGGGGGAGGAGAGGGAGATTTTGCGTATAGGTCAGATATTTAATTGAGATAAACATATCACCAGATTGCAGTGTTGAAAATCTCTCTCCGGAGTGAAGGATAAAAGCAGTAATTCTATGTGGTCTTTGAGAGATGTCAGTGTTCAGTGGTGGCTTGTGGGAAAAGTGCTTATAGAGGGCAGGGAGTGTGCTTAGGTGGGCATGAGGATTTGTGCTGTAGACTCACAGAACCATTGAGGTTGGAAAAGACCTCCAGGTTCATCTGGTCCAACCATCCCCCTACCACCAATATTAGCCACTAAACCATGTCCCTATGCACCAGGTCCAACCTTTCCTTGAACACCCCGAGGGATAGTGACACCACCACCCGGCAACCCGTTCCAATGCCCAACTGCTCTTTCTGATTTCTCCTAATTTCCAAGCTAAACCTCTCCTGGTACAACTTGAGGCCATTCCCTCTAGTCCTGTCACTAGTTATTTGAAACAAAAGCTTTTTCTTACTTGGAAAGGAGTTTGTCTCTTGAAAGGAGTCAGCATCACCCTAAAGATTGCAATTATTCATCTCCTGGGCACTGTGAAATAACTATGTGTAAGACTTTGGGACCCTCATTTCTAATATGTAGAAGACTCAGGCCTGGCTTGCTAAGGCCAGAGGGGCACAATGCCAGAACATCGAAGATGTGAGACCTTCAGCTGCCTGTGAAAGAGATGTGAGCCATCAGTGACCCTTGGCAACACTAAACTGGGATATGATACCTCTGTGATAACTAGCAGCATTGCAGAGAGTAAGGGATGCAGAGCTACTGGATGCAGGTTCCCTATGCAAATTGGAGGATGATGCACTGCAGGTAGTGAGCACCAAACCACTCTAAGATGTGGCTTCCCACAGTTAATGGTGCTGGCTTTGCTGTCAACAGCTCTGGCATTGGAGTCAGTTGAGGCCTCTGAATATGTAGGGTTGTTTTTCTGTTTTCTTTTCTTTTATCCAATGTGAAAGTCTATGCAAAAGATGGAAGATTTAAGCTGCACAGAGTTTATCTGGCACAGAGGTACAGCCACTGCTGGAAGAGATTTTATCTTTGCACAGCTGCAGTTCTCAACCATTTATAACTCTGCTCCTCTGCTCAAACTTTGATATTTGCCATTCCAGGTCAAAAGTGATGGAGGAAAACAAAATCAAACCCCGTTACAAAAACTTGAACAACATTATATTTTGAAATTGTATTTACCCAATTACATCAAATATGCAAATACTTCTCTACTCAGAAATTATTGATCTAGGGAATTTCAGCAATGGATTGAGGGTTTTCTTCCTCTATGCATTCTTATGTGTGCATGAATGCAAAACATTTTTAATTCCTCTAATCTTTTTTGCCTGGCCGTAGACATGAAAATGGTTGCAATGATCAACCTGTGTAAGTTTTTAAGTCTAACATGTGCCAATGATGGCTTAGCAAAGTTTTTTTTTAAAAAAAGAAAGAAAGAACAACAACAAAGGAAAACAATTGTAGTCAAGTTATTTTTGAATTACCAAAGAGTGAATGGCATCTGGAAACATAAAAGATTAATTTTATTGTTGTCTTGTTAGAACTTCAAAAACAACTGAACAGATGAGAGAGAACAATTTACTAAAGGGCTGATGGCTCAGACAGGCTCTAATCAGTGGTCATTGCTATACCCATGTGCTCAAGACTGAGAGATCAGACTCCTTAACTGAAATGTTTAACACAAACAAGCCTAATGCCAAAAGCACTTGTGTTAGTGAAAAATAATTATTTCATAGGTTTTTATTTTAACTCCCCATTCTTTGTAATATCACTAATTTTCTTTCCTTGCCAGTTTTGTCCTTTTGTAATATGATCAACATCAGGACATTTTCCTTCTGTTTTAAATTATGCTTACAAATGAATAAGCTTGTTAGCTGGAGCTAACAAACTTTTTTTTTTTTTTCTTTTTTTTGGAGTTGTTTGATCTCTGAACACCCCATTCCTCTTCGCATGTGGAATGGGAGAAATGTTGAAGGCAGTGCTTTATTGTTCACTGGTGGTATGGCCTTATTCTCATCCCCGCAGGGCTTGTCTATATTAGGAGAGGAACCTAATATTAGGACAAAATTGGCCAGCCTCAGCCATAAACCTTAAAGGGGAGGGATCCGAGGATCAAGCATGAGGTTTGCTCTCTTGAACTGCTGGGATAGTTGGGCCCATGTATCATGCAGGAGGTAATCTGGTCACACTGCAGCTCACCTGGAAGCTCTGAGGACTTTGGAGGACCACAAACCCCGGGAGAGGCTGCAGGTACCTGTAGCATTGCTCTGTCCTGCCTCACGAGCCCGTTGCAAACCTGCAGGGCCACAGCATTTCACCACCTGCACAAACTGGCCACCAACGCACAGGGCATACAAAAGAAAAACGCCTCAGGGTCCCTGCCCAGGGACATTGCAGCAGGGTCTATACTGCTGTTATTCCCTTTGTGTTGCACAGAGAAGGAGATGGCAACACTTAATTCCCAGAGCTCAGTTCAATTCATGCTGCACGTATTTATGCCGTACGAGTACCATACAATTAAAACTCCCTGTGAATCCTAAACAAAACTGCAATAGATGTAAATAAATTGTCAGGCTAAGGCCACACAGCCTATAATTGCACCGCTTCCCAGCAAAATAAAAGGAGAGTGAAATGAAACAGTTGAAGACATTACAGAGAGCATGACAGCATGAGATATTTATTTTTAGGTGTCTGAGCAGCAGTGGTTACTTGCAGTGAAAATGACCAGATCTAAAATTTAAGACTGGAGGAATTTTGCTATCAAAATTTGTAGAGGGTTCACACTAGAGAATTGTTTTGCTTCTCATTCTTCCTGATTTAAAACCTACCTAAACTAGCTGAAATATCTACCTGCAGCTACAGTAAATATCAGAGTGACCTGCCTTACAGTATTCTGTATGTCTCCTGAAAATAACAGCCAGTAAAATCAGAAGCAGTCAGTATTCCACTGTCTGGGGTATTCTCTGATTTAGTGATTTGCAATATTTTTAGAGTTGGCTGATGTTTGATTGCTAAATTCATACGTAGATGCCTTAAAAAGTAGCTTGATTTTGACAGCTGCTTCAGCTTCCATGACTTTCCAAGTGTGTAGGGCTTCAATACGAAGTGTTGTTAGCTTAGGTTTGAAAGCAAACCTTTCATGTACATATCTGAATAGAGATTTACATTAATTTGAACATTCTGGCCTGCACTTTCAAAATATCTAGGTCTTTATTTATGACTAGATTCCGTTATAATCTAGTTTCCGATTACTTTGTCAGGCATAAATTTTCTACCTTTATCAAATTTCAACTGAACACAATATATTTTTCCACTCATATTTCGGGCTGCTAGTTGTTTATTTCAGTGTGTGCTTTATCTTACTTCACTCCTTCAAAATGGTCGCGGTGGCTGCAGGCACAGCTCGGCTGGCAGTAACGAGTATGGATTGCCATTCATAAACGGACCGTGGCTGTGAGAAGAGGGATTCATCAGGAGAAAGTGAGCTGCTCTCAGCAGCAAGAAGCAAACACATACAAGTATAAAGACATTTTTAAAATGCTTCTTATTTCGGGATCACTCTGATAGTCTGCTGCGTACACACTTGGTGTATTTTTATAATCTGTCATTAAGTATTAAATAAACTTAACAAAAAAGCTGTTGCTAGCTATGAGCAGCACTACTTTGCTGGGACCAGTAAGCTGACACCTACAGCAGTGTAAGTCAGAAACACATATGGTCTCCTACTGCACCAGATTTCGTTCAGGCGCAAACACTTGTGAGAGGGCATGTTGGCAAAATCTCCCCTCCCGGCGCCCTTCTCCTCCCACAGATCTGATGGTTTCGTTCATCGCTTCTTACTGTAAATCTGTCTTGAGATACACAAACCACTGCAAGGGTCCTGTCCCTTCACTGTGGGGACGAAAGGCTGGCTGCATGGCAATTTTAGTTAAAGCTATCTTTTGAGTTAAAATATAAAACAAAACAACCCCCCCCCCAAAAAAAAAGAAAAGACTGACATTTTTTATTTATTTTTTAAAATAAAAATGTTTCTAACGCAAAAACTGACAAAGCTTCAGTGATAACCATCTTTCTTAATGTCTTTATCACATTCCTACAATATTACTTACAGGTGTCTAGGAATATAAACCACTCTTTCGCGCAGCTATATTACAGCCATCAGTCTTTTTTTTTTGTGCTTAAAACAGAGTTGTTTCCATATGTTGCACTCTAGCACTTTAGGATGTCTCTTCCTGAGCTGTATCTAAGTCTTTGTAGATTATGTAAGTGTCATCTATATTGGAACCAGAATTAATAATGTGACCTAGATGCAAAACTGGACACACGTAGGAACAACTGACATTGGAGTCATGGTATTCTGCCAGACCGGGAAAAAGCAACAACTACAAGTTTTGCTTCTTTTTGCCTATATAAAAATGCCATGAACTGAAATTCTGCAGAAGCTGGCATATTTGGTTCCCCTTGTAGTGCAGGTGCACTAATTGGCGCTTGCTTCTAAGCCACATCTGAAGAACTATCTTGGCTCATAATGAATAAGCCAAATTATTAAATTTGATAATAGGCTTAAAACATGCATAATGACTGACTCCCACATAGGCATATGTAAAAGGCCGTTGTGTTGTAGCATCAACCCAGATCTTGCTGTGATACGTAGCACAGAACCAATGATGTAGTCCCATTCCCATGTAAGCAAAGGAAAATTCTGCACGTAGGCTCTTCCGAAGCTGAAGGTGCTCACCCTTGTGCACTGGAGAGGCTCCAGCTTGTGTTTGGGGTGGGAAAGAGGCTGTATCTTGATGTTGGGTAGAACTGGGTAAAGTGTGGTAATGATGCTGAATGAGGACCAGATGACCTTCCCCATTACCTCTCCGGTTATGTGCTGCGGCATGACTTCCCACCTTGCCCCTCCTTCCTTTCACAGATGAAACACATTACTAACAATACCTAACGCACTAAGAATACCACGTGACTAAAGGATTGATTAGACAGAAATACAATTAATACATGTTTGAAGTGAAGGAGAAGAGAGTGCGATAAAACTTGTTTATAAAGGAGACGAGCTCAAGCTTGTCAGATAAACTGCAAGCAGACAAAGCAGAGCAGTTCGCCTGTGTTAATTGAAAGGCAGTGGAAGAAAAGCTATTGTTGACTTGTTGCAGCTTGCAAGAATTGCACAGAATTGCAATTGTCTGTAATTAGATTTGCCGGGGGAGGTTGCAAGAAGAGGCAAAAGCCTGGTAGCCGCAGACATGAAAGAACAGACATGTCTCTGGCTACAGCGTTGGCCATTTTCTAGATTTCTTCCATTGTCCAGCTGGGATGAGTAAACAGATGGGTTGAGACCAAAGGTGATTCGTTTCAGTTTTATGAAGAATTACTGAAAATGTATCTCTCATTAACTCCATTATACGCAGATGACCTCTTCACCCACTGATACGTGGATGCTCCACTGCTATATTGCAGGTCCTGGAGCTTGTGAGTAATTCTTCCTAGAACCAAGTCTGTCGCAGGGAAGAATGCAGCGTCATGATTTACATAATCTGCCTGTCATTTGCATAATACTAAAAGCATCTGAATTAACAAATTAGTATATTTAAAATTTCATGAAAACACTTTTTCAGTTTCAAAAAAGCAATTATAATAAATGAGTCTGTTTCCTTCCAAGAAATGAAGTTCGAAAGAAATGTTACCATTGTTAAAGAAAATCTCTTCTGAAAACATCTGCAGCTCATACTTTGTGGCCACTTAAGGAGCGTACATTTCTTTCACTACATGCAGCCATGTTTTATGTTAGGTAATACTTTTTTTTTTTTTTTTTAGAAAACATTTGTCTTAATTTGAAGAGCATGTCTGTTTCTTTGTTCTTAACCACGGAACATTTCTCAGACCATTCCAGGCCACTTAATTTCCTGTCAACTTTACCTAGTGGGTTGAATTTCTTTACTAGGTCAAAATACTGGCTTGGTGAGTTCCCAGCTACTCTAGTTGCCACACTAGCTTGTCGAGCCATGTGCTCTGTGTAGCTCACCAGGTGATTGGGACAGTCTTCTGGCCTTGGGTCAGCTGAATTTAATTATCATCGCTGGACTTTTTCCATGCACAGCTAATATAAAGCAGGAGGGATTTCTAACCCCCCCTCTCAGCCAGAAGATGATTTTCAGTTGCTGTCAGTGGTAGCTGTTTGCACAACCTGCTTACCAATTATGTGAAAAATGACTTGAGACTCAAGAGAACGTTTTCTTCCAACCCCAATGTTTTTATGCCTCTTTGGGAACTCTATTTCAGCACCATCTGTATTTTAATGCAGCTCTCCAATTAACAACCTTATTTCCAGTAACATTCAGTATTGTCTATTACTGTGAAAAGATGTTAGTTTATGACTTGGTTTACTGCTTCAGAAATTTGGTGTAACTGAAAGATTAGCAAAAATATAAACTACTTTTAGACTTAGCTGTAGAATTTAGACATGGAAAATCCCTACTGGACAATCTCACTCTGTTAGCATGAAGAAGTCCTTCACGTACTTTTCACTGTTTTTGTGGATTCCCTCCTCTCCCCCAGGATATAGATTTGGTTGGACTGACAGGAGAAATCAAAAGAAACATGTTATCCAGCTAGACTGCAGAAATTATAATATTTCCTTCTATGGTACAGCTTCATGAAACAGAAAGACATTCAACATTCTTGTTTGTCACCTTTCCTGGGTTTTCCTATGGGGTCGTGAAGGTTTGTTTAACATGGGATTTTCATGGTGGTCCTGCTATAGCGAAGGATACCTGTCAGAAGCACTAATTTGATGAGTTTCTTCTAAGTTCGTAACAGTTCACGAGCTTTGATTTCTTCCCCTCCCTCTAGATGCTATGCAAAAATGTATTCTAATCACAATTTTCAACATGCCAGCCACGCACACTGGGATTAGTGACATTTCAAAAAGCCACAGCGAATTCATGGGTTCTTTGCTAATGAACGGGAGACGCAGTCAAGCTAAGGCAAGGCTGTTTACCTGGGCCAAGATACCGCTGTGAAGAGATGAAATGACTGAGGAAGTTTATGGCATTTCTGTTTGTATTGCAGGTGCAGGGGCTACCTCTGGCATTTCGGCCATTTTCCCAAGCACATCTGGCACAAGTACTTTTTCACCTTACCAGCATGCTCACAAAGGTAAGAAGGCATCCATAAATTTAATGTAGCCTCTGGTGGTCTTGAAAATACCATCAACAAGGTGCGACTGAACTGATCATATCTGTTGTGAATTTCATTGCCACTCTTTCCAGATTTCTAAAACTGCTATTAAAAACATGTCAGAATGATTTTTTAGTCCTTGGTTAATCAAAACTCCTGCTTCAGAAGGATGGACTTAAAATGGGGTAATGCCAGCAATGAATTAGCTCATTACGTGCAGCCATACAGATACCACGTTATGCCTCAGCAAAGCACAGCTTAGACTGGTGACAACAATTTAATACACAAATATAGTCGGTCTCTCATTGAGATAACATAAACCGTTCCCCAGTATGATTATTAGGTTTTAAAAGTATTTGAACATGAGAACAGAACACACAACAGGAAGGACAGTTACTGAGGTACTGACCTGATTTTGTCTGTAAACAAATTCTTGAGGATTGTGTTTTCAGAAGAGCTAGTTTTCATGCAATTTAACATATCTGTCATTTTCTGCATCCTTTCATGACTTTTCAATTCTAATAGTTATTAGAAATTCTGCTACTACCTTTTCACATACCTTATTTTAAATTTACCCTGCATCCATGCTGTGTTTTAAGTCTGTTAGGAAAACAAAACAAAACAAAACAAAACAAAACACACTTATTCCACATGTGCATTGTGTTCTCCTTACTGCAAAGCTTTTGAGGCAGCCACAGTTATCAAGTACTTTTGGTTCTTGTCCCATTTATTTATTTATTTATTATTTGTTCGTTTTTCTTTCTTTTTGATGCTGTTTCTGAGAATTGACTTTTTTGAAGGCTGCCACTCTTGCTTACATATAGCTTCCTATATTATTAGCAGATAATACAATTTCATACATCTTTGGGTGGTCATGCAATCAGGTATTTTTTATGAATACTGATCACTAGTTCTTGCAGCATAAATGCCACTGTTTTGAAAGCCTATTCATTAGTTTGCATTTGAGAAGTAGCACTTAGTTTTGCCATGATTAACAAGTAACCAGGACTCAGATCAAATAAATTGTATGTAAAACATAAGTGTAGAGCAGACTAAACTGTTAACTATTCTCTGATCTGAAGAGCTGTTTCTTTACAAAATATTTCTTTGCTTTTCCAGCAGACCTTTCAGGACAAGGACATCTGGCTACAGCTCTTATAATTGCAATGTCTACTATATTCATAATGGCTATTGCCATTGTCCTCATCATCATGTTTTACATTGTGAAAACAAAACCTTCTGCTCAAGGTAATTTTCAGCATAACAAATTTTAACAGCAAATGCTATTTTTAGATAGCTTCTGAGAATAATTACTGTTGTATCTTTACATTCTAGCCTGTTGCAAGAGCCACTCAGTAAAAAATGTTGAAGCTCAGGCTAATACACAAGAAGAAAAGAAAGAAGTGCAAGGTATAAGTTGCTTTAATTTTGCCTTTTCTATCCAAGATAACATTAGACTTAAGTGCAATTACTGCGTTTCTCTTAATTAGAATTTCCCCATTCCTTGTCCATTTACAAAATTATTGTGTACAATAGGTTTTGTACTTCCAGAATGCCACTTCATCCTCTGATAGCAATAGCTAAAACCGAGACAGAACATCAGTTTGGATACTCATTGACAATTTAAATTTCTGTTTATCTGCAGATAATGTTGTTATATTCTCTGAGAAAGAAGAGTTTGAAAAGCTTACAGCAACTCCAGCTAAGGCTGCTAAAAGGTAAGCAAAAAAATAAACATACTTCCATACCTTTGACTGAAGTGAGGAAGGGACATAGTCATCACTCATCCTGGTACAGAGGAATCCATGTAGAAAAAAGCAGAAATAATTTGCACCAAAATTTCACGTCTAGTAGACCAAGGAATAACGTGTCAATGAGACAGCCACAGGTAATAGAGTTTCTGGAAGAGGTGATCACAGCCACCATGTGTTAAAACATTACCTTGAGTCATTTATTAGTACCTGTGACCAGTTTATCAGTTCTCAGGGCTGTCTCCTCTTTTGTGAGGTCAATTCAGGGGACTTGAGTGTCACTTACACACACATGCCTTGGTAAAGTCCCCACTCACTTTCAGCCAGGAGGAGCAGAAATAACTGCTCCAGGCCTTAAGGGAACCCCTCGTCTATAGCATCATCTGGGTGGCACCACATGATAGTTTTCCTTTCCTTGGATCTGCCCGGCAGCCAAATCTGGCTGGATAACACAACTCCAGTGAGGTAAACACTGTCCCCAGTGGAAAATGAAGGGATTTTTGCAAGATGAGCGTGATTGTGCATCTTAATCCTCTGTAGGTGGGTGTAGTTACATTCACAGGATTTCAGGGGAAAGACATTTTTAAAAATTGAAAACATTTTTATTCCATTACTCTGGGATAGCAAAAAGGAAATAATTGTAGTCAAACCACAGGAGGCATCACTAAGATAACCTTATCCTTCATTTTACAGTGAAAACGATGCATCTTCTGAGAATGAACGACTTTTAAGTCGTAGCATGGATAGTGATGAAGAAGCTGCAGTTGACAAGCAAGGGACTCCAGAGAGATGCTTGTTATCTTTAGTGCATTTGGCCAGAGATAAATCTTCTACAAACAATAAATCAACTGGGGTAAGGCTACTTTGAGATTTTAAAATTGACAGTTGTTTTCTGTATTGTTTTATTGTTTTGTTTGATTTTTTAAGAAAACAATATACAAACAATCACCACAAAAGTGCATTGTAATGCAGACAAGACTAATTTACAAGTTACAAGAGAACTTCTAAAGATAATTTTATTACAGTCTCATTTGCATAATGGCATATAATATTCATTCAATATTTAAGAGAGTGTCTGTGCATATGTGTATATACTGCCCGGTGTTGAAAAGCAGACTGCTACAAGAGTAATAGCTTTGCTTTTTTAGATAATTATGTTTTATAGTCTGAAGAAACGAAAAACAAACTGCAACTCACCAATATAGCTAATGCTAATATAATTAACCCCAAAACTACATTTACTGCAGACGAATAAAATAATGTAGCAGCACTGTTGGATTCATACTGTAGCACAACATCTGCCTGTCTTAACTCAGAAGCATTGGTATTTCTGTGCCATTGAATTTTCAACAATATCCAGTGTTGCACTTGTTGTCGTTTGTTTTTTTTTAACATTTCAAAAATATGCATGTGTTTTGAAGGTCATTTCTGTGCTCTCAAGGACAACATAAATGCACTGTTTTGCTGTGAAAGGCCTTCATTTCTTCCTGCTGAATCTGTATTGCTCAGGGCATTTTATCTCACTTAGACTATTCCAAGGCATCACTAAGGCACTCCCTCACCCACACAACTATTTAGGTTATATTAAAATGAATGTTTCCTTAAAAAGAAAGTGTCTGCTCAGATATTTTTTTATGCTTTAGAACTTCAAAAATAATTAAAATTGGCAATAGCTAGGACAAAAATGCATCATTAATATCATCCCTTTTTTTTTAAGAATAAAAAAAAAGGGATGATATTAATCATCCCTTGAAAATGCATCTTATCATGTTTGCATGTTTTACTTTGCTGGAATGCTTCAGCTTAAACTTTCTAAAATAGCTCGTTTTTCAGCTGAGACCAGACACTCAAAGTCTCAGTCCAAGAAAGATGTTTTTCTACTCGTAACCAGTTATGACTATCTGAAAATAACTTACTACTCCAATGTTCATATTTTAAAATTCAGTTGTCTGAGATCTCTGTATATACCCAACTTTATCACACTTCTGCATACACTTGCTTGAAATTGGATAACACAAGTTGGGTAAGCATGAAATTGGAACTTTTGATAATAAATTAATTTTCTCTGAAGACAATATATAGTAGATACCTTCTCCTGAGTAGTTCAGATAACTTGTAAAGACATCTGAAGCATGAGCTATTTCTCCCAGACCTACTGTCCTAACATACTGCTAATGGACTGAAGCCTGCTGACAAGGCTGAAGACAAAGTTTTCAATGAAAGTGCAGAGTGCATCAAGATCCCCCACTCTGTACCTAAGATTTCACAACTAAGCCAGTTGCCAGAAGTTAGAAAAGCAGTACTTTGCTTGAGGCTAGAGATTAAATAACAATTCTAGTACTGGAAAGAGTATTAAGCAGCTACTGGAGAGGGGTGGAGAAAGCTAAAGGCCTGGTTTTTTCCAAAGCGGCTCTTTCCTGGTTAAAGCAAAAAACATTATGGAATGAGCTACCACACAGAGAACCATCAGACCCAAATTTACCTGCTTCTTCCAGCATAAGCTTTACAAATTTCCATCCTTTGGCTCAGACAAAAAAAATAAATCACCCTGTGTAATTCTTTTTGGGCTTGGAATTCTTTAACCTCCCTCTTTGTCCTAACAATGAGGGGAGAATGAAAATAGGTATCTAATCATTATGTTAAGCGGAATTTTAATAAATCCCATGGGGAAAAAGTAAAATAAAATCTGTAAGGTTCTGAAACAGCTAATCCAAGTGTTCAGTAGCATCCCAAAGATTAATGTAAATTATACAAAGAATATGTGAGCAACAGCCAGTGTCTGCATTGCATTTCCCTGCAGTACAGCAAGCTGTGAGACAGGCGTCGGGTGGAGCAGCCAGTTTGCTGTCTCCAGCTGCAAGTCTATTAATGCAAGTAATTGATGTGCCCTGTCCTTTAGAGACCAAATAAAATGAGGAAAATCATTCAAAAATAACAAAAAATAAATAAAAACCAAGAGTGAGCTTTCTTCATTCTGTTTTGCAGTGAAAAGTGGTGAATTTCTGGAGATAATACTAGAGTCCTACCAAAATGACAGCTTTTCAGAAAGCTCATTCCTAATGAGAGCTGGCAGAGAGATGACAATTCCAGTCCTTGAGAATTCATGACATTTTGACATTTGTTTTCAGTCTGCATTGAATCCAAAGCCAAACCTTAAGAATATATTTGCTAAGTGAAACCACATCAAAATGTCCATTTTCAGCTTGGAAAATGTCAGGTTTTCAGTCTGAGTCTCTTTCTTGTCAAAAATGACGGCAGCACCCTGGACCTCAGATTTTCCCTGTCTAAAGTGTCACTGATTTTTTTATCTATCTGTAAAATCCTTCAGATTCATCCAGGCAATACGTCATGGAAGAAAATATATAATTAATCAGTAATGCAGCAAGCAGATGTGTGTCAAGTGACAGAAAAGAAGATCCCCTCCTCTACAGCCCTCTTACATTATTGGAAGAAGGCAGCAGCAGCCTGAATTTAATTCCCCATGGCCAGTCCTGTCCTGGCTTATCTGGGAATCCCTGCATTAATTGCTTGCATATGTGGTATTGAATTTGTCCTCATTGTCAGGAGTTTGCTTCAGTCCAAGAAAAGAAATAAAATCCAAAAACATTTAGAGCAGAAAAGTCAATGATCTAAAAAGAAGATAAAAAGATGGAAAGAAAGATCTCTAGTAGTAGAAAGCAAAAGCAGAAATGTGTTTACTTTTCACTGAATTTCTGTTCTGCTCTATAAGGTTTCAAAAGAGACCCGTCAGGATGTTATGTGATAACCCCTTGAGCCATGAAATTAGGATCTCCCAGAGGTTTTGTACTGCTGTCTGCCAATTGTTTACTCATGTGACTGAAAAAAATAATGCAGTAATGCTCTTCTCTTTCAGATTCAAAGTCGAAGGAAAAAGATACTTGACGTGTATGCTAACGTATGCGACGTTGCAGAAGGTGAGTCCACAAAACTTGCACCTGCTGCACAAAACTGGATCAGAGCTGTTTGCTGTAAAATAGAAATCCCTCTGTTCCTGTGGAAAGGAGAGCTTCATGGAAAGAACGTGCAAATCTGGGAAAAGACCCTGTGAGCAGATTTGTACTCCCCTGCTAGGAAGCATCGTGATGCCCCGACTTCGGAGCTGTCTGGGCTGGGTCTCTTTAGTGAGGTGGATAACAGATATAAATTAGTTCCAGAAACAAAAGTGTAATTTGTGGAGGATCAGAACCGTGTTTCAGACAAAAGTCTCAACCTGCTCTGCTTCTGTAAATGCTGTCCCACTTCTCACAAGTGGAGTTTCCAAGTAGGTCACTGTTTTAAGTGTCTTCAGCACTTTATCTGAAATGTTTCAGCCGAAGGGACATGAGTTAATTTTCCTGCAGAACAAAGGACAAGACTGCATTTACCTTTTTTTTTTTTTTCTTTTTTTTTTTCTTTTTTTTTCCCACACACTTGGTGTGCACATACCTGTGTGAGTTTTCTATGGTTCAGGGAGCTCCATCTCCCACCAAATTGCTGCTGTGGGGTATGAAGCAGGAAAACTACAGAAGCAAAAGACTGTTCTCAGAAAAAAAAAAAAAAAAATACTGTAGTCGATTCTCTTCTCTATTCTGTGACCAGTAGTACATAGAAAAAAAGTCCAGGAAAAAAATAGCTTTTTCCCCACGGGATGAATGTTAAATCCTCTCTAGAGATTCAGTGATAGCAATGACAATTGAACATTTGCAGGGTCTTTTATGCTTGCGAGCATCTGGCATCATTGCTTCACCTCGCTCCTCACATTCCTACAAGGGCAACTTTCAATTACAGCGACGTTACAGCAGCTGTGCTGACAGACTCAGGAAGGGTCAGAGCTGTCTCTCGAGCTCAAACACTATGCTAGATGTGCAGAGGTGTATTAATGGAGCTGCTCACTAGGGCTATGTTTCCAATATACTCCTAATAGCAAGTAAATTGTTGCAGGAAGGGGTAGTACCATAGGAACGCATAAAACCCATCCAGTATTTCTTTTCCATCCAACTTTTTATCTCAATTATTCCATGACTATTGTACCCTACTGTTACTAGGTAAGATACGGCAATAACTTTGAAGCTAGACGTACCTGCCATGGACTCTCACTTAAAGATTTCAGCCATGCTTATTGCTAACAGCATACACTGCAGCATTTTAATAAATGCCTTGAACAGCCAAGACTTGCTCACAGAGCCATCTGACCGTAAACACTTCCCTTTGCAGGTCTGAGCCCCACGGAGCTGCCATTTGACTGCCTGGAGAAGACGAGCCGCATGCTCAGCTCAACATACAACACAGAGAAAGCCATCGTGAAAACGTGGCGCCACCTCGCCGAGAGCTTTGGACTGAAGCGAGACGAAATCGGTGGCATGACAGATGGCATGCAGCTATTCGATCGCATCAGCACAGCCGGTTACAGCATCCCAGAACTGCTAACCAAACTGGTGCAAATCGAGCGGCTGGATGCTGTCGAGTCCTTGTGTGCAGATATCCTGGAGTGGGCACAAGCAATGCCTGCTCCCGAACCAGCAGTGACATCCTGACCTGCCTGTGCTCCCACATCACCTGCGAGAGCAGTGATTCCAGCAAGCAGCACGCCAAAGACTTCGGACAAGAGACCCTCGACGTTTCTTCTGTGTAATCACTCCCCATACCAACGGGAAGCTTTTCTCTTTTACTTCTAAAAAATGAAGTTACACGTCTACCAAAATGAGAGCAGAAATCTCCCAGGAAGCTTGGTATGAAACATGTCATTAAAACAAAATGATTAAGTTAATCAGTTACTGGTAATAAGTGGACAGAAAAGGATCCATTTTTCAGTCTGTGTTTGAGTATATGTGCAGGTAACCCTGTCACTACCCTTCCCGCCTGGCTTTCAAGCCACTGAATTGCTGTCTGAAGGTATTCCTATCTCTTGGGGCTTTGTTCAACCATTTCATTGTTGCAGTCAACGGCACCACTGCTACAGTATCAATTAATACACATTAGGCACCTACAGTTCTATCAGCTCTAACACATTTAATATGTAACCAGTTTCGTTTCTGTATTTCCTACAGATTTGTTGAATCTAGAAGTACGTGCAGAGGTTTATATACACAATCTCCAGATTAAATAATTACACTATATGAAAAAAGCCCCAACATAATTTGCAGATGGAAGTGCTTCAAAACGCTGTATATAATGCATGTAAATGCACTCTTGGTCCATACTAACATTTCAAAAATTGTACATTCAAACTGCAAGTCTGCTTAGGGCAAGCTGGTTAGCAAGACGGCAGCGAAGTTGGCAGTCACTCCTTGCAAGTGGAGAGGAGAGCAACGAGATTTTCTCTTTCTTGCTGTTAAAAAAAAAAAAAAAAAAAGGCAAAGCAAACAGCTAAACAGCTTGTCCACTACTACAACTTTTCCAGTAGTGACATCTATATATCAAATAATGTTTCAGGCAGAGCAATTTCAGACAACAGTGAACAGACACCATTTGACACTGAGAGCAAACAGAGCGGATTTCTTTGGACAGATGAAATGTACAGGAACAGGCGTTTTTGAAATGCTATACTGTAGTCAAGGCAGAACACGAGTGCAGGCCCCACAGGTGAAAACTCACTCCTCTGGAAACTAAGGCACAATCGTGAGTTTCTGTGCAACAAAATCTTGCCTTAGTTTTTTCCCATTAGCTACTCTGATTTTGCTGGTTACAAGTTCTGTAAAACTTGTACAGACCACGCGGCAGGAGCTGTTACCAAATGTATACGCTTAATTTATAGCTAAAAGGAGCGATGACAGGTTTCAACAAGTGTCGCCACTGAATTAAGAGAACTGGCACTTGCAAAGCTATACTATTTAAATTCCAAACTGCTTGGCTGAACAAAATGTTATAAAAAACTATTAACTATAACCCTGAAGTTAACAACCATTATTCCATCACTTAATAACTAGATATGACCTATGGTAGTATGGTAATTGTGCTGAACATTCAGTATCCCACTTTGACATCTATAGTTACCCATCTTTTCAGCACCTGGTCTGTATCGTAGAGGAAGTACATACTGCTACACAAAACCTATCCTTCTCACTGTTCTTCCACCATCTCTTTGCTATCATAACTCATTCTTCATTAATTTGCATGTGCCAAATGTGATGAGAATTTTGACTTTGATTTTAAAGGCAGAAGAAAGCTGCATTTATTTGAATATTTAACTAGCTAACTGATGTTTAATTTATGGGTCTAATTCTTGCTATCTTGAAATCAATGACAAATTCATACAGACATAACAGGCTTCAGAAAGACTTCTAGATGTGCTGACAACTCTGCAGACTTCAAGATTTTCAAGACCTTGAGTTTGCAGATTAGGTCTGCTACTGCTAAAATATGAAAAAAGGAAAAAAGAGAATGGGAAGATTCAATTTCTCTTGTGCCAGTGTGTAACAACAGTGTTAGTCAAGGGACTGTCTCCTATACTTCATGTTTCATTTAACAGTACACACCATTTCTATGCTTAAAGGATGACACAGGAATCCGTGTTTTTATGCTTATTGGGCCTTAAAAAGCTAGGGTCTTGAAATCGTTGGTGCCAATGTGAACACAGACTATTTAACATTATTTTATTTAGTATACAGTATTTTTATTGTTACACAAAAGATGTACAGGAATGAAAAAAAATCTTGTAGATCTTGCCAAAGCTTACTTTCTAATAATTTTGTTTAATGCTGTATATATAACTTATTATATTGTAAAATATGAACATAAAATATGCTAATAAAAGAAAGAGGTCAAACACAGTTGTTCTATCTTTTTTATTATTATTACTGCATATATTGTCTTATAAACGTGTAATTTCAAAGTTAGCCAGGGGCAAGCAGGCACATTCCTGTGGTATGGGAGCGGCTAGGTAACATACATGGAGGAATCTTTATGCTCCCATAGTGTACTGCCTGTCTGCCTCGCATCTTGGAAACTTTCAAAGCAGAAACCATTCTTCCTTTCACAATTGGGTTTTGGATCGATATTTCACCTCCTAGCTACTATAAAAATGCCCAGCTCCTTAGAGAAACTGTGTGAAAGTTATTATTTATGTCCTGAGAGGTGGTACAGACCGTGAGACCAGCGAGTAATCTCACAACAGCAACGCTCTCTCACCGGCATTTTCATTTTGTGTTCTGAAACCAGCAGTACTTCACGGCATTATCAGAGACGTTATTTGGAAGCTTTTGCTGCAAGACAGAAGAATTACTTCAGCCGAGCCCGCGCCACACTGCGCAGACCGCTAATAGTACTGCAACATCTACAAAAGACAGCACCAAGCTTCATTTCCCCCAGGAGCTGGGGACTAAGCTAAGGCTTTCGAAGTATTTCATAGAGATTAAACATTTGCTAAAAGGAATAAATGCTGTCCTGCTTAAAAAACAATTTGGGCTATTGTTTGTTCAGATACATTTGTTTTCAGCATGATGAACGCATTCTTGTTCTGTCAACAATTAAAGGAGAGAAAGGCTCCAGAAAGTGCAACAAAGGCTTTGAGTTTGCCAGCTGGTTGGGAAGATAGGATGTTTGGAGTTTCACTTTGCTGTCTTTTCACTCCCTGCACTGTGTAAGCAGGAGTTAACGTAGCGTGAAGGCACACTGCAACAGGTGCTGCTCTATCAAAACACGTCGCTGTCTGAAGGGCTCGACGGTTCTTTGCTTTAACATGCTATGGACAATGATCCAAGGGAAAAACTTTGGCTTCTTAGGTTTAACTTGACAAAGCAAAAAAACAAATCTGAGTAAAATACCCACGTCCTTCCATTGTGCAAAATAATGAAACAAAAGGAGAAAACAAAATCCAAACCACAAGAGCTCCAGTGGGATGTCATCTTTGTTTCAATTTTTCCATTTTGCTTCATTTTTTCCTTCCTGTGTGGCACGTCCCGCTCACTGGGAAATACCTGTGCAAATGCAGGTGTCTGCACTGAGATTAATCTTGTACTAAGGCAGACATCTAAGATAATCAAGATGGATTGCATCTTCTAACTATAGGCTACAGTGTCTCTCAACGATAAAGAGAATCTGGCGTGGCAAGCCAGATGATGCAAACATTTATTCTATGGATGTCAAAGGTTTGATGAGTTGAATCTCACCAGGTAAATAATGTATTTCAGGTTCGTGACTATTTTGGCTCAGTAACGTCTCTGAAATACCTACAGCCAGCAAACATGGAATGAAGAGGAACCTCAACCTATTATTAGTGATGTTAGTTGGTGTTCTGTTTTTGAATTATTGAATCAGATGAATGCTTCTCTGGCATTGTGTAATAATGTGCTTGGTATTTACAATTTGGCTGATAAAAGGTTAGAGCAAAGCTATGATTGACTCTGCTATCCTAAGTATGACAAAAAAAATAGCAAGACTTAACAAGCAACAGGAAGTTAGAAGTTTCTGAATTTATACATGAGAACATTACAGATTTCAATCTATTTCTATAGAAATAGATTGAAATTTCTTACCTCAAATGTAAATACATTTCTTATGACAGAACCTGAAACCAAATTTACTTCAATGATCCAAAACCTGAAGAAAGAATAACCACCATTGCTTAGAAGTGGCTCTTTACCAGTCCAGCAGTATTTCATCAAGTACAGACCATCTTCAGTGCCAAATATCAATCCTGATTTTCGTGTAGAGAAGCCAATTCCCCCCTTTTTTTTTTGGGGGGGGGGGAGCGGGGATATTTTTTTTCCAGCTCCTGGCACCACTTCTTTATGAAGCACTCATCGTTATCTTAGGCTGAGCTTTTTAACTTAATGCTCAAAGAACAGACTGAAGGAAAAACAGTTGGTTAATTACATTATAGCATTTAAAGTGGTTCTTACCAGAATCCTGATGATTAGGAAACCTGAGCACAGTCTTGTCTTTATAAGAAATACTTCATAAAGAATGTCCTTGAATAAGTTAACTCTAGAACAATATTTAATTCACAGTTACTGTATGATCTTATGTTTCTCTAAAATGGTGCATTTTCAGTACACAGTGGAAAATCTGCTGTTTTACCTTGTCCTGATTGCTACCTACTGTCTCAAGCTCTCCTTCTTTTACAGAGGGAAACAATACATCTTCTTTCAGAGCAAAGGAACATACCAGCAGCAAGAGAGGCTTCAGGAATGCAAGGTGGGAAAGGCTGGGAGGAGAAGTAAGAAAGCAGAGACTACTGCACAGCAGGGAATGGGAAATGACTGATAAGGGCAGGGGCCGATAGACAACAAGGCCTTCGATGGTTATATATAGGTGAATTTCTCTGGGAGTCAGAGGAGATGCACAGAGTTTGCTGCAAACATAGCTGTTAGAGTTGGAATAAAATTTAAGTCCCACTCTCTCAAGGAAATGAGAGGTTTGGAGAAGGTTATCAAGGAGTACTTTTATTTACTTTTTCATATGCATTTTTCATAAGAGGTAATTGTTCTTCTTTATTCTGTGGTAAAACCCAGTTTTGAGGTTGAAAAGACCCTTTAAGTCCTTGGAAATGTTTATTTAAAACACACAAAAGATTCATATAAAGCCCTAGTCAACTCAAGGTTTTGCCACAAATACTTTCTACAGCCCATGTCATAAACACTGCCTTTTTTATTTATTTATTTATTTATTTATTTATTTATTATATCAACAGGGCATACTAGAAAATGCACTTAACCCTATATCTACGGATCGACCTTCTATTTCCAAATCTATCACCAGCCTTTTGGATGACTTTGTGGAAAATTCATCCCAGAAAAGAAAAATAATTACCACCTAGCAAGACCTTTCCCACCTAATCCTATTTTCTTAGCCTGCCTGCTATCAACTCATTCTTTCCTTAGAGAAACTCACTTGGATTTGCAGACTCTCTCTTATCTTAGGTTGCAGTGGGGAACTGCCTTCTGTATAGCATCTACTATCTGGTGGTCATGGTGTAAACAGAAGCAAAGTGAACATAAAAAGGATAGGTCTGTTTTGAACAGAGCAACAACAGTGGGCTGCCTCCCTATTCTGTAATTTGGGGTCGTTAATGCCTTCTTCGTGAACAAAAAGGTGAAGCTAAAGTTACATGCTCAGTGAGAGGGGCTGGAAGATGACCTGAAAAAGGCATGCTGATTTACACAGGAGAAGCCCACCATCCTAATGCTAAGTTCTCCGTAGTGAATTCAAGACCTCACATGGTTTAGAAGTCTTGCTTTGTTATTAGGAAGGTATTTTTAAGAGGTAGAGGAGAAAAAAAAAATTAGCGTTCCAAGTGAAAATCATGACCCGGAGGTAAAACAAGAACCTCCTGCATGCAGAAGTCATTCCACTGCAAGCAACGCCTAAACTCCTCTGTGATAATGAAAAGCAAAGAGAGCTTGTGCCCCCGTTATGTACTGGATAGGCTTCCTAGTGGATATTGCAGTAAATATATTCATATAAACAAGGTAGGAATGTGCTGGATCTATCAGCCTATATCTAGTTCTAGACACGTAATATCGCATATATATTCTAGTTCCCCTGCATCCAAATAAGTTCTTCTGATTATTTATTGTGATATGATTTATAAAGCATAGCACCTGTTACCTCAGGCACTAATTTATCATTATCCACCCCACTCTTCAAGGACAGAAAAATGTTGATTCCTTTTTGGTAGTGTTCTGTGAAACTAGACTGTGAATACTTATATTATGGAATAATGATAAGGAGCCTTTGCATGCTCTGCAGCAGAAGACATCAGTGATTAGTTGTTATACAGGTCATACCCAGGCATCTCATTTGTCCATCACATTTAAAAGAAAAAGAAAAAGAGAGAGGATTCATTTTTCTTGTTGGTAAAAGAGGCCGCTCTAAACACAAGTCTCTAATAGCATTCAGGTTGGTATTGCAAGAAACAGCCCAGGAATATACAATGACTTTCCAACTTAATCTACCACATAGACATAGATCAGGAACAAGTAACACTAAGGACATCTAAGTAGAAAGGCTGAAACTGAAAACAGGAAGAAAGTGGAGTCAGGCTGTGTTTCTGAAATTTGGCCTGGGTGTGCAAAGCTGCTCTGAAAAAAGTTAGTCGTGCTTCAGTGGAAACCAGGAGGACATCAAGCTGTTACATTTTGGGAAGGACCATGGAATGGTCCGTGACGAAGTTCTGTTTATTTGCATTTCTTATATAAATAGCTCTTGAACCCACAGACTAGAATGATATTTCTTCCGAAGGACAAAACCAGTCTGGCAGCATTAATTATCTCTGACCTTCTTCAAAGGCATATTACTTTTCCAAGAAGCTGATGTGTGGGTGGAATATTATGCTCCTTTCTGAAACTCCTTTACCACATGATACCTTTTTTCCTGTAAGCTGGAAAGCATATTTTTATTTCTTTTCTCCTTAATTAACCACATTGAGGATGCCATTTTATGGAGCTGAAGATGACCCTAAAGGTATCTAATTAGTAGGAATGCTGTGCTGAGCTTTCATAGCTACTGTTAACAGTATCCCAGCCACTAAGCCTACAGCCCTAGCTGGTACACGTCTACCAGAGCAGTTACTTTCCATTAAGTTGCACTGATCAGAGACATCGTTTATTAGAGATATATGGTTTCCTGGATCCCTTTTTCTCAGGTAATTGACTGTGACTTTGATCAGAATGTCTTGTTATGTTATGTCTTATTCATTTTTTGTTCAGGACCATCCACTCAAAACCAAAAGAAACAAAACAAAAAGAAAGTAGCCATAAGCAAGCAAGCAGTAAGTGCTTATGTTCAAAATTATCTCTTGCAGTAGGGATTAGGTAGTCATAAATATCCAACACACTTGCTTTCAAAATTCTGAAAAAAAAAAAAAATCTAATTAAGGAGAACCATGGTCAGAAGTCTGCACTGAGATTTTCATCAATCCCAAATGCTTCTGTTATTGACAATGGATAGCGGAGTTTGGACACAGCACATTACAAGAGCCAGCGTAACACAAAATGCCTTTGCCCATCACAGCATTTCTCCAGGGGATGTCAAAGGAAGGTAGGAACACAGCACAGCACAGCACCATTCCTTTCACGGTAACTTTTGTGTTTTAAAAATGTGAGTGCTATATTATTACCAGGAGCAAAGAGGGGCTCTACTTTACCACAGTAATTCCTCTAGCCATTTACAAAGTGAAGGTTTACCAAATTTCATAGACCAAATTTTAACACTTTCTAGACTAAATTTAAATATATTATAATGAAGATAAATGCTTTCTACCAGGACATCAATCCCTGAAGTCATTTAACTTTTGGGTGAAAAATTCAGTATATAATTAAAGGGCCCATTGTCATACCTCTGAATTATGAGCTCTGCTTACAGTCTCTTTTAAATCTGGTCTGGTAAGTAAAATGATATATTTAAGACATTTATGCTGATCATTAATAAAGTTATTTAAAAAAAAAAATGTTGCCTTCAGCATACTTTCACCTTTCTGGTTAATTTATCTGCTAGCAGATAATTTTTGCCAAGATAGATTAAGTTCAGTTAAGCAAAATATATTAAAAAAGAAATACAAACCAGTCATGTTCAGGAGAAAAAGGAAGGGACATACGAAATACTGCTTTAAAGGACAGAACTTTCTTCAGGTGGGAGGTTACAAATACGAAGGAAGGGAACACATCTACAAATGCCCAGGCTGGGCACTGTTAGCCTAGTTCATTTAGATCTGCCATGCTTCCGTAAATACCACTGTCTGCTGTCCAGGGAGCTGTCTTTCTTATAGATTTGCCCAATTTAGTTAGACTTTGTAAATCTTGTCTGAAACACTGTTTTGACTGTTTTGAGAGGAGGCCTTCAATAAACAGCAAGGGGGATTACAACACGAATTATACAGTATATAGGTTTGGGAAAAAAATAAAAAAATAGACTTTTCTGGGGTACGAACAGAAGTAATACGAGCAGAAGCAATACTCACTTCAACTTTCCTAATGAAGGCTCTCACGGCTGTTCCAAAAAGCAGCAACATAAAATCTGGGGTCAGTTCTTTATCACCCTTTGAAGTGACAAGGCATGACTGCCAGAAACTTTCTACCATCACCGGCATGAAGTGAAGGTAATTGCTTCTGGAGACCTACATGCAAGCAAGACAGAGCAGACTGCAGCTGGCTCGAAGCTACATGTTCTGACTGATCAGCTGTCTGCTGCCAGCAAGTGTAGGAGTCCCCGTCTCTTTTAAGTGAGAGGATTCATAAGGTTTCTCTCTTCTCAAACAAATTTTCTCAAAATTAGTTGAAAACTATTGCCTGCTACCAAATCTGGCTGGAAGCAGCTCACCTATTCATAATAGCGCGTCACTTTTTGGGGATGCAGATGGACAATGATCCCATAAAGCATGTTTCTTTAGGAAATCAGGAACCACAGGAAATAGCTAGTTAGTTAGCTCTGTCAAATGTCTCTTGTTGCAGATAATCTTCAACAGAAGGATAAAGTAGTAGAAACGCACGCTCACAATACACTACCCAAATGCTGCAAAAGCAGCAAAAAGCAGGCACTTCTAGGTTCCATCTGGAAAGGAAAGACTGCAATGAGATGCCCCAACCGTGACCTATTGACAAATTTACTCTTCATCTGACTTCAGCATTTATCAAGTAGAAGTATATCACACAGGATAAAAGTTCCACCGAGGGACACATCACAAAACAGGGCCACATGTTTAATTTTTGGTTAGGCAAACAGGCGAAGCAAAACCTTTTTAAATGGTGTGATCGTGCTTGATGTTGCCACTGAGGGCTATCTCCCATCTTTAGGTTTCTTCCTGCCCCCGTGTTCACTGGGTGAACTAGGAGCAAACTGCCCGGTGTTGGAGGCTGCAGAGCAAAGCACTGCTGGGACCTCCTCATCTTCCTCCCCCTGAGACTTGGTGTACGGCATCAGCCCAACCTCCTCTCTCACCCACTTTCTCTTACAGACCTGCTGATCCCATGCATGCAATCGTCTTGCTCTGGCATGTTACTGGAGAGAGGGAGACATGCCCCTACTCCAAAGCTCCTTCCCCACAGCCTCCTGCTCATTGCTGGACCATTGCTGGAACAGAACCTCGGGGGAATGACAACAAAATGGGGATGTTTGAGCAAGGCCTCAACATGGACCGTCGTGGACAACCAGGCTGGGCTGCCCCACAAGGTTGGTATTCAGGACACTGCAACAAGCAGGTGTGGACAAAACTCAGTGTAGCAAATATTTAGAAATGCAAATATAGAAATACAGTGATTTTGGTATGATAGTTCGCTGGTACCTACTTCTGACTCCTAATGACAAAGGTAAGAGAGGTTATCTGTGCTAAGTTACACACCATTACTAGTCAGCTTAGTTACTGTAGATTATCAATGAAAAATTGAACCAGAATAGCTCAAAAATTTCCATTTATTTCTGGTCATGCCAGTTCCATTTCTTCCTAGACTCACATTGTTCACATTGTTCGGAGTCTCCTCATTTGCTTTTATAGTCCGCATGTCCCATAAGTAAAAGCATATTTACCAGTGCAATCCAGCACAAACTATAAAATGGACAACAAATAAAAACAATTCAAAGTTGTTTTTTTTTTTTTTCTTCTACCCTTATCTACTAGGATTCACAAATATTTCTGCATTAACAGAATTGATTAGTGATAAATTCAGGAACAAATATGGGATAGTTTATATTTTTAAAAGATTTTCACATAATATTATTATGACACTTAATAAGGAATAGTATAAATTGTCTCTCAACAACTGGTTTAAAAAATTAGTTCTGAAATTACAAGTCTAGCTTCCATATAACTCTACTGAAGTCTGACTCATTTTTTTACATACAAGAATCAAATGACCACTAACTGTCTGCACACCCAAAAATTGTTACACTGAGTCAAAAATCACATATGCATTCTGGAACTTAACAATAGCTGCTATTTATAGAACTATCTATTCTTCATAAGACACTCCAAACTCATTTGTATAATTCATTTCTCGCTTTCTAGTACATTTAAGGTTTATTTTAATATGAATGGAAATTGAGCACTGCTATTTTTCTTTGCAGCTCTGTTAAAATTTACTTAAGATCCAAATCATTAATCTCGTCCTTATTCAAATCCTTCATTAATTTAATTACATTAATATTTAACAGGTTCACTTTTTAAATTTAATTTTAACATAAACACTCAATATAACAAAATTGAAAATTAGCAGTGATTCACTTCTTCTAACAGCGAAGGCTCACTAGATGGCTACAGGCTCTTCAGGAGGGACAGGCAGGGTAGGCGAGGTGGTGGGGAGGCGATGCATGTGAAGCAGGGGCTGGACTGTGTGGAACTTCAAGTTGGCAATGGCAAAGTTGAGAGCCTCTGGGTAAGGATTAAGGGGCAAACAAATAAAGGGGATGTTGCTGTGGGAGTCTATTACAGACCACCCAGCCAGGATGAAAACGCTGATGAATTATTCTTTGCAGAAATAAGAGATGCCTCAAGATAACCTCCCCTTGTCCTTATGGGGGATTTCGACTTGCCAGACATCAACTGGGATCACCACACGGCTGACAGGAGCAAGTCCAGGAGGTTCATAAAGCACCTCGATGATAACTTCTTGGTGCAGGTGCTAAGGGAGCCAAATAGGAAAGGTGCCCTCCTAGATCTGCTGCTGGAGAACAGAGACGGTCTTGTGGGGGACGTGGCAATTGGTGGCTGTCTCGGCCATAGTGACCATGAAGTGGTTGAGTTTAAAATTTTTGGTAACAGAAGGAAAACTGCCACTAAAACTTCAGCCCTGGATATGGGGAAAGCAAACTTCAAGCTGCTCAGGGAACTAGTCAGCAAGGTCTCCTGGGAAACTGCTTTTGAAGGCATTGGCATCCATCAGTGCTGGTCTGTCTTTAAGCATTGCCTCCTAAAAGCACAGAATCAGGCAATTCAAAAATATCAGAAGTTAGGCAGGCAGGGCAGAAGGCTGGCCTGGCTGACCAGGGATCTTCTCCTGGAGCTTAGCCAAAAAAAGAAAATGTATGGCTGCTGGAGAGAGGGTCAGGTAACATGGAAGGAATACAGGGACACTATATGTGTTTGTAGGGAGAAAAATTGTGTGGACAAAGCCCAGCTAGACTCGAAGCTGGCCAAGTCTGTGGAAGACAATAAAAAGGTTTTTTTTAGATATGTGAACAGAATAAAAAGGACCAAATAAAACATAGGTCTGCTACTTGATGGGGAAAGTCACCTTACAGACAAGGACATAGGCAAAGCAAAGACATTTAATGTCTTTGCCTCCGTCTTCATTGCTGATGATGGGCTTCGGGACCCAGGGTGCCCTGAGCTGGAGGACCGTGATGGTGGGAATGATAAACTCCCAACTGACCCTGAACGTGTGTGGGGTTTGCTGCTCCACCTGGATCCATACAAGTCCATGGGGCCTGATGGGATTTACCCCAGGGTGCTTAAAGAGTTGGCTGATGGCATCACAGGACCTCTCTCAATTATTTTTCAAGGGTCTTGGGAATCTGGAGAGGTCCCAGTAGACTGGAAGCTGGCAAATGTTGTGCCAGTTTTCAAGAAGGGCAAGAAAGAAGATCCTAGAGGTTACAGGCCTGTCAGTCTCATGTCAGTGCCTGGTAAAATTATGAAGATGATCCTTGAAGTTATTGAAGCGCACCTGGGGGACGATGCAGTCATTGGTCCCAGCCAGCATGGGTTCGCAAGGGGTAGGTCCTGCCTAACCAGCTGATATGATCTTTTTGGACTTCAGCAAAGCTTTTGACACAGTTTCCCATGGGATCCTACTGGACAAAATGTCCAGCATACAACTTAACAACAACATCATACGATGGGTGAGCAGTTGGCTGATGAGCAGGGCTCAAAGGGATGTGGCAAATGGGGCCACATCAGGCTGGTGGACGGTCACCAGTGGCTCCATTTTAGGGCCAGTCCTCTTCAATGTTTTTATAAACGATTTGGATGTAGGACTAGAAGGTGTTTTGAGCAAATTTGCCGACACGACCAAACTTGGAGGAGTTGTAGACTCGGCTGAAGGTGGAAAGGCCTTGCAGAGAGATCTGAACAGATTGAAGAGCTGGGTGATCATCAACCACATGAAGTTTAATAAGAGCAAGTGCCAGGTCCTTCACCTGGGACAGGGCAACCCTGGCTGTACATACAGACTGGGTGATGAGACACTGGAGAGCAGCCCCACAGAGAGGGATCTGGGGGTCATGGTTGACAGCAAGTTGAATATGAGCCAGCAGTGTGCCCTGGCAGCCAGGAGAGCCAGTCGTATCCTGGGGTGCATCAAGCACGGCATCACTAGTCAGTTGAGGGAAGTGATGGTCCTGCTCTACTCTGCACTGGTGTGGCCTCACCTTGAGTACTGTGTGCAGTTCTGGGCACCACAGTACAAAAAGAACATTAAACTGTTGGAGAGTGTCCAGAGGAGGGCAACGAAGATGGTGAAGGGCATAGAGGGGAAGACACATGAGGAGAGGCTGAGGTCACTGGGCCTGTTCAGCTTGGAGAAGAGGAGGCTGAGGGGGGATCTCATCAGTCTACAACTTCCTCATGAGGGGGAGTGGAGGGGCAGGCACCAACTTACTGTCTGTAATCACCATTAATAGGACCCGTGGGAATGGTGTCAAGCTGAGGCAGGGGAGGTTTAGGCTAGACAGCGGGAAGGTTCTTCACAGAGAGGGTGGTCGCACACTGGAACAGGCTCCCCAGGGAAGGAGTCACTGCACCGAGCCTGACTGAGTTTAAGAAGAGATTGGACTGTGCACTTTGTCATATGGTCTAAACTTTTGGGTAGACCTGTGCAGTGCCAGGAGTTGGACTCAATGGATCCTTATGGGTCCCTTCCAACTGAGGATGTTCTATGATTCTGTGATTCTACTTGTTGTGGTTTAACCCCGCAGGCAACTGAGTGCCACACAGCTGTTTGCTCACTCCCCACTGTGGGATGGGGGAGAGAATGAGAAAAACGTCATACTCATGGGTTGAGATTAAGACAGTTTAATAGGACAGAAAATAAAGGGGAAATAATTATTTTATATATATACATACATATACACAAAGCAAGTGATGTGCAACACAACTGCTCACCACCTGCTGACTGATGCCCAGCCAGTCCCCGAGCAGCAGCACCTGCTTTCCCCCCCACCCCCCAAGCCAACCCAGCCAGTTTATTGCTCAGCATAACAGCACATGTGTGAGACAGCCCTTTGGCTGTCTTGGGGCACCTGTCCTGGCTGTGTCCCCTCCCAGCAGGGCAGCACAAGGCACTGAACAGTCCTTGGCTCTGTGTGAGCACTGCTCTGCAACAACTAAAACATCGGTTTGTTATCAGCATTAGCAGTAACAGCCACTACGAAGAAAATTAACCATATCCTAGCCAAAACCAGGACACTACTATATACAAGAGACATTGGTCTTTGGCACATATTTTCTATGCCTCTTTACCACATTATGTTTGCCGTTATTAAAAAACACATTTCGTTTCTTAAGTTGGCACCATAAGGAAGATTAGTAGGTTATCAAGCAAAAGTAATGAAGAGTGAAAGCCAAGAACATATTCCTGTGGATATAGAAAAGCCAACAATTTTATATATATATATATATATATACACACACACACACTGCTCATTTATTTTCTAGCTTTATAATGACGAAGCAGGCAGAGCAGCACATGAGGACTAGAAATACACTTCCTAAATAAGAGGATTTTGTCTCCAGCTAAAGTATATGGATGCTTTTGCACTGCTGGTAAATCTGACAAATGTGAAATTACTAATAAATAAATACTTAATCCAAAACATAATCCACTGTTGTAAAAGCTTTTATCTGCTATTAGTATTATTTAAATTTACCTAAATTGTTTTCCCACCAACAGAGTTCATGCTGCTCACTCTCCTCCAGACGGAAGAGACAGTACCACATCTGGTATTGGTGCCAAATCCAGTGCAGAATCTTTTCATGGAAAAGTTTGTCATAAGTGAAAGTCGGACTGCTTGAAAAAAATATTGCTTTCAATTTCAATCCACTTTCAAAGACTTAAAGACTTCTGGTAAAAAAGACACAGGAAAAACAAGAAAAAAAAATGTAAGAAAATGAGAAGGAAACCTGTTTGAAGTTTTAGACTGACTGCCAGCGTTAGTCAAAGACTAACATACAACAGATCTTTACATTTTAATTGCAGTTTCAATTTTGCAATTAATGTTTCTGTAGTTACAGTTCAAAAGATGAATCAGAAATTAGAAATGGAAGACTAAGTTGAATTAGAAAGTATCCCGTTTCCTACATATACAAAATTCTGAACACTGAATTGTGACAGACTAAGAATATACTCCGCACATTCGGAAAGGAAATGTGGGTACTAAGAGACCAAAGGAGAACTGAATCAGAAATTAATGTTACTAATGTATTTTATATTGAAGTGTAATGCTATTATCGGGGATTGCTATAGGCAGGCATTTTAAGAAATGTTTTTAGTTTACATTTTCAGGGACATTATAATGCAAAGTTACATGAGAAGTTCACGTTAAGCAGGACAAAATACTAGATATTACAAAAACACAGGTGAAGAGCAAATGCCAAGAAATTACAAAATCAAAGTAACTAAAAAATTCTCATATGACAGCTCAAGTTTACTGCAATTGAAATTTGGTTTTAATCACTAAAACTCTAATTATCTGAAAGATAATTTGATAAAAGACCTGCCTGTTACTTATTGACCATAGGAATTAATCAATGAATTCATAAAACTCTGAAGAGTAAAAAGGAAGTAAAATTTCTGACTGTATGGAAAGGATGGTATTAGTGATCTGCTTACTCAGGACATGGAACTTTAGCTGAATTGATCCAATTTCTTAGACTGTATGAGTCACTCAGGACAGCAGCATTATGTCAAAGTATGAAAGAAAGAAATTTAGCATATTACAATTTTTCATTTTCCTATTCATGAATGAGGGAAATATTGCGATTCTACGCGATACAAAGTAACTTACAGAATACAGAGGTTTTGATTAATTTATTAAAACCTTAAAAACAATAAAAAATACTTTTTCAAGTACAATAGAGAGTTGGCATACATTACACAGAACAACAATTTGATCGAAAGATAGTGCTAGTCACTTGTACTTGTACTTGACTGGAGGCTAGCAGTGTTGCTCTTTGCCACTCGCAAATTAAGCAGCATTGCTCTGAGGTCCATGCAGAGGACAAAGTGCTCTGGATGTGCTGTCCTGAGCAGTTCTTCAATCATGTAGGGAAGTGCAAACAATTCAAACATCTTCTTATTGCTTCTGCAAAAGATTTAACATAGAATAATTGACATATGATAATTGACAAGTTTCAACTTAACAATAAAGATTTTACAGATTTACTATCTTTCAATGAAAAAAACATTTTATATTGGGAGCTTCACATAACTCTGTCTATAAGCAGAAAGTTATCAATGCATGGTAAGAAAAATCTTGACAAAAATCATCAAGAACTATGCTTTCTCTTGACTAAATGGTATTTACATGTAGTACAGTGGAAGATCAAGGAAAACCTGTAAAAAGATTTCCCCAATGAGAAGCAAGATTTCAAAAACAGAACATGTACAGAAAATCCACAATAACATCAAGGCAAATATAGTAATGAACTACTACAAAACCAAGGATAAAAAACTTACTTTGAAGAATATTTCAAAGTTCGTTTTTTAAGATTCATGTGAGGTTGTCTTTTAATTAAAAAAAATATAAATCTGGATTTCTGAGCACACTTTTTTAGTTTATTTCCGATAAAAAATAGGATTTAAATTAGAGTATTTTAAAGGATTTTTTTTTTTTTTTTCCCCCGGAGCTCAATTTTGTTCCTAAGAGAAATCAAACAAAACCCTCAGTTTTGTAAATAATTAACTCTAATGTAAGCATCGCTTTAGTGTAAACACCTGCTTTTATAAATGAAACAATCCCATTAAATAATGTACATCAATGGAACTCAGCAGCATTCTACCACTGACATGCTGAAGATCTTTATTATAATAAATTGGTAACCAGTAAGCAACCGAAACCTATTTTGTAAAGGTTAACATTCCCCCAGAGTCTTAAATGGCTCAAGACTTTAAACTGTTTTTTTTTTTTTTTTTTTTAATAGAGATGAAAATTGACAAAACTTAAATTCAAATCACATATAAGACAATTTTCAGAGGACATTTTTACCAAGTAACATAGTAAAACTGAAGGATGGGGGTGGGAGGGGAGGAGAAAATAAGGGTTTCTTCTAACCATTCTTGTCATCTAAATAAATGAGGAATGTATGTTCTTTAGGCTAGTTATTTTTTAGTTCAGATTCTGAACTACACAGATTTACAGGCTTATTGAGAGACTCGTCTTACAAATCTGTGACAAACATTTTAAGCATAATTGCTAACAATGAAAGTCCAGCATTATTTGTATTGGAGCAAATGAACATCAAAACAGAGATGAGCTTTTAAAAAAAGAGAAAGGTCTCCAATTTCAGTGATATAATGGTAATTAACAGAAAAACGGTAATAAAGAATTACTTTATTTCAGAGAGTTTCCGTAGTATAAAACAAATCTTTTCCAAAATCCAAATGTCTAGTTTGGGATTCTGAAGCAATGCAGAACAAGCATGGAAAAAGGATTCAGTACTGCAGTATTCCAGGAAAAGCTGTAAGTAACCTGTAAAGGAAAATAATTAAAAAGTTTCATCACAGAACTTGGTGCAGGGAAAAATAAATCATTGACTTATAGCTTTTGAGGCTTTTATATGCCTCATGTTGTGCAACCATGAGAACAATGTAATAACTGGGTATATTCCTGGCATGTGATGCAAAAATATGTAAAACTAAGAACTAACAGCCACCCAAGTTCCTAAGAGTTCTGATGTTACCAGCACTTGTGGTATTAAAATAAGGCCTATCCCTTGAGAACAAAGGGAAACAGGACACTGAGCAATTTTCAACTCAAATAAAAATATCTTATCTTCAACATGTTTATTCAATGCTTGTTGATCATGCTCCTTTTCTTACGATTACGTGAGGAGAACACTAAGCTATGCTAAGAAGACTCACAAGGAAATATTTTAAGCTGCTGCAAAATGATGTACAGAAATAGTACATGCAGACACTGATGTGATACTAGACTGCCTTTCATTATCAAAACAGTGTCACTGTACCGTTTCAAGACAGGCAGAATAGTAATTCAGAGGTCAGAGTTGGATAAGAACACCTGAATATCAAAACAATTCCTGTAAAATGCTGGATAACTTTTTAACATGGCCACATTGTGTAATCTTTTCCATTTATCCTGCTCCCCAAAACTTAGTCAATTTAGAATAAAGTAAAATCTGCTCCCTTGTGTTATTTCACTCAATTCTAATAGTACAGACTGATTTATAGCAACACCATAAAAAACATAAGTAATGATTTAATAGGTAACAGAACTGAACAAATTTGTTAGGAATCCAACAAAACAAGTCACTATTCACTGTACTCTGCCCTTAGTGTATGAACACACTTGGCATGCCTCAGGATATAGTTACTTAAAGTAGGCCATTAAATTAATAGTTATTGTAATATCATTCTATTTTTACTGTAGAAGGAGGTCCTACATTTTATTCCTATAAATATCCTTAAATATCCACAAAACACCTTAAATTCATTTTTGTAGGTGTAAACAAATACCATATTCAGGTATTTGGGCATTACTTGGGCATTTCTTCGCTGGCTCGTTTGTACTAGTTTTAAAAATACTGTATTATTTTATTATTAAAAATAGTGGTCTCAAGATAACAATACTTTATTAATATACATACACACACGTACATACAGATACACTGTAAGAATGTTTTAACTGTGAGGTTTATAAAACAATATAAAAATATGCTGAGGGATTTTTACTGTAAAACAGAAGAGCCAAGGTGGAAATAATATCTCAGGTCTCACAAAGTTCAATTACGTGAAAGCAAACTGATAAAGACATGCATTTAAAGAGATTTTTCATACATTGTTTATATATTCCTTTCAAATAAGCTTTTGCAGAATATATTTTAAATCATCAAAAATGTACAAAATAAGCATATATTATCTAAATGCCTGTCTATCTGATGAACTAGAAGAATAAAAACTGCATATTTTTAAATATTTTTCTGTTTCATCTCTGCACAGATTTTGATTTTATTAACTACTGTAGAAAAACTAAATTGGAATCTATCCTGTCAGGATTTGACACAATTTTAAATAATCTGCAAAAGCCTCCCATAGTAATCATAAAAAAAACTGCAGCATTTTGTAGTTACATTAACTTAACTTGATTGGTAGGCTGCAACCAACAATGAACAATTTATCACTGTTGACAGAATTCATCTGAAATTTACCCTCAAAGTAATCAGTCACTCACAGCATCAAATCTCACCAGCTATAGTTATTCAGAAAATTCTGTTTTACAGCTAAAGCTCTGTCACCTCAGAAAATGAAGATGGTCAGGAACACCAGCTTGAAGTTCATGTTTTCACAAATTAACCATTACAGTTTTGCCTCACTTGTAGTTGCACGTGGATCTGCCAGAGACCGGACCAACCCAGCGGAGTGACAGAAAGTTAGCTCATGGAAAAGTTACATAAGGACCACAGAAACAGAAAACACTTGAAAGAAACAGTAACAACACTGAACAGCTTGCTAATGAGCTGTTGTCACCAACACAGTCACCTGCAAGATTGCAACTATTTGCTGAATTTAACTGATTCTCTTCAACAGCTGGGCCCGGTAAGAGCCAGTGGTTATAGCACAACTGAAGGCAGGTGAGGTAACAGTCAGTACAAGGCCCCTCAAGCATGGATGCCTTTGTGGGTGACCCCGAGTTAAGAGAGCCCAAGGACAGCTTCAGCCCGTCACCCAATACGTGTTGACCTCAGGATGGTATGAATTGTTCTTCAGCTTCCTAGATGTGCAAGACCTTCACGCAGCTGTGACACAGGGTGTACGGGAGACCACCGTCATTCTCAAATGACAATCACACACACAAAAAAGCAATAAGAAAGGTTAAAAATAGCACAGGATTCCTTACGTCACAGAAGTAAGTTGGACTAAACAGAAGTTCACCAGGAACAGGAAAGACCAGAACAAAAACCTACACCTTGGAGGCCAGGAACTACCTTTATAACAAGACAGATTGTATGAAAAGTTCCTCTTTTTTAACAAGGTCTAACAACCCCTCAGTCCTCCCCCCATAAGAGCAGAAGTTCTGCCAGTCATAGAAGTAAAAATATTAAAAAATAAGTAGTAAGGCTCACACAAGAAAGATGGGACAGAAGCTGAAGGCATTTTAGTCTTTTGGGTGCACACCTTGGCTAGTTTGCTGGTTTTCAGGAAATCTGTCTTGATGGAAAGGACAAGGAAAAGTCCACCAAACCTGTAATTCCAACAGAGCCCTTTAGGCAGGGACACCGCAGCAAACCTCAGGAATCTGAAAGAAACTTTAGCTGGATTTTATGACAAGGAGAGTTAGACAGTCATTGCTAACAAGTCAGGAAGTGGCACTTTGTGAAGAGGGAACAGCCATAGCAATACACGTATGTAGGACATGTACAAAAAAACCTTGAACATATTCATGCCCTTGCAGCATCACATGCAATATCACTGTATTGGAGAAGATGGGGATAAGAAGAAGAACTGGAAGGTGCGTAAGGAGTTGGCTAAAAAGAAAGCAAACCATCTGGCTTTGAAAAGTGAACTCCTGGTTTTAGGAGTCTAGTTTTAAACAGCAACCAATATGGTCTGACCATTGAAGAGTGATTCTAATGAGGCCTTAGAGAGAAAAACACCATTTCACAAATAATCTAGATAGCCTGTAAATTGCATCTTTACACTATTTGGGGTTACTTTGTTCAGGAAACCAGAAAAAGCCTATCGACCTACTAGAATCACTAAAGGAATCACAACATTCTCTTCAAGGTGGAAACCTAAAAGAGCTTTTTTCCAACATTTCTTCTGTCCTTGCCTGCCTTACTTACTCTGTTCCACTCCTGCAATAACCAGCTCAGAACTAAGCACAATATTTCAAACAAGATGACAAACTCAAAGTCTTAACATAATTAAACCTAACCTAAGATGCAATTCATGTAACTCTGGAACATCATGTCATAAGCAAGCACATAAATAAAGGCTGAACCCTTACAATACACAGGTGTTATTCAAACTGCACAAATTATACTACCTACTTCCAAAAAAAACCCCAAGGAAAATAACCTTCTTTATAAAATTACTTCAGCTATAGCATTGGTCTCAATTTTCCTCAAATGTTACATAGAAAAGTTGGCTAAGTAGTATAATTGTTCTGCGAGTCAAATTAAAAAAAAGTGTATTAAAATTTGTTTTTGTACAACTGAGCACAGTGTTTGAGGTACATTCAAAGTTTATCAAAGCATTAAATCTACTTTCTGTGACAATGTTATCAGATAAGGTTTGTTATCACACCCATCTTCAGGCAGGTTCATAGCTTAAAGATCACTCAATAATTAATTTTTCCTCCACCTTTGCCTGCTGATTCCTCTCTTCCTTGTAAAAAAGAACTAACAGAAGAAAGTAACAGTAGAAGATACTGCATATGAATATGTAACCTGAGCTGGAAAGTACCAAGGAACATACAATAACAAACTGACAGAAAGAGAAAGTACCAAACAATGTTGTTATCTTTCAGACCTCCACCATTTCCAACTGAAACAGTGGTGTCAGGACTCTCCCCGACAGGATTCTGGATGTGAAACACCCGAACGAAAATGGGGATGGGGTACGTGAAAAGCTGTTTGCCAGGGAAGATGAAGAGCAAATAAGATTATTAATTCTAATTTGCTATTAAGGTACTGGATATTGATAGGAAACAGATGATACCAATACTGTTACGTTAGACATTAAGTTTTCAGTAACTGGATGCCTTATTAGCATTGTTGACGTGTGAACTAGCAAGGGAAACTAGGACACCCACTGGATCAGAAATACTACGAAGCCAAAAGGAATGATACTGCTCTAAAATCTGAAAAAAATGAGTACTGAAACCAAGTCGGTCAATGGGCTTAAGCAACACTGCAGAATCTCTTACTACAATTTCTATCAAAGCACAGAAATGTCCATCTTAGGCCAATAGGTGCTTTCTTCTCGTGCAGCTTAAGTAATTTCCCTCAATATATGAGGGAGTCTAGGTCTTATTTCTGGAATATGAGAACAAGATTTTTTTTTCAGGAAAAAAAAAAAAAACTACAAGAGGGCTTCAGATAGGTCTGAAATGAAAGAACCATTAGCATATATTGCTTACTGTAACAACAGGTACATGCAGTTACAGGAAGAGGCAGTGCAAAGTATTTGGTATTTTGTATCTGACTCCTCTTTCAGCCTGGACAATTAAAATTGGAATCCATAAAAATACTTCACAAAAAAAATAAGTTATGAAAATGAACATCTGAAAAAAAAGCAATGATTTTTTTCTATGTTTCTAATCACATAAGCTGTAACAGTAATGTTTTTAAACAAAAATACTGGAATACTTGTATAGACTTAGAAAATTATTCCAGCAAATAAAAAGAATGCTTAGGGATTGCATATCATAGAGAAAAATATATAGACTTCGTCTCCTGTTGGTCAGAGGCTGTTTTTTTTTGGGTAACACGTTTCCATACGTGTTACTTATGACTTCATACTTGAGGCTGCATAACAATATAGTTTTAAAATTGTGCATAAAGACCTGTTTTAGTCTAACACAGAGACCTCTGAATATTCACAGCCTCCGTCCAGTTTGCTTTTAGTAACTTGTTCATAAGAAACATACAAAGGTATGAAATTATGATTTCCTGTCAACTATACTACTTGCCATCATTAACAATTTATTGGAAAACATTAGCTATATATTGGAAAAGAACAGAATCTGACTACAACATGTATATGGGCAATTCCTTATACCAAAGGGAAAGGCTCTGCATAAGGCTTTACATCCAGTTGCTGAAAAATAAATACTCGATCATATGTCAGTCCAATTAAGCATTAGTCCTCCTTCCCTGGTTTTGCATAATATCTTGCTTCTCAGAGAAGCAACATGGCAAAATGTGAACTTCTCACAGTTTATCTCAATTATTCTTCTAAATCTAGGCATCTAGCATATCAAAATGACTACTGCTAAGTAACAGAACATGTACTGTTAGTGGAATTTTTCTTCAAAGTAATGTCAGACACCATCAACCCTGCTTAGGTTTTTCTCTCCCAGTTACTTTACCAATCAAAATTATAATGATTATAAATACTTTACTGTAAAAAAAAAAAAAAAACAAAAAAAAAAAAAAAAAAAAACTAAACTAACCACATGGTCTGAAAGGAAAAAAAAACATCAGGTAAATCTTTCTGCCACTTATCTCACTACAAAATGGCTTCTAACTCAATGTTTTTCCATCCCAAGTCAAACATGCTTTCTATTTTTACCACTATAGTAAATGGTAACAAAATACCCCAAGCCAACAATATACATTTCACAAATAGCAGCAGTCCCTTCTCCTCCTCTTTTCTGTTCTAAAAAAACAGCAAATAATTCTCATTTTAAGAAAAGTAACAAGGATTATTCCACATGACACTGGAATGGCTCACTACTTTTGCGTTCATCCAGATTGTTATCAACTGATTCTTTGCCTGTATCACCTGGAAAAGCACTGTGAACAAAGATTGTTAACCCTTTTATAGGACCACACCACAGTACAAATCAGTGAAATATAACCTTTTCTTACAGATGTGCCATTTCCAATTATCTGAAAGTGAAAAATGGCTAGGGGTGAGCTGTTCATATTAGGGGGGAAAATATCCACCTGCCAACAGGATTTCATGAAATGGCTGCCCTGGCACAGCCTTACTTCAAAACAAAAATACTCATTGGCAAAACATCAGCAAGGTAAATCAGTGGAATAAACATAAAAGCTAAACTAAATTTAATAACCAAAAAATCACACCAGTAAGAAAGCAACCAGGATAATATGTAAAGCACTGATGCTGACAGTGAGAAGAGACTGACAATTCAGAAATATACTTCATATCTAATGAATTTACATGACACAAATGAATGCTAATGCTAGAATGCTAGATTAGGTTATTTACAGAGAAGCATCACGTTATTTTTTATTTGGTATTTATGCTTATCTCATCTATTTTCATCATAACTTTATACATATTTTTTTCAATTACTCACTTTTATCAGAGTTCATGGCCATCTCAACTAGTGCATCAAGAGCACCAGAAAGGAGACATTTTCTGGATATAGTTAAGTGGCTTAGTATGACAGGCACACATTGGTATTGCAAAAATAAGATCTTTCCTTCATCTGTCTTCAAGTCCATGCAAAGGGAATGAAATGCCTGAGTCAGGTAATTCACTGAAAGATAACAGAATACAGGGAATAAAAATTCTATAATCTCAGTTCCATTAGATAATCACATATATATGAATATTTATCCTAAAAGTTACCGTTGATATATACTAATAAAAAAGTTAAATGGCTGAAAATATTAAATTTATTTATTTATTTAAAGGCATCCTCTGCCTATTTTTATTCCTTGAAAAAATTGTTGTGAGTGGAAAAGAAGACAAGCTACAACTCACAAATTGAGCAAAATATATTTACAAATACAAAACCTTTCTAATTTCTTCCTTAAGAGAGAAAAGAAATCACAAGCTGCATAGTTTGGGGCTATATTGGTTCCAACATCTAGGAAGCCTCTGATAAAGGAGTAAAAGGCTAATTCATCTGAATAAGTGCAATAACTTTCATGAAAGCAACTATTCGCATTCCTTTCCATAAAAAGCTGTAGTTTAAGTTTCAGTGCATCTATGTTATATACACATCCATTTTGGAGAGCAATAAATTATTCAGAAAATTTAGATTAAGTGAATCAATTAATTTTTCTCAATTTCATGATGTCAAATCTTCCTCAATATCTTGGAATAGCATTGATTGTCCGGAGCACAGAAAATTAAGAGAAAAATTTATCACACAGCAAAAGTTTAATTACAGTGCCATCTGCTGGATATTAGCATCTTGAAGGCAACAGGATATATATTTAAACTGAACGTGCTGCTTTATCATCACTAGTTCATTAGACATGTGGTCAGTGATGAAAATTCATACACTAAGTTTCAACATACATTTAACAGAATTTTTTGCCATGTTCTATAAGCATGCAGTAAAAACCAACCATAAGCAGCTAAATTGATTCATTCTGATCAACAACTTTCATCTGCTTACAGTTAATCTCTGCAATAAGTACTTTTTTTTTTTTGTATTGTAATTCATTTGCATCATTTTTATCAAACATTTCTAGAAATGTGAGTTTCAGTTTCAGGGTAATCATCATGCTTCACCAAAATATACTGACTGAAACTATATGATACTGAAATTGAAAATATACCGATTCTTCCCTCCAACGGTGAAATACAGTATTTTTTTATTAATGGTGTCAGGGTGGTCTTCCAGAATGTTTAAATCCTGTTTATTCTAAGCACTGCTAGTATAAATACTGCACAGGTCAGTATTTTTGTCGTCACTTCAAAGAAAACATTTTTTTGTCTTTTCAGACAAAAAGCTGTTTGTTTTTAAAGAAACTCCTGCTGAGAAGAGATGCTACAGCATCCTGGAGATTGCACAAGTGGAGTAACTGTCATGAACTGAAGCAAAAGCCACTAAGAACTGTGATATCTCCAGACAAGTATGACCTTGTTTGCTTTTGCCTGTTAATGAAATACATTACTATACCGCATCAGCATTTGGTAGCAGTTTTCAATGTTGATAACGTTTATGGGTAGCCACTTATAGTGACAGATGTGGTAGAAAAAGGGAAACAGCAGAGAGGTAAGAACTAGAGAGAGAATGAGCTTTACGTTAAACTTTGACAAAGCAATGAAATTCTAGAACTATTTGAAATTTGCTACTGATTTCAGTTTACTGAAGAGCAATTAGCTGTACCATTATATGCAGTGCATATCTTGACAAAAAAAATCACTGCTGTAGTGATTGCTTGAGAGAATTACCAACATCTCTTTTCCCCTTCGTCACAATTCGTTGATCTCACTGACAACAATAAAGCATATTAAAATGACCATATAAATTATGACATGAATAACAGCAAGTTTCATACTTGCTTCCCTATATTATGCATCATCAGATGGTAAAATTCAAATAAAACATCCTTCATTAACAAAGCATTACAGGTGCTACAGTTGAACTGCTACATTTTGTACATTTGTTTTTCGTCCAGGCACATTCCTGGAAATAAGATTTTAAAAAGGACAAAAATAAAAAGATAATAAAAGACATAATAAAAATGAGAACTTACCTCGTTTCGTTGTTACAAGCACAATTAAAGTTGACAGAAACCTCAAAGGCATAGAGGGGCTTTTAAAGAAAAGTGCACGTTTTGGTTTACTCCGTTTAGACCGTTTTTGCAGGTTTCCCTTATCTACTATGCCTTTGAAATTAACTTCTCCAAGTCTCTCCATTGTTGATGTCATGCTTGCATGCTGTTTCAAACAACATGCACATTTAGCATAAACATTAAAATACATGAAAATCCTGTCTACTACGCATAGATATGTATGTTCCCCTAAGGATTATATATTAGATAGCAAATGCCTTGACCATGTATTGCAATATAATCTGTACATGGGATACATTCCACAAGCAGTTGAACACAGGACCTTGTCAACACACACTTCACGAAGAGGTAGTCAGGGCCCCTGATATGCTGACATTATTTAATTTGCCTCTGGTTCCGTTATAAAGTCAGTTCAAACTCAGCTTTAATCAACACTGCCTACTACACTCTACTCTTTTGTGAAGATGCCTGAAGCTAGGTCCTACAAAAGCATTTACAGAAATAAGGTCTAAACATGAACCTTAAGAATACTGTACAGGTAAGATGTATTGGACTTTTCAACAAACTGAACAGAAATATTACTTCAGAATCAAACTTAATAACATGCTCATTTAAAATATTTTCTCATTAGCACTAGAACCACCAGCTTACAGTTCTATTCAGTTAGACACTGTATAGAGAACAGGGAAATCAAAATTCCTTTGCTACTTTGCCACACATTGCCATCAATTTCAGCAAATCTCATGCATAAAGTGAACAAAAATATATTAATTTTCTTAGTTCAAGTTTTGTAAGCACGTATGTAACATATAATTTCTGAGATGCTAGACACCACTGCAACAAAGATCACACATGTATGTAAAAAAAATGTTTACATAACGATGAAAAATATTACAATGAATGTGAGAAAGTTAAATTGATGAGAATTATTTTTTCATTTGCTATGTATCTGTGGTAGGAATTCATGCTTTGCAAAGACAGCAAAGTTTTTTATATATACTCCCTGAAAAACTCTACTTTTCATACTCATTTAGAATACAAAACATCTCTTGGGAATTTACCTTAATACCAGTGTCTATCTGTCTTAGAGACCAGTAGATAAATTGAATCACAGGCATATGTAGTTTAGGATCCACAAATGGCATCCACTGGAGCTGTCCAGTGACCATAGGCAAAAGCTGTAAAAATACAGAATGGCAAAGTTATATGCAGTATACGAACTTACAGTATAAGCTAACCACAAGTAAAAAGCAAATAAAGAAAAAAAAAACTAAACTAAAATCAACTTATTCCCAGAGTTTAACAGACTACATGTGCAAATTCTCACTGGGCAGATCTGGTACAGGCAACAGAATTATATACATATACTGAATTTACATTTTACACAGGTTTACACAAAAAGTGGAAAGACATTGTGTGAGCTCAAACTCTGAAGTCTAATACCTAACGGCTACAAATTGTAGCCGACCTAATAGCTACAAATTTTAAAAATAAAAAAAAAAAAAAAAAAAAAAAAAAAAAACAGTAAATGCAGATTTCCTGAACACCTCACTGATTTCCAAGCCTCGGTATCCCAAAAAAGACAGTGTTACAATATCATCTTTTATAAGATATAAATTGAACTTTTAATACCTAATATCAGCACTAAAATACTTTAAATTAGATATGTATATCTCCTTTGAAAAAAGGAATTACATACAGTATTACGGATAAAACACGAGATAAATTATCAGCTGATAAAAGTGACATAAAATAGAAAGACAGGTGGAATCTCAAGTTCAGACTGAACACTACATATTTCCTTAAAAATGATCTGTATGTTTCACAAATGACAAATTATCTATTATATCTCACTGTTGGAATTAATACTGATGGATTAATTGTCATTTTCTTTTAATTAATGTATTCAAAGCGTGTATAAAACAGGCTCATCTGTTACACTCTCAAAAATAACAAAAAGAATCTTAACATTTTATCCTGAACAAATTCAAATGCTTTTACCTTCATACAATTTTCTAGAATGTAGTTTTCTTTAGCAGACTGAGGTTTATTATCGTCCTCTTTCCCTTCTTGTATTTCTATTTTGCTAAGGTGTTGGTTTGAGATCCAGTCCATAAGAATAGTTAAGAGGTTGTAAACTTCTGTATTCGGTAGTAACTGTAATACATCCACAGTATCAGTTATTTCAAGTTTATGATTTTCTAAATCACAATACCAATAGACTAAAATATAGGAGTACGTTAGTAATACGCACATGCTTTATTTTGTGCTTAGACAAATGCTTATGAAAGACTTGGGAAGAGACTTTCACATACAAAATCACTATTTTATAATTCCAACTAAATTAATTATAGGAGAGAGCACATCTTTAATGATCTGTGCATGTGGAAATCCTCATTTTTAAATATTTGATACACTCCTTTGCTTTATTTCATACAATCTACTAATGCTAAATTTTAACTGTGTAACTAGCATTGTTAGAAGAATAAAGACTTCATGAAATTGTCATTCTGTCCCTCAGCTACAACTGTACAGAAAAACTCTGTGAAAGGTATCCAGACGTTCCTGAAGAGAGGTTGCACAAACAGCTCTCTAAAACCTTCACAAGTTTTCTTGTATCTACCTGCAGATAACTGTTCTTCTCTTCACTCAGAATTATAACTATTGATACTGCTCATATATCACTTGCGCCTAAAGTACACTAAAACCTACGTTGGCTATATAGAGACAGTACAGTTTTAAGGCATCTGATATAGATCAAGTAGAATGATGTGAATATCTCTTTCTCATTTCAATTTAGCCTCTAGCGGGAAAAAGTCATTACCAGTTGGGAAATGTTGGCAGAGTACTAGCAGAGGACTTGCTACTGACTGGAATAACATGGAGACAGAAAGTATTTAATTAAATGATGTAAGAAGGTATTTTAAGGAAGACAAGATGACCCTTTTGGAACTATATATGAAGGCTGCATTTATTCTTTCCCACATTAAAGACCATTTCTCCAAAGCGTAACAGCAGTACAATCATCTCTGGCTTATAAAGTTAACATTTGTTATCTGACTTCTCTAACTACATTTCAGCTTGTGTTATTCATAAGGACAGTGTTGTAACTGTAGCAGTAACCAGAATAAGTTTAAGATTTGCTCTGACACAGCAGAAGAAAACAGTTGTAGCACAGAATATAATTTTAATTTATAGTTGAGAAATAACATGAGATGAAGAAAACATACCTAAATAAGTAAAAAAATATACATACACAACATGTTTTAGCAACATATTTTATTCTTTCAGTTTATTATCTGTTTCTCCCAATATAGTGTCTACCTATTCCTATTGTAATTAATTCACTAAAAAAAACAATAAAATTATTTTATTTTTCTAATTTCTAGCAGATACATAACATTCTACTGCCTAAAGTCTTTCAAACAGATCTTTCACCATGCCCAATCCTTACCTTAACACCTTTTGATGCTCCTCTCTCTTTTTCCTCCTTAACAGGTTTACTTTTGTGCACCACTTCTTCTGAATCCTTGGACTTCCGTGCCATTAAAAGTTCATGGTTCTGTTACAATAAAATGTAACAATGAATTATACTTCATGCGTTAACTGTAAAGGAAGCAGGTACCTGTAAGAAGAAACCTTACTTGTAAATCCTCTAACTGAGCTTGTATGCGTCTTGCTCGATCTTCAAACATCATCTTCAGTTCATTCGCATCACTTAACTGAAAGAATCCAAAAACATTCAAATATCTGTATATTCAAAACTCACTTTTTGACTTAACCATCACATGGAAATCATTTTATGTGATTGCTAAATGATTAACAGTTCAATTTCTTTCTTCTCAGTATGGACAGTGATAGAAACAAAATCATTGTCCACTTTCTTAACAAATCACGGGATGGAGGAGGTGGGAAGGGACCTCTGGAGACCATCTGGTCCAACCTCCTTGTTTAAACAGGGCCACCCAGAGCAGGCTGCCCAGGACCACGTCCAGGCAGCTTTTGAAGATCTTCAAGGACAGGGACTCCATAACCTCTCCAGGCAACCTCTGCCAGGATAAATAAAATAGTAGTGGCTCTTTGTGGACTTGCAGCCCAACCTTTCAGCTTGCAGGGGAAGAATAAGCACAAAACCTCTTTAGGTATATAGGCACTACCTATTTGATTACTTTTCATAAAGAAGTGACACAAAAAATGGAGTGCATGTTTCAAAAATAGTCTAATGGCCTTGGAAATAGAAAGGGTGAAAGTTTTCTTCTCTAAAGAATGACACAGTTACTGACCATGCTCTGTGAGAAAAGAATATGAGGCAAACTATAACCTCCATTTAAATAGAAGTAACATACTCTATGGATACAAGAAACATCCTGTTCATCGTGTAAGTCCTCTATGAATACTTCAGTTTGCACAAAAGAGAAAGACAAAGATTTTACTGAGACTAGGAAGCAGATGATTTTCATCATACTCAAGAGCATCAGAACTGCAATTCACTGAAGGAGCAATGGTCAAAAGAGTGTAGGTTGCAATTTGCTTGTCAGCATTTAGGTCAGATTTAAGTCAAGTGAGAAGAAAACTTTAACTCTGTATTATTGTGAACCACTTTCTCAGTGTATCTTTAAGAACAGAAAATATTCCTTTAATTAACACTTTTAAAAATAACTAAAGATACTGAGTAATCATGAAATTAGAAATACACATACTACTTTTTATTTAAGAGAATCAGCAGAGCAATTCAGTACAGGGTGGCTTCTATTATAAAATACTTTGTTCAATCTCAGTTTGCTTCAGAGCATGTAGTTAGTCTTTCCTAAAATCAGCTGCTGCTACAGGATCAGAGGACTAACTCTAATTTTTTTAATACTGGAAAAGATCTGAGAGACTAAATTTCACGTACTAAAAAATGAAGCAGAAAGTAATTACAACCATTCACACAATTCTTGTCTTACAGAAACAAAATCAGCAATTTTGCAAACAACTTGTTCAAACATTTAAAATTGTTGACTGTAACTTGTAAAGCTACTAATAACAGGAAATAATTAATCTTGCCTGTTTTCTTAGGAATTCATTCTCTTTCCTCAGAGAGTTAAATGATGACTTCACTCTACTATTTTCCTCAGTCATTTTTCTCAAGGTTTCTCTCATTTGGTTCATTTTTGTCTGATGTTGCTATAGAAATATCAAATTTTAAAGCATGATTAAAAAGAGTATTTTAGAAATAACTCTCAACTAAGTTCCATTTCAGTGTTAAAATAGTAGGACAAACTTTCAAAGATCACATTTGTAATTCTGCATGGTCCAATCTGCACATACAACCAGTAGTGAAGAAAGCAACATCCACACCACATATTAAGAAGAAATATAATGGGAGCCATGGTGTACAGTCTATGGATCTTATTTTTTTCCAGAAAATACCTAGATCTTCTCAATTGTACATTCCTCAGTTAAGTCAGATGTAGGAAAGAATTGTGAACGAAAACAAATGTCAAAAATTTTGTTTACTCCTCATTTTTTTTGCTAAGCATCCATTTTAACCACAAATATGCCCAATTCTCCCTTTTTTGAATGTTTCAAATATTCTAACCATTCACTGCTGATAGTTAAGATGCTTTAGTTCACCTGTACTTAAACACCTGTCCTGCAATGTCCAGGAATGTGTCCAATACCTGTTACATTTAATTGAATTAGAAAAAAAACTTGTGAAACTCAAGATAGTTATCTTTTAATATATTATTATTATTTTATTATTAATAATTATCAAAATAATTAATATTATTTTATTATTATTTATTAATATTTTATTATTATTTTATTATTAATATATTTTAATTATTGTTTTATTATTACCAGTACATACCACTAAATTATAAGCAAAAAGACAAAAAACAGCGACAAAGGAAAATTGAAATGACAATTACTTGTAACAGTCAAAAACCCGTATGTCTTGGAAAAGAAACCAAGGAATATGACTTTTTTCTCCTTCACTAGAAATTACTAATATAATTAAATATACGTTGGCTGATTCTGAAAAACAAAACCACTGAGGCTTTGAAGCTGAGCATAAAACAAATGTTTTCAGAAAATAACATTCCTTTTGTCAGAGACTGTGAGCATCTTCTATATGAAAATAGCTCTTTGTTCAGAAGTGTTGTCTTTTGCACTAAGAATTCAACTATCCACTACAGTTTCTTAAGCCTCGCTCTCAGGCTGTTATCATGCTGCAAAAAGGACTTTAGTGGTAAATACAGAAGTAATCTCATCAACAAGCAGTGGTTGCAGGTGTTTCTCTCCATGCCCCCACTGCATCACAAGACACAACTCTTGGAGTAATAGCACTGTGTTCAAACTCCCTTAAGCAGAGCAAATATCTGATCTAACCACTACCCAAGTCAGAGCATCATTATCAAATCAGTGAACTAATTTAGGGGAAGAGGTGGATGGTGACAGTGATATAGTTAGTGATTCCTGAATTCTCTGTCAAAAGTGAGAATCTTTGTAACACTACTGAACATTGCAAAATGTCTGAGGCCATTACAGTTCCTACCTGGAGCTTCTGATTGGTGACATGCAATTTCTTGTAAGTCTGACTGACCTGTGGTGTTATTAGACCTTGATTATAGAATTCTTGAGCTTCAGCTCCACTCTCAATCTTCCCTGCCAAACCCAAGAAAAATTACACTAATTAACCTAACAATATGCACAGATTTACATATTCATACAATATGCAGAAGGTTGGTGCACAAAGGTATTTTTAATGAAGCAGAAGTCCTGTTCAGTATCTGTGTCGGAGGCTTAACTCACCTTTTGACCCAAAAGCAAAGTCTCCAGAGTTTCTGGAAGCCAGATCTGCAACTGACAAGTCTGAAATATTGCCTAAACCAAAGGAGATGATTTTGTTTTCTATCAGACAAGATGGTAAAGTCAAGTGCTTTTCTTATCCTTTAGGAAAAACATTTCTAATGTCATGTAGTCAACAAAAATAAACTGGAACTACAATATTCTTCCCCTCCCATAAATTTAAAGTTTGCGCATCACTTCTCAGAATGACAGTAATTATATTGAAAAAAAAGAGATCTCAAGACTGAGTTTGGTTCAGCATGCCACTTCTGTGCAGATCCACAAAGCTTTGATAAGTACTCACATGGCATTTAACAATAAACCAATAGCATTACTCTGTAGCAGTCTCATTTGAGCATATCAGAATTTTAAACACTGAAGCACTTTCATTCCCCTTCATGTTTTTACTAGATTGGTACTCATGCTTCAAATTCAATATCACTACACATCTGTTCAATGCAACAGCTAGATTAGATAAACTGTTCCACAGAAAAGCATACTTAAACTCCTAAAAAAAAACAACAACAACAATATACCTACCCCTGACTTTACCTTGTGTTGACTCTGAAGAATTTGAATCACTTTCCTTTTTCCTTTTTAGTTGTCAAATCCACAGGTTTGCTATCACCTACTGATAAAGCCTATAATGCATTTGGATTACCTGTGGTGGAATCTGTCTTTTCAGCTGACTGCATGTGTGCTATCACCTTACCAGCTGATGGAGTTGGTGGTGCTTCTTTAGTGGTAGGGACTAAATCAGTAGAGCTAGTAACGTCATTGTTCTGAGATTAATAAAGAGTAAAGCAATAAGCAAATAAGCAAGAAGGAGCCTAATATTCAAACCACTTTAAATCAGGACAGTAAGGACAGTCATAACAAAGAACTTTTTCCCCCTGCAGTGCTTTCAGTTTCTTTAACTACAACAGCAGTATTGAAGATGCCACGACACAGGCACCGTATTAAGTTCTCTGACTCCCACTTTGCTACAGTGCATCTAATGTGTAGAACTGCTCGTTACGCCTTTCAACCAATATTTTCAGGAAACTCTGCACAAAAACAAGCTGTGCATCTATGCAACTATGCCTCCTAGAGACAACACAGGAGGCAACAAATTCTACTGAAATTAAGGTGGGTTCAATCTGGAAACAACACAGCCTCAAAAAACAGACCTCCTTTGTTGAAGTATCTATCCAGATACCCACTTACGCAACACTGAAGTTGGAGGCACTTCCAAAATAACCATTAGCATGAAAGGAAACAAATTCTGTCTTCTGCACTTGTATTATTAGTATTAGTATTATTATTAGGGTTAGTTGGCTGTCTGTCTCCACTCCCATACCCACTTTCAAGGGAATTCAGCAAGTATTCTTCTAAGGCTAAAACCTTCCACAAGAGACACAGCTACACTGATTCACAGTCTGCTCCAATTGTGGCAGCACTTTAAACATTTGCGGTGAATTAATGTTAGCTGGTCATCTTCACAATGTTTAGAATTTCCTGAGTTAACTGAACAACAGCTCACCCCTTCCCTCCACCCGCAGCCAGTTTTCAATACTTACACTGACAAATGACCAAATGACATCTGATTTACAGACTTATAATACCTGTTAATGCAGCTGGTTACTTAAAAAAAAAAAAAAAAAAAAAAAAAAAAAAAAAACAGCTTATTCATTTATATTATAGAATTACCTGGCAATCAATTGCATAAATGTTTGATATTTCTTTTTAAAACGTATGTTATCATTGCATTAAGTATGTCTGGACCTCCTAAACATTCTAAAGGAACAAAGCACATTCAAGGAAAGGTTAAATCTCTATATTAAAAGTATATTTTAACTGATTATTGTATTCCTGAACTGAACAGAAATACATTTAATAGAAACTTTTAAAATTGCGTGTTGTACTTCGCACAATATTTGAAACTCAGTATTTATTACCTGTTTCCATACATATACCTGTATTTTGAAATGCATCAGTTCCAGAACAATTAACGGTCATGTCTTCTATTCCTAGACCTCTTCTACTTCCACTGATTATTCAATCAGAACTTTTGGATAAAAACACCTGTCTTTTCCAGTAAGTTGATATCTGCAGAACATATAAAATAACAATAATTGTATTTTGCATTTGAGAAGCTGACACTGAGAAATCAAGAAGGACTTATTAGAAATGCTTGTTACATAGTCACATAGGAACCAAAAAAAATGCTGAAATGATCTGACAAATTAATAAAGAATTGTAATAGCTTAAACCAATGGAAGTATTATTTAGCTTGCAGAGCAAATTTGTCTTTCTGAAGTTTCACAGCTTGCCTTCATATACTAATTTATCTGTACGTGAAGTCTAATAATACGTTGTTTTTCCCTGCTGTCCATATGCAGTAGCAATATGCATTTCCCAAGAAACCCAAAAGACATTCTAAATTTTAGAAATAAATCTTTAATTTAAAGTCAAATGTATGCAATATGAGGTGGACTGCTACCAACTACTTCAAGTAAGACTTGAACACAGAAAGGCTGGGATAAGTTTCCTCAAACATTCTGTGTTCTTCGTGCAGTAGTTAATATTCCCAAGCTGGCTCCCAGATATCACAAACCCCCGTTCAAGAATGTCTACTTATTTAAAACAAGAAAATAAAAGTACTTAAAATAAATGTAGGAATAATACAGTTTCAGTGTGTTTATCCCAAAAAAGACATCCAAGCACCATTGTTTGGTATTACCTTTGTATACTTTGGAGCCTTCACCTTGATATTTCTTTTGTGCTGGTCCTGAATCCTACAAGAAAGCACAAGCACGTTTAGTATAATCAGGATTGACAGAATGTCAAGAATGACAGAAGGGTTGGATTAGATGCAAAATCAGTTAAGCGTACATTAGAAAATATCAGATTTGAAGCAGTTTTCATCATCTTAGTTGTGTTTCATTGCCTCTCTCTATCCTTTAAAAGCAATCAACTGCAATATTTTCTTAAATACTGCTTTATAACAAAGTAACAAAAAGCATTGGAGAAACCAATCTAGCATTTTCTCTCAGGCAAGCATTACACTTTAACGTCTCCGCGATAGCTTTCTAAAGATCGGTTTTGAAAATTACTTCTTGTTCCAGAAGGATAATTCTGTAACTTAAAGGAGAATGTTTCTCAGGAAGAACACAGCATCAACAGCACCACCAAATGCTACCTGAGTTGCATTAAAAGGAACCAGGACAAGTTGTTCTGGAGGAAGTAAGGCCAGATACATCCAGTTTTTAGCTTCTAAAGAACACAAATCTTCACCTCACATTTGGGAGGGCTCCCGATCCTAGACAGTGATCATTAAAATGGAAAGATACTGAGGAGGTTCGACTTTTTAGGAGTTGGACTTGATGGTCCTTACGGGTTCCTTCCAATTCAGGATATTCTATGATTCTATGATCTTCGGGAAAAAAAAAAAAAAAAAACAAACCTGAATTCTTTAAATGATTCCCAGCACCCATCTGAAGCCCCAACCCAACTATGTGTCTAGCCCAAATCCAGCTTGCTGTCTCTCTCAATCTTGGACTGCTTGTGGATGTTTTTACAAGATACAACTTCCCTTGCAGCACAAGTTTGGATGCTTACTGTCTCTCTGTCCTCTGAGCACACTGCAAGCATTTGACCCATGGAACACCAGTGCTAGAGAACAACTATAAAACTTGTCTCAGATAAAGGCAAAATTAAAGTGTCTTCCCATGGAGCGTCAAAGGCTTTTGAAACACAAACATGGGAGGGGTTTTGGTTGCTAGATTATGGACAGATCAATTTCCTAATCCACCATGCAGAGACATTAATGCTTGTGTCAGTACAACTAATGGAAACTGAAGAATCATAACCCAGTTCATTTATTCACACTGGTGCAATGGACCTTGTGTTCTCTGGTGCTTTACATTAACATATAGCATTGCAAAGGAAAGGATAGCCACCATGAATTAGTCTGGTCACCGTGGCAGTCTCTGATGAACTACAGGATTGATTCTTTGCTTGGCTAGACATGAAAGTTTCCTGCTCCTTGAAAAAGCCCGATCATTAGGCTTCAGGAAAACTCACAAACACTGCCAGCACAGTTTAAGAGCAGCAAGTGCTGTAGCAACAGCAGATAGGAAGGAACTGAGTTACATGTATGCTTCAGACATGACTTAGAACTTCTAAGACGATACAGGTGTTACTACACCAACGGGCAGATGAGTTTTGCAACCTTTAGGCAAAAACTAAGCACCAAGCCGCTCAGGCTGCATTTTGGGGATGCTCACAACCTGGGACGGCGGATTGCTGGGGGAAAAACCAAGCTCAGACCAGAATAAGGCCCCATATTCTAGATCCCACCCGCCCCTTCCCCCACGCGGCTCCACGGCGGCCGCAGCCCCTGGGCGCAGGCGCAGGAGGCGGCGCTGGCGAGGGCGGGTGGGGCCGAGGCCGCTGCGCTGAGGGGCCGGGGCGGGCGGAGCGTGGCTGAGGGGAACAAGGTCGACCCCTCCTGCCGTTTTAGGGACCTGGAACACGAAAGAGCGCGGGAGCGGCTGACTGCTGGGTTACAGCTCAATACGAAAGAAGTATTGTGCGCTAGTGGCTTATGGTGTGATGATTCTGTAAGCAGCGTTCCCTCGAGAGGCGGAGGGAAGGGGTACTCTCGCTATCCTCAACAAAAAGGCATGATAGAAACATGTCATATCTGTAATCATCTCTAACTTACAAACAAATGGTTATTTTGAAAAGATACAGCTCAGTGCCAGGACTGTCAGTAAGGTGGAAGTTAATAACTTACCCATGCACATTCACCCCTCTACCACAGCTTTCCAGGTAGCACTCAAGTGGACAGCTGCCACTAAATGTTACGAGCCACTCCAACATACCACGTACAAAAAAAGTGGGTCTGGAAGGTAATTTCTCTAGCAAATATAAACTAAATCCTGTGTCCTAGACTGCGCATAAGAACTGTTCTTTACCTTTCAAAATACTTAAGTGCTAAAGAGCCTGCAGACAGCACAAAATAGCATCCACCTGACCAGCACCTGACCAGCTCCCTCAGCTTGCTCACTGCTCAAAATAAGAATGAAGTTTCCAAGGCCTTCAGTCTACTGACCACTGACATCAATTAGCATGCAATTTGCACGTTCAAAATAAGTAGGCAACACATTATGCATATTGCTTTTCAACAAGCCAAAGTGAAGACAATACAGTTATTTTAACAAGACTAGGATTTAATTTTTAAAATTTGACATTCAATACAAATATGTCATGATAACACAAATACACCCGAAATATGCCAGTGTCTGAACTTATTTAACATGCAAAAAAATCAATTAGAACACACAAAAAATAACCATAAGCTGTAATTTTACATTTATACATCAGAAGTGTCCTTTTTAGAGAAGTTGAAATAATTAATCAATAACATCTAAATACTGATTTATACTGCTAGAACATCCGTATACTCAAAAGCCAGAAGTCTATATTTGCCCACAGTCTGTAATGACAACTCTTCCACTTACTAACCCTTTGGGAGAACCAAAGGATTCGATCTTTTTCACAACATCCATTCCATCTTTCACAAAACCAAACACCACATGTTTAAAGTCCAAGTGTTCTGCTTTTTTCAGAGTTATGAAGAACTGAGAGTTATTTGTATCCCGACCCCTATTTGCCATTGACAGCAATCCAGGACCAGTGTGCTTCACCTCAAAGTTCTCATCTTCAAATGTATCTCCATAAATTGACCGTCCACCTGTTCCATCATGGTTAGTTATATCACCTCCCTTGAAAAAAAAGGCACAGCATTTACTTTCAAGTCCCATAACATCAACCAATAGCACAGTTACATTCTCTTCCCAAGTTGAAGAGTTTCTATTCAAAGAACACAAGTAAAACCTCATTCTTAGTTATCACAAGTACTGTATTTACTTAGATATAAGGCTTTCCAGCCTCAGCAGCTTTGCTCATGGTAACAAAGCATTACTGGAATGTTTCTCATTTATTCTGAGCACAGCATTTTATCTTCCTGTTCCACATGGCAACTACTCTAAGCTGGTCATTTCCACAGTCTGCTTCCTGCGTCACTCAGCCCCTACAGTTGGTAACCGCAATTATCTCTATTCTCACTTAGTCCCTGCAGGCACAAAACTGACCACCCAAAAAAGGTCATGTTACCACCAATCAGTTTTCCTGCTTCTGGGCAGAAAGTTTAAAGAAAAGAACAATAAAGGTCATACTTCAGATTCAGTTAATACGCAGTCAAGACTGGAGAGTTTTTTTTACTCTGATGACAAGCCATTTGTATATTACTATCCACTTCAGAATTTGGAAAAATTGTGCTCTGTCTTGAGGGATGTAGCATTATGCAAAAGCACTATTGTAGCATGTAAGGAATTTGGTTTATTTTACCTGTTTTAAGTCATCCTAACTCATATTGAGTATTTGGAAGAATTTTTGGAATGCAGGGAAGGTATACGTGAACAGGTATCAATCTCCTAAGCCTTCAGAAATTATAGAGAATTTGTTAGTGCTACTAAATACACACAAAGGTTTAATGGCAATGCTGCCCACATCGGGATTCACGAGCAATACAAGAAGATACTCTCCATGAAAACTGAGTATTTTTAGGACAAAGCCATTGCATGATACGAGAAATAGAAGACCTTTAGACTGAAATTGAAGCATCTAAAAATATATGGAATATTGATTTTGCAGTGTGGGTCATCTGAAATATAAAGTGTTCTTCAAAAGGTGAAAGGAAGTGTTCTTAGCAGGTGAGCATATGGAAGCTCCTCTCTGGGGAAAGAGACTGCTCTGAATGTTCGTTTTGAGAAGCCTGACTTTTCTTGCTGCTGTTCAGCAACAGGCCCCTTGTCGGTGGGAAGAAGAAATATCTCTATCTCCATTATTTCTTATACACTAAAATTGCAGCACTAATTAACACTAAAGCATCAGGCAAACACAGTTAAAGAGCATTCAGCTTAGGGCAGTACGTGCTGCTTACACCATTGCTCATCTCCTTGTAGGGAAAGGACAAGTAAGAGTATCTTAGACTCTAGATTGATGCTGCCACCGAGCATGTGCTATCCTGTGATTTTTGTAGTAGCACTGCTAGACCAGATGGGTTTTGTTCCCTCAAAAAGTCTTCATGGTATACTTACCTGACACACAAAGTCAGTAACTATTCTGTGAAATTTGGTGTTCTTGAATCCAAATCCTTTCTCTCCTGTGCACAGAGCCCTGAAATTTTCAGCTGTTTGGGGGACAATATTTGAAAACAGCTCCATGGTTACACGTCCTAAAGGTTTGTCATCAGCAGAAACTTCAAAATAAACAACAGGGTTGGTGTCCTTTGACAGTCCTGCTGGCAGTTCCTTCTTCAGTTTTGATAAGCTTTCCTGGCAGTCCTCAAATACCTTCTTGAAAGTAGCAGCCATTTCTTGACTTTTAAACCTCACTGCAAGTTGTTCTACTTTTAGTTGACCATCTGAAAACAAGTCCAAGAACAGGTTTCTTTAGCTCTAATTCAGAATAGTCAGATACAAGTAGCTATTGTTTGGTATAATCTCCAGGGAAAAAAAGCCACATAAAGATATTTTTAAAAATAATAAAGTGAAAAAAACCACCAAAACAACCCACCTGCATAATCCGTGGCTGTCCAAATTAGAGCATTGTTTGATGTATCTGAAGGTACTAAATTCATTTCCTTGGTAATTACATGGTTTGCACACACTTTAAGAACTTGTTCCCTTCTCATTAGGACTCTGTAACATAACTTCTGAGTATGGAATAAGATCTTTATTTCTCCAACACCACGCTCCTTCCACTGAGTAGCATCTCTGTCCCATCTATAAAGTTTGGCTCTCTCTTTGAAAAGAATTTCTTCATCTTCTTCTCCTGATTTTACTTCCACCTAGAACACAGCACAGTAGAGTACCTATGATTTCCCAGAATTGCTATCACCAACAGGATTACATATTACACACTATGATTCTAGCAGATTACAATAGGAAATTATTCCATGTTTTCCTTTCTTGAATGGTTTTGTGCTGACAGCTCTATAGACATTCATCATGAACTGAAACGAAATGCCTGAGCTTTTCAGAATTTAGGAGCCCAATGAGCCCCAGTGTCTGAAATGAATTCTAGCACTGCAATGCTACTTCCCCATGCTGCATGAGGTTTTACTTTTTGCATGCATTTTTCTTTTTTAAGAAAGCTATCAAGTGTTCTGGCATGTTCCCCGAGAAAATTTCTAAGTGCCGAATGGTGTGCACACTGAGAAGTCAGAATAGAGTAGTACTATTGGCATTCCAGGTGTTACCTTTTCAAGACTGTTAAGGAACTTAACATTTGCATCTGAACAGAATAAGTATCAACTGTGAATAGTAAATTGAGGGCTGACAGCTGCATCTCCTTGTCACTTTACATATTCATATTACTGGTCTCTAACATCCTTTAGTTAAGGCATCTTCCAAAGATATGGAAGACTTGAGGGAACTGGAGAAATAAGTGACAAATAAGCTTTTCTGTAGGGAGAAGCGACACTGAAGGAGAAACAAAACATCTACTAAGGCAAGAAAGAAAACCACAGGAGTCCTAATATGACAAACAGATGAGGAAAGGCACAGATTTTTTTATATTTTTAAGAAAGAGGGCATGTTACAAACTACATCAGATTAGCTGTTCAAATTAAAGGATACTACGTATTATTTGTGCTGTGGTAGTCTTCTTTAATAATTACACTGTTCTATAATTAAATTTTATTCTTTATAGGAAGACAGGCTATAACCATCTCGAACTTTTTTCATCTTGTTATACACACTAAGGCTAAATACCAAATCCAGACAAGCAATTGCATTAAACCTGAGAAAGTTACAGGAGGCTACCTACCTTAAGTTACGCTTTACTAACATTTAAGACTCTACTTATTGAAAAAAAAATTTCAAATTAAAAATAGTTTCCTTAGTCTTATGCAGTTAATTGTGCCACACCTTTAATGCTCAGTGATTCTAGAAGTCTCTCACGTAGCTTAGAGCAGAAATTTCAAATTGGGTGCCTTTCAGAGAACTAAATTTACAAGTCATACTTAGAAAATCCTAATTGAGTTGCATTAGCAGTGACAATTGTTCAAGTCCCCTCCAACACACCTTGTTTTTCAAATATGCTATAATTCATCAAATTTTACCTTTTAGAAGTTACTTGTACAAATTTTTATGATCTAAACTGAGTCAAGATATAGTAACCTGGAATTTTGTTTCATAACTGATGCACCAGATGCTTTTCCCCAGCAAGAAGCTGTACCAGGATTTAAAACAGCAGGAGACTGTACACAGCCAACACAAGAAAAAAGGACCAAAGCACAAAAGACAGAAAGCATAGGAAGTCAAGTACAGAATTTATGAAGTTTTTCTTTGTCAGCAGATATGCTTATCCTTGTTTTTTTACGTTCAGGAAGTTTCTTTACCTCTGGTAAGGAAACAATGGGCTCAAAGTGGATATCATCATTATGTACGACTTCATCACCACTATCACCTTCATCTTCATCTGCTTTGCTGGTTTTCTGTGCTCCAAATACGGTTGCTCCAGTATTCGCCCATTTGAAGTCTTTATCTACAGTTAAGAGACTTGCATTTTAAACATTTTGCTGAGAAGACTACAGAAAGTTACATGACTTGACAATATGCAGAAGCTTGGTGCACAAAGGTATTTTTAATGAAGCAGAAGTCCTGTTCAGTATCTGTGTCAGAGGTTTAACTCACCTTTTGACCCAAAAGCAAAGTCTCCAGAGTTTCTGGAAGCCAGATCTGCAAATGACAAGTCTGAAGTATTGCCAGATCCAAATGAGATGATTTTGTTTTCTATCAAACAAGATGGTAAAGTCAAATGCTTTTCTAATCCTTCAGGGAAAAACATTTCTAATGTCATGTAGTCAACAAAAATAAACTGGAGAAGTCTCTACAGTATTATTCCCTTCCCATAAATTTAAACTTTACTGTCATTCTGAGAAGTGATGTGCAATTATATTTAAAAGAAAGAGATCTCAAGACTAAGTTAGGTTCAGCATGCCACTTCTGTGCAGATCCACAAAGCTTTGATAAGTACTCACATGGCATTTAACAATAAACCAATAGCATCACTCTGTAACAGTCTCATTTGAGCATATCAGAATTTTAAACACTGAAGCACTTTCATTCCCCTTCATGTTTTTACTAGATTGGTACTCATGTTTCAATTTCAATATCGCTACTACACCTGTTCAATGCAACAGTGAATTAATGCTGGTCATCTTCACAATGTTTAGAATTTTCCTGAGTTAACTGAACAACAGCTCACCCCTTCCCTCCACCCGCAGCCAGTTTTCAATACTTACACTGACAAATGACATCTGATTTACAGACTTACAATACCTGTTAATGTAGCTAGCTACTTAAAAAAACAAACCAGCTTATTCATTATAGAATCACCTGGCAATCAATTGTATAAATGTTTGATATTTCTTTTTAAAACGTATGTTTTCATTGCATTAAGTATGCTTTCCAGTAAGCTGCTATCTGCAGAATATATAAAATAATTATATTTTGCATTTGAGGAGCTGACATTGAGAAATCAACAAGGACTTATTCAAAATGCTTGTCACATAGTTATGTATATTACAGGAGCCAAAAAATGCTGAAATGATCTGACAAATGAATAAAGAATTGTTAGCCCAATTATCTACCACTTCTTTCTAGCACATAGAAACACACAGCCTCAAAAAACAGACCTCCTTTGTTACAGTATCTATCCAGATACCCACTTATGCAACACTCAAGTTGGAGGCACTGCCAAAATAACCATTAGCATGAAAGCAAGCAAATTCTGTCTTCTACACTTACTTGTATTATTACTACAGAGACCAAGTACTTTTTTCCTTATTGAACAGCATCAACTCACATGCTTATAATCTAAGTCTACTATCTGCAGAATTAACAAACATTCACAGCAGCAGACAAGTTTGTTTTTTTTTTTTTTCTTTCTTTTAGTCTTTCAAAGGCATTGTGCAAAGCTCAGCTCTTCATGTTCAGAAGAAAGGCAGAAGTTTCCAGGTAGGAAGACAGTTTGATGTTCTTGTCTAGAGGCCCTCTAAAATCTACTTTTTTTCTTTCCATTCAGGTACCACTTACTGCTAACAATTCAATATACTGAGGTAAGAGATGCATTTTAAGCTGCAGCTTTTCTGATTCCAGTGCAAGTGTTCCTAAAACTATCTCAGGAAAAATCAAATTAACCTCAGAGCCCAGGTGTCCTCCAGATTTAGACCTTAAATCTCAGTATAAAAAAAAGTTACCTGTTGTGTTTTCAGACATATCTTTAGCAGGACCTTGCAATTTCCTTTTCTCTTCTTGATAGAGTCTTCCATTAAGTTTCTTAACAGCTGTTTCATAGTCTTCATCTTAAGTATAGGAAACAAATGTAAGTTCTCGGGCATCCTCCAAGTACAGAGAAGTCTGTTAAGCCCTTCAGACTCACAAAGCTAGCAAACACATGTAACTTCTGCTAATGTTTTACTCACCAGCAAGTAAGCCTTAACTTCTTATTTTGCATGTGTGTGCTTTGGTGCACTCTTGATTCTTTTACAGTCTAGATGTGTGGCATGGGTTTTATGCTTTCAGAAAGCATATTTCTTGTTAATTTTAAGAATATCACTAAACAGAATTGGGAAGGGAGATGGAAGATCTTTTGTATAAAATCAAGCAAGCCTGTATCTTTATGGGAGGCTGCTCATCTTCTATTTCCTGTTGAGTGAAACGCTTCAGAAATGCGATTTAACAAATTGCTATTGAGTAATTAAGAGGAGTTTAGTTGTATACAATAAGAGTTGATGTAAAATATTCAATTTCTTTTTTAAGAATTTGCTTTAGAGTAAGGAGAAACCAGTCTACCACTTAGGGAACCTGCTGAGCATTTTAATTTTTGATAAAGGCTCCCTCACACTTGACTCTAAAAATACTTATAGATACACCTCTTGCTCAAATATTGATTTAGTTTTACCTAACCAACTACATTAGAAATGAGCGTGAGCACCCATATAGCACCAATGCAAATTCCTTTTTGTCATCCCTGGCCCTCACTTATTCTGTCTTGAAGATCCTAGTGTACATCTTTCGCACAAATTAAGATAACAATCATTACTGCCCATCAGTCCAAACTAGTATTACAGTGTGATTCTAGTAGTATTATACCCTTTCGCGACAAAAAGGCAACACAAAGCTCAATCTTGACACTCCTTACCATCATCCTCCTCACTCACATATCCAGGCTTATTCTTATAGCAGAAGAACGTTGAAGGTAGTTTAAGAAAGCCAGCAAGAGCTCTCTGCTCAGGGGTAGGTGTTAACTCGTAAACAATTATAACCTCATCAGACGGAAAATCATCTTCTGGCACTGTCTTCTCCTCAGCTTCGTACAGAAAATGAACAAAGCATTAAAATTAAATAATTTTAGAACAGGCAGCAACATTAGTCCAACACTGCCATTATTACAGAGCTGAATCAGTTCTTAGGTGGTTAGAAACATATTCGGAGCCTACATATTTTTATTCATCCACAGGAAACAACAGTTAAAGTTACAGAATGCTAGGACAAAGCATGCTAGAACTTAGGAATTTCTAAACTGCATGCCAAACTACAACCTGTTCTATTGCCTTTGAAATTGAAGCCTCAGATCAGGAACAAGCCTGCATTTTTATATTGTTACAAGGATTATTTATGTCCCTACATCAAACAAAATAAGATTATGGAAAAAGAGCCATATAGGTGTCATCCACAGAGGTATAAAGGAAAAATGCAGGACTGAAAAAGAAAATGTAAAGCCATCTACAACAACATGTACTATTGAATTGCTTCAAGTGTTTGAAGTTCCAGAAAATATTTAATAGCAACTGAGCAGGACTTATTTCAAATTACTTATAAGAAATTTGAGCTTTTTACTAACTAATCTCAACTTATTACCATAGCAGCTATTACTGAAACTTCTAGTTATTTAAGAGTAATCGTATAGCTCACGTTACTGGAATAACAAAATACTGCCATCAGCCTGAAGTTTAACTAGCTTTCCCAGCAAGGACATTTGCAATTGCTGATTTTACTATACAGCTTCTTCTGCTCTCTCCTTCAACATCAAGTTGCCTATTCCACTTTCACTGAATAAACACTGGTAATCAAAGTTTAAAGGTAATAATCTCACATCTTTACGCATAATAGAATGGAAGCAAAGAGGAAGGATGTATCAGTTTAAGGGTCACATGTGGAGTTCCTTTCACTTCTTTTTGTTTAGAGAGGTAATTTATGAAGTAAAGATTTAAGAGAAACACATTGGTTAACTATGAATAAGAATTACCCCATAAGCACATCAACATCCATGTATCATATTTCCAAGAATATTTGATTGCTTTAGTAAGTTAGCCCACTTGATAACACGGTAACATACTGCAGTAGAGGTCTGCATTAAGATGTTCAGCAGAATTTAAAGTGGGCTCTCAAAAGCTCACTGTTCTTTTCATAAGAAAATATTTGCCAGCTTTGTGGCACAACGTAGTCTAGGTGGAACCTAAAGCTTCAGCTAGGAACTAATCAGTTCCCAAGGAACACTGATTTTCCTGCTCAAGCATTTTGACATTCATTTCTGCAAAAGATGACAAGGAGAGAAGATAAATTTGGTGTTCATAGACATGCCCCTTGATACTCTGGCACAACTGACATATTAAAGTAAAGCTGCTTTTTAACAGTAGCTTTCCCATTTGTATCTTCCAGCAGAGTAAAAAAAACCTAAGTAGTACTAGAATAAAAGCAGCATTTGAAGTTTAACCCCCAGTTCAATTTTAAGTGCTTTTGCAGTGTTGCCTGCTCCGCATTTGTCCCAGCTGATTAACTTCTAATCAAAGGGAGTCAATCACTTCAGGTTCCTAATATAGCAAAGAGAGTAGCTCAAACCCATAGCCAGCAGTCTCAAAGACATCCTTTTAGGTCATTTTTTTAGATCTCAATAGCTCTTCTGAGCCTGTATAAGGTAAATGCAGGATAAAAATTTTTGAGCAACAAATTTCTAGTTTCCTATCACAAAGCAGCTATATATCATTTCGTATTTTCTCCAAACCTTATGCAAAAAAAACCTCACTAACCCTAGCCAATGTAAGGGTTAGTGGTATTACCTAGTACTGCGTTACAAAGGTAGGCAGGTATGCTGCCTGCTAGCACATGCTTTATTCATTCAGATTAGTTAAGCAAGTGTCTCACTTCGGTTGACTAAATACAAAAACTGAATAAAACAAGTATCAATAAGTCAGTTTGGATCAATACACAGGTAAAGTTCTTCACACATGGATCAAACACTGATTAAGATCCCAGCAATCCAAACATCCACTTGAAGTGACAAAAGACTTCAGCAACAGAAAGGATTACAACATGCATTTGCCCTTGGAATACGAAGACTGAGCAAGATGTTCACGGGGTCATTCACACAGAACATTCGACCCTCAATCAGATATACAGAAGGTGGATGGGAGTTCAGCGTTTGAATAAGAATAACTTCTCTAGAAATACTAAACTGGAATGATGTTGTTTGAAATTACTTCGACTTTTTTTTTTTTAACAGTCAGAGACACTAATTTTAGTAGACTATCTTGTGCAAGCTACAATAAAAAATTGTTCTTGAAAATTAAACTGCTCTTGCATAACTGCATTAGCTTGTGTATGCTTCCAGCAAGCATAACTTACAAGAAGTACTGCTTTTAACATCTTATGATGACACAATTAAGCTGTAAGGTGTAATTTTGGTTAAGGGTTCTGGATGTAAACAAGATGGTTACATCAGCAAAAGCTTTTTGGCTAGCTAAGGTGGACTTCATATTATACATGAAGCATGTACATGTAAACAGTAGCTAAATTTGGCTCTCTCATCTCTGCCTATGCCTTGTTTTTAAAATTGCAGAAGTTAACACTGATAATAAGGAAACTGAATTAAACATTTCCAGCACAGAGTTTGAGTATATTTTTTTTTTTTACTAGTTAACATGTCTAGAAAACTTCAAGCATATTTCAATAAGTGGAAGACCTCAGGTAGGAAGAGCGTCACACTTCAAAAATAACAAAAGGAATAAAATTCCTTTACTAAAAGAGAATTTTATAGATGCGATGTGTGCGTGTGTTCAGTAAGACTGTGAAGAAGTGCAAGGCAGGTTTCTAAATACCCTTAAAAAGTAAGACAAACAACAGCCAAAAGCATAAAAAAGGCCATCCATCGTGCTCACACAAAGGCATTCTCTTACCTGACAAATACAGTAGTCAGACACAGAATTCTAAGTACTCTCTTCTAGCATGCATGTTAATTGTAAGGATTACTAAACCAACTGCTGTGCTACAGTTGGGTTACTGTCCATGCCTGCTAAAGTGTTTTTATCACACATTCAGTGCAGCATGTAAATACCTTTACTGTCAGGTTGCAAGGAAGGTGTGCTTGTCCAAAAGGCCATTGGATTAGATTTAAAAAGGCTAAAATTAAATCCTAAAAAATAAATTGTTTGATATAAGTGTTTAACTGTACTTTTAAAGGGGGGAAAACAAACTTACCTATGCTTTGGAAGCATTCTGTAGTTACATGTCACAGTAGGAAAATTCATGTTTAATGCTATATTAGCTTACTCTACCCACCTAAATAAATGCAGCTAACATCTCTGCCATCACACTTCTAGATTATACTTTAGTTAAGAAATAGTTTGTCTTCATAAATCTGAGACTAGTGCGCAAACAGTCTTGCAATGGTAGGAAACAGGGCATGAAATCAAAGAGAAGTACTGTACCATTAAATGCTAGTGTGGTGGTTTTACCCTGCTGGGCAACTAACAGACCACAACCCCTCCCTCACTCCCCCCTCCTCAAAAGAAGGGGGGAAAGAAAGTATGCTGGAAAGAAAAAGATGTATTATTGAGACTAAAAAGTTATGTGAGTAGCATTAAGAGATGACTGCTTAATAAGTTGCATAGCTGAAAAAAATTATTAGTTCAAAGGACACTCACCTTTTTCCACAATTCTAAATGAGAAGTTGGCTGGGCTAATATGTGTCGAAGTAGCCGAGTTGTCTACCTTGCTGTCTTGAGGCTTCTGCAGTGCACTGGAGCTTTTTGGTCCAGCTACTTCCTTCTGCGATGTTGGAATATTGTCTTCGTCTTTTCTTGGAGGATTAAAGCTGAACCCAAAGAGAGAACCAGTGGCCGAAGTATTTCCAAACGTGAATGTCTTTGACTTTTCATTACTGAAAATGCTCTTGACAGATTCAGATCCGAATACGAACTTCGGAGGAGAAACCACTGCTTTTGTTGGCGTTTCAGATGTGCTCGATGCCTCTGAGGCCTCTACAGTTGTGTCAGAAGTATCATCGCCATGGCTGAGGTCAGTTCTTTCTCTAGTAGTTTCTTCCAGTACAGCTACAGCATTTTTACCACATGGAGATTCTTTTGGTGTATTGGCACGAGAAGAAAGAGGTGTAATCAGTGTTCCTTTCTCTTGGGCATTCTTTACTTCATCAAAAATCTGCTTAAATGAGTCTGCCACATCTTGCAGTTTGAATCGCACAGCTAGAAGCTCGACTTTCCGTTCTCCATCTGCAAAGTCACACGCGGTCCATACCCACACTCTATCAGATCCTTTCATTTGTTGCATGTTCATATCTGGTGTTATTCTATGATTGGCACAGAGCTTTAGTACCTGGTCCCTTCTCATTACTATACGCACTTGTTTGTTATCATAGTTCTGCAGTATCTTGATCTCCCCAATACCTCTCTCTTTCCACTGATTAGTGTCTTTGTCATATCTATAGAGTTTAGCTCTGTGACTGAAGACAACTTGCTCGTTTTCCTCACCACTGGTCACTTCCACGAGGTCAGGCAGAGGTACCACAGGTTCAAAGTACTGCCCATCTCGCTCCTCGTCTTGAGTAACATCAGAATCTTCATCTGTGCCTACAGACGTTCTACTCTGGTTCTGCTTGGAAGGAGATTTGGATGGGCTCAAGGCAGATTTAAAGCTGAAATTGAAGCCTGTAGTAGACTCTCCAAATCTAAACAGATTTTTCCGTACAGGGCTACTTGCAAGCGGTGATGCATACACGGAGCTACTTACGCTGTCATCCAATGCTTCCTCACGCAAATCACAGTTATCCCATTCCAAAGCAGGCCCGGTACTTTCGGTGTGGGGCTTTACAACCAAATCAGAAGTACTGCTGGCAGAAGCAGAGTTTACATTTTCCTCTTCTGTCAGTTTAGTTTTGTCATCTGTCAGAAACGTTTTGAGATCTTTTAAGCCACTCTTCATTTCTTCTGCTTTCTGTATCAGTTGAGCTGTCCTACCTGTATCGACAAGTTTATGGGGTGTCTGCAGTGGTATATCTAGTAGTAGCCTCTGACATTCTTCAAACTTCTGTTTGAATTCCTCAGCCTGCTCTGGTGTTTTGAATTTTGCTGCCAGCTGTTCCAGCTTCGCATCACCATCAGAGAAGTCACTGGCCATCCACATCCACGCTTTGTCTGAGCCAGAGAGCTGTTTCAAGTTCATTGTTGTTGTTATCCAGTGATTTGCACACACCTTCAGTACTTGCTCACGTCGCATTAATATTCTTACTTTGCCATTAACCTCATTTTTAAGAATCTTCAGGTTGCCCACCCCACGTTCTTTCCACTGGCTTGTTTCTGGATCAAACCTGAACAGCTTCACTCTTTGTGAGTATAGCACTTTCTCATCTTCCTCTCCTGTGAACGGTTCTACTTTTTCAGGCATCTGAACTATAGGATCAAAATGGATATCATCACTATCCTCAGTCTTATACACATCATCATCCTTCTCACCAAGGTCAGCAGAGGTGCTTGCTTTGGGATCCGTTTTAGAAACCTGCGAAGAAAACAGCTTTTCACCCGCACCTGAGAAGCCTTTGAAGTTAGGGTCCTTTTTACCAAATTGAAAGCCTTCCCCAGGAGTACTTTTTGCAAGCTCAGCAAAAGTAAAAGTGCTGCTATTTTGGCCAAAAACAAAGTCAACCTTCTCCTTGCTTGCAGTTTCTTGAGACTGGGGGGAAATTCCACTATCTGAAAGCTGTTCCTTTTTGTCTTTTTCATCAAGATTTGTTAAGACGCCAGCTGTAGACTCTTTGGATGTATCATCTTTCTTAGTGGCATTTTTGCTAGGTTCCTGTAAGTCAAATTTAAATCCACTTGAAGGCACTGACATTGAAAAGTTAAATCCTTCCTTTGCAGACTTCGCTTCAGAATCAGCAGGAATTTGAAAAGTAAATGCTGGTGTCTTGCCTTGCTCAGCATGACCAAACTTAAAGCCCTTTCCTAAGAAATCACACTTAAAACCTGTTCCCAGTTGTCCTTTAGCAGGTTCAGATAGTTTACTTTTCAAATCAGAAGTAGATGTTGATGAAGCATCACTAGCAGGCTTACCAGATGGATTTGGTGTTTGACAAGCTACACAGGCTGGTGAAGATCCTTCATTCCTTACAAGACAAACATCACAATCCCACTGACCTTCCTTTTTAGCAAAAAGCTCTGCAAATGTACTCTGTGGCTTAGTTGCATCAGCCACAGAACTGAAGCTGGGAGCAGGAAGTGTCTGAACAGTAGACACAGGCGCATCTGGTTGACTTTGTGATTTAGGATTCTGGCAAGAATGAGAGTTTTCATCACTGGCTTCATTTTGGACTAGGCCTACAGAGCAGTCCCCCTGACCTTCTTTTTTAGAAGCAGTCCCTAAGTCATTTTGAACGGTCTTTGGAGCATCTAATACAAATTTAAAAGAAATTTGAGAAGATACTTCTGTATTCATTTTGCTTGGGTTCTGGGAGGCAACAGGTTCGTTTCTCACTGAACGGATGCTGCCGTCCCACTGACCTTCCTTTTTAGCAAAGGCAGATCCAAATTTGTCCTGCACAGTGTTACCAGTGGCTTTCAAACTTGCAGTAGATTCAGTTGATGAGGTGCCATGTGTTTGCCACATATCTGCATTTGGACTTTGGCATGATACACAGTTCTTTGCAGTTGCTTCATTTGGAACTAAACATACCTTACATTCCCATTGATCCTTCAGGGGTGACTGTCCAAATCCACCAGAAGAAAATGTTTGCTGAGCTTCCTTTTTGAATGAAAAATTGGGAAGGGCAGATGCAGTTGGCGCAGATGTAAGACTGGCTTTGTTACCAGATTCACTGGTCACTCCATCTTTTGGGAACTGAAATGCAGAGTTCAGGGTCCCTGAGGTTGATCCATTAGACTTCTTCATATCCTGATTTGTTTCTCTTGCAGTCCCACTACTCTGAGTCACAGACGGGTCAACATTTGATCCTAAGCTTTTTAAAATGTTCTGTGACTCCTCAAACTTACTTTTGAAAAGCATTGCTTCCTCTGGTGTTTTAAACCGAATTGCAAGCTGTTCTGGTTTTGGCAATTCATCTGCATAATCCAAAGCATGCCAGACAAATGACCTATCTGATCCAGCATTTGGAGTTAATTTCATATCAGTATTTATGTAGTGATTTGCACAGATTTTCAGTACTTGGTCCCGTCTCATTAAGAGACGGAATTTGCCAGATACTTTATGCTTCAATATTTTCACATTTCCAATACCCCTTTCTTTCCATTCCTTAGATTCTGCATCAAAACGAAACAGTTTGGCTCTGTTGCAGAAGAATTCTTCTTCATCTTCCTCGCCTGTCTTTACTTCAATCTTGTCAGGGAGGGGCACCACAGGATCAAAATGAGGACCATCATCACTCTCATCTCCAAGGGTGCTTCCTCCCTCTGTTTCATGACTTCTGTTGGCCAAATCAGAAGCTGAAGTCACAAATAAAGACTTGCTTGGTTCTTGGAAACTAAACATATCATTCCTCTCAAAAGCCAAGTTTTTGTGTGCGTTCTGTGCCATGCCTTCTGTAAAAGGGATGCCTGAAATATGTTTATTGCCAAAATTGAATACATTTCTTTGACCAGTTGTGTGGTTGTTAGCTGCTTTTTGCTCAGCATATCTATCATCTTGTAAAGGTTTATCAGATGTCAGAAGACCCAAGAGGCTTTCACTGCTATTAAGAACTGCATTAGCAGGCTGCGTTGCAGCTTGAGGAGAAGAAAAGGTAAAGTCTCCATCATTAGACTTGAAGTTAGTGTTGAATTTAAAAGTTGTTGGTTGACTTGACTGTGCTGGTGTTGGCAGACGTGTTTTTGACCCTTCTACTGTTCCTGGCTGTCCAAATTTAGATTTTGGAAATTCTATCACTTTTGATTCTGCAGGTTTTAAAGTTGTTGGTGCGACTGAAGGCTTTGTGAAATAGCCAGGTCCAGGTAGCTGTGGATTTGTGCTTGCCTGTGGAACACTGTAATTGTAGTAATCACCAGTCCCACGAGGTGAAATGATCCCAGGAGCGTCAAAATGCAAAGATGTGCCATATAAGTCTTGGGGAAACACACAAGCAGAAGTGTTTTGCAGAGGTGGTGTATGGATTGTTTGTTGATAAGCATATATATGTTGCTGAGGTGCAAGTCTGTTCATGCCATAGACCGGTGCCTAAAGAAATAGCAGAAGACAATTACTTTTTTTGTTATGGTGACAGAGAACAAGGTTCTGTCATCTGTTCTGTTCTCTGTCACCATAACAAAACCATGTTATGTCTACAGTGCATGTCTACAAACCCATGTAGACATGCACTCTTAAAAACAGTGTGCATTTTAAAAGTAGTTTAGATTTAAACTCATGAGAGTTTAAACACCTTAAATTGATTATTTTAAATCTTGAATAGCATCTGAAAAGAGGGAAGAGAAGAGGGGCAAAAGATCAATGGGCTCTTTGGTGTTTTTGAGGCTTTTTTTTTTTGATAAGCAAAGTTCTCCTTTCCTATACTACTTTTGGGAAAAAAATTAAGTGCCATCACACATACCCAGTAGGGGACACGCACTAGCACGTTTACAGACTTACTTTGTTGGCCGCTCTGCCTGATCCCCACATTACAAAGAAAAAGCAGAAAGATCAATCATCAGCTACCTCCATTTTAACAAATGCTATCTGTGGAACGCAGTTACATTCAACTACAAGCAGTCATTCAAGACAAGAATCAAAATCACTTTTTTCTGTAGACCAGTAGGAACAGTTTGAACAGATACATTAATCCTTACCTTTGTTGGTGTTACATTGGTCGCAGCAGTTCTGAGAAGATACTGAGAGTTATAGGCAGGTGACTGGCTATAGTAAACAGATGGGCCAGTAGTAGCAACTGAAAATGAACACCAAAGAGTTTATATCCAATTTTTGGGGAAAATCCACTCAAAACAACAGTTTTAGTTGTGAACCTTAAAACAGTTCTGCAATATTTTAATGAGTCTACCTCAGTTTAGCTAAGTGTTTAATTAAAAATTCAGCAACAACTTACCTGTTAATGGAGCTTCATGAAGATTTTGAGGTCTCTGATAGCCATCTGGCATAGTATCTGTTCCATAGCTTTCACCAGGCCACCGATGAGATGATACATTTGAGTTGGAATTATTGTGTTTCATTTTTTGCATCTCATTCTATTAAAACAGTGTTTCAATTAAGAGAACGTAACAGTATAACATGGGTATTTGTAGAAGAAAACATAAAAAGCACTAGCTACACTAGTTACAATCATATTTAAGCTCTGAAAAAAATCAGGGAAGTGGCTGCTGGAATAATCTAAGACCTGTTCATGCTGTACAAAATGCTGGGAGTGTTTTCTAAAGCCAGAAATAAAAGTCTCAGAACCAACTGTATGATACCCAAGCTGATGATAGCAGAACTCTTTCTGCACACACAGAAGGGTTAGAAGGGTTGCCTCCATACCTCTGCCTGAGTCCTGAATCAGGGTTTTTAGGCAACAAGTCTTACTCTTGCACTCATTTTAGGTAGATGTTTACAGAAGATATTTTCATTGAGTTAAGTGGTAGTCTAGCAAACGAACATTAGTCCATGTCCCTACCAAGTCCTTACTATAGCAAAAAGACAAACTGATCTGCATTGAACATGGTGACAAAGTTGTTTACCTTTAAAGCTTCCACTTGCTGACAGATCATTTGAAGTATAGATCTGTGATCTTCTGCCCACTGAGGAGGATTTTTAGGAGAAAACTAGGGAGCAGAAGAAAAGTTCATTTAACCTACTGAGTTCTTATTCAAACATAACACTTCCCTAAAATAATATCTGGCTAACGTACCTTGTAGCTTTTACTTGGTGAGACAGAGAACTTATCAGTTAATGGAGTGGAATGTTTCACCTCTGAATCTACAGCTGGTGACAGATCATTTCCGAAGGCAAGACTTCCCTCTTCATCATTCTCTCCGAGTTCCTGAATCACTGCATCCAACATTTCCCTCACAGTTTCAACAGATACCGGCAGCTAGAAAGTTATTTGAAATGCAAGTCATGATTGCGTTCTTCCTCAGAGAAGGAGACTAAGTTCTGATCTCTGGTTGAACAATTCATGAGGTTTTCTTACAGAAATTACTGTTTCTTCAGCAAAGCTCAAAATCTATTAAAGTTAGTGTAGGAGAACAATTCACACAAGCTTTAATTTTATTTGGAAACTAATAACCTCTGTAAGAAAATAATGGGCAAAAGCTACTTGTTGGCAAAGAAGCTGTCAATCACGTAGTCAGAATATTGCACGATCTGTTATCTTACAGGAGTTTCCTAGAACGTACTAGCCCACTAGTGTTATGTGGGTTATTTGTCACGTAGGAAAAAATAAGTTTAACTTGCCTTTAAGTAAAGTCTGGTCTAAAAAGATCTGACTTGAATGCAAATGGTTTCATTTTAAAATAGCAAGATAAACCAATGCATCTCTCAAAACAAGCTTTTAAGCAAGAATTACTTACTTTCTCAGTTACTGACATATCTGAGGAGCTTTCATCTAAGATCTTCATTAGATAATGCTTGCTTTTAAGAAGATAGGCTTTGTGTTCTTCTTGTTCTTCTGGCAACATGGCATCATTCTCAATCTCCTCTGCCTTTCTTTGAAAAATCTAACAGTATGCACATCAATTAGAATCAGTCAGAATGCAAGTGAAGAGAAAGCTTTTGCAGGTAACGAGATTTATGAACTTACTATCGCAAGATTCCAGTATGAAAAGACATCCTTAATAGCTTCAAATGCTAACAAAGCATCATCAGTTCTGCCATCAACTGCATCCAGTGTTGCAAATGCTATACGTGCCTCTTCTTCATAGACTGTAACCTGTGAGACCTACAAAGCAAAAGACAAGCCATACTTAACTCAATGCTTGGAACAGAAAGTGCATGTGAACATCCACTAAACAATTGGGCAGGTGGAGGCTAATGATATTACTAATTTTTTATTCCTGTAATATAAGGAAGGCACTTCTTAAAGGTGGTACTAAGGGAGTTCAGCATCTTCCAATCAAATATAGTTTTAAAACTAAAAATAAAGTTATAAGGAGAGATTCCCCTGCCTTTATCACATACATGCAGTTACTACCAAATATCACTAATAATAATACAGTAATAACACCATAGAGCTGTAGAATGCAAGAAAACCCCAACCAATATACATACACACACTTATACATACATACACATTAAAAAAAATTGTGACGTAACCCCTCTTACTTCAATTTTAGATTAATCAACCTGTACCTGAATGTCAACACTACGGAAATGTTTGAAGAGAGGATCAGTAGGTTCAGGAATGCTCCTCTTCTTTTTGACTATTTCCAGCATAAGCAAGACTCTCTTCCAGTAGTAAACACTTCGTCCAATGTATTCCTTCTGGTCATAAAATGAGTTAAGGTTAATGCCCTGTTGAAGAAAACAGAATAAAAGCAGGTCATCTCAACAAATTCAAACCCAATGCTATTCATACATATTCTTCTCTGAAGCAATAAGATATTAATGATCTTCTCTAATGTTTGTGATAAACCTCAGGGGACCTTTCTACAGAGCTACGTTAAGTAACATACAGGTAGAAAATACCACTACAGTTAAAAGTAGCATTAAGAGAGTAGTGAGGGAGAGAGAACTCACTAGGGTGATTACAGCAACTCACTTATGTGACAAAATTAACCACAGTTCTCTCACTTGATTTTATTTACTGTTTAATTTGCAAAGTAAAAGAAAAAACACATCAGATTATACGTATTTTAAAATGTGTATAGCTTACAGTTTTTTGCAGTGTTTTTGCCCAGTGTATAATTAAGGCAGGTTGAAGGCCATGTCTCTCCAGTGCTCGCAGAGTACTTATTCCATGCTGTACTACAAGCCTCAGTTTTACCGCTGTTCCTGATCTGCACGTCAGAAGAAACATTCCACAATTAGTATTCCTTATTTTTTGTTTTAGTCCTAATCTACATCTAGTTTAGAAAGGCATTATTAGAAACGAAAACCCCGTTTTTAAAACTGTTCTTAAAAAGTTCTGAAGTGTCTCAAGCCCCTCCAGCAGTAAGACAATGTTCAAAATATATCAAGAAAAATGAATTAGTTTTACACACGAACTATGGGGATCAATTCATGATACCCTTACAGAAACTACTAAAAACTTGTTTCAAATATTTCCAAACTTAGAAAGCCTTACATTGTTTTTCTCTGTGTCAGAGTACGAACAGCATCCCACCAGGCTCTTTGCTTTTCAGTGTAGAGCTGTTTGCACACTGGCAATGGTAAGAACTGAGGCTGGTGTGCACTGTAGTGAGCATTAAACTTCTCTTGCAATTGTAAGTTGCTAGTGAATACCACTCCAAGCAGAAATACCTGTTTTTGTAAAAATAAGATAAATAAATGTTATTAGATACCAAAAACTCTTAAATTGCATAGTACATTTTACATTTAAGAACCTGGAAAATTTACTTACTTCAAGGTCTAACAGGCAAATGGATTCAGGAGCATCTGTCTCTAGTCTTGATGTTTCTTGTGGCAAGTGAAAAAGTTGTTTTAGCCATCTGCGCACTGGGGGTAATGTTGACATCAAAATCCACTGGAAACAAAGCCACACAAGGTGCTGGAGAGTACCATTGTGTGTTCGAACAGCAACTATGCAAAAACAAAGTTGTAGGAAGTTAATATCTGCATCCTCGTTAGGAAGACTTGCATCTGATAAAAGCCAGGTTTCGTTACATGACAAGTAGAGTTTTAGTATATATTACATTGAAGGAGCTCCCTAGCGATCTCTTCCCATCTTTTTGCCTCCATCTAAGCTGGAAATAAGCATTTTAAAAATAAGATGCAGAAATCACTTCAAGAATGCTACATCTATTTATATTACATAAATATATTTTCAAGAAGCAGGATTCACTTCATAGGAGTGTACAAGCCAAGTGTATTAATACTTCAGCTTTTCTGTCAAAAGAAAGAATCGAGACAACATTTCCACTGACGTACATATGGATTTTAAATGCTAACCTCTTCATTTTGAGGCAGCAGGTTAAACTAATGTATTAAACAGAAGTACTGCAGTTTTTCTAGTTCTGTAACGCTCATGAAATCTCTATCTTCAGCAATGTTAAAATAGCTTGAACACTTAATTTCTGTAACTTCAAGCCAGACTTTTTTTTTTGCAATTATGTTTTTGCACTTATTTCCTTAATAGAAAAAATCTTTAGCCTGCATGCAATATGCACAACCTTTGTTGTTTTAAAATACGTAACAAAAAATACTACAAATAAACTGCTTATTAGAGTTTGTGGTAGTATAAGCTTTTAGTTATTTAAGATAAAGGACCATAAGCCTTATTGTCTAAAATTACCTAAGAGTTAGGTAGCATGCAAAACAGATTTAACAGCCTAAAAGTTTCTAAAAATTATCAGCCAGGTAAAAAACAAAACAAAACAAAAAAAACTACTAGTACTCTAACCTTATTACACCAGAATTCAAAACCAGACTTCATCAACAAGTTAAGTTCAAAAAACTGAAAGGTTTTCACTAGTTAGCAACTCTTCCTAAAATTACTTGATTTTTGTGATCGTAACCTGTATTCATAGGTAACATAGGAAGATAAGATCTGCCTTCTCATTAATACTTACTGATGTACAAACAAAGAGCTAAACAGGCAGCAGCAAATGAAAATGGATCAGAACAGACTAAAAAACATAGAAAGGATAGAAGTAGGGACATATGCGACAAATTCTTAAGAACCAGGCATAATACTGCTTCTCAGCAACATGTTACAGCATAAAGTGAAATTCCTTACATAACACTTTTGGAGTGATTAGGGCAACACTGAACAGCTAGTACGGCTATCTGTCTCTCATTGCAATATGAAGTATTTCTAGAAGAACCTCTGGTACAGACAGTCATGTTCATGCTGAGTTTCAGAAAGCAACACCTCTTACCAAGGTCGTATTTATGAAGTTCTGCTTGCACTGGTGCTTGCGTACTGACATTTCCAATATCATCTGTACCAAGGAAAGACCTCTCTCTGGAAGCTCCATTCTTGAAGAGACTATTAAACAGCGTAGATGAACCACTTTTGTTTGCCCAAGATTCCACAACCTCTTTCAGGAAGTCTTCCTTGCCATGGCTCAATTTTAGCAGCATATGACCTAGAAAACAAAAATATCACTTCACATAGATAAACAGTGAACTTAGTCAAGGAAAGCAGTATTTGATACGGTGGGCTGTTCTTGCTACTGAAGGCTGAGAATCAAGATTTCCCCTTATGAAACCCACAAATTGGTAAGTTATATTCACCTTGCATTTAGGTCAGTGTTTCAGCACATAGGCTTTCTAAGCCTTTAGTGACACCAGTCCCAAGGCATTTGTTTTCTTGGAAGACTGGATTTCCGAAGACTTTAATTATTGTTCTAGGGCCATTGCAACTGTATTCAAAATAAGTAGCTGTAATACAAGCAGGAGTTCATCTTACCAAAATCCATTCTGGAACAATTCTACCTGTTGTCTACTGTTCTGTGTTTTTTTTTTGTTCTTGTCTGTTTTCATCTAGGGGCTATAGAGCATGTAGATTGAAAGCCTGACTAAGCTTAGCAACAGAAACAGCAAACCTGATGAACAAATAAGGGGATGGAAAGGATGGAGAAACAGTAGTATTTTCTTTTATGCTTGTGCTAACAATACTTTTAAAACAGAATCAGCAGGCAGAAGTCATTTTCAGATTAGGAAATGCTAAGAAGTTAAATTCTACCTTAGCGTCCTGGAGATAAAAAGAAAAAGCTCACTTGAAAAGAAAGAATGAAGTCTACCACCATGCTGAAGAGGAGGAAGAAAACATTAGATGTCAGGCTCAAACTACTGTTTTGCATTTCGTATGTAGTCAGAATCCAGAGAATATTATTTTGTTTTCAAGACACAAAGCGTATTCTTGAACAAGAGTCACTTAATTCTTAAAGTAGCTGTTCATAAGACTAAAATGGAACTAAGGGATTTTAATTATTTTTCATTACCTGACTGGCTTTTCCGATCACAGGCCAACATCTCCAGCGTATCTTGTCCAGTATGCTCCCCTTGTATTAGTTTTGACTTTGGTTTAGGAACCTGGTGAAGAATTGTTATAGCTTCTTTACTATACAAAGCAGATCACTTAAATTAGTCTCAAAAATTAGGAAACAAGCACAAGAAAACTTAAGAAAAATGCACCAATTCTGAAGGTACTATATAACAGATCCCTGGAAAAATATGAGGGGGGCAACTCATAAAATCAATTTTTTTTCCACATGGCAAAGAATTAAGCTCAACTTTTTTTTAGTTCTGCTACCTATGCAAGAATATAGGAATTACTCAGTTCATCCTCTTCCCTCTTTACACCAATAAGCTTACTATTATGTTTTCAGTTGTATTGCAGAAGATAACAGACTGTAGGAAATACACTCATTAGCCTTTAAGAGTCAATTTACTTTTAACAAGAAAAGCAGTTGATGATATACTTCTATTTTAGTGATGTCATTTGAAATCTTTTAAAGAATTGTGGAATAAGATTTGGTGAGGAGGGAGTCTTACAAACACTAGTTAATTTTCAGAATACCGACGTTTAACAGCATTCCAAAAACTGCACCAACTAAAGGCATACACTGAAAAACAACTTACCTGAAAACTTATCAAGTAACACAATGCTGCCAGTTCACACGCCTCTCTCCACTGTAATTCACTGTCCTGAGCCATTTTCAGTAGCAAAGTTCCAGCATGCATGTATAACTGTCCTCTCATTTCAATGAAGGTACGAGACAACTCATCAGTCCCATTCACATATGTTTTCACTGAGTGAAGCACACGATCAAGACTAAAATGTAGAAAAGACTCATTCTTAGCAAACTCCTGGTAAAAGCTATAGCATGTTTTGGGTCAATGTTATTTAACTGTGAATCAAGTAACTTGATGAGTCAACTAGAAAGCAAAATAGCTGTCTCAAACTCCCAAAGCTCTCAACTTTGTTTACTGAAGTAAAATTCACTTCACTTACCAAGAAGACAGACCAAAGTACACTTAGACTGCTTCTTCCAAATAAGAGATACCGCAGCAATCTGAATAGCTGCAGGCCAGTAAATAATCTCCACTCAGGAGCAGCTTTCCAATAAACAGTTAACACATTTTTTCAGCAACCTGACAAAACTGTAATAGCTGTTATCATTGCCATGATCTAGAAGTGCTTCAGATTTAGGTACCTTGTAGGACTCTAACAAAATGTTAGAAGAATGACCACATGTTCATGGTCAGTGTTGGGGGCGGGGGGAGAAGAAAATATATTTGGACATTACCTATTCCTCAATCATTGCCTGTATTGCTTCATATACTCATTCAAGAAGAGCAGACTGAAGAACATTGTTTTTAAGAAGGTAACAATCATCACTGAAGTGAGAAACAAAGCTACGTCAACAGAAGTTAGTGAGAGAGGGAATCACAGTATTGTAGGGGTTGGAAGGGACCTCGAGAGATCATTGGGTCCAAACCCCCTGCCAAAGCAGGTTCCCTGGAGCAAATTGCACAGGTAGGAATCCAGATGGGTCTTGAGTATCTCCAGATAAGGTAACAGAAGAGAACACAGATCTAAGGGAACATAACTCTTCACCAACAAATTGGCTACAAACATTGTTTTGTACTACTTCAGCTGTGACAGATGATATGCCTTGAAACCAGCTAGCCCTGAAATACCATCCAGTTTTCTCTGAAGGTGAGTGTTCTTACTGCAGGCAGCTTCCTCCCTTCCAATTATATTATATACCTAAAATTCTTAATTACTTCAGCATGTGTTGTGTTAACTTGACCAGGACAATGTTGATACATAAGCATCTGGGAAATTCTAATGAAGTAGTTGCTAAGGTACAGAATATTTTCTTACTGAAGGGCAAGAAGGTAATTGACCCAAGATAACATTGAGTCTTCCCCATGGTTATGTGCTGACTACTCAAACAAGGCTTATAGCTTGGGGCTCAAGCCTATTGGGAACCTTTCTTTATTCTAAAACAGTCTCCTCTCACATCCACAAACTGGTTACACAGTGAAATTGAAGCCTGGTAGATGTTCCATGACCTAGGAAAACACATGCAATTCATAGTTTGTTTTGCTTTAAATATAGAAAAGTTAAAACAATACCTCTTGAGTGCACCTCTGCATTCTTGAACATCTCTAGAAGATAGTGTCACTTTAAGAAAGCTGCAATAGGCCAGCAGATGATCTTTCTTGATAGTTCTCCAATTACTTTTATCAGACTCCAAGTCTTGTACAGATTCTAAGTATTCCTGAAGAAGGTTCAGAGGATAAGGAACAGTCATCCTTCCATAAAGGCAAAGACAGTACTTCTCCAAAACAAATCACTATCATTTACTGCATAATCTAGTTCCACTACTGAGACATTCTTTAACAGCAAAAATCTAGGGAACTATTTGCCAGAACAGTTTGGTGCCTAAAATTAGAAACTAAACAACTCTGTAACATTTAACTCTAGCAAGAAAACTCCAAAGAAGTACTTTGTAATTTGAGGGGTTTCACTAACTTGAAATTGAAGGAGTTACATCACTTCAGAAATAGCTGTCAATGTAATGAACTAAGAGACACAAACTAGCTTAAAGGATATGGAAGATTATCACAATATCAAAATACGATTACACACCTCAAACGTCTCTATGACACAGGAACACCATTCCAAGCTTGACTGCAAAGGTATTTTCTTCTTTGCCTCCTGACAATGGACAACAGCATCTCTTAGCCTATTATTTGAGCGGTAGAGTGCAACTAGTCTGATGTTAATGTAGATATCATCTGGTCTTGCATAGAGCTCTGCTTGAATCAAGTCAAAAAGTTGATTCCATCCATCTTCACCTTTACAGTCCAGCAACTGCTCCTATTGAACATGAAGGCAACACGTTAATATTTCATCTTGCATGTGTCAGGCAGCAAAGAAATTAACATTTCCTTAAATTGAAGAATATTAAATCCAGAAGAATTTAATAAATTATAGATTTAATTCTTCTAAAGAATATTAATTCTATTAGATTTAATATTCAAGATTCTGTAATAATTTAGCCAGGAAGTTTTACATGAGATGACATGGGAAAAGTGCTCCAGTCAGATACTAGAAGCTTCTTTAAGTCACAGAACAGAGGTTGGAAATTGCCATTTACCTTCAACTTGTAAACAGCTGGGCTTCCAGGAAACAACTTAGCAGATTTTTCAACCCAGTATTTTGCTCTTTCATCAGTCACGTCATTATTGCACAGTAACTCTGCTATCTTCAGTACTAGATCTTTCTGCGTTGGGTTCAACTCCACAGAACGCTAGTTTTCCCCATGCGCACACACAGAAAAAAAGTCAGGAAAAAAGAGGTAATTTGATCTTGCAATCCACACAGAACAGGAAAGAAAATTACACCACTCATTGAAAAGACACAGGTATTCAAATTAGATCTATTAGTAAATACTTTCTGAATACATTAAGAAAAACCTGAGTTTCTAAATGTATCACTAGTTTACAGCACCCAGGTACATCTGCTGCAACTCAGAAGAGCAAAAATGCAGAAAAGAAAAAAAATGCAAAAGCCAGCTACTGTGCCCCTACCACCAGCTATACGCAGGCAGCTGGACTATAAGGACCTTTCAACTAACTCCATATGGACACTTTTGAAAAAAGGTATAATTAAATCACACACTAGGACAAGCTGGGATGTGTTGGCAGCAAAACTTTTGAGCACATCCTCTCCCTCCCCAAAACCTGAACAAAGGCATTCTGACAGTGAATTTTACATTTATATGCCTGCCCAATGAAAATTATGTTTGCCCTGCCCCATCTCACATCCACCCAAACCCAAACAAAACAAAAAGCAATAAATACAAACAACTAGAAAACACCCTAGGTCTAGTCTTCTAGTAGCAACTAGATTACTGCTGTCATCTGTCATCACAGCTCCTGCTAGGGAATTTGACAGCAGTCACGGATCCTTCGTCCAAAGGGCAACGTATGATATGGAAAGAATTTAATAGCAGATAGCACAAAGACCCAGTCTAGGTCACAAAAGAATCAACTTAAGAATCAACTGCTGAAGTAAATCGTATCACATGAAGAATCCCCTCTGCAGTACACCATATACACATTTGGCAACGGAAAGCATACATATTACACTTTTTTCCACAAACATGTTTTCTTCGATGCATTTAAGAAATGTCCAGTACTGAATGATTTTAGAAGTCCCTTTGCAGTGGATTAAAGCAGGACATCAGAGGTCAGCGGAGTACTTACCTTGTAACATCCAAAAGCTTTTTCTATGTTGTCCTCAGCTTCATAAATTTGTCCAAGAAATCTGTGTGCCTTTGGATCTCTCTCTTGCACACTGAGGTATGTAGATATATAACTATGGAACAGGAAAAAAAAACACAAAAGGATGAATATTCCTCAATAATATGAGTCTCTCTGTCCTCCCCCCCAGCTTCCATGGAACTGGGTCAGGAATTTAACATGTGATACAGGAAATGCAGTCATGGTTGGTTTTAGATACCTGGTCTGGACCTTAAAGTACAGAACAACATTTTTACATGTACAGGTGCTACTTATTCGCCAGCAAGTGTTGGTGTTTATTAAAAAAAAAAAAAAGCAGTAGTTCACATAAACTGTAATAACTTCATAACACTATGGAATAAAAGCCATTTTAAATGGTAAGCTTTTCAATATCACGTAACTAATTATCTACATTGCTGTTTTATAAAGATTTAAACAGCATCTGATACCCACGTTTACCACTACCTTAAAACAGCATGATAGTGATCTTGATTTTTCCAGTCTACTTCATATTCATTTAGCTTTTCTATCTTACTTTAGAGAACAGAATAACAGCATACATCAACGTGTGTTACCTTTTAGCAAGTTCATACTCTTTTACTTCAAAATACAGCTTAGCAAAAAGGAATCCTTTCAACGATTTCTGAAGGGGAAAACACACAAAAAGCACATTTAAAAATGTACAACACTTTTGAAGTAACTGAATAAGGAGACCCTTCTAAAACTTTTCAGAGACTGAATTTGATAACTAGTTATCAGCTCCGGTCCGCTCCTCATATGCAAAGCTTTGTTTTTGAAAGATGTGGGATTTGGAAAACAATGTTTTTCCAGTAACTGGCAAAGGCTACTAATGTGAAATTGAGGTTACTGGTGAAGCAAGCAACAAGTCTTAATACTTGTGACATTTCATAAACACTTCTGACTAAAGAGTGTAGAAGAATAGTCAGTTACACTTAAAGTAGTGTTGGGGGGGGGTTCTAATGTAACAGTGTTGCAAAAAGAATCCCTAAATTGGACAGACTAAACAAGATGTTATTTAGCCCCGCAGTAGTACATATCACATACAACTGTTTAAATATAGGTAGAAAATGCTTTCTCCTCAACTAAGAAATCCTACCTAGTCTCAGTTCATATACAAAATGCATTGATACAATAATTTATTTCTGATGTTATCAGTCTGAGATAACTTGAACACACTTGTTCTGGGGATGAAAGGTGAAAGGTATAAAGGAGGAATAAAACAAAGAAACAAAAGTGAAAAAAAGAGCAAAATAGAAGACTGAGCAAGCAAGAGGGCAAGATGGCAGAAGCACAGGCAGGAGGAAACGAGTCAAATGAACGAGCTAGAGAACTACAAAGTCACAAGCAAAAACTTCAAGGTAGAAGCTAGATAATATGTATTTAAAATCTGAGCTCCCAACATCAGATCAAAAGCAGGTTTTCTTTGTGAACTCCAAAATACCGGAGGTAGTTAGGCCTGTGATGCAAAACGTGAAATAACTGTCAACATTCTAATACATTCCAAATGCTAGTTCCCACCCCTCTCCCACCCTCAAGTTATCCATGTAAAACTTTAAAAAGCGAATTTAAATGAAAGCAGGCCTCCTGGTCTTTAGTCCATATTCTGAGTCCATTTAGACGCTTGACACCTTGTAAACAGGGATGAAAAGAAACCTCAAAATAAATGCTCGCAGCCTTCTAAGACCCTTCCCTCTAAAATCAACACAACAAGGAAACCAGTAACTGTTTCCACTGTGGACTGTGCTACAAGGTCAGTTGTAAGCATTGCTTTAAAGTCAAAACTAAACAGGTCCGGCGGCCTTGAGCAACAGAAAAAAAAAGAGGAAATATTTTTTTTGTCGAGTCCGCCAGGAATATCAGAACTGTGGAAAAGTATCTCTGAATCTGGCGGGGATGCACTGGACGCTGTCTAGTCTAAACAACACCCAAGTCGATTAAACAAAGCCACAGGACAACTCTGTTGCTGTTGGGAAAGGTACAGGTGATGGTGTTCGCAAGCCCTGCGCGCAGTCCCTGACATATAACGGTTGGCTGGGGCACATTCATGCTGCAAAATATCCTGCCTCTGCGATAAAACCAATTCAGAGCGGCAGACCGGGATCTTTCAGGATTAGGGCCCCGTGAATCGCACCAGTCGGCTGAGACCTGCGTAGCATTTTCCAGCTATAACGGGCACGCCTGGAGTTTTTACCCCCGGGCCCGGCTAGTGGCACAGAGCGGAGCTGTTTTCCCCCAGCTCTGCCCCCCTCGACGCTGTCGCTTCACGAAGAGGCCGGCCAGAAACATTCACCGCACCTCTCTTAAAGGAAACTGAAAGTTTAAGGCGGCGTGCTCCCTGCTCCAGTCCGGCTTCTGAAGGGAAGTAACGCCGGGAAGTTGGGAACCAGGGGCTCACGCGCCCGAACGGCTCCGTAACCGCCGGCGGGCTCCTCCTAAGGCAACCCCGGCGCTCAGCGGCTGGAGGAGGGGCTCGCGGCGTTTCCCGCGAGGAAACCCCTTGCTTTTCCCTCGCAGCACCTCCCCTACCCCACCGGCCCCGAGGAAAACCCTGCTAAAAAACCCCTCCCGTCCGAGAGGCGCCGCGGGGCAGGGGCAGCCCCAACCCTCCCCGCACGAAGCCGGCCACCCCAAGCCCAACCCTCAGCCAAGCCGACCGGGGCCCCGGCCGCCTCTCCCCCACCCGGGCAAAGGGAAGCCGGCGAGGCCTCGCTCACCTCTCTCAAGGAAGGCGCAGCGGCCTGCACGGAGGCGACATAGCGCTCCACCTCGGCCTTGCTGCGCCTCAACATGGCGACCGCGGCGGCGCCGAGCCCAGCCGGGCTCCGGGCTCCGAGCTCCGGGCTCCGCTCCGCGCCGCGCCGCCCCGCTGCTGGTGGGGTACCGGCCGCGCAGCGCGGCCCCCGCCCCTTCGGAACGCTGCGCACGCTTGCGCACGCTGCGCACGTTCCCGCGCGCCCCTGCGGCGCCGGCTCTGTGGAGGGTGCGCAGGAGCTGCCGCGCGTTACGCAAATTTCCCCCCGCGCGCCTACGGCGCCCGCCCCCGGTGAATGCGCAGGAGCTGTCGCTCCAGTGGTGGGTGGGGCCATCCCGCCCGTCACGCATGCGCGGGGCGGCCGGTCCGCCGCTGGGGGCGGCCGTTGGGGGCTCCCTGACGGGGCTCCCTGACGGGGGGCGCTGGGGAAGGAGTTTGCAAATGGCCCTTCAGAAATTAGCTGGGAGCAGCTCTGAAGATGAGCAGGCGGCAAAGCTTGAGACAGGAGGCTTAAACTATTTATTTATTTATTTATTTTAATTTAAGCCGTAAGGCAATTGCCCCATGGCTTAATTCCCAGCAGGAGCCCGCTTGCTGGAGGTGCCCGGCTTGCTTTTCTGCGAGTTCCAGTCACTTCGGTCAAAATGAGGCCACTGGGCTGTCCCCAAGCCGTGTGATACCTCTGTGAAAAAGCTTCATTAAAAATTCATCCCCTTCTCAGTCTCTATCGACCCATTGACATACACAAGTGTCCTGCTATACCTAAGCACTGCCAACAGCTCCACAGCTCCTCCCATCTTTGCCGGAAAAATAAAAGTATCCACCTTGTTTCTGTAAGGCGATCAGCAGCAGCCACCTAACACCCTAACCCTGGTTAACCAGAGTTAACCCTCTCTTTTATTATTTGCTCTATGTATGGTGATTTATTTACACATTGGCTTTAATTCCGTAAGAAAGAGCTGAAATTGCCTTCATACAGACCAGGCTGAGTGCCTTGACACTGGTCAGCATCTCTGTGGTATTGGCACCACATTGTCCCCAGTGGTTGCAACACCAGGAAGGCAGCCCACCAGACAGGACAGCAGTTGGCCAGCTCTAGTGGTAACCCTGCAACCAGACCACACTCAGCTTGGCTCTCTACGCATCTTGATACCTTGGTAGGAACTGAGCTCACTATTTGCCGCTGCTGGAGGCAGAAAGGCTTTAGGCTCAGCTCCTTCCCCCTACAGCTACATCCATTGGGCTTTCTGAAGCGTTCCCTGCTGTTATTCTAAGCAGGAGCTTCAAAAGATATCTCTCTTGCTCATGCATGATTGATCCCATGCAGTAAAAAGGGGGCAAAGCTGAGGCATCCATTCCTAAATCCCAGGCCCACAGCCTTCTTTGAGAGACCTAGTAGGGGTCATGGTTCAAAAAACAATAATAAACTCAGCCTCTTTAAAGAAAGCATGTCCAGCTATGTGAAATATTTATAATACTGACAGGCCAGGAAGTCAGCTTCAACACTCGACCTGTAATTGTCCACGTTAATTGTCTAATTGCTAGCTCCCTCCCTGTTTTGCAGTGCTTTTAATAATGCGCTTGATGACAAAATCCATGGGTATTATTTCAATGATAGTTTACTCCGAAGACAGCTCCCGAGGGAGCGGTGTGAATTTGGGCAACCCTCCACTGGAGACAGGACTCCAGTAATAAGAATACAAAAAGAAAAAAAAAAAATCAAACACCAACACCTGGAGGGTGATTAAACACCGTGACACATTGCCTAGAGATGCTTGTCAGATCTTCCTTGGAGATACTCAAAACTTGGCTGGGTAAGACTTTCAGTATTGGTGCAGCTTTGAAGTTAGACCTGCCTTGAGCAGATGTTTGGACTACCTGGCCTCTAGCGGCCCCATCCTTCTGAAATATTTCTTGATGCAGCAGGCTTTGAACCTCTGAACCCTTGCATGCTCTTAGTGCTACACAGTGGGGTCAGAAACATACACTTGTGTTCATGACACAGAGACCACCCCCTTGGTGCTACTGCACCATAGCACAGTCTTCATGATCAAGAGCTTGGAAACACAGCAAAAAACACTGAGCTTGGGCCACAGGGTTACTGCGGAGGCTGGAGGACACGCAAATGAGGCTGCCGTGTTCTAGGTGAGTATAACCACGCAAGGCAGGCCATGCCTCTCGGGGTCAGGGACCGGTTCCACCCAACTCTTTGAGCAGTAGGGCTGCACATACTTGTCAGTGAAGTGTGAAAAAAAAAAAAAAAAAGTAGAAGAAAAAGTAGAAGAACTGAATTACAATTTAAAGGAAATATTGCTGAGAGTGGTCTCCTGAATCCATGGCACAGTCCAAAATCCCAACGGTGTTATCAGGCTAGTTATGTAAACTTTTTCTGGGGGGGAGAAACTGCTTGTCATGAATACAGTACAGACTGCATTCAGCTACTGAACTGTTACTGCACTGAATAACTGCATACAATATAACAATCAAAAATACCTTACCTAGCACTAAACTGGAGGTTTGAGGTGAAAGCCACATTACATTGAAAACAGGAGAGAAAAAATGTGGTAGGAAGGCATGCCTTTTAAACTCAGACAAGGTATTTTCTTTAGGAAAACCTAGTGACTGTGCTGATTCAGAAAACAGCCAGAAGAACCACATTGTTCATTATGAAACAAACTGCAGTTTCTTTCTTTTAAACCTACAAACTAAAGTGCATATGTAGGTTAGGCGTATGTCTCCTTTAAATCAAGATAAGGAAGTATTTACATAGTCACAGGTAGAAGCATGGGGAAGAAAGGCTGCCTCGCTGCTTTTCCACCCATCTCAAACACTCATTTAAGAGAGGTGATACAAGTTTTAATAACATAGCCTTTATTGGTGGCACTGGAAAGATGTTTTGAAGCAACTAGTTTTCCATAAACAGGAAAGGAAATTTTGCTTGCTGTGATGCACTTACATAAAATCTGTGTAAGTCACTAGTATGAAAAAGAAAAAGGAAGTGTACTTGGTAACACAGTACCATCAAGAATTCCTAAGTAACTGTATTTTCCATAGAAAAGGGAAAAATAAAACAGGTGTGCATGAACAGAAGTCAATGGTATAAAACAATCAGGTGTATGTTATATGGAATTCTGATGACTTGTGAGCTCAGTTCTTGAGGATGACTAAAGAAATAGATCCTAGCAGGATCAAACCACGTATATTTACACTCACAGTGTAAAAGTAATATTGCCAGTTAATTGAAATATGCATTTCCATAAGATGAAGAAGCCAAGAAGCTAAATTTAAACCTCAGGTGTTCACATTTGTAACAAAATTCCTCTTGCATCCTGAATAATTAAGGCAAAGTATGTTATCTTTTGAAAATACCTTGTATATAGTTTCTGCATAAAAATATGAAATAAAAATAAAACTATATATATATATTTAATGGAACACTGTTATGTATGGTCCAGCAGAATAAGGCACAAAAAGTAAATACAATGCAAAAGCATATATAAAAGTTAATGTGTTACTCTGAATGGAATATAGCAAAATTCAAGTAGTTCTGAGTATGCTCATTTCTTGCAGTAGGAATATAGACTTCATATAGATATTTCATGCTAAATCTGATGTACAAAGATTCATCATGTAAGCACAAACTATCAGAAGCAGGTCATTTCTACAGTGACTGTATTTAGAAATGTGATACTTTTCAAACCATCTGAAAACAGAGACTATTTGACCTGAAATCTAGGCATGTTTTTTTTCATGAAGTGAGGTATGTTTGGTTTCTTGCCCTAGACGCTTGAAGTTTTATACTCAAGCTTAATTTGCACATCAATATTTTCATTAATATAAATGACACTATATGTCCGTAACGTTGGACACATTTGCAAAGCGTGTCTTTGCAGGTATTCACAAGCATATTTTCTCTCTAAAATTCCACAGAGATTACTGCGCACAATGGCACACTTGTACCAGTTCAGCTGCATTATCAGGGTCAGAAACCTTTCAGATGAGTCGATATTTAATTTAGTCTGTAAGTGTGGTCTATTTATCAACAAATAAGTATACATGTACATGTATAGAGAATGGAAAATTTCAAAATATCTCAATTTGATTGAAAGGCATGCATCATAATCTGTTGTTTGATTGCAGCCTCGAAGTCCCCCCCACGAGTAATATTTATAACATTTTCATAAAGAAAAGGAAGAGCAGGTAAGTCTTCACTTCCTTCCCAAAGTTTCAGCAAGTTTCTTCAGTCTTTTCTTCAGCTCTAAAGGAAACTTCTCATAGCACTTTTTGCAGACAGGCTTCATATCAAATTCAACAAATTTATTCCTAAAATGACAAGGCAAAGAAAAAAAAAGTACCAGTTTTAATGGCAAGGATATTGAAAAAGCGAGTATCATAGCACATGTGCACAGACAAAAAATTACAGCTCTAATTTATACATATCTACGAAGTTACTGCCACAAGGTTATATACATTGTAGACAGGAATTACATTACTGCATGTGAGTTATGCAGTCTTTTCCCAAGTGTCCATATTTATTAACTGTGTCACTTAAAAGGCCCTTCCAATCTCACTGTAGAGCTAGGCAGACTAAACATACGATAATGAAATAACATTATTTCAGTTGTGTGAAAAATATTTTGGTTTTGATTGCCATGAATGCATGCAAAAAATTTAAATAAAAGCATCCTTAGCACTAACCGAAGAAGAAAGGAGCAGAGGTGGTGGTGAGAAGGAAAAAAAGTTTACAGACAGATTGGCTTTTTCTTTTTCTGCTTTTCTTTATCCTTCGCTTCACGTTCCCGTTTGGCAAGGCGTCGCTTAAATTCATCTGGCATTTTCTCATAACAATGTTTGCAGACAGGTTTTAGATCAATTTCAACAAACTTATCCCTTTAGAGTTATACAGAAAAAATAAAGGGACAGAAAAGGAAGAGAGTTAAGAAGACTTAGCTGAAGGAAGAACTGAACAGACAGCTGAAAAAGATGTAAATCAGTAAATGGAGCAAGAGGAAGAAAGGCGCTGTTTTCTCAGTGCTGATCGTATGGTTTTTGTACCATAACAGTTAAACTACAGCAACATCTACACTGTAAAGATAACCACCGAAACATTTTGAAGGCATCACACCTATCAATAAACTTACTTGAGTGTTAACTTAGTGTTGCAGGTTGAACAAGCGAAACAGTTCACACACCATGCTTTATTCAGAGCAGACACAACTAGAGCAAGGGAAAAAAGAAATGAAGTCATTAGCATTACAAACAATATTTAAAAAAATAAGCTGTAATGTTCATGAGACATGAAGAACAATCATTTGATTCTTATATCAAGTATTGAGGACCATAACAATAGCATGGCAAGACTAGGAAGGCACGTGTGAATGCTGTGCAGTGGGACCATGAAGTGTTGATAAAGCTGTCTCTGAGGGCACATACAATGCTGTGGTCACCAGCATGACCATTTTAACAAATTTCTGACTCCCATTGCTTGCTTCTACCTCATCTCATAGCATGCTGACCTCAGGCAACTGTTTCATGAGGCCATGTTTCACACATGACCAGGAGACATTTTCGGCTGAAAAGCAATCCAGCAAAAGGGTGCTTATGTTTTCATTCTGCTTCATTCCACAGATTCTGCCCAGACCACAGTGTCATCAACTGTAGCACTTGCCTGGTTGAAGAAATTAACATTAAGCCAGGAATCAGGATGCTGCTGTTAAATCAGGGCTATCAAAGTGAAAAAAAAGTTATGGACTAACGAGATAAATCACTTTATCATGATACACATGAATATATTTTTATTCTTTGTTTTGGAGAGAAAGCATTTTCTCTTTGCTCTGTATCTCTCTTTTCTGTTCCTCCTCGCTTTCGCAGTATATCTTCCCAATTTTCTTTGCCAAAACTTGCTTCTCTTTTTAACCAAATGTAGAGGATCCAGGGCAATGCAATACTTTTCTCCTAAAATGCAACATTTTGTCAGCAGCAAACAGAAACAGAACAATGTCATGCAAAACTTTTTTTTCCTAAACTATTGGGCCAAGCACATCCAGAGAAGCATACAGTTATTATTCACCTGCTTGCCAAAATAATACTAAGCAGGTGAAAGTCTTTGCTTATAAGCAACCTCTTCAGTACAGTCATAGACACTCCCTTGAAAACCTGCTGCCACAGAGGTCTGTTTCACCAGAGAGAGAGAAAACAAAATACTGGACACTCATCATTTGTGACAGCAGCGTCAAATTTCTGTGCAGAAGTGAAAGAAGAAATGTAGAATAATTGAAGACACACAATGAAAATAAAGAAATGACGACATTACAATCTGTTCAGCTTAGTGGCTGACACATACAATATGGGAGTCAGATTACACGGTCTAACGTAAGAAACATACAGAGAGAGATGTGATCAGACAAGGCTGCATTATTCATTTGCTTCAAGCCCCAGTTCCTTCATTCAGGATTTCAGCTGAAGGGGAAAATGCAGCTTCCTCCAAAGCCTTCTGGATTGTTGTTCTGCAGGTACAGTCCAGTCCCAAAAATGTGGGGAAAGCACATCACGGGAGTGTGGGTCTCACCCTATATTTACATGACTATGAACTACTTTATGGTTCCTTTTAAAAGCTAGAGGCTTCCGCCCACTTTGCTAATAGCTTTGGTTTAGGTGAGGCTAACATTGGTATTACAGTGTTTACTTGTAAGGCAGGTGTAACCAGGAACAAAGTCATGTGGCATTATTGCAGGTAGAATGACTTGCCTTTGGACAACCAGCTATGATAAAATGCCAAAAAGTGTCCAAAGTAATCCCTCTGCCCGCCCCCCAAAATTAAAACATTCATTTCCGCTTATGCCTTCACAGGACAGAACTTTACGATTCTTTCCTGTTTTTGTGAAATTATCATCAGCCTAGATTTTCAAAAGACGGGTGCCTGAGATAGGAAAATGTCTCCAGGAAGTGGATTGAAATAATGAAAGTCAGGCACTTAAAAAATCCATTAGAAAGCCCACCTAAATCTTTCAATATATAAATTCTTTTTCAAATCTGGATCATGATCCCTAAATGTCATTCTCACAGTTGCATGTGTTCATTTTTAAGGTAGGTGGGGCAGGAAGCCACCAGTGCATCTCCCAGCATCCCTGGCCTTTGCTTGTTACTAAAGGTTTTCCAGCTGACCACAGTTCTCTTTAGACACTGTCATAAAACATTCGCTACAAGGTCTTCTTACCATTTGGCTTCTGACTAATCAAATCTATCCTAACTTTTGATCAAGATAATGGCTTGTCTTGGTTTAATGAGAACAGCCAGGGATTCAACAAGGGCCTTACTTCCACTGCCTGAGAGAACTTCCATCAAAAGGTAATGGTAGGAAAACAGAAAAGTGCTTACCATCTCCTTCTATCACACGATTGCAATGGAAACAAACATCACCGAACAGCTGAAGAGGAAGAAGAAGAAATGAATTTTTAATGTAATGATTTTATCAAGAGTAGCTTCTCAAAATAACAAAACGCTCTATTTTGGCTGATGGGCACAGTAGCTTTACTGTTTATTTCAGAAAAAAAAAAGAGAGAGAAAATTGGCAGGTCTGCTTTTGTTTTCCAATTACGTTTCGCATCATCTTATCACAAAAAGTCTCTGTAAGATTGAAGACAAAAACATCTGTTTACATCTGCTTGACCCCCTAAAAATGTTGTGTTGTTTTGTTTTACTGTTTTTCTAATCCTGAACATTTAAAATACAGCAGTCAAAGCCACATACAGATCTTTAGTAATCATCCAATTTAACATTTGGACTTACAAGCATGACTAGATCATGCTACTTTTTCTGGCAAAAGCTGTAAGGAAATGCTATGTTTATTTATTTTTCTTAAAATCAGTCAATCAATAACTAACTAAACAGAAGGCCAGAAATCCTGCATTCCATTTCCATACTTAACACCTGTCCACAAAGTAACAATCTGTGAATGGCTTGTATACCCAAAATTTCATGTATTTTTTTTTCTAACTGTAGCAGCTGATGTAGTGAATGATATCCCTTCAACACACAACTCTTGCCTGGTGTATGTTCTTGCCCTATCATGGACGCAGCTATTTCTATTAATGTCACGGCATTTATTGCCTACAAGTGTGCCAGCAACATTTCAATCATCTGCCCTTCATCACTGACAAATTAAGAATCCATCTGTAATTAGAAGATGCCTTACAACTCCCAGAGATAATCCCTACTCTTTTATTTAGCCAAGCAAAGGTGTGTACGTGACACCTTGTGGTTGGCTTCCAAATAATAATGGTTTATACCTTGCAGTGCTGACTGCACAATTAAGGGAGTCTGCAGGGAACTGTATGTAGCTCTGATTTAAATGCAAGCGGTCACTAGGTGGTGTCCTCTGACAAATTAAGTCTTTGTAGTCTTAGGCAGCTGAATGAATGAGCTGGGTGAAGCTGCGTATCCTAACACAGGATCATCTTAGAGTAGCAGAAAAAAACACGCTACTCACAAAGGCTTCGTGTTAAACCACAGCTCCTGAATGGCAAATCTTCTTTAAGATCTTGGGAAAGATTGGGTGTTATTAGCTGCTCTCATCTCGCAGACATGCAAAAGCTTGAAACAGCTCTACATAAGCGCCACTAAGCTTGAAGAGCAACTCGATACTGATTAGCCCATCTAGTCTTTGTGACATCCCTGAAGTTTTCTTTTTCAATGCCAGATTTCTAATTAGAGAAACCGATATAAATTAACTGCAACAGAACATCTGCTAATTAGCTTGATACCCACAAGTAATTACGAGGAAGCAGAAGAACATCTATGGTCTTCCATCTCCTTCAATAGAATCGATTAATGAGTTTAACAATACAATTTTTAAAAATATGCAACCTTACCTGATTGTAGTGGGTTTCACAATATGCCAAGCCTTTTCTCTCATAATGGCGATGACCCAGGAATGGCTTCTCGCATTTTGCACAAACAAAATGCTGTGAAGAAAATTATAGACATTTTTGGATTACTTGGAAGTAATTGTATTTTTTTCTGGAAAGCAAATCAAACAATGTGAACGTCACGTCTACTGAACTACTGATTCTCTTGAAAAGGAGAATTAAAACTTGTCTTCAACATTTCAATCCAAAAGTTACAAAAAAAAGGAAGCAAAGTGATGTGTTATCAACGAACAGAATGAAGGGAGATTAAATAATAAGTGCCATCATTACACTCTTGTGAAGAAAGCTCTTGCTGGAGGAGATTTTCAAAACAAAAGGAACAGACTGCTTGTCTTCCTAATTTAAAAGGAAGATAAGGAACTAAGTCTTGTACCGTACCCTTGAAATATTAAATCCTCCCATGAAGTGCTTTAACTGTAGCAGGTAACTGTGAAAGACCTAAACATATGGTGCCCAGTAATATTACAGTTGTCACAGAACTTTACTGCCTTTCCATATATCCTGCTCTTCACTTTGTGAAATTTTCTTCCATAAAGATCTGGCAATGCTTCCTTTGATTACTGATTTTAGCTTCACAGTCAAAGGACTCTGCAAGGTTGGAAATTACTCTCATTTCACAGTGAAAGAACAGATATAAGAAGGTTGAAAACAGGATTAGGAGAATGTATATACTAATTATTCCTGCATACTTTTCTAATCCTTTCATGTAGACTGATCAGCAATATTCCAGGCAAGTATGTTAATATTTACATTTGTGAAAGACAATGTATCAGCTATTGTTTACCTCCACATGCCACTGTTTGCCCATAGCATTCACCACGCGTCCTTCAATTGGTCTTCTACATGCTCCACAGATGGGGACACCCATTTTGTCATGGCAGGGTAAACAATATAATTCTCCCTTCAACTCACGAGCATCAGCAGTAAGCTCCTTCCTGTTCAAAAGTTAATTAATTGAGAGCATGAATAAAGGAACTGAATGATTTCAGCTCTTGAGAGTTTCTGGAGATAATCTAATTTTAGCATTTGTTTTAGAAACTGGATTTATACTACAGTAATGGATCTATCAGCATCAAATATGGCTTTTTTTATTTTTTGAAACAAGACTGATTACATAGTAAACTGAGAAAACCCTGCTAAGTACAATGCATTAAGTCTCTCAAAATAGCTACTGAGCTGTTTTCAAACGTGTTTGAAAGCTGTAGTCATGCTTGGCTTCTATTCTGGTCCTCTTATCACCTGTTTATTTTAGATTTACATAAATGTAACTGAAAGGAAAATGCAATTCTTTACATTTTCCCTGTGGTATAAAACATCAGAGAAAGAAAAATATTAGCTGACACTGGCACTGACGCAATACTACAGGTTGCTTTTCAAATCAGCCTTTGCTATGGCACTGAAACGACAGCTTCCTTTGTACCAAAAATAAACAACTAATAATGTGTGCTATATCCTACAACGTCCCCTGATCTGTGCATCTGGGGAGGATGTAGAAACGTGAAGCTATGTAGACTATAGTTGCAAAAGCTGGTAAAATGAGGTAAGGGAAAGCTTCTAAGAAAATGTCTTTAAAAAGAAAGAACAAAGTTTTCATGCAACTCAGCTAGAAAGAAATAACATGGGCAAGATAATAACTCAAGCAGCTACGGAGAATCACTGTTCTACCCTTTTTTGCAGAAAAAGAAGCTAGCAGTCATTTTGCTGCTACAAAAACATTTACCTGTGCCCAGACTTCATATTTCCTGAGAAAATGCTGCAATTACAATCTTTCATTACTCCCCAACATATCGGCTGTTGTTTGAACTAAAGATCTAAATCTACCATCCCAAAAGTGATAACCAGACACACATCTGGCTAGAAGGCACCCCCAAACTTGTCCCTCTTGCCTGCTTAACAGTACTGGATTTCACTTTAAAGTGTACATGGATGACGCAAATAAAAACAGCATTTTCTTGTCGTCCTTTGCAGAACTCAAGTTACCCGCAGTTTGCACAGTTGAAGTGATCAGGGTGATAAGGATCATTTTTGAATATGAGAGGCTGTTCATCAATAATGGCATGACACTTCTGGCAAATGTACTTTCCCAAGCCTCTGGCCTTTTCCCTGTTATGGCAAGGACGGCAGAGATGTCTGAAACAACATAAAAAACATAGGTAAAAAGCAGCACCAGTTAGTACTGTGAAAAATATAAAACAAGTATCTATTAGAACTTCACTTCAGTCAGCCTTTTTTGGAAGAAAAAGTCTTTAAAACTATTTCTTCAGTAGGTAAACCAAGTGCAGAAGAAGGAGCACTATCATTTTATTTCCTATCATCACAGGACTATCATTTCTTCAACTTGTTTGAATGTAAGCTGTGTCAAAACACAGAAAACAATGTTCACTACAGATTCTCAGTCCTGAATGTTTTACTCTCAAACTCTTAAAAATTTAGCTTGGAAGCTGTATGGCCACACAGGTCCTAATTCTATAAAAACAACTATGTATGTCATATTAAACACATGAAGTCAATGGCCATATGATCCATTTGCAAAACATCCTTGTGGTCACAGCTGGTAAAAAAGTGAAGGATCCCAATGAACTGAAAACATTTGTTAATGAATAAGGTGCTGAACTGGACTCAGATTGGAAACCCATGTTGGAAAAAAAAAAGAAAATTGATTTAATAAAATACAATACTTCTGCATCTGAATGTTGTCTCTCCGATCACAATGTACCCTACCAATCCTGAAACGTCACCAGGTACAGACGAGACCTGGTGTTGACAAGAAATCTGGTGTTGAGGTAGATAAATGGTTAAGATTTTATGTGCATATTTTAAGATATCCATTCTCAGGTTTGTGATGCACCCTTAGACCTTGTTCTCATAAAAGCCACTTCAGTTGCTCCATCTCAACGGGAAAGTTTTAAGGGCCATAACTTCTAAGTCCCACCTCTCATTTCGTTTTATTCACGAGCAGTAACAGAAGGCTGAAGACCTACCTCCCAGCATTCTTGACAAATCCAATATCTGCCAATACTTGTTGGCAGATGTCACAGCAGAAGCATTCTGGATGCCAACTATTGTTCATAGCCTTAATAACACGACCAATAATGAACTCACCTGTAAGAAACACAATACCAGGATTTACAATACCATGCTAGACAGAGTTAAAAGAAACCCACAACCAAATCACTACAATTGCATCATCATCCTGTCCTTATATACTGCCCACCTTCCCCCAAATCTGGTAGGATATATTATTTTCAGTATTGCAGTTCTGGTTCTAAACCCTGGAATTTGGGTTATTTATTTATTTATTTTTGCTGTGGGTCAGAAGCAGATGTCCTTGCTGATGGACAACCTTCTGTTCTTTATATGTATGCCTTTCTCTACCTTCTCTCTGGAATTATCCTTTTTCAGTCCCTTATCTGTTTTTTCTCACCTGATCTCAAACTCTAGCAAAATATACAGAGTTCTTTATATAATATGGCATTCTTGTCTCCTTATCATCTTTGACTTTCTCCTCTCTTTTAGAAGAGGACAATTTTAAATTGTCATTTACGCAGAGGACAATTTTAAATTGCAGTGACTTCTACTCCACTTGGTCCGGAATCAAGCCTTGAAGGGGCTCTATACTCAAAACACAACTGAACCGAGCTTGGGTGGCCTTGCATCTACTGAAAAAAAAAGAAGAAAAAAAGAAAAAAAAAAGCAACTACCATGAAGTCAAAGTGCAAAGATGCAAGGGGAGAACGCACTTACTAAACAGTAAATCCAACACACACAACAACTTCTAACCTATCACAAGGAGTCCTGTCATGCAAGGCATTGAAAAAGTGTTAAAATTACTGTTGTGCATGCACTGTGTGACTCCCCTGCACAAGCAGTGGAGCCCAGTCCACCACACAGAGGACACGTGTTTAGTTGTTCTCTACATGGACGATGCAGCCAAGGCCCCTGAGCAGTGCCCCTGAGCTCTCTGCCTAAAACGTGTTGGGAGCTCAGCTTCCTGGTGCTGAGGAAGGCTGAATCCTGGCTCCAAAGAGCCTACAAATCAAACAGCTGTCAAAGAGGAGCGATCAGTCAGATAACAGATGTGAATGAAAGGAAGTCTAGCATGCAACTCTGTGGCATTCCCATGAAGTCATAGCTTTTCAAGAATAAAACCTGATGGACTCTAAAAATGTCAGGAAAGCTTGAGGCATCACTGCTGACAACAGCCCTGTTGATTTTGGCCACCCTTAGTAAATCCAAACACTGGAAAAGCCCAGTTCCAGTTAGGACCCATGAGGTGTTACAGGTAAAAGAGCAGAGTGACCTGGGAGGCAGCCCAGCCAGCAAGTCACACCCTCCAGCAAAGTCACTTACTTTTAACCTATCTGTCAGAACAAGTCAGTCTGTAAAACTGATGAGGTTTTAACAGAGCTGGTGCTCTGAGGAGCCAGGGTAGGAGCAGTCGAAGCTGTTCTAGATGAGGAGCTGTGCCAGCTGGGCAGCAGAAACCCTGGAGATACATGGTGTAGCTCCTCCATACCCCTCTGCCTGGGACCAGAACAGCTTCTGGTATCCTGCAAAAGGCTCCTGGGTGCTGAAGAGGTAAAGTCTCCTCTGCACAGCCCACCAAAGGCAAGTAACTGTGCTAACAGAGAGGAGCAGAGCTCAGCTGTGTGTGGACAATGCTGGCGTGCAGGAAGAGCAGCACGTTCTGTTTGAAGAGGTTAGAGAGGAGGGTTTGCAAAAATCCTTTGCAGGCCAGAAGCAGGGATGCAGAAGGGGAAGCCCTGGCACAGAGGAGCAGGAAGGAGACAAAGGAAGGGGACTGCAGAGTGACTGGAGGAATACAACAATTCCTCATGCTTAGGAAGTGACTGGCCTGCCTGTAGAAAGAATGCAGTGAGACACTTTCTGGTTTGTCGCATAATTCAGGTTTGCTCAGCTATCACCACCAAGCCCTTTCTTCCTCTTCCCCTTCCCCTGCTTGTTCAAATCTGCAGCTTTAATTTCAAAGCTCCAGAACATCTGCTTCCCCCCTTCCCAGCACCCAACCCCTCCCTCTGCACAAGGGAAAGGCCTTACTAAGATAAGCAAAAGTTGTTAGCGGCTTGCCAAGGCACCGCGGAGAACCAAGAGCTTCCAGACCAGCTCAGGCAATGGTACAGTAATGACTTCTCAGCCCTGCACAAGCAAATGCGTCACACACAGAGAACACTGAGGAAAAAAAACCCTTGCAACTGATTACAGCGTAGCAGACACGCAAGCATTTACATCATCAGACAAATTGACAAAAGGCAGCCCTCGGTGTTACACAGGTTAGACATCAAATGCTGAAGGAATTTGTTTCAGAGATATGAAAGGGGAGCAGCTGACTCATCAGTTGGTGGTAACAGGAGATGATAAAGACTGTCCCTGCTTCCATGGAGGAGGACAACATGGGGGGGTTGTAACCGTCAAAAGAGATGACAGACTTGCTGGAGGGTTTCAGCTGCATGAGAAGGGCTGAATATAAGCACATGCATGTAGATGTGGATCACCATGAATGGTCTGTTTATTGGGTCACTGGGCCAACAGCTTAACTGTTCACTCAAAAAACGCACACCTTTTTTAAAAAACCTACTGTTCGATGACCTGTAGTAAAAGCAGCTCCCCAAGTTCTCTGAAGCCTAGTTCATTCTGGAAGGTCAGATGTGTGGGGCCACCTCCCCGAGGAGATACAGAAGGGCTGCACATCTTCCCCCAGCAATACGCTGACTTCCCATTTGTGATCAGCGTGAAGCACTTCGCCTCAACGGAAAACTTACCACACTGATGGCAGCATGGGGCGAAAAGCATTTGAAAATCATGTTCACAGTACTTCCTCCCTTCAAACTGCAAGTGGAAAACAAGCCAAGAGTTAGAGGGATTAGGAGCATGCCCTTGACGTAAATACTGTAACACACCAGGTTGTTTCCAGATGCAACTGGGTAGTAGAAGATGAGGAGTTGCACAAAAAACAAACCTGACCATCTGCTAGTAAAACAGGCACTAAATTCACCCACCTTAAGTCGGCTACTAGTCAGCACGCAGCATTAATAGGACACTAGTCCTTTAATATCGTTTAGAGTATGTGGCATTTTTCTGCCACCCCTTTACCTCACAACAGATGCCTGAATTTTGACAGACTGACGACAATCTGATGCAACTGATAGGATTCTGGGCAGGAAATTAGCTTTCGAAAACCTTTCCTGGGGGGAAGCATTTTCTCTGAACCCATTTGATCCCTTCCCCACTCTGCATTTCCTGTAAGAATGGCCCAGCACACAGGAGGAAGTAAGTCTGGGGGGAGGAAGAACCCCCAGGGACAGAAATCCTCACAATTTCTGGAGCAGTACAGCCAAACATACAGAGAAATAATGCTTGTCCTTCGTGATGGTTTGAGGAAATTTTAAGGAACAAAATTCTCTAAATTGACTAGGTGAAAGTGGGAGCTGATCTAAAGGGATTTGGAGCTGATTTTTTTCAAAGCTTAGAGAAGTTCAGTTGTAGTTCAAGCTCATAGAGAAAAAAACTATGGAAAAAAAAAAAGTTCTACAGCAATGCATTAGCAACCTTACCAAGGAATATGTAAAAACATGTAGACGAGTATGTCCTGAAGTGAAGGGAAATGTTTAGATACCTTCAGGCACATCATTAGTAGACACAAATGCCAACTAGCGTGTTAAAACCAGACAGACGATATCAGGTATGTTTGGATTTGAATGTCTCAGTTTAAAACACTGGAAAGAGGGATAGCAGGAAAACCCCAGTTCCTTCTTTGCACCGAGTCTAACAGAAAGCAAAGCAAATAGCATGAAAAACTACCCACAAATTAAGTTTTGGTGCATGGATAGCAAATACAGCAATATCCTTTTACACTATGAAATTTCAAGGATCAAAAACAACATAGTAATTACTTGTGCAATATACAGAGCCATCGGCAGGGTGGTGATTTAATGAAATAGTCTAGAAGTCACTGGAAACTTGAGATCAGAAACTTAATTCCTGTGCCCAACCTGAACTGCACCTACAAGGATCAGAAAGACATATGAGATATGTACAGACTCTTCCAGAAGCCTGTCCTAGCAATTTATCAAGGCTTTTTTCAATGTGATACTCTAAAAGAGATGAACTTTTAATTGGAGTTTTTGTTGTTGTTGTTTATTAAATTGGGAGACAGAGGACTGACTAATGGAAATTAATGGAAATTATTGGTTCGTTGAGAATTGTGCTTGCTTCCTGCCAAATATAACCCTTCATACACTGAAGAAAAGCAGAAAGCTTCCAGCTTTGTGTAAACAGTCGGTACAATGGAAGATGCACAGCTTTGCTTGGATTTCAGAGCCACCACATGTTGATCTGAGCAGACCAAACAGGTTTGTGTCAGGCAGGTTGGTTACCACTCCATGTTGTTTGTATTTTCAACCTTCTTGACTCATTTGTGCTGCATTTGTGGATGACCTAGCAGCCCCCCTTTAGAGAAAGCCTTAAGCTTCCGTAACAAATCCCACAGCATGTATTTTAAAAGCAAGGTCATTGAACTATTGCCCGGTGGAGGTCCGTGGGTTAGTTGCATGGTTCTGCGTTTCATTTCAGGACACTTCACCACAACATTATCTCCAGCTGATCTCCGCATCTTTACTGACTTAGGACACGGGAAGACATGCCCAAAACCCGCTTCTTTAGAGACTCTTCCTCTAAGGTAGTTTTTGGTAAAGCCCAATTTAAGAAAACACTCCAGGCACAAATGGAATAGAAATAAATCTGAGCAGCTCACTGCAGCTGCACTTTCCTTTTATCTCGCTATAGGTTTTTAGAAACGACTTTTAAAAAATAAACAAAAACTGAAAGGAACTCTCCCCTCATTTAGGCCTCATAAAGCAAAAGTCATGCGTCTTTCTGTTTCAGTGATAATTGTAATAACAGAGCAATACGGATTCCCCAGTTATAGGAGTACTCTTGGGAGCCCTTCATAAGGATTTTGCTGTATTTCTTCTCCCGTGGGATGCACCTCTCTAAACCCTTTCATCTCCCCGCCCCTCCGCACAGAGCAGGCTGGCCTTTTTCTGAAATGGCACAGAAAGAGGCTCCAACTGTCCCCAAAGGGCTCTGAAGGGCCCCAAAAGGGCTTTACACAAACAGCTGCACTCCAGGTAGGCTTCATCTCTTCTGACTTCTGCTGTCTGAAGGTGAAGTGCCCACGGTCCCCAGTGGGACAGACCTCTAGGGAAGGACAATTGCTGAACCCAGGAATAACATGGTCTTGAGAAAAAGCCACCGAGTAATTACAAGGGGAGGAGGGACAACCTGTCCCTCTGGGCACGGTGCCACCAAAGCTGCCCATGCAAGCAGGCTGTTCTGCTCTAAATACAGGACTGCACGCTCTGCTGGGTTACAAAACTCTGTGACAGCGGCTGTAGGGAATGCAGACCGCAGACGTGTCCTGCAGCGCAGCAGAGCCTACCTACTGCCGCATTTCTTCCAGTGCAGCCTCACCAGTTCCACCCCACCACGGTGGAGCACACAGCATGAGAGCTTATCACAGCAGCGTTTGAGTGCCAACGTGATAAGCAGCTTAATGACTAACTGGGGGAACTCTGCAATGCTCGTGATAGGCAGGGAGAGAATATTTGACTTCCCGAAATCACTTCCAAGAAACACCAGCTTAGCTAAACGGGACACAGAACAAACACGAAGTGATGCAGTTCTACCAACAAAGCCTGCGTTTACCCACAGGGAACCTGCTCAGAAAAACACACCTCCACATGCATCTTGTTGAAGGGTGCATTAAACCAGTCAAAAGAAGATAACCTTTCTGCCCTTCTTCTCCAGTCACAGTTTCCTCACAGTGATACAGATCACCTCAGAGCACTGTCAGCCATCTTCCGAGCACTGGCAAAAACCTAAGCCCACCCTCTACCTGCTTAGGGCTGTTCCTGTTCTTCCCTCTCCCCCAAAATGCTGTCACCCATTACATTCCTGACTATCATGCCTCAGTGCTAAACCAACTCATGTGAAAGAAGAGCAAGCTCTGCCCTTGTCCCTCCTCCTCCCTAAGGAGCACCACCAGGAACTGTGCCAGGGTTTCCACTGCCATCACCTCACTGACCACTGAAGTGCCAGGTGAGAGCTGTGCTGGCAGCACGGGACACGTGTGGACCCCCTAAAAAGTGCAGAGACAGAGGAGAGGGCCCTGCTGAAGATTTCCAAGTTAAAACAGCCCCCAAAGGCACAAGGGCTGGCACAATATGGACCTTCACTTTCTTTAGAAGATGCCAAGTGCAAGCCCATACAGAAGGGGGAGGAAGGCTGGGTGAGATTTCTGAGCCATCATCTGAACCATCTCTTCAACAGCAGCAGGCAGGCTTGCTGGTATGGAAACTGCAAGATCTTGTGGTAGACACTAGGAGGACTAGAGGCAGAAGGAAGGCCTGAAGTTCAAGCCACACACGTCTTTGGATATTCTCTTAATCCCAATCATCATTTTATCTCTACAGTAGCTGTGGCAAAAGGTAGCTTTTCTTAACTGAGACTTTCCACTTTTTCTGCAACATTTCTCAAGAAGAAAGTAGCAGTAGGAGGCAAAATGCCTCTGTGCAATATATTTAAGCACCATCAGGATGCTTTACCCAGCCAAGGCGGTTCAGGTAAGGCAACACGTGAGCAACAGGGAGGTTGTAATATTCCTGGACTAGGTGCAAATGTAAGCCTTTCTCTCCATTGTGGAGCAGTATTTCTCAAACTGTTATCTCCAACAAAGGACCATTCCATTTTCTGAAAGAGGTCTTATGAATAAAGCCCTCATTATTTAGAGAAAATACATTTTTATTCCTTTAAGACTATTTTATTAACCAATGTTTTAGCTCTAAAATATTCGTATCACTTTCCATTTGCCTCAGGTCTCAACACTTAGGGCAGACACTTTACCATGCCTGCCAGCAGGCATAACTCAGTACATATTATCAATTATAATGCAATGTGTAAGTATCTAGGGGGTGTTTTGTTTGTCTTGTCTTTTCTTAATTGCTACTGTTCTGCAGCTCGCCTTTTGATGTTTTGTGGACCGCTAGTGGCTCATCTGCCACAAATTGTGCACTGAAAAATCTTTTGATCCTCAAGCTAGGTAAGAGAAAGCAAACCAGGAATCCCTTTTGCCATTCTCTTTTCCAATCAACATTCCTCTCCCCAGCCTCCTCCTCCTTACCACATAGCCCGGCTCTGTAGAAATAAAAATACTACTGTGGGAGATGAACTGTTGTGCTCTTGACACACTGGCACACTCTGTGTGAAAGTGGATTAGAACAGGATTTTCAGATGCAACTGAGGAAATTTGATACTTTTGAGCACGCTGCATTTATCTGTGTGAGCTTCAGCTCCCCATCCACAAACTCCAGGTAATAATTCCCTGTCTCCCATGATCTACCTTCCTTAACGCTGATCGCTTCACGTTTTATGAACTAGTCTAAAGCTTTAACTACAGCCATTTTGCACTTGAAATAGCTGAGCCACCTCTGAATCCCCATGGTAGGGGAAGGCAGAAGAAAACAATTCTGATACCAAAACACACCTTGAGCTTAAGGGCAATCCAGCTGGAGCTGAGAAAACGGAGTGGGAGTGGGTTTTTTCCCTCAAAGGCACATTAAACTCCAGGGTTACCCGATTCTAGGGTTGATCTGACTTGGGCCCCATATGGTTTGGGCTGTCAACACACCTTGACCTCAGCACGCTGGCTTACAGGTCACCTCTACCAGCAATATTCAGGTGTTGTGCAGGCCTCATTCCCTCAGCAATAAACCTCCTGAGGACTGCAGAATGCTGGGATTTCCCTCGGTATGATGGCTCTCCTCTAAGAAGGATGCTTTTTCCCTATGTTTCTGATATAATATGCTTACAGATTTCAAGGAAAAAAATGTAGTGGAAAACTCCAGTATTTCTTTTCTCAATTGTGGTAACATTAGGCTACATGTTTAAATAAGGTTATACACACTGATGTCCTCCAAGTGGGCACAGAAACATTTCCCCTTTTTTCTCCCTCTACTTTTTCTCCCTCTCTCCCAGTTTCTTCCACGGCACTTCCTAAGCTACTGATCTGCCCGGAGCTACTTCTCCCGGCTTACCTCGTAGAAGAGCCCTTCGGGAAACTGCTGGAAGCACTGGGCGCACACAAAGCACTGCTCGTGGTACAGCTCACCATTGCTGTTGACGATTTTCTCTGCTGGTGCAAAGCCACCTCTACAGCGCTCACAGATGGCATTCGCGAGCGCATTTGCCATGTTGCTGCCATAAAAAAAAAAGGAAACAGAAAGAAAAATTAGCCCCAAAAGGCAACACCGACTGTGACTCAGAGTAAGATTTTCCATGGACTTAATGTCTAGTGGTGTTCCCTTAGCAGTAAAACTGACACTTCCCCCTGTCCCTAAACTCTAGAAACAAAAACCCTACAATACACTCTAGTAACAATTAATTAAAAAAAAAAACAAAAGCGGTGTTACAGATACATTTACTGGCATTTTATGACAAAAATAGGTAGGTAATTCAAAGAAGTATTGTAAAAATGGTAAAATACATTAGAATAACAGACAGCATGGGCAAATGTTAACAATTGAGGACTGGCATCACATTGGAAAATATAAATGACAATTCTAAAATACTTCATAGTTCTAAAATACATAAAACAACACTGGTTCAAAAGCTCTAAGCAAGCAATATGGAAGATTATAAAGTGTTTAGTCTGGCAGATTACTGAAAACCAGAGCAGACAAACAAATTTACATTTCTTGAAGTCATTTTAGAAATTTAGTTTATAGTCAAGGGATTTGGGGTTGGTTTGTTACGGCTCGTCTGAGTTAGAGCAGCTCACAGCACCCCAGCATCAGGCCAGGGGGAAGGTGGAAATGCTCTGGCCGCAGTGCTGGGATGCTTCACCGTGACCCAGGCATAGGCCAACACCAGGGAAAAAAGACTCAAATAGCAACCTTGGCTGCTTCTCAAAGACCGTGAAATGACAGCGTGCTAGCTGCAAAGTAGCAGAGGAATTAGCAGCTTCACTGGGATCGTGTCCACATCTGCAACAGCCACTACAACTGCGGTACAATTAATTAAGGCTCCAGTACCAGAAAAAGGCTCATTCAATTTTCCCTTTGCAAGCATTTTCTTACTTATACATGGACTCCCAAAACTATGCTGTTCAGGATCACCTCTCTGCTCCGACATCATCTGATAGCAGAGAGCAAATACAGGGCAATGGTTTAGTTTCATACAATCATAACACAGCTGACGAAAAGACTGACTCGAACATCTATATGGAACCTCGTTAAGATGTTATTTTACATGTACGTGCACACAGGCACACATTTTGATACAGAAATCTTCTGCATCTGTAAGCGCAGAGCGCTTGGTCCTGTGCAAGACGCCAAGCTTTTCCCCCCGAGGGGTTAACACCTCTTGGCTCCCACCAGGTTCAACAGGAATCAGACCCATTCCTTGCACAGCACCGCGTACACCTATCACATGGTTCAAAAAGGAATGTGCTTTATCTATTTCTTACGCTGTGCCACGGAAGAACCCTACACAAGGTCACATCTGACCAGTTATTATTAGCTGGCGTTTTTTTCCTCTCTCTCCAGAGCTCTCTGCAGAAGAGGACAACTGTAACTGCTATCAAAATATTCGCTGTCCTCACAGTGAAACAATGACTGGGCAGATTTCACAGAGGAGGACAGACTGGGGAATGGCCTATTTCATACGCAAGAAACAAGCACACCAAAAAAGTGCAGTGATTATACTATAAAATGTGGTTAAGTATAAAGTTAGCAACACTAATTAGCAACACTAAGTGGGGGGGGAAGAGAGTCACATAACCCATCCTCTTTATTAATTTAAATGAGCAGTAATCATAATTAAAAACTGTGATCCTTCATCATCACCTCAATAGTTCCTGAGTACTAAGGACGTTACGCTGCAAAGTTACTTGATGTTAAGTGCTGTCAGAGACAAAACGCCAGCAAGAACATGAAACGAACTTTGAAAGCTAATGAAAGCACAAAGTTTTCCTCCTCGATATGCAAAAGCACTTGTGTGCTCTGATTTGAAACACATGTTGTGTGAAAACAGCGATGCACGCGACAGTTCTGCATTAGTGAAATGGTCTACACATTTGCCCCAAATAAGCAACAGCCTAAAATCTGAGACTACTTGGCAAACACCAACCCAGTTTCAACTGCTGATAAAAATTTCTGACGCAATTACAGATTAAGTTCACAGCAACAGCTCAAATTTTCACCGATGATTACAACTGGCACCGTATCAAACGCAGAAGAGCGGCAGAGGCTGCATTAGAGAACGGCTCCCGCAGCCTGCCCAGAGCTCAGACGGTAAAAGCCCTGGGTACCGCATGCCAACGGCATCACCGCGGTCACGCCCCAAAGGTGAACACAGCCAACTTACAATCTTGCATAAAAGTCACAAAACTCTTTGTAGAGTTTTATGTCACTGTGCCTACGCTGCAGTTTTGACACTGGTTTCTCGCCTTCGTTTCCTGCAGAGTTGTGGCCATCGCGAGCGACCTCGTGGGCGATCTCTTCATCCTCCGGGATCGCGTAGGGGTGAGCTCTGCGCTGGAAGTCCATGTCTCTCTAATTGCTCTCACGGGTGTGTATATTCTGTGCTTAGACTGCAAAGGAGCTGGAGGCAGAGGCAGCTAAAGAATATGCTGGGCTTCCCCTTGTTCCCAAATGAAGAGATTGACTTTCACAGCTCCGTGTCACTGAGCCAGACCTACCCAGCGCCCTGCCAGAGCTTCAAGTTAAAAGCTGGGCTGCGGAGGAGCACATTCCAGCGCCAGGCTGTCAGGCAGCCCAGATGCTGGAAAGGGGCTTCGCTGCAGGCTGATGATAGAAGAAATCTTTTTGGGCCCAGGAGAGCTGTTTTACGAGCAACCTATGTGAGCAAACATGTTCCCCGGCAAACGTGTCCACAGCTCCTGTCTGCTGAGGGGTGGATTCCAACAACACTTTATCATGGACAAAACAGCAAGGTAGAGCACAAGGAGAAGACAGCTGTCATTAGGTAAATATTGTTTTAATACCACGGCATAGCAATTACACTGTAAAAATGGCCTTTAATGCTCCACTTCCATCTTGTAAGTCGTATGTGCTGAATATATCTTTAGGCATCTTCCTTCTTTGTCAGCACTTCAGAGAAGGCGTAGATACAGGGGGACAGTTTGTTTTCTGTTTTGCCTCACAGGCCATTAGCCGAACTGCCAGGTATGTTATAATGGGCAACTGATGAAGGAGTTAAAATGGAGCTTGGTTTTCAGTGCTGTGTTCAGAGCAATCACCCCATTCAAGAATGCTCTATAGAGTTGAACACTGAAAGTAATATATAGTGATATTAGGGAACGAAGACAGCAAGACTGGGAAAGAAATCATGAACATTCATCATTCCTTAACCTACTGATGTGGCAATTATTTTATGGTTGCACTCTCTTCACAAACCTGTGGTGCTGCTTACTAGGGGAGGCACCGGCAGCCATAGGCCTGCACTCCTGCAAGCCCTGCCTGCTTGAACCGCAGTGCTCGGGGCAGGCAGCTTCCAGGAACGTGTAACGCCAAGCCAAAACGAAAAGGGGCTTGGGGAAGCAGTCCTGGGTAACTACCAGTTGTGTGGAACTGACTCAACCTCGTTAGCAATCAGTTAGGCAGCAAAGCCACATGCGCTTTGTGCTGGTGACACACTTGGTCTTGGCAGCCAAGGAATTTGCCGGCCTGAGAGGGAGCAGAGAGAGCGGAGGAGGGCAGGAAGAAGACTAGAGGGAACACGCAGAGAAATGAGAAATAGATGACAAAGGACATGACAGAAATCCCAGTCAAGGCTAGTACTTGTTCATATGCGTCCAGCACCTAAATAAAAATCTTCCTCGAGCCTCTCGCAGAGGGTCTGTGTCACAACCACACATCTCTCAGCACTGGCTGAGGTGGCTGAGTAAGCGCCCGGCAGAGGACAAGGCCGAGACCCCTCAGGGCTCACAAATCACTGTCTTCCCATCACCTGGTTAACTCAGCACCACAATTCTTCTGCTAAAAAGCAAAGAGGCCAGATTTCGGGAATGGGTTTGGTCAGGTGTCTTCTGCTTCACTCCTCTTGGTAGCCCCCCACGTGCCCCAGGACGTGGCGGCAGGTGGGGCTGAGGCGGCGTGGCCCTGTGTGTTCACCTGCCTGCGGATCTGATTGCCCGCCTTGTACCAGAGCCACCGGCAGCCACGGGCTGTGTCAGGCCGAGGAGGCTGCGCCCTCACCAGCTGCAGGGCTTGGCTGGAGCTCAAGCCCTGTTTTTGTCTGCTCCAGGTGGAGCAGTGCTCAGGTCGTAGCTCTAGGCCGTAAGTAGAAGCAGCCTTGTTCCCCAAGGCCTCTGGCTGCTGCTGCCAGCAGAGTTATTCCCGACTTGTTTCCCATTAGGGAAGAAAGGAGCGTGCCAGGAGTTTAAAAAGGGCCTTCCTGCTACTGAAACAAAACACATCTTCTACGGGGAAGGTCTGGTAATCCACAAATGCAGAGCAGCTGGCCATCTTTCTCTTCTTTTTGTCATTTTGCTGGAGACTTACTGCCAAGATCTGAACCGGGCTGTTAAAAGCACTTTGTATTTTTACTAGGTGCTCTTAAGTTTCCCCACGGTGCAGCAGGGGAGAAAAGGTAGGCAGGAAGGAAGATGACAGAGCGGCTCCTCCCGGCACACGGGGATCTGCTCAGCAGCCAAAGGTGACTGCTGGGGAGGTGACAAAGGAAATGGCAGGGAGAGGAGGGGAAGCGTCCCGCTGCTGTCGTGAGAAACAGCAGCAAAACAAATGCGCTGCTTTATTGTCTCGGAGGGAAAACTGCCTCCTGTCTCCCTCCAGGAAAAACTGAACCGCTTTCTCAGGAGAGTCTTCCAGCCTGGCTGCCCACCCCGGTGGCAGCCCACGGGGACTCTTACCGAGACGGCTCGGTGGCCGGCGAGCCCTGCCGAGCGCCTTGCTTCATTCCCCAAATAGATGCGCCGAGCCGTCACGGCTCCAAACAAGGTGCTTGGCAAAGGCAGCTGCTGCTTGGCAGCCTGCCCCCGCGCCCCCGAAATAACGCTGCCCGCCCAGCGCAAACCTGCTGCATCACCGCCGGTTTTGGAGGCCACGCACCCCATCGGGACGTGCGGGGGATTCATGGACAATCACAGTACAGCCCTGCCCTTCCCACGGAGGTAGGGATGATTTCATGTTCGTTGTATTTAACACAGACGGCACGTGGTGATCCTCGCACGCAAAATGCCGAACAACCAGAGTGGGAGCTTTGCTGCGAAACAGGCGTGAACCTGGAGTGCCTTGCGCTGAGCTCTGCACCAACTTTTGAAGTGTTAATTGTGTTTTTTTTGTGTCTTTTTTTCACTGGAACTGAAAACACTCTTGGGTTCTGGTTGCTGCGATCGCTCATCTCTTAAGCAATAAAATACCTTCTGCGTTAAACTGGTCTCAAGAAAACTGGAAGGAAGGTATAAATCTTTTCCATAATAAAGATGTACGCTGTAGGTGGGATTTTCGTGTGTGCTCAGCACTACCTTGATTCTGCTGAAAAGGACGGAAAACCATCTCGAAACCACTGCAATAAAAACCAGGTGAATTCCGAGTGCTCCTAACAGTTTCATCCCTTAGCTTTAGCCACAAAAAATATGATTAAGCTTCTGCAGTGGGAGTTTAAACAGGGCAAACAAAAAGACAACTCTGGCTGTTTCAGATACTTCAATATAAATGTATTCTAGTATAAACATGTCCAAAAAATGCTTTGGTCTCTGCAAGCAGAGAGGGTTCACATTCCATCACTTCATAAGGAAATGAATATGACTGCAATAAACAGGTACGCAGCACCTTCCCACACAGTTTTCACTGGTCATGGGAGCACAGTGAAAAATCAGACTCTAGCAGGATTCACAGAAAGGTGGTGTGATAGTTACCTCTGGGACTTTTCTGTTGTACGCAATATTAAAAAATATATTGTATTTTCTTCCTGCTAACTGCAAACATTACCAAATGAAGCCACGTTTGGCATCAAACAAGGAATGACTTCTTGTGTGTACAGATATTTGATCCTCTTTAAGACAGCCATCTCTTCCTCCCCCACTACTATTTTTGCAGCCTATACAGACATGAAAATCAAAACAGAAAGGCAGAGTGTCACACAGGAGAAGCTCACCGGTGCTCTAGTAATCCTGCATTACGTGAGGTACAACATCCTATCAGGTGTTCTTTAAAAACTTCTCCCCGTGTAGTTAGCTATGTGTGTACTTCCCCATACTAAATGTACTGTACTCAAACTCTTCCATCTCAATCCATTTTAAAGCCTTTAAAGATGTAATTACACTAATGCATTTCATATAACATCATTTATATCCCCGTGCCTAATTTAAGACCAATAAAAAAGGTCAGCTGCTCAGCACATCGAGCATCTAGAAGAGACTCCCTCTAAAAAGAAAAATCTTCTCAAGAACAATGAGACAAAATCACGCCCACCAAGCTCAAAAGCATCTTTCTGTTTGGGTAAAGCACAGTGAACTTCATTCAGTACTAAAATTTGAAAGCAATCGGACAAGAATAAAATGTATACCTTTGGGAATCCAAACACCAGAAAGTCAAGTGAAAAAGAGAATAGATTGTGGTCAGGCGATTGCAAGCAAATTACAAATAAGTGTGTGTGCTCCTCATCCATTGCTTAAGGAACATATTTAAAACCCAAACACATAAAAATGTATGAGGTTGGTTTTTGCATCTTCTGACGGTTGAAACCCTGGGAAAATGCTGCACTGCTGTACTTCTCTCCAGAACACCCGTTTGCTAGTTCCAATACTCAGTTCATGTCATCTCCCACTGAAATTCACCAGAAATGCTTTCCTGAATGTAAAGGCAAGTGTCAGCTTCCCCTAGCTGGAACCGATGTTTTTACAAGGCGAGACCTCTGACCTGAACAGTTCACCCAGGAGCTATAATTAATACCTTGACTAAACATAACACCCAGGCTACCAGGAAAGACGTCCAGAACGTCCACGAAGCTCCTTATAGGGCTGAGATAACTGTCAACAGCAGGCTTTCTGGCTCTGCACAACGCTCTTATTATAGCAGCGTCTCCACTGGAGACACCATGCCGAGGACTGACCTTCAGTCGAGTTGCCGAGGGGCAGCCCTCACTTCTCTCCCAAGTCCTCTTCAATGCTGCTGCTAATCCGCACCTTCAGCAGCGTGACCTCTCCGGATATTTTGCACCTTCGTTAAGTTTGTTCTTCTAGTCTCGGGCTTACAGTGATGACGTTTTTCACGGCCCGAATTAAACAATTTGTTTGGGGTAGAAGGCAGCACGCGGTAAAGGAAGTGTCTGTTCGGCTGCTGCTCTTTTAATTCTCTCATATACAAATTAAACCGTAATTGTTGAGTCATTCTGGGGTTTGGGTTCCCATTATTTTTTCTTCACATGCTCACTGCAGCATCACCTGGCTTTAAAACCAGCAGAAGGGAAGGCAGCTGAGCCATCTGCAGTTATTACAGCAAAAATTAAACACCGGCACTAATACTCGGCCGCTGAAAGAGAATAACCAGAAGTGATTTGCACTCCTAAGAGTCAAGCATGACTCACATATTGACAAATAAAGCTAATGCAGAATAACAGCACCTTTAGACTCCATTACGATGGTCATAAAATTTTGGGTAATACAAAGGGAGGATCTTCATCTTGTAGCAGCCATTTCCAGAAAGGAAGCATAAAGAATTCCAGTACCAGTTACTGAAAAGCATTACTTGGCAAGCATTTTCCAAACCTAAGCCTATAGTAAGCTTATTTTTTCTTCTTTTAAAGTTTTCACCCCAACAGATGTCCAATCCTAAGTGAGTAAAGCAGGAGTGAATGACTCCAACACGTGCACGTGATGCTACAAGCAAGCTTGTAAGTAAAGATTGAAAAATTCACACGAAAAAAGATGGAAAAATTCACACTTGTGGCAGAATATTGCCCGGATTATCTGAGGGAGCAGAGCTGGGGATCGCCCAGGTTATTTGGAAGTGAAGGGAAGGGGGAACGAAGACTGAGCTTTCTGCTTTGGATCAGACGGGCTCGAGCCCTGCCAAACCTCCCTCCTGTTGTTACGTGACACTGAGTGTGTGGGTATAATGTGAGGATTAGTTAAAGAAAGGAATGCCGTTTAGAAGTAAGCAACTGCTTGTACACTTCAGGCAAAATCCACTACCCACAGCCTGGTCGCTCCTGGAGCTATCCCAAGGCTGCAGTGCTGGCATGCACTTTTGGAAAAGAAGAAAATATGTAAGGAACAGCTTTTAAAATATATCAGAAATACAGCATATGCTTCAGTCTTTGAAATCAGCAAGGAGGAATGTATAAAATAATGTAACAAAAAGCCAAATATCAAGCCAGACAAAGAGCTTGCAATGCAAACTTTCCATACAGAACAAGAACCAGACCAGGCAGGGCGGTTTTCAGTCACAACTCCGAGTAGGTAACATTTTTCTAATAGCTGCATAGGAACAGAGTTCAAGAGGTATACTGAACTTGGCATCAAGAACTTCATGACCTATGAAGAGCGTGGCATGCGTGGATTCAACATGCTGGAAAAGACGAAATTTTCACCTTCATCCATTCATTCCCTGCTGGAAGAGCTTGAATCTTTTGGATCTTTTATTTAAAAAGGCACAGCTGACAAATGCTGCCAGGCTTTGTGCCAATATGTTGTTACCTACTTTTGATTTTGATGAGGCTGATGGCTAATAGCTTTCACTTAACTTTCTTCTGGCTCTATCCTGGCCATGAGAACGGACAGAAAAAGCAGAAAACCTACAGGGAAATGCCACGAAAGTCATAAAACAAGTCCCTCTTGTTGGGAAAAAAGCTCCACTCAGATAAATCAGGAAGCTTCATCCTGTTGATATATAAAGATGCATCCCAGGGTGCCTTACAGTCTTCTCACACACCTGAGCAGTGCCGTCCAAAACCACTGCACGCGGGGTGTTGCACATGAAACCATCACTTCAGAAGGCCACCAAGAACTACCTGAAACCATCTAAAAGGCCTGCCTGCTCTGTCTGCCCGTCAGAGGCAATGTGCTTGGCAAGCTGGAGCTGCTCCTGTGCCCAGAGAGCAACAGGCGTGCGGGTCTTCGGAGGTCACCGTGCCTGCTAGCGTTTCACTTTGTGGAGCAGCTGGGAGACCACAGGAAGGGAGAAAGGGGAGGGCAACTCGCTCTTGCACCCTGTAAACTTGTTCTCCCCGATGCCTACTTGTTGGCAATTTTTTTACAACCGGTGACATTCACGTGGGCTTTACCTTTCTCTCCTCTGCAGAAATATTTCCATGCGTAAATTCAGTCTAGCGTGACGGACTGCATTCAAAGGAGAACTTAATTAGAATGAAGAATAATGAGCAATTGCATGACATTTTCTGTAAAGAACGCCTTTGATAAGATGTTATCGAAACATGTGAAATTAAAAGCAAAAATCAATCCACAGCTATTTACCCAACCGATGCTGCCAGAGCAACAAAAATACTAATTGCTGTAATCATCCAGGCTTAACCAGTTCATTGAAATCACAGATTATGACAACGAGGCAAGCGTAAGAGGAACTCCAGTAATGACTCGGTTTTCCATCATGCAGGCAGTTACCTCCGGTCATTTGGAGTCATGGGAGGTGATAGTCAGAGCGAGCAAGTCAAACCGAATTGCTCTGGAGTTATTATGCAATCTCAAAGACAAGGGGTGAGAGAGAAGGCAAGGAAAAAAAAAGGGTGTGTTCGTGGTGAGCTATTTTAACCCCTAGAGCAATGAAAAGTGCAGCACAAATGAAAAGCGAGGCCTCCAGTCATTTGGATATCTCAAACTAGGGTGCAACACAATTTCAAAGTATTGGAATATTAAAATATAAGCATGAAGTATATTTCTGCTGGCTGGAAGTTACTGTAATTAATAACATTAATAACTCAATGCTACATTTACATGGACAAATCCTCTCTTCAATTAGAGCACCTAGCAGATGAGCCAGTGTTTTTTAATTGGGAGTTACAAAGCACCTAATCCAAATAAATATTTTGAGGTCCCAACTCTTTATTGTTCCAGCAGAGTTTCTAACCACAACAGTGATGAACTGTACTTTTTTTTTGTAGCTGAACATTTATTTTCAAGCTCTTGCTGATTTAATAAATTGGTTTCTTTTTTTTAACCCATATATTGAACAACTCCTGCTGTACTTGCTGATACTGGCACCATGAGGAAGCAGAACTTCTACCTACAGAAAGAGGTTAAGTAAACGTTATCGTCTGTGATGCCATTAAGAAATGCTGCCAGTGGAAATCAAATCTAAGGCTCTAGAGAGCTTTTCTTTCCACCTTCCCCAGTGCCCAGAGGGGTCCAAAAGCCCAGTGGGGTCCCCTCCTGAAACTGGAGACCCATGGCCTTGCACAACTCCCAGAACGTGGCATCCCAAAAGGTGAGGCAGGCGCTCAGCCCTACTGCACTGCCGTTGTTTTGTTGTTGTTGTTTTTTCATGTATTTCTTCTTATACTCACCTACGAGCTTCGCTGCGCAGAGCCTATCCCCCCAAGGCTCAGTGGGCCGTAGGAATGTGCTTATGTCTCCTGTTTCATCTGCGAGGGAGTCTTTGTGCCTGAAATTCTGGGGCACATCCACACGCCTTCCAGCCCGGAGCTGGTGTGTGCAGGCAGGCGGGAGCCTGAATGGACCCAGCAGAAGGCGGCCTGCACCTACCCACGCAGACGTACCCATCAGCTTCGACAGCAGAGCCCAAAGGGGCCAAAAGGGTTTCAAAAAGAGAGAAAAAGACCAATCTCTTCAAAAGTCATTTACATTTTAAATTGCATTTGAACGTATATGAACTTGAAAAGAGAGCTATGGACAGCACTGATCGAATTCATTTTAAGTGTAGTTATTAGAAAGAGAATTGCTCCTGCTTTTCCCAATGCCTTGTATTGAGCTTGGAAATCATTATTATCAATTTTTCAGAGGAATCATCATATTTCTTACAAAGTGCATGAGAAAAGAAGGGGAAAGTCCAAACCCAGCGAGCATGCTGCCACTGCCGACTCCTAATGATTAATCATAAATGTATGCTTACAATTTCCTTTGCATCCTGTTCACCGAGAAAAGTGAGAAAGAGTAGCTCAGCATGTAGATAGTTTTGTTTCAAAACACCAATTCTAAAGTCAGGGCAAGACAAGATTCATCAGCGATGCTTGCACCAGATCAATATAGCTGGAAAAGAACGAGTCTTTCCCTCTGTGCTGAAAACACGATGATGATAACAGTAACAGCAATAACGAAGCAGCTGGTTTTTCAGCTGGCATGCCGATCGATGAGGGCCACCTGTGCTCCAGGCGGGGCAGTAATGGTGCTCACAGCACTTCCAGCTCCGTGCCCACAGAGCACCCTGGGCAGCCAGGACTGCCACCACCAGGCAGGGAAGAGAGCATCCCTGCCCCAGCAGAGGCATAAAACAAACATGTACGTTCAAGGAAAGGGTGAGCTATCAGACCAGCTACAACATGGGGTGGCCAGGCTCCAGCTCCCTATAAAGCCATTAAAGCTACCAGGAGGAGGGGACATGCCCTCAGAGGGCGTTTCCTCCATACGAGCTTTCCACAACGGGGGTGATGAGTGCAGGGGCTTGCTATTTATGGCTGTGGGTGGCCTCAGTTTCCTCAATCAGATGTGCTGTTGCTCCCCAGCCCCCTGGTGTCCTCACTACTGCTGATGGGACAGCTCAGCTGCTGGGTCCCCACGCCATCAAAGCAGCTGGGGCAGTGACTGGGTGGGAACAAGAGAAACCGTGCATTAAAGCAAGCTCTCTGCTTGCAAGTTAGGCCCTGCAGGTTGCCAGAGCTGTGTGAGATGAGTTCCTTTCAAAATGATTCGGCACCTACTTGCTAAAGCAGGACTCGGTTGGAGAGACACCGTGAGGCGTAGAAATGCATTCATCAGCTTTTACTCTAAACTGCAATCTGACAAACCAGAAAACTTAACGGTAAGGGCCAAACTGTATTGCTCTGGTCCTTCCTGGAAAACACTGAGGGAAACGTGCGTAGAGACTGACTCATCATAAACTGAGTAGCAGACCTGAAAGACAAACCTTTGGCTGAAGCAACATTTTGACCCAAGATTAGAAAAATAGGATAGTTTAACCAGGAAAGAAACTTAGGGTGAGCTGCTCCTCAGGGGGCTGATGTTAGGTAGCACATTTGGATTCATGAGCACCTTTCAGGACATAAAAAAGAAGCCAGAACAAAGAGCTGGGGAGAGACACTGCAGGAGGGCAGGCAAAGCCAAGGAGGATGGCAAGTTGTATTCAGCAGAGATGAAAGAAACCTCTTGTCTTTCTTGCGGACTCCAGATACTCCGAAAGTATGTGGTAAGGATAGGCATCTAAGTGCCACCGGGTGGGGGGGCGCACATGAAAAAAGCCAGATGTTTTCAGTTTTAGAAAATGAAAGGATTTTGCCTCTTCACTCCGTTTGCTCCTTGCCCTGTTGTTACTTCATTGTTTTGTATTTACAATGCCTCATCCTCTTGTCGCGGAGAATGCAGCAGAAACCATAAAACAAGGCTGCCTGGCAACACAGGCTGAAATATATAACAAAATGGGCTAGGACGAAGCAAGGTCCAGTTCGACCACGCAGCCGCCGAGCTGCCGGCAGTACCAGAGGAGCCCGGGTGCCGCCGCGCTGGCAGCATCCTCCGGCCACGCTCCGCTCACCTCCCGCGCCTCAAGCACCCGAGCTGGGTTGTAAGGGCCTCGATTTGGCATTTCCTCTGCTTGCATTTTATTTCGTAAGACTGATCCTTGTCTCGTATTTGTCTTAAACAGGAAGAAGCTCAGGAAAGGATCAAAACACCTAGGTTTACGCTGGTGTAAGGCAACCTCCCCCTGCCCACAAAGGGCCCCATTCCCACCTTGGCCACGCGCACAGCAGGCGGCTGTAGGCAAGAGAAACACCAGGGCTTATTTTCATATGTAAGCTTTAAAAAGCAGCTTTCGCTTCCGTAACTAGAGTCTTCCTCACAGCTAGTTTTGCATAAAGGAAACTAAGCACAAATAGTTGAGAGCCTCTGCACATCTTTCTCTAGCAAGTGTGAGTATTCTTCAGCCTATAATCATATGAGTATGATACTATTAATGCTATTGAAAGTCCATCTAAGTAATCCATTCAGAATTAATACTGTAAGTAGATGCCAAGCATCTACTTAGATGCTTACCATATCAGAGCCACGAGGTGCCACATTCCTAGAAACGACTCAGTATTTCTGGTATATTGTGGCAAATAACCTCAATAGGCTACCATAACACATTTTGCCACAATGATTTTTAAGGAAGGCGCTTACTGGTAAATCCCCCCCCAAATCTCACTACCTGTCCTTCTGGAACTGCTACCGGGGTAATGAGGAGTGCAGTACCCAAACCCGTGTAAGTTACAAACCCTTCCAACGTGAGGCATGAGTATCAACAACGAAAAATAATCTATAAATAAACCCAAAGAAAAGGCATTAGGGGATAGGAAGTGCTTCCTCTCCGACGATGCTTTTGTTAGCATTTACACGAGAATCCTTTTCCGGGGAGCCTGAAGTGGAAGCAGACGGCTTTTGCGGGGGGGGAGGGGGGGGGTGGAGGGAATTAAAAAGAAAATCAGCCTTGTGTTTTCACTTGCTCCCGTCCTACACAGCCCTTCACCCTTTCTGCTCCGAGCAGAGGCTTAGTGAAAATTCCCCGCGCCGTCTCACGAGGCAGGTAGCACCGTGAGATAAGCCCAGCCACCGACCGACCGAGCGGCTTTCCGATTTTCGGTTGCCCTTCCTGCCCCGAGGTCAGGCCCAGGCCGCCTTCTTCACCTCCACAACCAAGGCCCTGACCTCCCCACGCCCCGGGGAGCTGCCCAGCCCCTCTGTTCTCCCCACCACGGTGCCAACATGGACTTCACACCGCACCGGGCCAGGCCCTGAGGTGACAACCTCCGGCTCCCTCCCGCCAGCCGACGCCATCCCGCAGCCGCCAGCCCCGTGCCCGGAGAGGAGGCACAACGCCACCGGGACCCTGTGTGTCCCCTCTCGTCCCTCTGGTGCCTTTTCCCCCAGTGCTTCGGGGCTGTTTCTCGGCACACGTGTGGAGCAGTGCTGGCATTTTGCTCTCTGGAAGCCCCGACGCCGTCGCCGGCCGGCCCTGCCCACGGGGCCGCACTCACCTCAGCTTCTCCTCCTGCCAGGCAGGCTGCCCCACGCTATCCGGACGATCCCGTCTCCTCCTGTACAGACCCGACTGTGACAGCTCTTTCAGCTGCAAGGCCGTCATGTTCCTCTACCTGGAGGTTTGTTGCTTTTTTTTTTTTTCCTTCTGGTGGTGGCGGCAAGGGTGGGGGGGTTGGCTTCGGGTTGGATTCCCCCCCCTTCCAGATGTCGCTGCCAAGATGCCCGGAGAGAAGAGGCTCGGCGCCTGCACACCTGCGCCCGCCGGAGCCGTGAACCTCCGCAGGCAGGCAGCCGCCGCTCGGCTTCCTGTTCCTCATAGGTACACACCCTCCTGCAGGGCACCACGTTTCCTTGATCACGGTATCACACCTCAGGATGGCCGTGACAAGCTCACCGGGCGCCCCAAGGGGCTTTGCTCCGACCCAGGCAGGAGCGACTCCGGCGTGCGAACGGCGCAGCCCCTTTCCAGAGCCGGCTGGAATTAGCCAAAAAAGAAAATCCACCGGGCTAGAAAGTCTTCCCCACTGTAATTTACGACACAAAGGAACTCATTAGTGCTACAGAAGTGTGGAGCTACTCAAGGATGCCAGCAAACTCCAGCAAGATTAATCCAGCAAAAACTGTACGGCAAGGAAACTTCAGAAACCAACACTAAAACACTCTTTTGGAATCACAGCAACACTGTGCTTGTCAGACAATTGCTTTTTTTCTTTTTTCTCCCCTACTCCTAGCTACCAGGACGTAGCCGACAGCTATTTGTCACATTGTGCAGCGATGGAGCGTCCTGTGTCGCTTGCAAAGCAGGAATGAAAATGTTGAAGGTTTCCTGTGAGACAGGAAGGTGACTAGCAGAGATTTGCAAGCTGCGTGCCTCATCTCGGTTAGTAACAAAAGCCTTCATTTGACTGGGAAGGAGGTTTCAAAGAACCTTACTCCTATTTCAAAAATAAATAAATAAATTTGAAGCTTCTTTGACTTTATTCTTAGCACATATAAGCCCTGAATTCACCGTGTTCACTTCTGTGATGAGTGTGGGGGAGGAGAAGGGTTGGGTTTTTTTCAAATCAACTCCCATTTAATAAAAGCAGAGAAACTTAACAATTTGCAATTTGACCAGGACAGGAAACAAGATCTATACGGCGTGACTCTCACGGTTTATTGTTAAAGTGCTTATTTTGTAGTGGAATGTGCACAAGAGAGCATTACTGTAATTCTGGTAAGAGAGAAGTGCAAAGTGTGTACTAATGAGCATGTCACTTGTTATCAGTTTTGTCAAGACTACCAGACAGAACACCAGCCCAGGAATTTTATATAATATATTCAATGTCAGTCTGGAATGTCATCAAAATATAATATAAAACATCACACAATGGAAAAATAGTAGAAATTACTCTGGAAACATATAACATGCCAAATAGATGATAGTTAGAGAGATTCCAGGTGATTTATATGATGTTAGAAGGCTGCACACCTTGAAGTGTCAACAAGAGCTATATATCCGTACTCTTGTCCTCAGAAAATGAGAAGGATCGGTCACAATATTTGCCTAAACACGCCGCATTCCAGTTTTGAACAAAGCACTTAAAATTACTTCCCAATGCACAATAGGGTGCGCTTAAACGTAATTAAACGACAGTTCCCTGCAGTCAGCCAGTGACTCAATGAAAAGTTAATGCTGTTACAGGCGGATGTTCAGGACGGCAGATGACAGATGCCCATGGCACAGCAGAATTTACACGTTATCAACAGGTTTTACTGTGCTTTAAATACCAGTGCAGCAAAGATACATCTCTGTCCAAACAATTTTAGATAATGACAATCTAAAAAGTGAAGACAGAGTAGGTTTTTGCTATGGAGAAGCTCTTTATAAACTAATAAAATTGAACTACTACCTAAATTTCTTTGTAACACTTTACTGACTACAGTAGCAGTCTCTTCAGTGTACTTTTGCATTAATTGTGATACGAGTCTGTCAAAAATTAACAGAAAAATCTTCCTCGGCTTTGCTGCAAGTTGCATTAGTGTGAAGCAGCATTTAAATTCAGATTTATCTGTGTGGACAGCTATTGTGGCTGGATAGCCTACAGGACATCAGCTTTTACCAAAATGTGCTTTGAAACCTCACTTGCACCAAGCTGGTGATATTAAAATTTAAAATCTATACCAGCAGAGAGAGCACACATATTAAAGGAACACGTGAAGTCCAGGCACAAAAATGAATTGTTTGTTATAGAGCTGCTCGAGATCAAATCCTCCTGAATCTAAAGGAGGGCGAGATGGTTATTTTTTAAAACAGATGTGGTAGGCAACTCCACAGCACGCATTTTTAACTGGTTTCTTCAGCCAGCCTTGATAAGCTACAAGCTGTCTGCAAGAAGAAATCCAAGCGGAATTCCTTTTCTGCCCCATGGGATCCTACACCAATTCTCACGAGAGACAAGGCTTCAGATCTTAAGTTACTCAACAGTTAAGTTATGAATATCAAATACACGTTGTAAGGGTGGTTGTCGGAGAGGTGCTGGAGAATGCAAGTGACTTTTCTCCACTAATTTGTTGAAAGGTTTCCCGAAAGCGACTCAGATGGAGCTAGCTCTGCAGGAAGAATTTCCCAAGCGAGCTCCTCCTGCTCCCCCCTGCCTTCTCTTACCTTCCAGCCTCTATCTCCTGTTTATAACTCAGTTTTAAGAGATTACATTCTTACATTCCTCCTGCATAGGATGGGGCTACTTGGATCTTTCACATTCCAGGGGAATTTTTGAGGACCAGCCAAGTTGCCACAGCTCCTCTCGTTACCAGCAACACACAGCCTCCTTTCATGTTCTGCACTTTGAAGATTCATCCTTCATGTCTGAGTGCGTGCCTCTTCACTCATGCAACCGGCCTGCCTTCCTCCCCCAGAGAAAAAGTTCTGCCTACGTCGCTGCTGCAATCTGGTTGATAAGCACAATACTGTCAATGCTCAATGTGTTGTTAGAGGAAAATACTCATCTGTGTCCAAGTACCAAAAGACAGAACCTGAACTGAAACTATACACAAGTCCTTCATCCATCCCAAGCTATAAATGACTTTTCGTTGTGTTACAAGGGTCATCCTTGAGTTTTCACTTCAGTCCTACAAGGCATTTATCTTAGTATGTCAAGCCTGAATTTCACTGATATCTCATGCCTGAAAAGTGTTTTGCAAGTGTTTTTGCTTGCAAGTGTTTTGAAACGTCACTCAAAATTCCGAGCAAGTGCTATTGCTTTGGGGACTGTGGGCATTCAGCAGAATTCTGCTGTTTAAAAATCATTTAAGACAGGCTACGACTTGTTACTTTTCACCGCATTCCACGATGGTAAAACCCATGTTGTGGATTTAAGAATAATCATTTTTGCAAAGTACTTCCAATTCATTGCATTTCCTCAAGAGTTCTTATTTGAAGAGTACACACGTTAACTACAGAGATTAGGAAAGACAAGGCTTTAGCATTCTCATTCCACACAGAGAAGCCTTTATCAACGTTATTGATCTTCTTTTTTTCCACTCCAGTGGCACAATCTTGTTTTTTTCTTTTTCTTTTTTTTTTTTTTTTACCTTTGAACAGACGACCCAACTTCAATTAAACTTAGTTTGAAGATTTTCAAGGGATAGATAAAAGCCGTTTACAGGGCAGCACGAAAGATCAAAAAAAAAATCACAAGTGCAGAGAGCATCATGAGATGAGCAAACAGATGCCTGTAGAGCACCCACAGTTAAAAGGTAGCAGCAGTGGGGACAGGAGGAAGGGCACATTTTTCCACCTCCATCACTTCCCCACCCCCATTGCTGGCCCTGCTTATCACTGAGATGAGTCTCTCAAAAGGAACATGTCCAAGGGGTTGGCTTTCAACTAGGTCTGGAAGAAAAACACTATTTAAAGATAAGATTAAAAAAATAGTAATAAAATGAAATAAAAACTGCTCTCTCTCCCATGGTTTTCCTTGGAGGGCCTTCCTACCAACACAAGAAGCAGCTTTGCTCACGGTTTGCTGCCCGGTGTTCCTCTGCCCCTCGAGAGAACAGTGCCAGTGGCAAAGCCAGCATCAGGTGAAGCATCCCTGCGGCAAGCAAAGGAAGATGGAGACAACTCTTCTGGTGGGTTTGTAGGAGCCAGCAAATTTTGTGATGTGCCAGCAGCAAGCGAGGTGCTGAATGACACCGTGGTGGTGAGCCCCGGGGTGACAAGGAATGCCTTGGGTCACTGCTGGAGCAGATGAAGATGAAAGGAAAGGAGCAGAGAGAAATCAAGCCACAGATCTATGCACATGAGCCTTGGAAAGAAAATTTCAAAGCTTCACAGGAGCCGAAATGGTTGATTCAAGGAGCTAAATAATTAACTAATTACATGTTTCCTTCCTTGTGCCTAATGGGACTCCCACATCTGTTTCGATGTCTCTTGCCCTGCTCCACTTAGCAATCAATCAGTCCCAAAGCACGCATATTTAATCTGTGGATGGCACTAAGAGCTGAGGCACTTTATCCACGTATGCTGTAAAGCACTGCTATGGATTTATGTCCAGTGGTCAAGCGCTACTGCCATCATTTACCAACAGCTGCTGGTTTACCTTAACCTCTCCTGCATCTGAGTAACATAAAAAACTACGTGGTGATGTGCAAGCGTGGTGTAAGGGCAAGCGTGGGAAAAACCTTCTCTCCATCTGGATGCAAATCAAGGTCTTTCGGCTGCCTCCTCCCAGCTCCGCACCCCCTGACCTTCTGCCCAAAGAATGCATAACATTCAGCTGCAAAACACTTATTTTTCTCCAGCGAGTGGAAACCTGCCTGAGGATGTGCTTAACAATAACTCCCTCTGCTGGGAAAACGCTGCCTTCTTGCTCAGTTCCAGCATTTCTCGCTCCAGCCGGAGGGATTTGTGTATCAACCCAAATTCACTTCAGTAATTCACACTGGGGACAAGCTGAGGACAGAAGGGAATGACAGACCAGTGGCTGAAGATGCAGGTTGGTATTATAACCAGAGATGTTAATCAGTTGACTATCAGTGCATGAGTAAGAGTGCAAGGAAAATGTGACACAGCATGAATCAGTCTTCCCTGCTGTTTGTAAATAAGCCTCTTAAAAAAGAGTCATAAACAAACTGGAAAGCAGTTGAAGGGTTCATATGGACATAAATATTCATATGGACCCTGAACCCCATGGGATAAACATCTTAAAAAAAAGACAAGACCCAAAAAGATAGGGGTGTGAGGGTAACAAAGCCAGTAAGTTCAGGCCCCAGGCTGACTTCTACCCTTTGCTGAAAGAATGGGAGCATTAGGTTTTCTTCATTTTTCTCCAAAATACCACCAACTGAGGTTAAATAAAAGTGAACAAAAAAGAGAGCTGCCTAAAAACTGCTTCCTCTTTTGATTGCCCAGTAATGAATTGTCCTTGCCACTTTGACTTCCGTCTAACAAATAATTTTCAGATGACTAATGCTACATTACAAGCAGAGAGAGACAAAGTTCTCATCAAGATTTCTTAACGCTGAAGTGAAAGGAAAGTGGCAAAGGCGGAAGATTGCATGATCCCTCAGAGAAGGACGGAGGAGCTCCCGGTGGCCCTCACAACACGCACATGCTTGAAGACCACCACCACCACGCGGAGCACAACCAGATGATGACCACCAAAGCAACAAAGAGAGGTGGAGATACCTCATGGCTGTGAGCACTGAGGTTTTCAAAGGACAATCCTAAGAGGAACTGGGGTCAGAAGAAGGATGAGAAGGTGAAATTACACAGCACTGCTGTACAAAGCAGGGCTTGTCGATCTAGCAGCTCAGAAGAAGCTAGTATATTGGTTGTAATCTGTTTGTAACATATTTCCCAAACAACAAGGCAAGGAGCATGGAGAAACCCTCTAGGCAGCACAGCAGATCAGGCATACCGGGAAGTGGTCTTCTACTCTGGCCTTTCCAAGAAAGGCAGAAAGCAGAGAGGTTCCTTACTGATTATTACTGCAGTAATGAGCCAACCATGCCACCTTTAAAAGGTCAGAGACAAATAGTATAATGATTTCAGAAGTAAAAAAATAATATACTCTTTAAGGCGTAACATACAACATAGCTTGTGTCCAGAAAAATAAAGTTTAATACTTGTAGAGACTTACTAAACATAGACAGGTAAGGTGCAATTTTCAGTCACTCAAGAAAATCTTAAGTTTTTACTATGCACATTTTGGTTTCAAGGTTATTAAAACTTGTTATCTATGCAAAAAAAATCCATACAGGAAAATAAATTCACAGCGTGAAAGAAACAAAACTAATTCATCCTGAAAATCATGGATAATGTAAAATGGAAACACTCGCCCTTTAACACTGCAAATGTTGCTTTTAGATTCAACAGAGAAATACTAATAATACAACCTCATACAGATTTTTCTCAACATTTTAAAGCACATGAAAAACATCCTTAGGACTCCTATATTAGAGCAAATGTTTTACACCAAAAAAGTGCCAATGCCCCACCTGAGAAGGTTTACTTCACTGACTTTGGGACATGAAGAACTCCCTCAAATCGCACCAGAGGGACACAATTTCAGTACCAGCTGGGACAAGTCCGCTCCTCCCACTGAAATTACACTTTCAGGTTCAGCTCGTCCGTGGTGGTCTTTCCAAAACACATCCCCTTCACCATCCCGATGGACACTAACAAGTACCCCACCGCTCAGTACGGCCCGAGATGGCGTGCATCTGCAAACCAACCCCGAATCCTCTTTCTGCGAGCCTGCATGAGGACAAGGCAGTTTCCCCAAAAATCTTCCAGATGAGCAACAGCAAAAAGTGTACGGGGAACACCGCGACACCTCCGTACATTCCAAGAACGACCAAGGACTCTGTCCAAACCTCTATTAACAGCGCCACTCGCTTTGAGTAGAAGTGCAACCCAGCAAGCTAAACTATTCCTTATCCTCTTCCTAATTTCATTTATCACTGTTCCCGTGCACGGCTCCTGCTCAGAAGAATTTCCCCGCAAACAACTGAGAGACCGTATAACGTGTTGCCAAACTTCTGGCTCTAAAACCAGCGTGGCTTGCGTTCCAGCAAAAAGCAGAGACAGCCCCAAGTACGAACGGGTGGACACTTACTGACAGGGTGCACCCTCGCCGGCAGCAGGTTCACAATAAGCAGCCAGTCCCATATATAGCGTTACAGTGAATACTCACTGTTTGCACATTTTCCCTGTGGTTATTACTGGTAGTTGTGATAAAGAAAAAAAAAAAAAAGTGACTTAGCAAACCACTTCCTTCTTTCACCGTGTCAAAAAAAATGCGATGCAGAGGACAACTAATACAGCAAAATTCACAGTTTAGGCTGCACAAAATCCTTCACGCAAACTGTCCATCTGAAAACAACCAAGGAGAGAGGAGGAAGCAAATCTCCCTGAAAGGAAGAGTATAGCTTTAATTTTATCACCTGCATTTTTAAAATGACAAAAGTACTAAAGCCTGGAGAGGGAACAGCCAACAGCTGTAGATCCACATCTTGGGATCATTCAGGTATTCTCATCTTACATGTTTCCTGATGCTCCAGGGACTGAACGTGAATGTGATAACTTTCATCCCTTCTGTGCTTTACGTTAATTTGTGGCTTTTTATGCTCTCACAGAAGTCCTCAGGTTGATCAGCTCATGCTTAGAGGGCGAACTGTGGCTGACTCCAGCACAGGGTTTCAGAAGGGGCCCACGCCTGCTGCACGGTTGTCTCCAAGAGTCTCCTCACTCAGGAGTCAAAATGCAAAGGAACAGGCAACAACACTGTGCATAAATCCAGAAATCTCAAGGAATATGAGTCACAGGTCCCCAGCAAGGAATAGCAACACCTGAGGTCACAGGCGAGCACTAAACAGCAGCACAGAGGCACCCTACATAACAAACACCTCTACCAATGTCAAAGGGAAGAAGACCTTCTCTCCCTACTCTCCCACCTGCTTCGAAATGAGACAAAATGAGATGGCAAAAACTGCGTACAGGGAAGGTTCACGAAGCTCCATAGGGGACACGTGGGACATGCATTTGGGCAGAGCTTTCCCTGAGCTTGACTCGCGTAGCAGTATGGCTCCAGGACACATGCAAGAGATCTACGGAGCAGCATTTTCCACTGCATGCTCTTAATGAAGTGACTTGTGGCCTGCTTACAGAGAACAAACTAAAAAGATGCAGTTTTCATACATTACGCAATCTCTTAAGGCAGCTTTCTTCCATTTAACAGTGGATAGGACAGAGCAAGTCAAACCGTTTCTAAAGGTTTCATATTTTCTAACCACAAGTATATCACCCTCCTCACACTATTCAACCACACACTGACAATAGGCGTTGCAAAATATTCTTGTAGAGTTTATAAAGGAATTCAAGAAATTTGCAAGAAAGGTATTTATCAATTGGTGTGTTTATGGACAAGACCGCCAACATTCCTGTCCTTTTCAGATTAGTGCTTGTTTTACAAAACAGAAGTTAAAAACAAATACATCACGGGAAAACATGACTACCTGCCCTTGGTTCTCCCAAGCAGTGAAACTGAGCAGGGCCAGTCTTTGATTTACAGCAGCATTTAAAAGAGAAACTGATGTGCTGCTCTGAGACACAACATTTGTGCTGCGCCTTGACAGTGGCCCTGAAGGCAGCGCAGAAATCAGATCTATTTGGATATTTAAAACTGTGCCTAGTATACTGCAGTGTATTTATCTGCAATATTCAATGCATCCTTGTAGTCTGTTGCACAATACCTTACCTTTTAAGGCCTTCCTGCAAGATTTTTGTCAGAAAATGCATTTATTTCACTAAACTTTGATTGTATGCACCAAATAATACTATTCCATACCAACAGGTACAAAATTAGCTTTTTCTTCTCCACTATGTTTCTCTCCGCTGTCCTTCTTGCTATTTCTGTCTTCAGGCCACTTAACCTGATCAGTAGCCCTTTTTCTCTGGACAAATTAACAATGTAAGCTATCTTTCCAAGCTGCTGTTTCCTATAACACCGCATAGTGCTTCCTCACTTGAACTTCTTATCTCTTCCTGTGAAGTCCCGCAAGCACAGAAACAGCAGCGAAGTTGTATTAAATTTATCACCAGGCAGTTTACCAGCCTAGGAGAAAGAATGCACCGCAGCTTTGTCTCTCAAAAGCAGCACGGCAAATGTCAAGGTAAGTGTAGTTTGTTCCTGAGGATAAAGAAAAAAATCACAATAAAGCTGTTGCAGTGTGGAATGAAAGAGAGGCCACCCGCTATTCCAGCGCGTATTATTTCATATATTGCTCGTATGCCAGCAGGCCCACTTTCAAAGGAAGCCAAGGACAGTTGGTTGATTCATGGTGACTGTAAAAGCTGCATGACTGCATGGAAAATGCCGTTAAGCATCTCTTAAAAGGGAACTAGGAAAACACGCGTTACCTTTTAAATTAACACTTTTTTAAAAAAATAAAAAAATAAAAAACAAGTCTGAGTCACTTATTAGGGAATTTGGGCTGGGTAAACACGATTTTTCAGTTTTGTTTACTTCAGAGTAGGTGGTCCTACTGTATAACCAAGCAAAAACTCTGTGCTAAAAGGAAACTTGCAAACGAGGTTACAGCAGAGAGCAGGACCAGGCCAGCCCTTGCTAACGTGCACTGCCCTGTCGCTGCGGTCTCCGCTTGCGCAGACCAGGCACATAATGGGGAAGTGCAGCACGGAGCTACTCCAACCACCCAGACAGCCTCGTGAGGTCGTGGCACTGAGCTTCCAGCACCAGCAGAAGAGGGGGTGGCAGCCCCCAAGGGAGAGGAGAGGGGCTGAGGCCTCGAATTAGGCCGGTGTTGCAAAGCAAAGGTTGCCTATGGGAGGGAACTGCTTCAGTCCCACGTTTCCCACGGGATTTCCTTCTGCTCTTTGAAGCAAAGCAGCAGCAGGTCCCCACGGCTACTCCGGGATGCTCTGCAGCTCCAGGACAGGTCTGCGCCCACCTTCCTGCTTTGGGCAGCTTGGGCAGCTCCCCACCAGGAGCTCTCGGAGGTGCTGGCACTGCCAGGGGCTGGTGGAGAAGGCAGACAGTCGCACCCTGCAGCTGCCTGTCCTGCCACCCCGAGAGGTCACCGCTCGCCGAGCAAAGCAGAAGGAAGCATGTACTCACGTCTCAGCTGTTCCAGTCTGCGTAGCGTGGAGACAGGAGATGACTGGGCTGATCTAGGAGCTCGCCACCGCCGAAAGGGCAAAGTCTGGTTCCTTTTCTTAGGTTCCCCTGCTCTTCCTCCCGCAACCACAACGCTCCTTCCTCACCTCCAACCCCAGCTGCAGGGAGCAGTGCCCTCGTTCAGGCCATCCCTTGCTCTCCCCAGAGCTCCCTCTGAGCTGATGCAACCCATCAGAAGGTGACTTTTTTTTTTTTTTTTTCAAGGGACAGAAGAGGGAGCAGGCCAGAAGCACCTCTCCATTTCAGCTGAAGTGAGAAGTCCCCTCAGCCGGGGTGGTGGCAGGAGGTGACCCCTCCTGGGATGGTAAGCCACGGCCATAGGAATCCTGTAACCAAGGGGAACTTTGTAAAAACAGTTACATCTTTTTCAGGACCTTCTGATCCCAGGTTTGCAATTGTCTTTCCCCATTAACCAGTGACGCCCTTCCCCTTGCCATCAGAAGATGTCTTTCAGGCATTTCGGAAGTCATCTGAACGCGAGCTGCACGCCTCCCCCTGCCAACACCAGGCAGCTGAAACCCGGGGCACACGACAGGTCACAGAGCTGTCCCTGCACCCGCTGCGGTGACGAGATCTGCTACCGAGCTGAACCACAGCTCGTCACCTCCCTCGCCTGCGTCGCCCCAAACCCACCCAGCGCTTCCTGACAGCTTTGCCTTTGTCCAAACTGGTCCCTGCCCAGCAGCTTTAAGGCATCTCCCCTGAGGTGGAGGGGTGACCCCATCCCTGCACCCCGCAGAACTCCCCGCAGATGGAGCTGGAGAGCTGCGCACCGCCGCGGGCTGTGCTCCTCTTCCTCCTCCTCCTTCTCCTCCTCCTCTTCCTCCTCAGCCCTGCCCTGCCTGCTGCCCTCCCGTCACATCATGATGCCGAGCAGGTATTTGGTGTTGCGAGCTGTCAAAAGCTTCCTCTTCTCTAACATGAACGGGATTAAGAGGAGAGAAGCTTCACCTTTCCACCAGCGTACTCCTGGAAGATGTGAAAGCGGCATTTCTCCTGTTGAGCAGGGCAGTGAAACCACAGATTTTGCCCCAGAGCTAATGAACACTACTCACCAGTTTTGAATCCCTGAAGGCATTTATGTTCGCCTAGCTGCCTACCTGCCACCTGCCCGTGGTCCTGCTTACTGTAATAATTCCACTTACAGTGCCCAGGGCTGCATCACCCAGACCCTAAAGAGCCAGGATCCGCATAGTCATAAAGGGAAGAGATCATCACCGATGCTCTTACCTCCTGCCTCCTCTGCAGTACTGGGGGAAGACCAACAGCGGGGCTACATCTGCCTGGCATGCACCTCCCCACCTGGCTGCACCATCTCCTTCCTGGTGGACGGGCACGCGGGAGGAGGAAACGCTGCTCGGTGAGAAGAGTGACTCCAACGCGCGGGCAGGGCTATCACGTTCCTCCTAATTCGCTCCCGGAGGCTGCAGACACATGAACTCACAACCAAAATAGATCTGCCGTGCGGGGAAGCAACCCTATCCCTGGGTTTCAGTAAAGCAGAGTGCACCAACTAGCGGGTGCTGCGCTCCCTCCGGTCTTTTCCGAGTGCTTTTTCGGCTTCAACAAGGCCTCTCTGTTGTCCTCCTCTGGCAGGACTGCTCTCAGGCTGTCTCAGTAATGAATGCACAGCCCTTTCAAACAAATCTAGGTCGACCACTCTTTTGTTTTTTACACAAAACATTTCCAAAAGACGATCTGCTTTTCAGTGCAAGTACATCATAACGCTAGGTCCTTTCAATACATCCTCCAGATCCCTTTTTAGCATGCCACGGCCATTTGAGCTCTCCTTCACGAGTGCTTCACTTCGCACTTCTCTTTGTGACACTTCAGCCTCTTCGTCGTGGACCTGTCCAGCCTGCCACGACGGCTCTGAATGCCCCTCCTGTGCCTCCTCTGTGTCACCCGCAGACTCCACAAGCTGTGAAGGCACAGGACGGTGACAAAGCAGGGGCAGGAGAGGATGGGTAGAGAGAAGAAGCAGGACAAGCCGCAAGGCTTGTGCTCCAGCAAAGCCACCCACGATGGCTCTGCAGTATTTTTCTCTGGCCTGCTGGTAGAATTTTGTGTGAGTCAGCATCAGCAGGTCCACCTCATTCATTCCCTCCCCTCTACTCCCTGTACAAGGTCATCTGTCAGAGCTGGAATACTGAGTGCTTTGAATTCATCTGTTCTTAGAAATCCACACTTCTTTTTAAATACTGTACTATTCTCTTAGTATTTATACACTGAGCATTAACCATAGCCATACATTGCTAGGGATCAAAGTTAGGCTTACTGCTCTTAAATCCTCCAGCAGTCTATTTTTGCCACCTTTTTCAAGTATAAATCATGCATTCACTCTTCTGCTAGCCCTCTGGGGCTATATGGGCTCTCAAAAAGCATCACTAACAAGCATTACAGTGGTCTCTGTACTACTGCCGGCACCACAGGCACATGATTAAGCCAAAATATTACAGAAATTGTACCTCACTGTCTGACATTAACGTTGAGAAAAGCATTCTTCCTGAACATTATTGCTGCACATTGCTGTTATCTTTAAGTATTAAGCAGTAACAGTGACAGCCAGGGGAAAATACACAAAATTCCATGCAAAAGGAAAGGCTATGACGGTGGAATGGTATGGGAAGAGCAGAAGATAAATCCCCTTTAGGAACTTATTTACACATTTCATACTGATCCTAGCTGCACTCACTGCCAGCTGTGCGAAGCTGGAAGCAAGCTGCACAACTGGCCTCATGCTGTGAAACCGAAGCCCATGATGGAGAACGTCATTAATGGGCTCCCCTGTCCCCATCGAGACCTGGAAGAGAAAATGAGACAGCGCTGAATCCACGGCTCTTACAGAGCACCCAGCAGTCATACCCTGGCTGACACTATCAGGAACCACTTTCCTCCCAAGCTCTCTGGCCCCAGAGCTTGGAAGTTTCTCACCAGACACTGCAAGAGTTGTGCCATTATACTTTTGCAAAAAGGACAGCAGCTTGGCTGGTGAAGCCTGAGCATGGATACTACCGGGTGACATTTATTATTTATGTGAATCTCACTGCATCTAACAGGCTTCTTGCTGAAGCAACATCTCTCTGGACCTAACTACCCAACCCGGACTGCACTACAGAACATAAAAGAGAGCTAGGGCATGAACGCCTGCCTGGCAAAACAGCAACATGCCAGAAAGAATTACTGACTGCAAAGCCTGGATTTCTTTCAAGAAGGATTTGCTCGATGCCTAGATTAAGAAACTGCACAGAATTATGGTGTAATTCAAGTATCTGTGGCAATCCTACTTGCAGATGTGAACTTCTCAGTTACTGATTGACTGCACCATAAAAATTCATTAAAAAAGGTTTACATTCAACAAGACTAGAGGAATAAATTTAGGCAGCAGAAATGGGAAAAACAAGTTATTGCATATCAGACCAGTGAAGATGAACTCAGCTTAATTGTTTGGAGGGGAAAATACAGTGAGTCACTCTTTAAAATTTCAAGCGTTCCCAACACAACCTCTGACAAGACTGTAAAGTACTTTAAAGATTCAGAAAGGGACTGCAGGCTCTCTGATTCAGATGACCTCTACAAATCAGTCTTTTGACTGCTGAACATCATTCGTGTTATCAGCTGGGTTTTGATTTTTGAATAAATCTGTGTCAACATCAAACTTCCTTGAATCTTTTTGTTACATACTGTTGAGAATATGTGCGTACTAGCAACAGAAATCACTACCATGTGTGTAACGAAAGCTTTCTTTGCTTATCCTTCTACCCCAGCCACCACGCTGCTTTCCCCTCTTGCCCTTTTCCCATCCTATTTAGGGCGATGAGAAACTGAAGATCGCAAAGATGAGTAAGGATACATCTTCTCCAGGCAGAGGGACTTTCTAGCCAACTGGAAATACACACAACACGCTTTCTGAAGTCACGGCAGACTGAAAATTGTCTTTTCACAGGCCAGCCCATTCCAATCCACATGTCTACGTTGCACGTCAGGGCTCTAACGCTCAGGAACTCCTCCACCCCTTCAGGCCAGCAGCACTAGGGTCTTACACCTGCAGAAATTACACCAGAACCTCATCCAGCTTCATCGCCCAGGATTGCAGTCCCTGCCCATCGCCTCCTCCCCTCACCTAGAGGCTTATCCAGGCACTTATTTTCCGGATCAGTGTTTTTATAGCAGTGCAGTTGGAAGGTGCAGGATTACATACCATAGCAAAGAGGCAGGATTGTGTGTTGAATGTTTAAACTGGTAAGAAGCAAAAGGGTATTCTTCAGAAGACAAAACAAAAAAAAAAATCTGTAATCATTCATGTTGGACTTTAGAAGCACAAAGCTTTGGTGTAATTACTACCAGAAAATGCTAAGGGTGCCAATTTGCAGAAAGCCAGTAAACACATTGCACATATTTTAAAGCTCTGACAATTAATTCTGCTTTATGTGACAATAGCTATGCACAAACTTTCTAAGCGGCTGCTATCATCTGATTCTTTTTTCCCCTGAAAAATGGCGAAACCTTAGAGCAAAGCAGGGCAGTCAGAGCTACAGGATGAGCTGAGGTATTACTCCATCCTGCTGGCTGTAAAAAAGAACATTGCCTTTTTTTTTCTTTATTTTTTTTTCATCTGTGGAATTTTAAATGCTCCGTAACCCTAGAATTGTACTCCTCTGGCAGGTTTTTTTTCTTATTTTAGGTAGGAAGGGGGGTGTCAGAGCAGACACATTCTCCAGATGACTGATGTCTTTACATATTACACTCCTCCGCTGTCTGCTTCCCTCTGCTACATACAGACCTGACTCTTGCGTTTGAGCATCTCACAGTCATTAAGCTTTCCCCCCCCCCAAGTGCTCCTGCAAACTTAGGAAATGCTATGCAGCTCAGCTTGTGGCCTGGGAATTTAAGACAGAGGCAGCATCACTTATCATGGGCCAAAGAGAGGGTGCAGCGCAGGGCTCTGAGCTCGCGTACTCACTTCAGGCCACCCGGAGCCTGGACACACACTCCGGCAGGAGTTAAAAAGGGGAAAAAAAAAATCACAGCAGTTTAACTCAAGCAAGAGGGAAGGGTTTCAGGGCTTGAACTCCTGCGCAAAGCATTCATTAGTGGTAAGCTACAAGTTCGGCTGCCAGCAGGGCTGGCATTCAAAAACCCTCTCTCAAAGCACCGGGTGGAGACACAGCTGGGCAGGGGACATCCGGCGGCACACTCATTTCGTACACCACCGTAAGCTATTTTATTTTTCTTTGGAGGGCGGGGAAGCGTTTTTCAAAGAGCGAAGGAGCAGCCGGAGGAATCCGTGCCCGGAGGCGCGGCCGGGCCGGGAGGGGCCAACGGGTCCCGCCCGAGCCCGCCCGCCGGGCCCGCGCTCCGGGAGCCCGCCCTTGTGCCGCCGCCCGCCCGCCCCGCGGGCGCCGCTAGGCCGCGGCCCCTCCGCCTCCATCCCTTCCACCTGGGCCCGGCCTCCACCAGCCTCCGTTCAACATAAATTAATAAATAAACAAACCGCACTCACGTGAACGCGCTGAAATTGGTTGGGCTGAAGGGGCAGGCTCCAAACACGCTTTGCTTTTAGCCCGGCCCGTGCACCGAGGACACGTCTTGCCTTGGAGAAGGGGTGGTATTCAGACTAATTACTTGTGGGATTAGTTTTGTTACATAGCGTCTGCAAGCTGGGGCAAGGCTGTATTTGCAGAAGGCTGAATTTAGCAGAGACATCGTGAGGTGGCAAATAAGGGGAGAAAAAAAAAATGAACTAACTTACTGTCTGCTACAGCAGTGGTCTCCAAACTATTTTGATCACATACCCCATCAATGAAAACACTGAGCACACGCCCCCAGTGTATGTATGTTTATTTATAAATCACGTACATATACTATTGAAGTTTTAATATTTTCTTCCCATACCTCAATGCATTGCCATGTGTCCCTCTTTGCAGGCATCCGTGGTAGATAAAACGTGAGGACAGTGGCTGCTGTGTGACAGCAGCAGGACGCCTACAGACAGTGAGCAGACAACTGCTGAAACCCAATCGCTTCAATCTGAGGCCAGCAGAAATGATTTACAGACAAATTATGAAAGAGACAGGAAATGAAAACTAGTGGGGTAATGGAAGGTCATATATTTACGTGTCCCTTATTCCCCCTTCTATTTCTCCCAGTCTTTACCAAAATCCACTCCCGCTGCCCCCAGGCAGCCCCTCCACAGCCTGTTTTCCTTGGTAGGGACTAAAATAAGGATCACCTCAAGTTTCACCTTTCTGCAGTTCTGCCTCCTCAGGGCACCACCGCAAGCACAAAAGGGTGCTTGTGGGCTCCGCTGGGGGAAAGTTAATGGCAAAAATTATGGGTAGAAGAACAACCAGATGAACAGAGGAAGTGCATTTGTTCACACGTGAAGACTGCAGGGGTTTATGAGCCATTTCAAATTGACTTGGTTAAACTCTGACAGCCATCCCTGTTTAGATTTAAGGGAGAAGATTTTTTAGGTTTAAGGATGATCCCATGCACAACTCAACTCTGATTTAAGGAATATGGATACATCAATAGTTATCTGCTCTCCGGTATCATTTCTGGCCCAGCATTACAAGCTCTTACACCAGTACCACCATAAAATATTCCAGTGCAACTTTCAGGTAGCATATATCGCAGGAAACAAAAAATAAAAAATAAAAAGAAATACAAGCAAAAGAAAAACAGCACAAGACCTCTTTGGAGTATCAGGGTGTGGTATTTCTCAGATTTTTTTTCCATTAAAAGTACTTTTAAGTGCCTCTCCAGACACACACCCTTCATGAAAGAAAGTGAGAAAGTAGCATTCACAGGGACCTTAAAACCAACCTAAATATGGGTCCCCTATGAAGTGTGTAATGTATATAAATGATTATGTTAAAGAATTACTGTCTTTATGTTAAGATTAAGAATTACTGTCATAGTGTATCCTTAACAAGCAGTTAGAAACTAAGGTCTAGATTCAGTGCTAATCCGCAGTGGGTTTTAGGTACATCATTTGCGCTTCCTCTGATGACGGACATTCCAGCTTCTATTTCCATTTGCTTTCACCGCCATAAAAACAGCCAGTCATGAAGTTCAGCTGCATGTCAGGAGCTCAGAACAGCACGTGCATACCAACTTTTCTTTTCCCACAACTTAAGCTATGGTGTGAGGTCATTTGCCCAATTTTATTTGTGGGAAAAATTGTGAAAATGTAGAAGAGTAGCACTAGAACTCACCCTGGAATTATATACTTATTTTTCCTTTAATTAAAGTTACGTGCTTATAATAATGACAGGAATAAATGAAAAATGCATAAGCCCTGGAAAGAAATGTGCGTTATCTGGGACTTCCATAAATACTCAAAACTCACAAAGAAATAATTTGAAAATACCACAACCATACAGATCCAAAAAATCTCTGATGTACTTCATTCAAAATAGCTATCATCAACCTAATCTGAACAGAGGACACCAAAATCCCCAGATGTTGTGTGTGACAAAAAGCAAACACTAGTTCTGTGTATGGGGTATATTCCAATGAAAGAAAGGAGTTCTGAAATTTATTTCCCTGCTTTCTAAGTAATACAGAGCTGCAGGGATGCCAAGTTATTTTGAACACACTGCATAACAAAATTCCACTGGGACAGCAAAAAAGCACCAACTCACAGTATCTCTATTTTATTAACATTTCTAGATCATGACAATGTCAATAACATGCAACCACCAATCCCATATTTATGCTAAAGGTGTTTCCCTTTTGGTAAGGTATAAGAAGAGTACTAAATTAATTTTTAAAAAGTTACTTTGCCTCTCTTGTGGATGCCTATTTCAGTAGCTATCATCTGCTACTGAAAAACGAGGCATCAGTCCAAAGTAAAGAGCGAGCCTAGGAAGAAAAAATAAAGTTTTTGAATAATACTCAACAATTTTTTCCACTAGTTCTTTCGACAGAAAGAAAAAGAGGAAGACAAGTATTTTCATCTGAAACCACACATGGAAAAATAATTTGGCTTGCCTCAATGTTCGGGGGGGGGAAGCTCAGAGGAAGTTTTTTTTTTTTTTAAAAAAAAAAAAGGCATAAAAATCCCAATGCAGCAGTGGACAGAGGGAGCTCAGCTGTGGGATCCCCTCAGCAGCATCTGCGGGCCGCAGTCTTGCTCCCACGTGCGCAGGGGCAGCAGCAGCAGTCGTGCCTGGCTCGGTGGCTCCACAGGAGAGCCCCCGTGCTGCAGTTCATAACCTGTGGGCAGCGATGACCCAGAGGAAGGTGGAGGCACTTTGTCACTTTTCATTCCCACCTGACTGTGAACCTGGAAATGGGGAAGGGAGAGTGCCCCGCACTAGCTTTAAGCGCTAGTGGAGGCCAGCTTGCTGCAATGAAACCCGCTACGTAATGCCACAGCACCTGTTTTTGCTACAACCAGGGACTGAAGAGACATTTCAGATTAGTTTTTCTTTATGTAAGAGATTCAAAATACACTGGGCAGTGACAGAAACACAACAAGACACTTCCTCGTCCTCAATGTTCAAAACAAAAAGAATGGTGAAAAAGAATTAAGCAAAAGATGCGACGTCGCCCATCTCCTCTAATTTAATTCAGATCTTTTCCTTCATGCCAGGCCTCTGGCTGCTCTTCTGAGCCATTTCAAATTGCTTAAACTTCTTGCTGTCACTGCAGACAAAATGGCTCAAATGGGCTTTGCGTGAGGGGGGGGGGACAAAGATAACAATGAACAGGGATAGCTTGGGTAGAAAAAGCTGGTGTAGCAAGAAAGGAGTTGAGGCAGCTGAGGGTGGGAGGTAGGGAGGGGATGGCAACAGCCAGCCACAGCTCATAAAGTGGAACAATGAATCCTTGAAAACACAACATCCCACCAAGTCCCAATATGTTCCAGATTTATTAGTGGTTAGCAGTGAATGCTTGGAAAGAAAGCACAGGAATCCCAGAAAATGGATTTAAGACAGAGAAACAGCCAGGGGAGATGATATACACCAATGTCATGTGAAATATGTTACATGAAATGGAAGCAAGACCAATGGGAACACCTTCAAAAAGCCAGTTGGGGAAATACATCCGAACTGCTGCTGGAATGAAAGAGAACAGCTTCACATGCACAATGTTCAGAACTGGGACTCCATGCCTTATATTCCTGGGATCACTACAGAAGAGAAGTTTTTAAATCCAGGTTTAAATTATCTTAAACTACCCTGTGCCTAGAACTTGAAATTGCATATAATTTCCACGAAGAATGAACTCAGAGTGGCCCCAAAGATTCTTTAAATTTTGGTCTCTGTGTGTCCCAACTTTCAGCCTATGGATGCAAGAAGGTGTTAGTAATAGTAATAAACAGAAAGCAGCCCTCAGCTTGAACCGTTAGTGCCAGGAACAATGGAGCAGCAATTAAATACTGGAAGCAAGAGGCAAAAGGAAAGAAAAAGAAATGAAAATAAAACTTTCCTTGTGGTCAGATAAGCCACAGGATTTCCAGCTGAATTCCTTTCAGTTACAGAGACCTTCATTAATACGTTATTTGTACTTGGATAAAGTACAATAGAAATGTGTATTTTAAATAAAATCTCAGGGAATGCACGCAGGCCAGCCATGCCAAAAAGCACATACCTACTCACAGGGAGGCGTGAAAATCACCGCTGGGACTGCGCGAGGCTGCCTTCGCCCTCTGAACGGAAAGCCAGAGGAACGCGCTGCACTTCTTTATTCAGAGCAACATCCGCTGCTTAAGGGGAAGAGGATGCCTCACAACCCGGCCAACACTAATACATGCTTGGAGTGCTCAGAGGCACATTCCCAAATGCAGAACGGTCAGTCCAAGCAACCTATAACTGAGGATATAAAAACCCAAAGGGTTTGAAAAGAGACACCACTAAGGAACAACTGAGACTCTTCTTTTCCCCCTCAGGCAGGAAGGAGACGGATGCCAATTCAAGAGCATCTCATTGCTCTTGTTCTTGTAAGCAAGACATTTGGCAAAGCAAAGGCTTCCTTTGTTTGCTGCTTTCGTTTGTTTGCTTTTAAGCTCCCTTTCCCAAACAGAAAAAATAAATAAATAAAAAATCTGTGTACCATTCCTGGCCCTGCTGTCTGACCTTCAGTAAGCTACATTGTCCTTGAAATTGTGATTTTGGAGGCACAATTTATGCATAGCCCAATTCCCAGCTTCTCCAGCTGGACCAAAATTGCTGCAGCAGTGTGATGCTGAACACCAATTCCGTATAAACTCTCCTACCTAGATCATTTTTTTAAAAAAATCTATATATTGGCAGGTGAGCTCTCCTGGTATAGACTCTACTAATACGAAGTTATCATCAATCTTCCCAAAGTTAGCATAATCTCCAGAAAAAAAAAAAAAGCCCTGTAGGCTCTGCCCAGTTCTACAGGGAAGTCACTAGCTCTGTGCCTGATGCCACTTGGTGCACCAAGTGGCATCGCACATGGGTGTAAACCCAGCCCTAACCTGCGTGTATCTTACACGTAACGTGCGTCCCCAAGCATCTCCTGCATTTTTTTTTTCTTTTAGAAACTAGGATAGGAATTACAGCTGCTCACACCATAAATGTAACTTGCTGATACTCTTAATTATAACAAAGCATACCTAACAATGCCAGCCTGTACTCCTATGGAAACACTTGAAATTTCAAGGCCACGTGCAACATACTCTAGAAATGTAAATGTCTGGACCCCCAGCTGGATGGCCCCTTGGAGTTCATCATCGTTATAACCCTCCATCAAAAATGATGTAGAGAACGGCTAACTCCTGATTTTTCACCCAACTTCTGACCAGTGATCCAAGTGAGACCAGGAGAGCAATGCACAGGCTTGAAGCTGCTCAGGACGTATTTTGGAAGACCCTCTCTTCTCCCCTGCTGCTGTTTGATGAAGCAGGACCCCGCTGAGAGCAGAGACCAGGACGGACCAAGGCACTTGTGTTCTCGCGCTGCCTCCCAGCCTCTCCCCGCAGAAGCCGGCTGTCACAGAGGTAGGTAGAGCGGACAGGCAACAGGTAGCTCACAGTAACCTGACGTGGCGGTGCTCAGCGCTCAGCAGGCATCAGCAGCCTTATCTAAATTAATTAGGAACACCAACAGAACACAACCCGCACAGACTATGATTCCAGCAGCTTAATGGATAAATCATTACAGTCGTATAGAACTAAATCAGGTTAATGATGGACTGGGAGAAGACACCGAATCATGTTTGTACCATTAAATCCTAATGTGCTGCTCTTAATGTCATTGGAAAAGTACTGTTACAATGCCAAGTAACACAAGAAATGTTTAGCGAGCAGCCCAAATAAGCCAGGCACCTTATAAACCAGTGTCAGACATTAAAACTCGAGTCTTATCTTCCTTTCTTCTCTGCACCAATGTGCCACAGATGCTGCAGAGCCCTGCACGTGGGTGCAAGCAGAAGCCTGGTGGCTCTGCCACCCCTTGCTGCCTTCCGCCACGTGTGCTAACAGCGCTATGCTGGCTTAATTTCTCCCCAGCTTTTTCACGCCCCGCCGGGCGAGACTGAAACCCGGCTGCCACCCAGGTGGCGAGCTCCTGAGCGAGCAGAAGACCTGCACGGGCTCGCTTTTCACAGCCCGCGGATCCAGGGTTTCACTTTCCTCCTCAGCCGTAAATCTGCGTGACGGTTTGCCAAGCTATGCAAACTCAGGTACGGTAGGTAGCAGGAGGGTGTTGCCAGGATCTGATTAAAAATGGCCTAAGTGAAGCTACAGGGTCATATAACGCAACAATCTTTTTTTTTTTTAATTAAAATTTAGATGTTTGCATAAAAAAAGCTGTAACAGTCCTACTAGTTATAGAGACAAAAACTCCGATAGATGTGCTTTGCCAGGCGTAAACGCCAACCTACACATCCTCAACTGAAGGCATTTATCTACGGGCACAGAAATGGGCAAACATCCTGCACCCACTTATCTATTAAGCAGCTGTTCTTCAAATACAAGGAAGAACAGACTAGGAAACTACCCTCCTGAGCTGTAACTGTTACAAGATCAACCTGACTGTACCATCCTGACAAAACTAACTCAAAAAAGGGATAATTTCCTATCTATACTTGACACACAGAAGCACAGTTTCAAAACTGACAATTATTTTCCATGTATTCGTTTGTATTTTGTCTCATTTGGCAATTTATGGACCGCTATATCTAATCGAGTACCAGTGACCGGAGCAAAATTTCAGTTGGCTTCCATGAGAATGGGAAAAGACTTGCTGCCGTCCACCAGCACGGAATGAGTTAATCTGTCCGACCTCCAGCACTTGCACATGTTATCAGAAATGTTAGGCAACAAGTATTCAAACATATGGCTTGAGGTATTTCTGTGTTCCTAACAACACGCAGAAGATAATCAAATATTACCTTAAACTGGTGCCGGCTTCTCTATTTGTATGCACGCAGTCCCGAGGAATTGCCGCAAAGCTCCACTAATCTATTTTCTCTGAAGAAAACCACACACCCCATCGTCAAGGATTTGAAAGGAACTTCGTTCTGAGGAAGGGAAAAATCACCTGTATTTCTGATGGGTAATCATTTCACCTTTTACCATAGAAGTTGGCAACAAGATATGGTCAAAACAACTATTTTTGGAGAAACTTTCTTTTGGGGGGGGAGGGTTATTTTCACAAGTAGAAATTCAGATCACATATGGGCTAAAAAAAAACCTCTCTCCCTTTACTTAAAGGCAGTGAACATGACAACGGCAACAGCAAACGGGATGACACAATAAAACCGTAGGGTGGACAAATCTATATCCATTCCCAACACGGAGGGCCCAAATTTTCCAGATACAGGAGGCAGGGAGGACAAAACTGACATTCATACAGATAAAAAGGGCAAAAAAAAAGGGGAGTGCGGAAGGAGAATATTCTTAAAACTTGTTCCTCGGGTATTTCCATATCCCTGTCAAGCAGCAAAAGAGAAGGAACCCCCACATTTTAAAATCCCTCCACAAAAGCTGCTCTATTTAAAAGGATGCTAAATGCAGCTGGTGGTCCAGCTCATTTCCCTCTTCACAGGGAAGTGCAGGCAAACCCTTTTGAACCACGTTCCTCCAGTTTTCATTTTCAAAGGTGGCTGCGTTTCCTCCCTTGCAGAAATCAGTTCTACGTTCTTAGAAAACACCCCTGTACTCCTGGAAAAAACATGGGCCAATTCAGTCTTTACTGTCACCGGGTTCCCGGCCTCACCTTCCAACAGATACAGCCAGAGGGGCGATGCACAAAGCGACTCTGTAAGGAGAGCTCGAGGAGCAAGCGGCAGCACGCCGGCCAGTTAGCTAGCAATGACCTCAGCTTGGCTCTTTAGAAGCTAATGAGTAAGATAACAATTGCTGACTTCAGCTGCAGCGTCCTCTCCCCCCACGCGTATCGATTAGTGCAATTGGTTAATAGCCTGGCCGTAAGCTGGAGAGCAAGAACAAGCCGCTGCTGTGGTTCAGGTCGATTAAGTATTGAAGGTGTCCCCTGTAAAAACACACACTCGCTAGTGCAGAAAACGTGTATTTACAGAAGCGAAGCAACTGGATACGCCCGAGCCACTAGAAAACTGAACATCCTAGCATGCCATGATAAGGTAATGTGATATAGAAGGAAAAAATGTAAAATAAAAAAGCAGTGCTAACTGAGAAAAAACAGCAAATGCGGTACCACCACCCGACAAGTTTCCCAGGACAGCAACCATATCCATGTCACCTCGTCAGCCTCCCGACCGCTGCCCCACACGCGGACGTCCCCAGAAGCTGTCACTGCTTCTCACTGCCCCTCTGGCGTTTATGCGCAGCAGATGGCGCATCGCAGCGTGCCGAGCCCATCGGGATACGGCTGGTGGGAGGTTCTGGAGACCAGGGCTCTAACTGCTGACACGTACTAAGAAACCCAGCTCAGGGGAGCAACGCCATGGGCTTCTGCTATGGTCCAAGCAAGCAGCTGTGAGGCTCCAACATAAAAAAGAAAAGAAAAATGCCAGCAGTGATGACCTGTGAAGGCAAGAGGCAGGAGCAAAGTACCACTTACCAGAGCACTTTTGATGCAGTACCACCATCTACTCAGGTTTAAAAATGCTTATCATTCTTTCTGACACATTTTTGCTTCACAAGAAAGACTTCAGTAGAGGCATCCTGTGTTTATTTATATATCTGACTGGGCAATTACTAGTATTTTTGGAGACAATATCCTATTGCAACAGCTGCTTGCATACAACGAGCAAAGTTGTTGAGTAATTTAGAGCAGAATCACTTTTAAAAAATCTGCATTTTTTCCTGCAACTTTTACCTGTTTGGTTGTTTTAAATGCTTCATGTACTGTAATTTATAAGTAAATATATAGATACGTATCTATGCATCTCGTAGGAAAGCTCACGTACTCCTCTTGGAGTCAGGGACACCAAGAGTGGCTGTAGGCGCTGTCCCTCAGGCGGCATGACGTGCCAGCTCCGTGCACTTGAACTCTGGACTCCAAGGAAATGAAAATTTAAACTCACAACTTGACCTGAGTGAACTCAGGAATTTAACTCAAGTGCTCTGCATGACTGGGACTATACAGTGTTCAGACTAAATAAATTAATCCAATTACTTTTACTTAGATATACTCTACCGTTTACGAATTTCCAAAACCAAAATATTTCCTTTTTGTAATTTTTTAATGTTTGCTTTAAGATAAGAATATTTGAGACGAGTATTATGAGCTACTCGCCTTCCCTGTTTTCTACCAATATTATAAGGAAAAAGGCAAATGAAATAAGTTTTCAGTCGATGCAAATACGTTAACATCCTTGCAACATTTCCACTCAAGCACTAGGGTAACATTCAGTACTACAGTCTGAACTGTTAGACACCAATGCACAAATACTTTTGGTTTGTTGCACTACAGATCCAGCACGAACTTGAGATGAACTTCAGATATTTCCGTGGTATGCAGAATGTATTTTCAGTGTGTCAAACTATGAAACCCCTTCCAGCTAATTCAGGTAGACTCTGTCTCTCCTCTACCCTCAAGGCCAACTACAAGAACATCATTATTTAAAGCATGTGCACAGGGTGTACAACGTAGTATTTCAAAGTCTGTTGGAAAATCTTGTGGTCTGGAACTACAGCCCTGATCATTTTACAAACACTTACGCTAAAAGGGATTCATGCTGTGTTAGGAAATGTGCATTCAGGCATTTTTCATTTTATTCTCCCCCTGACACGGTGGGGAGAACTGGTAAGTAGCAGACACCAAACAAGGAGCATTACTCAAAACAGGAAAGAAAAATCCTCTCCTTGACCATCTGCATCCTTCAAGCCTACCCAGGTGACACCAGAAGACAATTTCCATTGATGTGGGTGGCCTTCTTGGAGGATAGAGCACATTTTGGGTGTCGGCCTCTTTTCTCAGGCAGCTAGCAATAGGACATGAGGAAACGATCTCAAGTTGCACCAAGGGAGCTTTAGATTGGATATTAGGCAATATTTATTCACGGAGGGGTATTTCTTCAGGCATTGGAACGGGCTGCCCAGGGAGGCGACGGAGTCCCCATCCCTGGAGACATTTAAGAGACGTGTGGATGTGGCACTAAGGGACATGGCTTTGTGGTGGGCCTTGGCAGGTCAGGCTGATGGTTGGACTCAGGGATCTTGAAGGTTTTTTCCAATCTAGATGATTCCATGGTTTCCCAGCACCACGTGGCCACCACCCAAACGATCACTACGACAGCAGCAGTGGCTCTGCTGGCCACGTTGTGGCTTACAGCCCAGCATCTTCCCCATCATTTTGCTTCTACAGAGTCCAGCGCTTATTTTTGTACATGCATGGAAACCACAGAACTGCATCTTTTTACTTGTGCACTCATAGACAGCAAGTCCATTTCCACAAATCAAACCACTGCACAGCTACTCAGCCATACGTTACCAAAACTTGTCTGGTAAAAATAACTACATGAACTTTACCTCAGATGACACAAAATGTTTATTTCACTGTTCTGCCTACCTCGAGAATACATCTGTGCTAAAACTTCTATAATAAGATATCATCATTAGCAGCCTTAAACTTCTTGAATGTCAATAGATTTAATGCAGCCGGGGCTTCCTGCTAGGTAAGAGAGCCACCAGGAGTATTTTATCATTCCTCTGTTGCTTCCCCTGACAGCAAAGCTGTCCCACAGATGTCCGTCTTTCAGAGCTTTTCTCAGCCTGGCAAACCAGCAGCTCGGCACCAGCATCCCAAGACATCAAGTTCCCAGCATGGCATCGGATGGCGTTAGGTAACATAATTTAATGGGGGATGATGTCACAGGAGCTGGATGCCAGAGGGAAAAGAGAGGGGCTTTTCTCTATGAAAAAGAGAAATCATAGCTGGTTAGAGATGACAACAGAGGGGATTCATTACAGGGCTGCAAATCTGTGTGTTTACCCCAGGGACTGTCTTGGTTCCAGGAGTTCTTTTATAGTTTTCTTTCACTTCTTTTTTCCTTCTTTTTCTTTTCTCCTTTTTCTTTTTCAAATGAGAACCTGAAACAGTTCTTTAGTCTCTCAATGAACAGGAAATCAGCCAAAAGAACAAGCCCCACAGGCTCTGAGATTATTTTAAACAATTAACAATAAGCCACTATTCTTTGATACAGTTATAGAAATCGCACTTCTTTGATACACGATGGCAAACAAGCTCGTTGAAGGGGCAAAAAGAGGTAGTTCTTTTTTCAGGACGATAAGTACTTTTCTAAATAACACATACCCCAAGGATCGTATTTATACAACCATTTCAACAAGCTAGTCCTTTGTAAGTCCACTATAATCCATTGACAATAAAAGATGAAAGAAACCTACAGGAAAACACAGGGTATAATCAAAATACTTAATCAGTGAGAGGTTCCTTATCTGTACCATAAACTTGGTCGTGCTGAGGTTTGTCCTGTTTTACCCCTCCGCCAGTGCTTGCCACATGGGTCACCAGCAGCATCCTCCATCAGCGCTCTCCCATCCTCAGTGCAGTGACATTAAACATCTACGGGTGGAAATGTTCTTTATTCTCCTTATCCACCCCTCCAAAGTTAAACATTTGGCCTTGGCTTTGACTAAACAGATTTTTCTTTTCTTTTCTTTTTTTTTTTTTTAAAAAAAGTCTCACGATCCCCGTTTGACCCCGGTGGGAGGCAGGAGCCGAAAGCGTGGCCGCAAGGCAGCGGGACCCTGCCGCCCACTCGCAGCCCTGCAGGGGCCAAGCGAGCGTCAGCTCACCCAACGGCAGAGATGGGTGTAGAGGCTTTTTTTTAAATAGGAAAAAAAAAAAAAAAGGAAGGAAGAGGAAGGAAGGAATTAAAAGATTATTTATTTTTACAAACAGGAGAATAGCTACTGGAATATTCCTCCTCACACCTTTTTTTTTTTTTTGAAGTATGCTTGGCAGACATCAAACAGTTACAGATTTGGATGCAAGTGATATTAAACAACCTCTTTGATAGTTAACATTTTTGAGAAAAAATAGCAAATTCTCTCTTTCTTTAAAGGTTTTACTTGTTTGTATGTTCCCTAAGTCACCAGCATATTTCCCTAGGCTTTTCTGACAGCAGAATCCATATCCTTGTAACCAAAGAAGTATGGGAAACTCTGGGAACATCCAACTTTGTGCAAACATTTAAAGCTCAGAGACCCTAATACAAAACAAATACCTCTTCAAAACAAACATCTCCAGATGTTTTAACATATTCTTTTATATATATGGAGATATATATAAGATGTGACTCAGGCATGGAAAGCCAAAAGAATGTTCTCATTTCCTGAGGCTGGCTAACAAAAAGGAAAAAATGTGAATGAAGGAACAAGGATTTCGGAAGTCAGCTTTTTCTTGGTAACAGCAGCTTTAAAATTATCCACTTCGATTCCTTCTTAATATAACTGGAGTACTGCGTCTCTCTTGCAACTGCATACAACAAAAGGAAGCAGGGGAGAGAAGAAAACACTATTGTTTTCTGGGGTGTGTAGAAGTGCCGCAGGCATGTCCCACTACAGAGACTGCTGCTCCATTTATTTCAATGGTACAATGGTTTCTCCAGGGCCTGAAAGCAGGGGGTGAAGACACCCCCCCCCCCGGCACATTCAAACCTGAATTCAAACCACATTCTGCTGAAGTCGGCCATGCTGACAAGCATTACATAGATTTAAATTGGTGTTGAGACATTGCCCTTCTCCATGCCTTAGGTACAACCTACTTGTTACAGGGAGGGGAAGCTCCCTCTGAAGCTGAATGCCTGCACCCTAGTGCTGTGACAATACTGCAGGGGTGGCTTCCCTTGGGCAGGCCTCCTTGAACAACCCTGGTCGGTCCAACAGGGTGTGGAAATGCCCCTTTTCCTGCTCTGTGTCCACCACAGGTCCAGGCCACCAACAAGTGTTGCTCGGTCCTTCTGCAGGTCCCCAGACTCCCCCACAGGAGCCCCACCTTCAGCATCACTCCCCAGGGCTGTGGCTATGTGGTCCAGTCAAAGTGCCTATCTCCCTTCCAACCCAACATCACCACCCTTCACGAGATCAGGAGGAATCAACCCAGATCGAGCCAAACCTTGTTTCCAACCCATGCATCTGCCCACCTATCTGGCCCCGAGTTTCCAGCCGGGTCAGTTCCCCAGGCTCCATTAAAATCCCCCTCTGAGGGAGCAGGGCCCTGGCCTGGCCCAGGATGGTGCCCCCTGCTTTAGGGAGCCGGCCAGGCCCAGGGCTGGGAAGCGATCACCGCAGGGAGAGCCTCACCCCGCTCACCAGTGGGGCCTGGCGAAAATAAGGGACTTAATCTAGCACACATGTTGGCCTCCCCGCCGCGAAAGGCGGGCCTGCCCTGCTACCGACGCAGTTCGGCAGCGCATGGTTTTCATCTGCGAACCGAAATACGCTCCAGTTCGTGAGCGTTTCCTCACGATGGAGCGCTTCCCGTCGCCGGAGGGTTTTGTGAGCAGAGGCTGCTTTGCTGATTCAGCCCTCAGCCTGCCAGGCCCGCATCCAGGCTCTGCCAAGCCGCGTTTCTCCCTCCCGAGCCAGTGGCTGAGCGTGCCAGGGACGGGAGAGAGGGGACAGGAGGGGAGGGCTCCCTGCCCACCCACTCCTCAGCACCCTCAGAGCCCTCTTTTCTCCACAGAGCCATCTCCAAACCCATCTCTGCATGCAGTCTTCTCCCCCCACACCAACCCCACCGCTGCTGCCTGCCAGCACAAGGTCAGGAGCTGAGCCACTCTGCCATGTCGCTGCCTCCCTGATACTTGCCAGCATTACCCTGCTGCTTCACTGTTGTCTCTCCCAATGCCCCACACCACAGTAAAACACCACATTAACATGGAAAACCCTTTTAATTCTAAGCTCAGCTGCTTCCCCTGACTGGCCAGGCCATGCAACAAGTCTTAGTTTCTCCAGTTAGCCCCACCCATGACCTGAGTAATACTCCCCATGATTTTAACTCAACTCTTCCCACCACTTTAGGTTTTGATCTATCAAAAGACCATCCACCGGTGCACACTTAGGTCTTCAAACTATTTAATGCAAGCAGGGGTTGACAAACACGACAAATGCAGAGCATAAAAGCTAATCCTGGGTGTTGACACTCTTCTTCCTGCATCCTAGGGGAGGTGCTCCAGACCATTTACGTACTTCCCAGTGCAGGAAGAAGGTGGTTGCAGGTAGAGACGAGGTCCACGTGGCTTGTAGACAGCTTGGCCCTATACAGACCACCAGCTTCTGCCCTGTATAATTCACCAACAGTCTCTACACACTGAGACAAATCCATTAAACTGTCCCACATAAGGGGTTGTTGAGGCACACGTAACCAGCCATGCAAATTACATTATCTTGACTTCCTTTTATCTGCTCAAACAAACTTAAGTAAGCATTTCCATAAAGATTTTGACACTTCGGGAATGGGAAGCGCTGAAGTAATTGCAAAGGAGTGTCCTAATTTGCAGAAAACTATTTCCCCCAGGGCACAGTCTTCTGTTCTGCTTTCTCCAATTGTCAAGCTGAATTAGGACATTCCCATCCTTCTTTCACTCTTTCAAAGCACGTTTCCGCCTCAACACCAGAGCCTGTGCACAAGCCGTATCGGGGATGTGCTCCGTAGCACATCTCCACAATGACAAAAACAACAGAGCAGATGCATATGCCCCATTCACACCATGGATGGCTTAGACAATGTACAACTTCAGCTGTCAAAACACAACTGTCGTTTTGATTTTCCTCATCATCAGCACCTGCCATCGTGGAAAGACCTTACGTAAGTAATTTTCCCACCAACTGTCAGGCTGCTTTGAGCACAAATAATAGTTAAAGCGTCCCCACACCGGAGCGCAGTAAGAGACTGCATTGAACTACACAGCAAAAAAAACTTTAAACTTGGATTTGGGACGAACAAAATACAGACGAATGGGGATGTCTCGCTCAACACGGTACAAAACCACAATTGCAAGAGCGGAATAGCTTGCCTTAAGTGCTTTGATAATAAATATTTTATTGTAACTTGAAAAAGAATTTGTTAACTATGCAAGTGATGATGCTCCGTGCATTATGGGCCATTAAATGGTTCCCCTGCGGAAGCCATCCAGACACAGTTCTAAGAAAAAGACCGCTGCGATTTAACTCCAGGATCACCTATAGCTTCTGCTTTGCCTTATCAATGCCTTCCAAAGCCAGTAGCACTATAAAGTGCCCAGAGTTTTCAGCTTCACACAAACAAGAGCTGTAAATCCAATGAGTCTACACTAGTTTCTCAAATACAAGTATTCTGCGAATAAATAGGAGCTTGCTTTGTTCAGTATTTGACTGCACACTGGCCTAGATTTATTACTACAAAGGAAAACTTAGTTTGCATTAGGAAACTACAAATGCTTAAGATAATAAAGGCTCTGAGCTGCAAGCTAATATCTTTCTCTGAATCCCGTAAGAAACTTATTCCAACAACAACACATCAAGATGAATTCCACACAACCAGCCGGAAAAGCTGCCCACAAAACTCAGCCTGTGGTCCCCCTCCTGTGCCCCCGCTAAAAAAAAAGCCCAACAACTCATGCATTCTCAATCCAAGCACCACACTTCTTACACCTGACGTTAAGATGGTGAATGCTGGGTGCATTTTTGATGGAATCTATAATCTGAGGACAAATACAAAGCAAGCATGTGTTACAGCAAGTAGCTCATGGCACCCAGACGCACACTCAGCAATCCGGAGTGACAAACTGCTTCCCAGCATCATCCCAACTGCACATCCCACACCACCCAAAAAACCCTCTCCCCCGTGGAAGACCTTCCTCTGTCATCTGGCACTGAGCTCCCACGGCAGTGCCCGGGGGTTACAGGCATTCAGGTTACAGCCTGCAAGTTCCTCGCGTTGCAGAAACAAACACATTGGCAGAAACTGGGACTCAAAATGCATCCACAAAGTGGAAAAGATAGATTAAGTTAGAAAGAACAGAATTTCAGAGAACATACTGACCAGATGTCTGCTCCACCTCCATACACAGGTCTGGAGGGAGACCTCAGGTCATTCTTTTCCTTTTTGGTTTTCTTCCCCAAAACATGGATTATTTTACCTCCCTAAATCTGAACAAAAAGTCAAGATCTGGAATCTTTTAGTAGTTTCAACACGCACAGGCTTTTGAGACCACCTTACATTTTGTGAAAAGGTTGCTTTAAATGGAACACTTGCATTTTTGCAGTTTTTTTCCCCCAAAGTCAAAACAAGAAAATGCACTGATTTTGAATCCCCCCCCTCAGAATTCACAATGCATTTTATGCGGACCTCGGCTTTAGTTTTACATTGAACCTAGCACAGCAGGGTGACCTGTAGGCTGCTCCCCACCACCCCTCCAGCCTCGTGCCCACAGGGACCAGCACCTCCTGCCCCGGCACCGCCTCACTGACGTCCAGCGGCTTCACCTCCTTCCACCCCCTGGTCCTTCATATGACAACATGACCAAAATTATACAAGGAGAGGCGCAGGAGGAACCACGCTTGTTCTGCGCTGCAGAAACTTCCTCCCTGTGCAGCCAAGAGGGAGGTGGGCTCCCTGCCGGCACGCTCTGCCTACTTCACGGCGGCAAGTTTCTGCACGCGGAGGCCCCAGCCTGACGTTGTCCCAAAATTTCTGGCGGTGCCAGGGGTGTTAGCTGAGCTCACATCCTGGGGAGCGTGTAGCAGCAGTGCCGCTGGCCCGACACCGACGGCTTCCGCCGGGCAGCGGCCAAGCAGGCGATGGCTGCGCTCACCTGGATGGGCGAAGCACCTGTGCGGGGCTGAACACCCGCAGCACGACTGCTGTCACCTCGGCTGCTTCCAGGAACAGGGGGATAAGACGGCACGCATGAAGAAGCCCCGCTGGGGAGCTCCCGTAACCCCCTAAGAAAGCAAGCGGCTGAAATAAAAGCAGTTAACCTTCGCCAGCACGGACACCGGAGCCACCTTACCTTCTCCACGCGTGCACGGCAGCCAGAGCCACGCCTGGGGGCTCGCTGTCCCCGGGGCCGCCCCCAGCCCCACGCCACGTGGCGGGGGTGCCACGGCTGCACCCCGGGGCTCGCGGCTGCTGCTCGCCCCCGAGGAGCGCTGGGTGCTGCAGGGAGAGGGCGAGCGGCAACGGGGCTGGGCAAGGAGCAGCAAAAGGACGAGGCAGGCTCAGGTCGTCCCGGAACGGCTCCTTCTTCCCCCTCCCCCGGCCCCAGCCTTCCCCATGTCCGTGCAGCCCTTGCCGAGGGCTTTGATTCGGGCTAGTTCTTCCCGAGAAACGTTTACAATGGGTGAGGCTCCCAAGTGCCGGGCAATTAACAGAGCAGACTTTGCTTCCCCTAACCCATCCCCAGTAACCTTTTTCCCCGCAGGTACGGCTCCCTAAGGACTCTCAAGCTTTCCCCCGACGTCCCCCCGCCCGGTGAGCGCGGGGCAGGCACCAAACCACGCCAGACACCCACGGCTCCTCGGCATCGCCTCCAGCCCGCCCGGCAGAGGGGCGGAACCTTCCGCCTCTAAGCTCTCGGAGCCCCCCGGGGCCGCCATCTCCTACCTGTTGGTCATCCCCGCCGCCACCCCCAGCATCCCGCCGCGGCCGGGCGGCGCTGTAATGGCGCTGGGCGCCCGCCGCCCCCCCGCAGCCCCGCGCCAACGCCGCTGCCGCTGCCGCCGCCGGGGGGCGCCCGTTTCCCGCACCGCCCCCGGCCCCGCTGCCGGCTCCGGCCCCGGCCCCCCGCGGGGAGAGCCCGCCTCGGCACGGGGGCCGGAGGGAAGCCGGGTCGGTGCTTCCCCGGTGCCGTGTGTTGGGGTGCCGGAGGTCCCTTCCCTGCCAGCGTGCTTCAGGGCAGCGCTGCAAGTGTGAGAACACAGGAACACCAGGCTGCGGGCTTTTGTTTGCTTGCCGGCTTCCTTCTTGGCATGGTTCAGTTTTGCTTGCCAAGGTTAGGGATACAAGCGTAGCAAAATCGGAGTATCACGGGCAATATGTTTCTGTACGCAGAGAGAAATAAATTACATGGAAGAAGGAAGGGATCCTTCCCCTCTACTCAGTAGTTGTGGGGACACACCTGGAGCACCGGGCCCCCTTCTGAGCCCCCAGTACACAAAAGACATTGACATACTGCATAAAGTCCGAGGGAGGCCACCAAGATGATGAAGGGCTTGGAGCACCTCTCCTGTGAGGAGAGGCTGAGAGCTGGGACTGCCCAGCCTGGGAAGAGGAAGCTCAGGGGGGTCTTATCGATGTCTGTAAATACCCGAGGAGAGGCTGCAGAAGGGAGAGAGCCAGGCCCTTGTCAGAGGTGCCCAGTGCCAGGACCAGAGGCCCTGGGCACAAACTGGCCCCCAGGAGGCTCCCCCTGAGCCCCCGGCAGCACTTCTGTGCTGTGCGGGTGAGGAGCCCTGGCACAGGCTGCCCAGAGAGGCCGTGGGGTCTCCTCCTTGGAGGCCTTCAAAAGCCGCCTGGAGATGGGCCTGGGCAGCCTGCGCTGGGTGGCCCTGCTGGAGCAGGGCTTGGGCCTGGGGGCCTCCAGAGGGCCCTGACAGCCTCAGCCATGTTGTGTGATTCTGCTAAAAAAAAAAAAAAGGCAAAGAAAACAATAAAACAAACAACAAACAACCAAACAAAACCCTCCACGCACCATCTGGCAGCAGGACTTCCGTATATCATCTAAATAGGTAAGTACTCATTCTGTGCCTGTTGAAGGTAACACAACCCCTGTTGTTTTTCTTTCTAATCACCTTTGGGCAGTCTGCCACGTTACTTGTAGGCAGCTTCTCGAAAGACTTTAATTAACCCCAGTTTGGCTGCAAGGAGCCTCTCAGATCATGAGCTGCACCTCCGAACAGCGTGGCCAGGAACAGAGCCTGTGCCATCGGTACTGCCACCATACCTACCCCTGCCAGGGCAGCAAACACCAAAACGGTCAACTCTGGAAATAATTAACAGCCAGGGCACAGCAATGAGCACAGCTGTTGTGGTCCTTCCTTTAATAAATGCATTAATAGCTTTAATAGTGAGTGAATTGCACCCTGTGCAGTTTCCCGGTGCCTTTAAAGATGACAGCCCTGGAGCACACTCTGCTAGCAATCGCATCTCAAAGTAACAAAGGCACTTTTAAGGAGTGTGAGAGCATCCACCAAGCAGCATGCCAAATGGTAAGTGCTAACAGCTTTTGGAAGCACACTAACAAGAAAATCTAGGCATTCCGTTTCAAAGATTGCCTCCCCAGACTCTGTGCACTTTACAGCAAGTTTGTGCCTTGGCTTTGGGATCTGTCATAAATTTTTGCTTTGACTTCCTGTACATCAGAAATAACAATTCCTAATGATCTCCATTACATAGTATTAGAGCGTTCTGGCATCCTAATTAACTTGTAAAATTCAGTCCAGAGTACTTACGTTAATAATTTAATAGGATTCACAAACGCATACCACAGAACTCAAAAGAAAAAATGTAATTTTTTTCCAATCCTGTATAATGAAAGGCTATGACCACTTTCTTCCTATGCATTTTTTTTTTTTTTTTTGTAATGGTAATCTGCCTATGAAGCCATCATTAACTGGTCCATTCTACCACTAACATGCTTAGTATCAGGAGGGTAAGTGCAAGTATCCCCAGAAGGCAAGTGAGGAGGTGGAGACAGAGAAGTTGAAATTAAGTTCACAAAGGAAGCATGTGGCAGAGCAGGGATTTATGACTCCTTGTCTCCAGACCAGAGTCTTAATCACAATATTAACATTTATTTATTTTTTAATTATGTCTCCATGCTAGACCAAACTAAAAATCTCTTTTATTTGAATATATGCTTTTGATGTTCTGTTTCTGGGCAATATTAAGCCTTCCATCACTGTTGAAATAACCAATGTGTAGTACCAGGGATGGCAGTGGTAGCAATGACAGTGCAGAATCTTCACCTACTCTTTACCTATTCAGAACCCAAATTATCAACATTAATGATGCCAGAGAAACAAGACCATTATTGTAGGCCTGGGAAAGAAGTAAAGAAGGAAATCTTGTTGGAGGGACCGACCAATGTGTTTAAGTAAAGGTTGGATGTTGTACTTAGGGACATGGTGTAGTGGGTGATATTGGTAGTAGGGGGACAGTTGGACCAGATGATCTTGGAAGTCTTTTCCAACCTTTATGATTCTATGATCTGTGATGACGAGTGCTATAATCTTTACACCGAGTTCTTTCCATTTCCAGAAAAAATGTTTCACAATTTTGACATAATTATATGAAGAAATTTGAGTAAATAATAGCCCAGGTACTTTAAAATTACCTATTGCTGTGTCTTCTTCATTGTTTTCACAGGCTCCTTTCCCAGAGTAGTGGTCACAGCACCGAGCCTGCCAGAGCTCAGGGAGTGTTTGGACAAATCTCAGACACATGGTCTGATTTTGGGTGGTCCTGTGTGGAGCCAGGAACTGGACTCGATGGTCCTTGTGGGTCCCTTCCAACATGGGATATTTCATGATTTTATGATCTCTACAGCTTCAGCAATAAGGCTTTTTTGTAGCTTTTCTTTATATAAATAAATGTCTTTCTGCCTAGAAATATAAATGCATGTCTTTCTACCTAGAAAGACATGCTGTCAAGCAAAAAGGTTCTGATTTAGGGTCTGCTACACAGGGTCCTGTCCAGCCTTATGCTTGAAGGTCTCAACCTCAGAGTTCATAAAACTTCATGAACTTCATGAAACCACAGAACTTCATGGAACTCCAGGTGCTGCATCCTTCCTGCTGTTATTGACTCTAGTGCTGGTTAACATAGCAAACCCATGTTTATTTATCCTAATACAATCCATGGATTTCAACTCTAAATGGTGCCTGCATTCTTCTTATCACACTTCAGAAACTATGAGGCTAAAGCAACAGCAAAGGCATCCTTGCTGTTGAAGGCATGCGTGTATTCTGATCATTTAAGTATGAATAATTTTTGAACACAGGGTGTCCAGGTAAACATTCCTAGCAAAACCCTCAATGAATTTACAAATTATGAATTAAATTTCAAATTCTTGCTCAGCATTAATAACTTTTTGCAACTCAGCTGTAGAAACAAATAAATTTTGACCACTATTTGAGCTCCACAGAAATGTTTTATATCTTTTTCTATAGTGTGTAGTTTACTCAGAATATCAGTACCATTGTTCTAGTGATTGTTCTGATGCCCTGTAAAAGCAAAGGCAAATTTCTGCTTCAGGCATTTTAGACATGTCTAGTACATTTGGCTTCACCTTTTCTTGGAAGCTGGAAAGGGATAGTGCAGGAACAAGGACATAACTCTTATAGATCAGTCTCAAAAGCCTGCAAAACTCATCATCAGAATTCTGTGCTTAGCAGCATTAATGTATGCTTCGTGACAAGGTCAGTAACTGGATGGATGCACTAATGGCTGAAGAAAAAGCTTCTGGCAGCATCACCAAACACGTACTTTACAAAGTAATTTAATGACTTTTAGTGATCATGATATTATGCTTACATTTTTATTTATGCTTGAATGTTACTTGTGTATAACTGAGGAATATGGAGATTTGTCCACAGCAATGTTTATTGTTGGTGATGCTTTAAAAAAAGTTCAAGGAATCTGTTCCTAACTGAAGGCTTAGTCTGCCTTGATAAATGAAGCTATGAGAAGAGTTAAATCTCTACATAGTCATCCTTTCTGCTCGTCAGGCTATTAGTATGCTTGACCCGTCACAAGAAATAAGCCACTACCTGATCCACCCCAAATTCCTAACCCACCCATCAGAAATATTTTTCCAAGTCATCGCTGCTCTACTGCAGAAGGTAGGGCACAAATCTGATGGCAAGGATCCAATGATCTCCCTGTCCTGTTGACGCCCACCTTTTTCTCTTGTCACACGTGGACCATATTTTAGCAGAAGGGAAAAATAGGGGAAAAAATAAAGTAATTGCTGAATTATATTTATTTGATGCCACTAATTAGAATTACAGACACATATCTCTGCACTCCAACATCCACTCGATAAACTGCATGCAGCTGGGAGTCACAAGTCCCACGTCTTTCTCCTGGTGCTTTTAGAACATCTGTCATTTTGTGCGGCTACGTGGATGTTTTTGCTAATGCCAGTATTCTGAGGGCCTCGAAAGAAAGAAAATGATAGCTCAAGAGTCAAGAAGCACAGAAATCAGCCAAATACCTTGGGATAACTAGAGGGGAAATGAACAGGTTACAACCCAAAGTAATTCAAGTATGTAATTTTTCTATTTTAAGCTTTTTTTTTTTTCCATTCAACTTCTCACAAAATCTATCATTAGCTTTCCTGCATTTTCTGAAAACCCTTGTCGTGCAGGAAGAATGTGATATATCCACTATCCCCTAACTCTCTGCAAACAACTGGTTTCAGTGGTTCCCAAGAAGAAAGGCTGCTAGAGAACGCGAGGGCCACCACATCAACAACAGCTTCACCTAGACTGCTGCGGCTGCAGGTTTGAGTAATTCCTGTTGACTACTCGTGAGAGGAACATTAACTAGTCTGTATAAATATTTAGCCAAAAAAGCCAAAATGCTATGACTGGCCTCCTCCCTTGCCAAAAGCGCTGCTGAGCATCAGCAGCTTAACTCCGCGAGGGGGAATAAGGAGAGTAAAGCAGTACTGAGGTAAAAGCCTTTTCCTGGAGTTGTGCAACATTTTCCGTGGATTTTATTTTTCAGACATTTTGTGTGCTACAAATAGCAAGAGATCCAAAAGCTACGTGCATCCACTTAGGAAAAGGCCTGAATGTTCTCAGAACAACCTTCGATTTTCAAGCAATTAGGCTTTCTTTCAGATGAGACAATAAAACCCCTTAAATCCTCTGCTCACATGCAGCTGCTATCCAACGTCTATCAATTTAAAACACTTTCAGTGGCCATTATATGAGGACTGGGACTGTGCCCATGCCCAAAATAGCACGTTGGTTTTTACACTGATTACCTTGGGTTCTTAAGATGTCTGCAGACATTCAGCTGTCAGCAAAAAGAATAACTGATTTGCTAATACCAGAAGATTTAATTGCTGAAGCAATAACTGATGTGCATTTTTCCACTTTGCTTTATAGTACCCTCTACCTTCATTATTCAGTCCAGCCTTGATCAGGAGAGGAAGGAAGCTCCTGACCCTAATATCTCATCCTTGCAAAGCAGTATTATGTATTTTAGATCATTGAATTTGAAAAGTAGATGAGTAATTCTTTCCCTTCCCCAAAGAGTGATGTTCAGATTAGAAGTTGACTTTAAACTTCAGGCTTTCTTTTTTGACTGTGTTGTGTCTGTTTGCTCTTAGGTTAACTTTTCATACGTTTTTCTTTTCCAATAAATAGTAATTTTGTTTTTCCTCTTCCATGCGTCCAAGTTGCCATCACTATTACCATGTTCTAAAGAAAAGAGCACACAGCTACCACACCAGATTCACATACTCTCTTCTTTAATATCACAGCAAATGTGCCCCTTTTCTACCTTGCATCTGAAGATCATTTCCTCAGGTAAGAAGAGGCATTCAGGGAAAAAGAAAGGCATGCTGATGCATAAAGGTGAACTTTATTGAAGCAACAGCCACATGAAAAAGGCATGATGGCCCGAGTAATTCTGAAAGTACTCCAATACACACATCTCTTCATGGATTTGGTTTCCCAGCTTGGGGATGTTAACTGCTAAAAGGCTGTTCTGGGAGACATTTTCAGTAGCAGTAATAGTGGAAGAGGATAAGGTAGTTAAGGAAGAAGCAGTGCAGGAGGTGAAGCCAAGGCAGGTGGTTAAGCTGCCTTCGAAGTCACTCATTAGAAACTTGTGAAAGTTTTAAAGTATTTTTCCCCCAACAGTTTCAGGATACCTGTTTCCAAAGCAGAAGGATGCAAGGAGATTCAGAAGAAAGATGTAAATTCTTCTCAATCATGCACTGGGGAAGGCAGGGGTGGGTCAGGAAAGGAAGACAACTCTACTCTTCCCTGTACCACTTCTAATACAAGTTCCCTCTGGCCATCACTGAACCCCAAACCCAACTGGTCACAGCTACACTATACCTCTACAGATTCTGGTTCCCCTCTTTCAAATGGAAGATGTTTTGCTTGCAGAGATGGGCCTCCATTCTGTGGAAACTGAACACAGAAGGCACTTAATGCAAGTGTGTATTAAACCTCGATACATTTGTTTGCAGAGTTTATTGCCACAAAGGTTAAATTCTAGCAATCTCAGCATTTAAACAGTTTAGTAGCAGTTATTAAAATATTTTTATATTAAGACTTTAATCTTTCATTGTACAAAAAATATATATGTGATGCAAGAGGCGTCCACTACATTCATCAATATACTTGAATTTTACTAAAATCAGTGAGCATGCAACTCAGACCTGAAAAAACTCAATAAGCAACTGGTACTTAGTACAGCCAGTGATACGTTACTTGCATACATTTATTCACAGTTTACAAGGATAAATAATCTTCAGTTCTGACATAGGCATTTAAAAAGGAACTCGGCACAGCTCTTTATAGACAGTTGAGCAGACATCATGAAGAAGAGACTACACCAGATCAGCTGCAAACAAAGTTTGAATCAAATGAAAAGAATCTGTACCTCTTCACTCATGTGCTCTCATCATTCAAGTCACAGCAGGAGAATGACTTGCACATATTTTTATGCGTATTTGAAACCTCCCCTCACTCTGTTCTAGCATTCCTTGGAGTGACATTAACCAAATTCAGCTGCAAACAAGAATTAGAATTAAACAACCGAGATCTGGAGCAAAACACAGATGTTGAAGATATGGATATCATTTCAAAAAGCAAATAGAGCTTCATGCTTGCAATCTACATTTCCCAACTGCAGATGCCCTATGCTGTCAGTTTTCAGTTTTGTGACCTGAAACAGGATGTTTTCACTGGTAGCACAAACCAAAAAGATTCCAGTTAGAGCATATAATAGAAGAAATAAAAAATGGTACTCAGGAGTACGGAAAGAAATTAAAATACCCAAATAAAGTATGTTGGATTTGTCAGTTGTGCACTGAAATATACACAAGTAAAAAACCTAAAAGCTCAGTTACCAAACAGTTTATTCACAGTATGTGCTGAATTTCTGTTCTTATATGCAAATACATTTCAGCCCTGCCTGAACAAAGTAATATTAAAGGAATGAGCATCATTCCCTCAGGGCCTCAACTAAGATGGACAGAAAAATGAATACTATTTAGCACTGGTATGCGTACCAGGGAATGATTCACTGTAAAACTGCACAGAGGGCATACAAGTGGAAAAAGCATTGAAGGACTCTGGTTGGAAGGTAAGCAGGGTACACAAGCACTTGTGAGCACTTTAGTAATGTACAAATAAATTAAGATAGTGAAAGGCAGTATGGACTTGCATGGGGAAAAAGACACAAGCTTAAAAAAAAGTGCCGTGCTAGTAATCGAAGAAATACTTCTGTTTCAGAGATTTATTTTCTTGGAAACGAACAAACAAAAAACAAAATTCTGTTGAAGAGCCTGGAACAGAGATTAAAGTATCTATCCAAAAGATTTGTGCAAATGATGTGTGCAAACACAGAAGTGACAGAAGAATATAACATCTTCAATCATCAGGACATTTGAAAGATACATCTATTGATGAAATCTGTCCTTTTCCCTCCAACATCATCACTTGAAATCTGATGTATGAACTCATGATTCTTCTTTTAGTATCCCCAATGACTAACTGTAAGTAGCCTTTTAAGTACAGGCACCACTACAGTAACATAACAATTTTTCCTGGTTTTGAACAGACTTCCAACCTCAGGTTACAAAGTCATAGCTTAAGCCTTTTCTCCTAAAGCTTCAGCTCACTTATGACTGCTGATGTTGGAATACTAACCCAGCACTTCCACAGATGCCATTAATCTCCATTAGTACCATGCCCCAGATGTGCCAAACATTACACTTTATATAGTTTTAGGCACCTTCTAACTTTTGTGGACCACTGCCTTCATTTCTTCAGTCCAGCTACTGCAGCAGAAAAATATAACCAAGACTAAAAATTTAGTCAAAACAGAAAATCCCACTTCTATTTCCAAGTGATCTTACACCTTGTAAGCATCACCAGAAAGGAAATAACTATTTTAACTTCTACATGCAAAGAATAGCACGAACCGTGTATATTAGTGAGCTGACAAAAATATGTGAGAGAAACTGTAAACACTTCAAAACACTAAGTCTGAAATCTAGTTATTCCAGTTACTATTAGATCAAGTTTTTAAATAAACATCAGAAGACCTGTCACAGATTTGCCAAGTCCTGTTTTCAAGCAATTTACAGTTAATTTGTCACTTATACTTCTGATCATCAGCTCTAAGAGGTACACTGCTGTCAAACAAAGCACAGGACAGCCTTTCAGAGCTACCAAGGCTTCTTCCTTAGAAGAAGCTAAAAAGCTGAAAATAGAGAAATCTTAAAGTAGAACAACTCATTGGTGTTGTAGCATTGAACTTTTTTGTTTGTTTTGCAGTGGTGGAATGTGTTTAAAGCTTCAGTATTTCTACTGTCTCATCGAAGTCCTGACCAACTGTGAAGGTACGAAGCCCAGCCAGAGGGCCGTGAGGTACTCTCTTCCTCACCTGAAGGACAAGAAAAACATACTGTAAGCTAAGTTTGTGCTAGACATTACATCATTTGGAAAACTGATCTTGACACCCTCCTCCCCTCTGTCGGTTTTCAAATGCTGTCCTTGTAAAGTTGCTGAAGAGGTAACATTTAGTACGTATTTTCATGTTGCCAAAAATGTGTTCAAGGACTTTAATCAAAGTGTACTTACAAAAACCCCACTTTATCATCTTTCTTCAGAAAAATCCAGCTCATTATAGTGCCAGAACACTGAAATGCTATAGGCTTAATTGAAGTCATATTTCCAAATACGGAGATTATCATGGAATGCATTATATTGTCACTTTTCCCATTCAGTGCTTTTGTTCAATAGTTTTAAGTGTTTATACATCTACACAGTACTTATAAATTTTAAAAATAATGTGGAGTGAGTATGTCAGTTGCTAATGATGTATTAAAGCTACATGTCATTTTGGAGAAGACAAACAATACCTTAGAAAGGATTTTTAAGGGGACAAACCAGATAATGTTCTGGCTACTTGTCAAATACTCTTATTATATATCATTATAGCTCTTGGGTTAATTTCTTTTAAAGGCTTAAAAAAGGCTCTTCTGCCTTCCTCCCCTAGTTCCAATAGTTCTTAAAAAGCATATTTTGAAGACTTTTTTTAAAGCTGATTTATTGAAATGAATATTAGGTCTGCAGTACTGCCTTCAGAGGACCACTTTAATTATCTTTTTAGAACATCTGCCAAGAAAATCATTAACCTACGGGAACTTCTATTTTAAGGTCACTTTGACAGAAATCTTAAATACTACTCAAAATATGAGCACATTACATTTTTAAAGCTTGCTATCATCTTTCTAAAGTGTGTTTGAAGTAGTTATACTTCACCTAAATTTTAATTATGTTTTCAGGTATCTGATCTGTTTTATGAAAACTGAATAGTAAATTCCCAAAAGACTAGAATGATTTTATTGCTAGCTCACAGGCATTATGCTACTAAACTTTGTTTTTCACCGTGTATATAAGGGTATATAAGGTCTACATAAAGACAGCACAGAACACCACTTGCCTTCAGTTCAATTTTTCCTTTTTTTTTTTTTTTGCAACAAATATTTTGATTCCCACCTACCTTGGGCAATTGCAACCAGCTTTCCTTTCTCTTCAGGGCTGAGCTGCAACATGGTGTCTATTACTGGCAGCAGCCTTTCTCTCTCGCTTCCCGATTTTAGAAATATGAACTGCAATAGAACGTTCTTCAAATATTCCAGATTAGCTACAGACTTTTCTCTCTCCTGATTTCGTTCCAGTCTTCTTATTTCACTCTTAAGCAGCTGCAGATGAAAAAGAAAAGACCACGCATTGGTTATGTCTCAGAAAAACAATTGAACAATGGTACTTTGAAGAGCTAAAACACAGATTTTTCAGCTTGCTTCAGAAAGAACAATGTTTGCATAGCAACATATTCTGGACAAAAAAAAAGTGAAGCTTGAACAGGTGATAACATTGTCCAGAAATAAGTTTTTATTGATCAAAAATAAATTATTCTGATAAAATCTGTTCAATAATTATGAGATACTATTCAATTTCAGTGAGTTAAGTTACAAAACCTGAATCAGAGGTTTAACAAAGGTATAATTCATTACGAAATCATTTACAAAAGAAAGGTTATGTTTAGAGAATGTTAACTTTAAAAATCTTAGAAAATTCCAAGGAGGAACAATTAAATCAAACCAGATCCTATTAATATGTTTAGAGAGATGCATACAACTTCTTTGAACTTAACATGGTTGAAACGGATTACAGGAAGAGAAACTAATGTTTTCTCAGAATTTACTGGTTTTAGCTAAATGAAAACAGTAAAGGCACTTCACTGAACACTAAAACTTCTAAACTCTGCCTTTTTTTTTTTTCTCCAAACTTCCCCTCCACCTCAAATAAGAGAAACTGGAAAAGAAGAAAAGCTCACTTTGGAAGCACTAACTTCTTTTGTGGAATAAAGCCCTTCCCAAAATTAAGTTTTGCATCACCAAATTTCCATAGACTGGGATTTTCTAAAAGATGTTTGGTGTTAAACATTTGGTCTACAAGATAGACCATAGAAATTAGAGCTGTCCCAACATTCACTGCACATCTGCTAACCTTTATTTGTTCCATTAGGATTGCATTGGTTGCTTCTGATTCACGAAGTAATTCATTCAAGTGATCAGCACTCTTTGTTGTTGTGTTTAATTTCTGAATCAGTTCATCCTTGCTGAGCTCTGTTTGCCACTGAGATGGTTCTGCAATGAATTGGAAAAGAAAACTGAGAAAGAAGGAAAAAACACGTGCATCTACTTTAGGCTAACTTAACATTAGGACTTCATTAACACAGGAAATGAAATCCATGCAAATTCAAGCTGCCAAATTAATAGCTATCACTTCTGCTGCTGCATGTTCATTTTGCGACCTATTTTTGTATACATAAATTTCTTAGAACTGATTCACCGGTCCCCTTCTAAGTACATCAAGATATATGGTTTTCATTTGGTCCTTGTTTCCCATCCATATATGGAGATTTTTTCAACACTTCTCCACACACTGTTCAGTAGACTTCTCAAAACACAACTAGATGCTACCATTTATTCTACATTTTTTTGCTCTTTTGTTTTCTACTGTTCTTCACACTGGCTTTCATCTTCCTAAGAAAACATATGAATTCCTGTTCTGATAAAGACAAACAATTTCCTTTCAATACAGAGTTGTTTCACTTAATTGTCTCACCTACAGACTAGTCCAGAACACTAACTGCTGAACTTTTCTCTGACTTATTCAACCATTCTTTTCCCTTTAGAAACTTACAGATATAGAGTCTTTAAATTGCTAAATCCTGTCACAAGTTTTTGTTGTTAATCTTTACTGAAGAGGACTCGTACAGAACTTCAGGACAGGGTATACCCAGTGGCACTAATTAGACTTGTGTATTGCACCTACGAGCCTGAGAACACAATCGTATTTTGAGGGTGCAAACTTCTGCAGCTTACATAGGCAAATGCTTCCAAAAACATGTGTTCAACCTACCAGGTTTTGTTTCTGGGGAGTTCAGAAGCTGTTCCAAGGATGGAATATAAGTGCCAGCAGAAGACACGGACTCTGTATCTGTTGTTTCCATACCCTCTCCCTCTTCCCTGGCTACGGCGTGTACATCAAGAACAGGGAGGTCAATGTTTCGCCGTTCTCTTGAGTTCTTAGTTGCTGGATTTGAAACAGCTGGACCTGAAAAATACTTATTGATGTTTGTCAAAATGAAATAGGTTGGGTTATTTCAGTTGTACTGATCTTGAATTAGAAAGTAGTACATAAAGTACAGCCTTGAAAGCCAGATACAAGCATGACATTTTGAACAGAAAATACAGCCTTTCACCTCTAAATGACCATTTCAGTTTCTAAATCCAAACTTGATTAGCAGTGTTCACTTCAGTGACTATGAAACCTTAATGCAATCCTTGAAGATGATGTAGCTATGACAAGAATGCAAAATGTTTTTAATGCAGAACAGTATTAGATTTTCTTTCAACTAGTCCTGTGGGTGGTGTAAACTAGTTTTACTACTGTGTCCTGTTGTGCTGCTTCAGTACAATCAGTTACTACACTACAGTTCAACAACACATGGAAAGAGCAACTTCTTAAACTGTTACTGTTTCCTGGCAAATATTTGACATCCAAATTAGTAACTGCAAAGATTTTAAAAAAATAGTGCTTGAGCTTGAAGAGTAAAATTTTAAATCAGAAATGGGGTCAGATAGCAATCACACAAATAACAAACATTGTTGAAACACCTTTCAATATGCTTTTCTGTAGCTATAACCCCTCATTCTGGAGGCAGAGGTCCACTAACCTCTCTAAAATCTGAGACAAACTGATAGGGAGAACACCAAATATTTACAAAATGATTTTCCTCCGTCTGTCTCATGATATGTATGCTGCATAAAACATAACTGATATTTATTCTGAAGGTACAGTAATAACAAACTTGTTCTTTACTCAGTATCAGTGGACTGATATGGCTTGCTGCAAGTTTTTCATAGCAAGTTTCTGCTGTATTGCAGAACCACACACTATAGCTTTGTTTCAGGTACACACAAGTACACAAATGTAAGTAATGCCCCAGAAGTGTGTAACCCAAGAAAATCTGGTTTTATGACCAGAAGTTACCTCTAGTGCTTGGTTCACTCTTGAGCTGGAAGAGCTGACCTTCTACCCTGGAGAGTTGCTGCTGAAGCGTCTCTACTGTCTTCCTGTGCTCTTCTTGCAGATTCCTGACTTGATCTCTGAAATTGTTCCGCAGAGCTTCATTCTGGGCTGTCAGCTGACTCAAAGCCTGGGTATGCTCTGTTTTCATGACCATGTTCTCAGATTGTATCGTGCAGAGCCTGAAAACAGCATACACACAAAATGTGAGAAACAAACACCAAAATATTAATTTTTTACATTTAAAGTTTTTTTAGCTTAAATTCAACTCTAAAACTGCAACACAACTCCTTATCTCCTCATACAATGCACGTCATTTACTTTGTATTTCTTTTCTTTTAAGATTTACCCAACACTCATGCAGAACTTCTGAAAACATACATTTCTATGATGTTTCTTTTTTTAAGCTTCAGAACTCAGTGAAATGGTGGGTAGACTAACCGTTCTTGGAAAGAAAAAACATCAGTACTGCATCAATTGTACTCGATTTGGCACCACTCCAAAAGCAAGACAAAATTGTCACAAGCAATTAAACGAGAGCATGTATGGAATGACTAAGCATAGGACTTGCCCTTATAAGCATACAAACATAAATTTAGCCAGAGAAGCAAGAGCTAGTCTTTCTGGGTACGAAAGAAACCTACTATGGTATAGATGGTTTCCAGAGAAATGCAAAATGATATAACTCAGCTGATTACAATGAATCATCACATGGCCATCAGGAACTGATAAAACAGTACAAAGATAAAGACAAGAAGTCAAGAGTTCCTAAGACTAAGCTGTAACTTCTAATGAGCATCTCATGTGATGTTTTGTATCCTAAAAATAAAGAGAAGGCACAGAAAGACATTTTTGAGCTCAAGTAGGTCCTTGTGTTATTTCTCAAGAAGTGATGCAGTTTAAACAAATTCTTAACATTTTGAAGGAAATAGCAAATTAATATTGTGGCAAGTAGAGACTTGAAAAAAGTACCTTCTGTAAGAAAGGCACTTGGTGGTGGCTATTTTATCATGGAAATAGTTGGCATTTAACCACAGTATTTTTCCAATCAGAAACAAATGCATAAAATGTAGCTGAGCAGTCCAACACAAGTGTAGTGCTGAGCTTCAGACTCAGCAAATAGTCAGCAAATGTAACATGCTTAAAAAATGTTAACTTTAAAAATCTGGTATTTAACAGGTAGAAAGCTTGCAAAGATCTAATTCTCATCAGCTACTACTTCATTTTCACTGCTGAAACCACTGAAGGCTGACAAAAAGTATTAAACTATCCTTTTGAAAGTTCCTTTAACTTCCTCTACAGATACACCCTTTCTTTGGGAAGCATTGTCCAGTCCAGTTTGCACAAAGTAAAGTATCTATATCTAGTCATCAGCAGACCATACTTTTCACGGAGTTCTGCCTCTTTTGCAACAGTCTCTTGCAGCATCTTATTGTGTCTTTCCAGCAGGGTGTCGTGTTCAGACTGCAATGCCTGGAATTCAGCTGTATTTATCTGCAAATTATGCTGAGCATCTTGTAGCTTAACTTTAAGTTGGTCTATCACCATTTCCAACTGTTCTCTGCAAGGGAAAGAAAAGATATGTTTAGAAAGAGTTACATTATCTCAGAACCTATATTATGTCCACAATGTTTAATGTATCTGATCTCAGTTTACTTCATATTTAGAATCACTACAGCACTGTGACCATGATCTTAGAATGTGACCACAGCGGAAATAATTAGGAAAGTTCTGATCGCGTTTCAATATAGGTGCAAACAGGTTTATCACATCCCATCTGAGCTGTTGGAAATACACCTTTTGGGGTAGGAGGTGAGACTGCTACTGCTTCAATCCATTTTGGAGGAACAAGAGAGAAGGAGACTAGTATGTAGCATGCAGACAGGAGAAAGAATTTCTACTTAAAAGTAGTGGAGGGCTCTGTTTGCTTTGTAAATGCACATCAATTCAGTGAGACTGGATAAAGTAGACAGTAATCTTCTCCAATCACTTTCTAAGAGACTGGCAAAGTAGTAGAAAGCAATACAAAAAATATATTTCTGACCAACAGAATTTATCAAAATCAGATACACCAGTAGGAGTAAGTCTTAAGTCAAACACGTTCTCCTTTTATGCTTTGTGTATTTATAGTTACTTCTATTATTTCATGAATTGTATATCCTGTTAACCCCTAGAGTTAATACTTGCAAATCATTCATTTAAAATTGTCTGTTTATTAATGTATTACTTGTCTACTTTAATAACAGTGACCCTCTTTCATGATCTTCTTAAAGTTCTGCAAACAGGAGACAGAAATGCAACTCTTGCAGTTTGCTTGCTTCAAACAAGTAGATGCGTTAAACAAGCCACACAACCAAAATAGCCCAAATCCTCTAACAAAACACAAGTCTCCCTCTGGTGGACTGTCAGCAATTTTATGTACTGCTTTAAGACCTATGTCAAAAAAAACTTGGAACATCTTATACAAAAACACCGAGACTGCCTCCAAGGTCAGCCATTGACCAGTTCTAAAAATAACTTACAGAAACAAATCTATTTTCAATGAGATACAGACACCTTCTGAAGTGAAACTGAATTTACATGGCTCATAACTGTATTGAAATGATCTCCAGGGAACTTTTTACAGTGTAACCTTTTTACAAGTCTTTCCAAATATAATAGCTGATAAGACAGTCTAAACCTACTGGAATTGATGACTGAATTGGCAGCCAGAGCTTCACCTACACTAAACCATTCCTTCCTGAAAAAGGATCAAAGTGAGCTCAGATGAGCAGTATCAATCTGGTGTTTACTTCTTAGCTGGTGCATGGCTTCAATGCTTTACATCCAAGAAAAATGATGTCCCAAATTTACACAGATGACACTTGCTAATTTCAGTTTGAGAACCATGAGAATCTTCCTAACACTATACATTTCCCCCCAACTGAAAAAAACAGGTAACCTGCAGAATAAATAAGTATATTAGAGATGAATCAAGGGATTAGAAACTAGCATAGTACTACTGAAAGCTGAGACATAGTTCAAAAACTGATGATCTCTCTTCTGTTCAGATAGGTAGAGCCAGTTAGAAAGTCATGTTACAAGTCAAATAGTTCTATTTCTATGCACACTTTTTTCCACTTTTTGGTCAATCATTAGCACAGTAACCCAAGTACCAGTGTTCCACCATACACATACAACAATTTTGGTTTTACCTTTCAATTTTGGTTTTACCTTTCTTGTTTGGCTCCCTCCATTTCTGTCTGAGCAGCAGATTTATTCTTTTGCTGTTTTAGAACATTGTGAACACGGACTTTGTAGCTCTCAAATTCAGATGTAACAGATTCTTGTTCAGCCTATGACAGAAAATAAATTCCTAGTAAGTTACACAATTGCCTATGCTCATGTATTTGCTCTAAAATGAAATACACCTAGTACTGAAAAGTAAAATGAACCACCAGCAGCACTTTCTTCTTTTGAATGGATAATTAAGACAGTAGTATTGCAACAGATCATGTTTCTCTTTAGATTTTAACTGAATGCTATTATTAATCTTGAAGCTTAAAACCAAGACAGTACTGATATTCAATACCCTAGTCTTCAAGAAAGGAAAAAATATTTGCAAAATCCAAGAATTACAATCAGGAGATAGTCACATGTAAAGGGCTCTATCAAAGAGCTTTAAAGGACAACAAAGATGAAGGGGAGAAAAAAGAGGGTCTAATTTTTTCTTTTTATGCTACCTAGGTGTCAGATGTTTAACATGCCTGAAAGCAACGCATAATTTTGAGAAGTTAAGTCAGCCTTGAAGGGATAATACATAATGTAAGATATCATACTGTAGATGCTTGTAAGAGTATTTGATTTGTCTTCCATTCTGAACTCAGCTGAAAACATGGCTGAGACAGCAGACAGAAAACTGCATCACAACCTAATGGCTTCATCCTTTACTGTATAGTATGCAGACAAGAATTATTCCCATGTGAACAGTAAGACCTTTCAAGTACTCATGCTATTTTCTATGAAAATAGAGATGTAGGTTTTCATTCTTGGCTTTTAAGGAAGCTTACAGGTTCATTAGTCATTCCTGAGATGACTAAAGTTTTCTAATTTCCATAGTGATCCACATCTACCAATGGAACTCAGGCAAGCCTCCTGTAGGACTAACCAGAGTTTGTCCATTTCAGTTCACCTTTTCAAATTGAGATGTTTTTGGGAGGCATTCATGTTACTTATCTGCAGGACTGGCATCTCTCATACAGAACAAGCTGCAGATCGACACACTAGTTTGTGTAAGTACAGCTGGAACATAACACTCCTACTGAGCCTGCCTGTTTCTAATGCAAAAAACAGAAGTAAATTCCAGGCACATCTAACACTGTCATATGGCTGAAAAACAGAAATAATAAAAACCTTAGCATTACTGTCAGCTCCACATGTAACTTAGCTGCCAATTAAGAAGCTGCTCATACAGCAGCCTATTAAAAGGTGCTTGCAAATACACTTCATTGATTTTTCTTTTGAAGTGATAGCTATGTTAGCTTTTTATAAGCAAACATTATTCCCCCTCTTTTTCTTTAAAGAAAGAGGTAATTACTTCTCTTTTCTCCCCAGTGAGTACACTTCCTGACCATCTTGAATTCTGACTTCCCACTGCTACAAGGTTTTTTCTACTAGAAATGCAAGACTGCAGTCCAGGCATTCCACCACAAATGGTGCAGAACAACCAGAAGGCTGTTTTGTCCTCTACCACCACTCAAATACAGTACCTGGGCTGCTTTGCATTCTTCTTGCAAAGTTGCAATTTTTTGCTGATAAGCACTCAATATACGCTGGTGTTGCTCTGCAGAGGTTCGTAGCTGTTCCTGGACTTTATGCTTTTCCGATGTTAATACAGACACCTGAATCTGAAAAAGCCAGTTGAAAGCTCAGTCTTTAGTATGTCAAACATTTTTCTTCCCTTTTCAAGCGGGCATGCCACACAACACATAGGACTGTATTACAGTAATCCTTGCACAGAATTGGTGAATAAAAATTTAAAATACAATAAAATAGAAGAAATAGACATAAGTTATGATATACTTAAATAAATGTTTTTTTTAAAGAGAAAACTGAAAATTACAGTGGTGGGTATGGTGCCAGCATGTAAGAATAAAAGTTACCCTGCTACTATTTATCATATTCCAAGAGAATTTACACAGATAGAGAACACAAGATTTCTGCTGATGTAATATTCTTGTTTTTAAACTGAGCAGCTCCCATACTTAAGCTACTCTAAAATTTATCCCATTTAAAAGCTTCAAAATTATTAAATTCTCCGTTTTGGGGAAAAGGGAAAAGAAAAGAGCAAGAAAGGGTAAGCCTGTTTAAACAACATCACAGGGAAAATACCTGGGGAAAGCAGCAAACAAAAAATAATTCAAGAAACAGAACCAGTAACCAAGTAATAAAAATATAATTTTCCTTCTTCAGCTTATATTTCATCTGCCCACAACAAATCACATCTTTATGGCTTACATAAGAAATGCTAACATATAACTTTATTACACTAACAAAGAAGTGAAATTTCTTGCCTTAAAGGATTCCACTTGTTGCAGACTGGCTTCCAGTTCCCCTTTCAATGATGCCTGCAACATTAGATGGTCATTTTCCTGCATGATAGAAGCATCTGGTTAATTAAAAAGCAAACCACAACAACTTACTAATTTAGCTACAAGACCATTATTTAAAAGCTAGTTTAAAATGGAAGTATGCAGTCATTAACTGCTGGACTTACAGCTTGTTTTGTATCAGCCAGTTCTTTTTTGGTTTTCACCAGGAGTTGTTTTATCTTGGCGGTTCTTTCCTCATCTTGTTGCATAGTTGACTGAAGTGACTCTAGTGCAGAAAACAGCAGTTATATGCTAAGAGAAACTCCCTTCCTATATTTCCTTAAAATATTGGAAAATATTAAAGCAATTTCTGAAACATTTAAGAACTGTAAGCTGCTTGTTTGCAGCGAGTTTAGTATATCATTTCTGTATCATCAAGACCTTCTTATAAATTAAATTGTTTTGAGAGTTCCACTTAAGGATAGGAAGAAACAAATTTTTAACCACATGTGAACTAGTAATGTTTTATAAGTGTGGTATGTCAGACTGAAAATCACTGCCAATCACCTTCAGAAAATATGATTTAGTTAATCAGGTAAGAAAATCTGTCACACTATTTTGCTTTCATTTGCTGAATACTAGATCAAGTGACTGAAGACCTAGTTTACTTTCTAGAAAAAGATTTTCAACTATGTAACTGTTTAGTGTTCCCTCAAAATCTTACTCATCGACTTCAGAAGACATTTCTGAATTTTTTTACCCTTACTACTAATTATACCATACCTACTGTTCAGATTTTACTCACTTATTTCTTCCTGTAGGGTCTCTTGTTTCTGCTTCTGAATCCTGGTCTCCTGCTCAAGATCTTCTATTCTACTGTCTTTATCAGTAATCTTCTGATTAAGTTCTTTTACTAGCCTTTCATAATCAGCTATTTCCATATCCATCAGTGTACTCTTTTGAGCATCCTGCAAGTTACAGGCAAAGAAGTTACAAACTTAGAATCTGTCTCAGTTGCGAAGAACTCCTCCCTCACCCACCCCAAAATAAATGAGAAATACAGTAGTTTGATCTTTTAACAAAAAGAGTCTATAACTATCCATACCCACAAACAATACCCACCCATCAGGTTTCCAGTTCCTCAGCAAATAATTTTTTTGAACAAGAACCAAAAGCTTTAAAGAATCTGTTGCCAATTTCAACAGTTTTAAGCAGTAGGTATTTTGCAGCTATTAGTTTCTACCATCTTCACTCCTTGCAAGGGTGGCTTCTGAATAGTGCACCATACAAGTACTCCAGACACCTGAATTCTATTCCTCTTTCCAGTCATGATAAAACGCTTAACCAAGCTAAAAACAACCCTCGCTCTCCCCAGCCGAATATCTTCTCAAGAAGTACACACATCAGCTCTCCAAAGAAAAACGGGTAAAAATCCTCATTTTTTTCCTTTTGCATACCTTAGGATTAAAGTCCTCAGAACAGAACAGGAGACAAACACAGCAAGAACCACCAAAATCTTTGATAGTCTGTTAAGTACTAACACAAACAGGAGTAATTACTGTACCTTTTTGGCCAGCTCTAATTCTTGCATAGTCTTCTGCAGATGCTTCTTTTCCTTCTGAAGTTGCGTCTGAAGCTCCTCCAGTTCTCGGAGAGTGCCACTATGTTCCTGAAAGTTAAATACTTTTCAATTATGCAGCCCAATTTCAAAACAGATGTCAGCAGAGTACACAAATCTACAAAAAGACATACTCCCTACAGTTGCACAAAGATAAGGTCCTTCGGGAAGTCATTGGGAGCCAAAGAAAATTTGACAAGACTACCAAATGATGTTCACATTTTTTCAGCATCTCCAATCTACTCTAAGTGATATTACACAGTTCTTTTAATGAACACACTAAGCCTTCAAAAGAAGACCAAGTGAAGTAACAAGAAAAAGCATGAAACTTGTTCTAAAATAAGCACAATTTATAAAACTCTTCTAGAAGTCACATTCACAGACAGTAATGCTTCAACCCATTCACCATTTCTACATAGTATTACCTTTATTTTCTGTTCTTTTAGAAGCTTTTCTGCTTCCACTTCTTTTTCAGCCTTTGCCTTGACTTTTTGTAGCTCCAGTATCTGAGCTTCCAGCAGCTTAGTATTACATTGCAACGTTTCGACACGAGCCAGCAGATCTTCATTAGCAGAATGTAACTGATCATGCTAAAGTGATGGTAGTGGGAAGATAAGCTGAATTTGCATGTGACTGATAAGATACTATCTATACTTAGAAAAATAAACATGCTAAACACACACTGATTTTAATCCAATTGTCTTATAATCAGCACTCTTACAAATGAAAGTAGGAAGTCTCATCCACCTTAATTGCTTTAAACCAGATTAAGAAACAGGCTAAATTAAAGTCACCAACACAATTTGGTTATTTTATTCAGAGTCCATGTACCCAACTTTCTGTATGATGGTTGTAAGTAATGGAAATTTGAAAAACACCTTTTGGCTCTCTGCAAGAATTGTCTCCCACAGTAATGCACAATATTCAAATACTCCATTGCCCCACAGCAAGTGCAGTTGTATTTATACCTGAATCATCATCCCATTAATCCCCCCTAAAATATTTAACTGCAGCACCACCAACACTTCAATAAGATTAGAAAGAAGTCTTCCTGTGTCTGGGCTACCGCTGCAATGATTAGCAGACTTATTTTTGACATCTTCAGTATCTTTATCTCAGTCTCTATCATGCGGATTAAGAATGCAGTATGAATGAAGTATAAATGAAAGAAGCTGACAATTGTCTGAACAGTGTTATTACAGCCTAGGTCAATCTTCAGTGTCATGTATGTGGCCTGGGAGTTTAAATCCTAAATCCTGAGCCCATTTCAGTTAGTTTTGCAGAATGTGTCTCAGAGACGTTTCATCCCCATCTTACATTTTTGAATGTCACTACAGTACTCCACAATGCATCCTAAAGTCTAATTCTTGTAGAAGATCCAAAAATACCCCACCATAGTTAATTCTGTATATTTAAACATTCTATTGGTTAAACAACAGGCATATTTTGTCTAAGGAACTGCAAAAAAATTTAACACTAAGGTTACTGTACTTCACAAGAAGCGTGGGTGTGAAATCAGTAATAGCCCAAGTCCAATACTTGTTTTCGTATTTGGGACATGCGACAGTTGTCTCTCTAACTGAAGCCAGAGTTGGACACCTGCTCTTTTTTGTGAGCTGACCTTCCTATTAAAAAGGCCAGTCATTCTGGACATCCTTAACTTTCTCACAGCCCAGATAAGCACCAGATGCTGAGAAAAAAATGATTTTTAAGTATCCATAACACACTTTGGTTATGAAACTATGTATTGTTACCAGTCACATGAACAAAACTTGCCCAATAGCACAGACACAAATACAGAACTGACCTGCTGGGATGACACCTGTAGCTGTCTTGTGAGGTCATCTAGCTGACGTTCAAGATTAATCACTCTGGCTTTTTCAGAATCCAGCTCTTCTCCTTGCTTATCATATTCCATCAAAAGATTCTTAACACAAACACACACAAACATCAATTTTTACAATATATGTTGCTTGTCTTAACCACATGCTAAACCCTAGACACTTACCTTTCTAATATTTCAGCATGCAAGGTGTTTTACTGCCACATCAGAAGTGTCAAAATGAAACTAAAGCTGTAGTTTTATTACAAGAGAAATTGGGAGAGATCATTTTCAGTTCGTGCAACTGTGGAATTGAGGTTGATAGAGACCTCAGGAGGTCTATGGTTCAACCTCCAGTGTAAAGCAGGGTCAGCAATGAAATGAAACCAGGTTGCTCAGAGCTTTGTCCAATCAGGCTTTTCCAAGGACCTGACTCCAAGGATGGGAGATGGCACTACATCCCTGCAAAACCTGTTCCAAAGCTCAACTGTCTTCAAGGCAAGAGTGTTCGTTGTATATCCATTTGAAAACTCTCATTTCAATTTAAGACTGTTGCTAGTCTGTAACAAGGAGCATGAAGAAATCTGCATCTTTGTTGAACTTCGAAAGGTTTCCCTGTGAGCCCATTCCTCAAATCTGCCTAAGTCCCTTGGAATGGAATGCCCTCAAGCCTATTAACTGTTCCTTCTGATGAAGGTATCATCCAAGAACTTGATGAATGTGTACTCTATCACTTCCTACAGGTCACTGTTAAACAGGGCAGGTCGAAGCACAGACCCCTATGTTATTGGTCTCCAGTACAAGTCATTAACCACTTCTAAGCAAAATCATGTAGCTATTCTATTTTTCTTTTAAAAAAAAAAAAAAGTGTGTGTTTTTTCAGTTTTGTCCATCTAGACCATAACATCCTAGCTTGGTCAGGAGTATTGAGAGAGATGGTGTTAAGTGCCTTCCTAAAGTCAAGGTAAGTGACATTCATAGCTCTCCTCTCATCCACAACTCCAGCTGGTTCTATCACTGCAAGTAATCAGACTTGGATTAGTCAGACATGATTTACTCTCAATAAATCCATGCTGACCATCCCCAGCCACCTGCTTCTCTTTCATATGCCCAGAGATGTGCTCCAGAAGGACTTGCTCCCAGGGAATGGTTTACTTTTTTTCTTTATCATTTAAGAACTTTCTAACTGATCCCCAATTTTACGTACTTAAAGAATTCCTAAGAACAGATTTGCCTCAGCAACAGTATCTGACACATACTATGCTGGATTTAAAACATGATTTAAAAATACTATCCAGTAGAAAAGAATTTCCTTTTCTTCTGACAGTAGATACACAGTTCTGTCACTAGAACCTCACACTTCTTGATCTGGGTACTTAACTGCATTGACATTTCTTTTACCAAATATACTTGTGTAAGTAAACAACATATATCCAGGCAACAACTCAAAAGCAAAGCATTTTTCTGACAGTTAACCATCGTTTGTAGATACAATGCTATTCCTACCTTATAGCTTTCAGCTCCTTGAATGACATCTTTCATTGAAGAAGACAGCTGATCTTTTTCTGATCGAACCAACTCCAATTCTTCCTTCAGCGATTGCATCTTATTACAAAGAAACATACGTCATTATAACAGAAGCCTTCATGCAGAACATTCTTCATAATAAGAAGCAGTTAGGGTACCTCTTTTCGGCTGGTATCCAATTCTTTCTTTGCTTTCACAGCAACCACCTTAATTTTATTTATCTTCTCTCCTTTTTCTGCAGATTCTTTTTCCAGCCTTCCTAAAATAAATAAATAAGAAAGTGAATAAACTTGCCTCTCCTCCCCCCAAGAACCAAAATTCAATTAGAACACAAATACCAGTTTGAAACAAAACAAAATATAAAGTGTTGTAGGTATTCAAAGGTTTCATTCAGCTATGCTCTTCAACTCACTCTGAAGCTAGAACATCCAGCCTCACAGATAATCCTTCCCCATTTCAAAAGACTTCCATGACAGTTTACAGTAAAAGCCATATTCCTGTGTACTTCTACATGTAATTTTAACAACTTAAAATAATTTTCTTTCTATTGCGTTGGGATGACTGCAATGAGGCAACAGTAGCTTCAGCAAAGCATTGCCTTCTTCTCTTGGTAGTCTTAGGGATTCCTAAGGACAAATATTTTCCGTATTTAATAAAGATGTAATCTAATACACTGTTTATGTACTGTTATGTACTTAGGAACAAAAAAAATACAAAATGGTAACAGAAAAATTGCTAATGTTACTTTGAATGATCAATGGGAGGAATGTTGTAGGAAGCAGCATTGGTATCCACTTCTCCACCTTCCTTTGCGTATAGGAAATACAGGACAACTATGCAGAGAAAGAAAAACTAAAAACTCAAAGTTTAACAATTCAAAAAAAAAAACCCACAAAACTGTTTACATAAAAAAACAGCAAGAAAGATACCAATTTGTTCCTGAAGCTCTGCTACTGAAGACTGTTGATCATTTTTCTCTGTCAGTGTCTCCATTATATTCTGTATTATAAACAAAGATATGAGAAGTATTACAAGAAGGTTTTGTTCTTATTGCAAAAAAAGCCACTAGCAGTTCCAGCTACAAGCTGGTCTACATCTACATTCTCATTACCAAGAAAGTCTTTATGGGCAATTTCTGATTAGCTTGGTAACTAGCCTGATAACTGAAAAGCAAAACTATGTTGAAAGGAAAACATTCCAACCTTTTAACGGCTGCTTTCCATCCTATTTGAGGACAAAAAAATGGAAGACCATTAATACTGACTGACCAGATGTCAGTTTTATGCAACCATCAATACCCACAACCTGAAGTTAGAAGTAGCTAACGCAGATCAAGCAGTTTTGTTTGGGATGGAGTCACAGAAGAAGGTGAAAGATTAGGCCAGTTAATCCATCTAGTTAAATGAATGCTTTTGGCAAAACCAATAGAAAAACACTTTCAAATACAAGCACATTTTATCAAAACAGCATTAGGATTTTTGTTGCTGTTTGACTTTTTTTTAAACTGAGGGGAGGGAATCTGAGGTGCTAGGCAACTCAGAAACATGCACTTCCTAGAAGGGAAGCTCACTTTGAGGCCAAGGAAAAAAAACAAAGAGAATGAAAGTATTTTTTGAACCTTAATTCTGAAGACTTTAGAGGTTTAGTCTGTATACTTCAATAACAAAATATAACCTTTAGAGAACTCAGTTCGTCTTTCACATTTCTAAGTTCAGTTTCCTTTTGTTCCAGAACGAACTTTAAGTCATCTTCGTTTTTGGATACTTTTTGCTGTTCTTGTGTTTGACTTTCATAAAACGCAAGTTTTCCAGATATTTCTTCAACCTTCGCTAAAAGCTCTTGATTTTCAATCATTGTTTTTTCACCAGCATTCTTCAGCTCCTGGATGTCATGTTGAAGGGCTTCTTTTTCAGACAAGCTTCCTTCCAATTCTTCTCTCCAAAGACCTTTTTCTTTTTCAAAGTCCTCAATCAGGGATCTATGTTCTGTATACTGAGCTGCATTTTCTTCCTCTAGTCTCTGAACTTCCCTCTGCAAACGAAGAGCTTTCTCCTCATTCTGTAGAGCAAGGCACTGCTCTTCCTTCATTTTTGCCAAGCATTCATTTGCAATTTGTAGTAAGCTGAGAAAATCAGAGTCCTCATCAGAATCTGAAATGCTGGACCCCACTTGCTCAAGGATGTGGTATATCTGAGCTCTTACAAGAGACCTGTGCGCTTGTTCACTTTCAAGTAGTGATGATATATGGTCTCTCTCTGCAGTCATCATTTGTATTTTCTTTTGTAAGTTTTCAGACTGCTCTTTCAACACTAACCAACCATCTTTCTCAGACATAACCTCTTCCAACTTTTTACTTAAATCACCTTTTTCCTGAATGATTTTCTCATTTTCCTCACGAAGAGCATACATTTCAGATGAAAGGTTCTCTCTTTCACCCACAAGAGAGTCAACCTGTTTTTCCAGTTGACTTCGCAGTTCAGCATTTTCATTCTTCCTAGTTAAAGCTTCATTCAGTTTCTCTGTTAATTCCTCCAGCTTTTTCTTCAGGTCACTATTGCACTGGTTAACAACATTTACTTCTTGCTGAAGTTCCTGAACTTTCCCTTGATCTTGCTTGCACCTCTCCTGAAGGATTTCTCTCTCTTCACCTGAGCATTGTAGTTCATTTAAAATATCTTTGTTTTGATTGTCAAGAGATAAGATCTTTTTTTCCAGTTCTTTTATAGCAACCTCTTTTTGGTGGAGGCAGCTTGCTATTGTATCATTCTCCTCCTGAAGACTAGCAACTTTATGTTTAAGTTCCTCTATCTCTAGTTGATTAGAGGACATTTTTTCTCTTTCTGCCTGGAGACGATTCACAGTTTCAAGAAGAACATCCTTCTCATTGAATGCAGCCCGGAGTTTCTGTTGTAGTTCACTGACATCAGAAGCTTGCTGTTGTCTCATTGATTCAAATTCCTTGCTTATCTTTCCAGCAGATTCCCCTAGCTCAGTCTGTAGTGTTTCCAGTGTTTCTCTCAGCGTATCGTAATTGAACAATGCTTCTTCCTTCTCTTGAGTTAGCCTTTCAAGCTGTTCTTTAAGTTCCTGCATTTCAAAAACTAATTCCATCTTTTCTTTTTCAGAACTAGATAATAAAGTTTTATTTAGTTCAGAAATTTCTCTCTCATGTTGCTCCCTCAAAGTCTGAATTTCTAATTTACGCTCTTCTGCTGTGGTTTCACATTGGTGTCTTGCTGTTTGAAGCTCCAATTTTAGCTTTTCAATTACACAACAATAATCTTCTTTAGAAAGCTGCAGTTCATTTATCTTAAAGTCCAAGTCTTCCCGCTCATGAAAATACTCATCCTTTATGCGACAGATTTCCTCTTCCAGTTTTAGTTTAACATTGCTCATATAAGTTAGCTCATCTTTTAAAATAGCATGTTGAGATTGGAGATCTTCTAAGCTATGCTCCAAATGTCTAACCTTTTCTTCCATTTTGGCTTCTAGACAAGGATCTTCTTGGATATCTACAAGATTTGTCTTGTTCTCGCTATTTTTATTTACTGCTTTTAGCTGCTCCACATCATGTTCTTGCTGGTCAGTGGAAGCATACGCTTCATCTTTCACATTTTCCTCTGTTTTTAAGTCCTTATCTACCAAATTGCGCTGTAACTGATTTATCTGATTTTGCTTTTCTTCATTTTCTTCAGCAGATATTTCAATGCGATGCATCAACTCTGAGACCTCTTCTTGATGGGCAATTTTTAATTTTTTAAGCTCTTCATTCAGACTGTTGATTTCATTATGGTAACATTGAGAATTGCTTTTAATAGTTTCTTGCAGACTTGCAATTTCTTTGGTTTTGTCATCATTCACAGTTTCCAACTGCTTGGTCAAGCACAAAATTTGCTCCTCATAAGTAGATTTAATTTCTTTGACACTGTCTTGTAATCTTTTAACTTCTTCTTGATTATCATTGTGACATTCAATCTGTTCTACCAGCTCTGTTTGTTTCTTCACTTGTTCTTCTAGTTCTATTTTCAGCTTTGTTAAATCATCATTGTATTTGGATTGTGCATTTACTAATTCACTCTTCAAGGCTTTTATTTCTTCCAGAGAGTCAGTATTTGATTGCTCCAGTTGCTTCTGCAATTCTTCTGTCTTGGCCACTGCAGCCTAAAACATACAAGTCATCAAATGCTGACAATTAGCACATAAATTCCAAATAAACTGTTTATAATAAACTAGATAAGTCCTTATTTTTAAGAATTGCTATTGTTTTTGAACAGCCAGCTATGTTAGAACAACTCAGATCGGAAGACTCTGCAGAGTATAAAATTTTTTGCAGAATTAAAAATGAAAATTGATTCTTAGATCACGTTTGCCTACTCGTAAAGCAACTACTGTCATCATGTATTAAAGACCAAATTACCTCTGTAACATCATATTCAAGTAGCTAGAATATAAAGCTGTTCATCAATTCCACGTGACTGAGTCTTCGCTTTATTATCAACTGAGATTGACATGATTTAGGTGACTTAACTGACAGAATATTTGAATTTAAAACCTCCCATTTACCATAAAAAGACAGTTGATTTGGAGGCATTGCGTATCTAGGCTACTGATGCATGGACTGAATTATTTTTGAACAGCTGTGGGTCTAACCAATACATATAGAAACTTTACGTTTATTACCAGTCCAACAAAAACAGTGAAGTATTTCTGTTCTCTGTAGCCTCTAAATTACATAAGAAAAGCCTTTAGATCTAAGGTATAACAGAACACAGGTCAGTGAAGAAAAAAGATTAAGATAGAAATGAAGCACATGAACAAAACTAAAAAAAACACCATAATTCTGAAATATTTTAGTAATGTTTTATTTCAGTACCTCTGCTTCTTGTTTTCTTTGAATATTTTCTTTTTTCAGAGCTACACACTGCTGCTGACTTTCAGCTTTTTCCAGAAGTACAACATCCAGTCTTTCTGTGAGAGCCTAATTTAAAAATAAAGAAATTATTGGAAAAAGGGTTCCTTAAAAACAGAAGCCTGAATGATTTTTGCAAAGCAGTAAGAAGTTGCAAAATGGTCAGGATTTTTTTTTTTGCTGTTGTTAGTTAAGTGAGACCAGCCTGATCTTAAAAGTTACTTGCAGCCCAAATACAACAGATATGGAACAAGAAGACTAGTACAATGATGTTGTTTAAAAGGTTCTGTTCAAAATCTTGGTTGTGATCAGCCTATTTATTTTCACTACCACATAGGAAGAGGAGGAAAAAATGCTTCCCTTCTGTAGAAGGGATCTCCATCCAAATTATTGAAAACATTTTTTCCAGTTGATAAAGTCCTCCTCACTGTCAATTTTCACTTTGATGTGCTGCCTGGTAACCCTTACTTTGAGGCAGATGCTCTTGGCACTAAAATAATTCCAGTTACTTTTTCCCAAAAGTATTTCTTGTGACATGCAGCTTTAATTCTGTGTTTCTGATCTTATCAAATGACTGTCTCAAAAGACTTCTAAATAGCTGAAGTCTTTCTACAGCAGTCATTCTGAGATAAACAAAAGCCTTCCTAACTTATTACACAAGGACAAAGTCTGGGCGAGGAAATTTTATTATTTGATACATTTTTTTCCCCCTCAAAGAACTGATTCCCAAAAAGCAGATTAGGGATGTAAGGTAAGGCAGAAAAAAGAGGTTTTAGGAAGCATACTGAATTCCTGAAAATAGATCACAGATTTGAGTAACAGTTCTACAGCTGTTTACTACATATCACAAGTCATTTCTGTAGGTCTGTTTCAGCTATTATTATGCAATACATCAGAAATCCATTACGGATACTTACCTGAATAATGTCATCAGCTCCTCCAGAAGCTGCTTTAGATTTGAGTTCTTCAATTTCTTTCTCTAGTTCTGAACAACACAATAAAAAAGTAGTACAGAAGTTTCACATCAAGCAGAAATCAATGGTTTATCACAGTATTGAATTCCCAGTAAACCCAAAACTTATCACTCTATTCAAGTCAGAATTGTTTTACACCATCAATTTTTGTTGCCAAGCGATTCAAAGGGCTAACAAAGAACAAGCATTCAGTGCTACTTCTCTGCTGCTTAGACTGATTTCCTGAGGAAACAAAGCTTCCTTGTTTGGGCGGAGAGACAACAAATAACAAAGCCATGACAATTGTCTTACCTACTATTTCATGGTAAACTTAAGCCAGAGAAGAGACATTCATTTCCTACTTGTCCTCTAAAAATAGACAGCAGGTTGAAGAAAAAGATCTCTTAAATAACCCCATCAAAGAAATGCCCAGAATAGCCCATCCCTATTCTTACTGCTTTGCTGGGCAGCTACCAACAGCCAGCACGACTGTAACTCCAAACAAGGGGAGGTGACATTAGTGCAAGCAGGGAGCCACTACAGGAAAAGGGACAGCAGAGAGGAGGGGAACAGCACATGAGAATGCAGACATACTTAGGATACTTTTAGGTATTAACACAATTTCGTTTTCTGTATTTTAGGATTTCTTGTCCAAAGAAGCAAATGATCAAATACAGAACAGCTACCATATTTGAAGAAGCCACTACACACCTCAACAGGACTAATTATGAAAAACTAATGGAGATGCCCCCGTCTGCTTTCTTAAAGGTTATCCCTGCAACAGGTGTGGGAAACATATAATGACAAGCCCCATTTCCACTCCTGCACGAGCTACACTGTTCCATCATGCTACACACACGATTGAGTTAATTTAATATTTGACAAAAGCAGTGCTTCTTTTTCTTCCACACTTCTCACTCTAGGGACTTCTAGCCCTTATCCTCCAACAAAAATAAGGAAATCACAGGAGGAAGAAAAAAAAGAAAAGCCTAAAATTTAAATCTACCTAGCAAAAATGCACAGCAAAATTAGGAAACGTCAGATACTACCAAGCATTAAGGTAGAAATTATTCTCTCTCCAGTCAAGTACCTGTACATCTCGACTTCACTTTCTGCAGAAGTATCATTTGCTTTTTGGCAAACTTGATGAGATCTTCTTTGGGCAATGTGTCCAGCTGTAAAAACAAGCACTTATTACAGAAACTGACTTCCTCTAGCCCAGAAGTAAACTAAACAGCACATCTTAGGATCTGATATCTAAGGAGTGAAATTTTAGGATGAGAAGGCATTAGCACACACTCTTTAAGGACAATAACAGGCCGAGTTACAGAAGTTATGTTAATCCAGTTCTATCATTTCAGTTGCAGCACCAGCTAGAAAGGAGAACTCAGCTGGGAAGGGTTACATTTGAATAGACTGGCTAAGGTGTTTGGAGTAACATAATTTGAACAATGTTTAAACTATACCACACTGACATCAACATTGTTTAATTTACCTCCAACATATGCAAAGAAGCCTACATACACTGTGAAACATTATTAGAGCTAGATGCTATTAAATATTTTACTGCTCAATATGACAGGAAGTAAATACACCAGTAACATAACTTCTGTTTCATGCTTTCTAAAATGCCTTAGCCTAGCATTCGTATATCAATTTTCAAAACACCTAGACGACATGAAATTGTTTAAAAATACCTTTGTCTTCCTATTACCCACAGCTAGCGAGCATGCTACACTGCTCCCTCTCAACCATTGTTATCCAAATAAACCAGATTTGTGAGGTCTGATTACCTTTGATTTGCCCGACCCCGGTGTGACAGAGGAAGCCACCATCTCTTGCCCACCATCTTGTACCTACAACAAAATAAAGATAATATGGGAGAGCTGAAGTTTTTTTTTTTTTAAAAAAATGTACACTACCAAAGAACCAATTGAAAGTCTACAAACGTGGAGAGTAACTTGGTATAGTGGGAACTCAAAAAAAAAAAAAAGACAGTATTTGTAGGACCAGTAAGAAAAATAATGGAGGAAAAAATGAGAGATCTATTGTAATTAATGCAATAAAACAGCAGAATTAAAAACTGCTAAATCTGTATGATCTTATGGCTTCGTTACTTAATTGACATCTAGAGTTGTCACTCTAGTGAAAAAATATTTTATTTACAGGCAGTTAAAATAGCGTATCCTACTACCTTGTTATTAAAAATGTATAAACTAAAGAAGCTTGAAGACAAGCAGCAGTTAAATCAAACTTCAACTTCTGAATAAATTGTACACCTCAACTATGTTGTCGTTTTCTTTAAACGTACATTCTTTAAACATAACATACGTAGCACTAAAAGCTTAGGCCTGACAATATATTTGAAATGCCTGTGTGTGTGGGGGCATGCACATTTGTTTGTGTGAGAGAGCGGGAGGGCATGTGCACACACACTCACATCCTTCACTTTTATTTTGTGAGTCTCTTTATTCTCATAAACAAAACCTTGTAATAGAAACCAGGGGAAGAACAAACTGGGAACAGATAACGTCTGAGTAACAATTTTGAGAGAACAGCTGAGAGAGATAACATGAAAGACTAATTAGAAATACGAGTTCTAGTACCAACCAAGAACAAAGATAGTTCAGTTATCTCTCTCTGGACCACATGGGCTGGAGTTTTTTGAAAAAGCGAAAGCAAGCCTATTAGAAAATTACATGACTATTAAACATAAACACAGCATTTAAGAAAGAAAGCTCTAAAGAAGTTTGTATTTCAGATTTCATGCTACACAGAGCTATGTCAACATTGACATTCTTAATATTTCAGCATTCCTATTAGTTAACCTCTGCAAGTACAAGCAGTATACTTGCACAGTGTAATTAGGGCTAACACATCAGATGTACTGCTTAAGAAAAACAATGGCACACCTCTCACCATACTACAGCAAGGCCAGATGATTCTATCATACTTTTGTCATAGAATCATTACTGTTGGAAAAGCCCTCCAAGACCACCTGGTCCAACCACCCCCCTACCACCAGGGTCACCCACTGAACCATGTCCCCAAGCACCAGGCCCAGCCTTTCCTTGGGTACCCCCCAGGGACAGTGACTCCACCACCTCCCTGGGCAACCCGTCCCAACGCCTGACTGCTCGTTCTGAGAAGAAATGTCTGCTTATTTCCAACCTGAGCCTCCCCTGGTGCAACTCGAGGCCACTCCCTCTAGTCCTGTCACTGGTTACCTGTGAGAGGAGGCCAACCCCCCAGCTCCCCACAGCTTCCTTTCAGGTAGCTGCAGAGAGCAATGAGGTCTCCCCTGAGCTTCCTCTTCCCCAGACTAACACCCCAGTGCCCTCAGCCGCTCCCCACAGGACTTGTTCCCCAGGCCCTCCACCAGCTCCGCAGCCCCTCCCGGCCACGCTCCAGGGCCTCGATGTCCTTGTTCGCAGGCACAGCGCCAGAGCTCTGCACCACGCAAGGCAACGCACCCATATCGCTTTTCCAACAGCCAGCCCCATCCGCGGCGCTCCACCTCGCCGCCCCCGGATGCGCAGGGGCGGCCGACACGCGGGACGCAGCCCCCCGCGGGGGATCACGAAATGGCGACGCGACCCCCCCCGCGCGCTGCCAGCCCCTCCCCTCTGGGATAACGGCACCGCTGGGGAGGGGAGGGGGGAACGAGGGGGAGGGGGCGGCGCGCGCGTTCTCTCCCCCCCCCCCCTTTCCCGTTACCTCCATGTCGGAGCCGGCTCGCCGCGAGGGCCGGCAGGCCGCCGCTACATCCTCCCCGCCGCCGCTTCCGCCTTCGTCATCTCCCCTCCCCTCCCCTCCCCGCAGGCCACGTGACGCGGCGCGCTTTCCCCTCCCCATTTTATAGGCCCGGCACGGGAGCTCCGCCCCCGTGGGGATTGGCCACGCCCCCTCGGCGGCGGTGTGGCCCCGCCCCCGAGCCGCGGGAGCCTCCTCAGGGGGCGGGGGTGTGGCAGAGGCGGGCTGCCCTGAGGGGAGCCGGGTGCGGTGTGCCCTGTGAAGGGGCGTTCGTATGGACGGACGCGTGTAGACACATAAACACACACATGTATACATCCATATATACATATATATGCACCAGGGCAAATAATAGAAGCCAGTTACTAAGGCTTAAAGTTCCCTGTTTTAAATTAGGAGCCATTTTCCTCCACAGCCGGTTGAAGGGAGCGATGCCCACCGTTGTCTTCAAACTACACACCTTTCTTACTGTAGTCATGCAAGCACGTTTGGTAATGCTCGAAATGTTTTTCCTGAGAAGTAACGGATTTTTAATGAGAAGTAGCTTGGGAGAAAAGAGTTTAGGCACTTTGTTCTATTTACAGTTCACCAGGTAGATATTGGATGGCACTGAATTAATCGTGGTGCTGTGAGAGAACGGCTATTGTTTTGGTAAAAAAAAACAGTTATGTTAGGCAAAATGCTGTTCTCACAGAATAATCTGCATTTTTCCAGGTCTTCCTATTGTCATACTTCTTCCAAAATTCAAATGACAAATGGTGACTAAAGGCAGAAAGGTTGTTTGTGTATACCTCCAAAAGCATTTCCTTGTGTTTTTTTTTGTTTGTTTGTTTTGTTTTCCCTGATGCATTCACCATACATAATGTATGTTTATTGTGTATTGTAACATAAGTAGGCAAGCAATTGTGGCAGGAACAGGCGGTTCCTTGTTACAGAATCACAGAATCATCTAGGTTGGAAGTGACCTCCAAGATCACCGAGTCCAACCTCCGATCTAACACTACCAAGTCCTCCACTAAACCATATCACTAACCTCTGCATCTAAATCTTGTTCTCCCAGAGGTTGCTGGCCAAGAACAGATCTCCATAACCAAACCACCAGAAGCTGCTTTTCTACAGTTTCCATCCTTACACTCCTCAGAAATCCCACTCTTTCCTCATCCACTTTGGGACGCTCTAAACTGGGCACCCAGGCCTGTGGTGCCACAGCCCAGGGTGTGGATTTCATGCAACTCCAAGAAAAGCCTTTCTGGAGGGAGTCCTTGCCAAACCATCTTGTGGCCATAGCATTTGATCCTAAACTGTGCTGTAGTGCACAGCTCAGTATTTCCAGGTCTGTCTCTGACTGAAACTGGATGTCTGGAGGGAACATTATAGAAAAGCTTGGCTGGTTTTTTTTGGAAAACCCCAGAGCAAGCAATGTTTCTGTAAAGGTATTCCTGCCTTCTATCCTCTGAAAATATGTGTTATGATTGAACTCTTGGGTCATCTCCTGACTGTGCGGAAAATGATTTTGGAGATTGGCCAAGGCAGATACACAAAGGTTTTTCTGATCTCTTTGTACTGAAGAGACTGAACTACCGGCTCGCTCATCACAGGCTGTCTGACACCACCTGCTTCTAGCTGGAGGCACTCAGCCCCTGACTGGGCTCCCTGCTCCTGTAGGGTATTGTGTTTTTTGGGCCAATTCTCACTCTGCCCTTCATTTTGTGCAAGAGGTCTTAGCTGCATTTGGCAAATAAAACAGTCTGGACGGTCTTTCCTTTGGGTCCTAAATTGCAACAGCAATTGCGAAGCATCCTGTATGGGGAGTAGCAGCAGAATAAAATAGTTGTTCCTAGAATAAACAGAAGACAAAAAAAATGGGGATTTTGACTGTTGACTGTTTCAATTTGTTACAACCAAATATTTCTTATAGTAAAGCTGCTTCATATTTCTTGGGGAAAATGCTGATTCATACCTGCAATAGTCTTACATAATTTTCTTGAACAGATTGTGAATCTTATATAGCTAGAAGGAGCCAGTAAAATTACATCTATGCAGCTAATTTGACCAGATAAGTGAGAAAAACAGGAATAATTTATGTGTTCTATGTATTCTGTAATTTTATTATCTTTGTAAAGATAATTAGTTCTCATTTTTTAAATAGTGTTGTTTATGTAAAACAAGATTGCCAGGAGGTTTATGAGATGTGTCGAGGCAGAGGATAACAAACTTTAACTCCTGCTTTCATTGAAAGGCCAAGTCCCACAGGACTGTGGTTGGTTATTCCACTAAAGCAGTGTATAGATGTTTATTCAGAAGCATTGGAATTATTAGACCTGCAGGAATGTTCTAAAGAGAAGAAAATGAGAAAACTACTGTAATTTTGCACCTGAGGAATGTTTCTAGCTTGCAGAGCTAATGCTTTAAATATTTGGCTCTGTAGAATCTGCCTTTCCAGCCAGTTCTGTGGATCACAAACTTTCCTTTGTGAACCACTCCAGGCAAGCTACCTTTATTGCTTTGAGTTACTTCTGTGGCTTCTGTACATGCAAAATTAGTATTAAGGAAGGCAGGGTATGAATTTACAGTCTGTTAACTATTCACCCCTGTTTGGCAACTTAGAGTATCCTGCCCTGTGCAAATGAACCATAAATTCTTTGGCCGTATTGACGTGGGTTTGGGTTTAGCAGGTACCCACTGTAGTGGGATTGTAGACTGCAGGCATAGTGAAAAATTAAGGAGGTTGTGAAGGGGGAGGCTATTCTGAATGCTTGTAAGATGCAGGGACAGTACTGACCTCTGTATTTATCTCTATACTACTTTATGTGTGAAGGGTTTTGTTAGGTATTAAAAAAAAAAAAAGTTTATGTAGCTCTCAATTATGCTCTGAAATTGCAGCAGATGAGAGGTGCAGAGTCTGGAGTTGTATTACTAAACTGCAAAGCCCACCAAGCCAGCCTGTTCAAAGGTTGGCATTAAACAAGGAAACTAACATTTTGTTTGAGCACCTGGGGTTGGGTCTGGCTGTCAAAGACTGTTCCATTGTTGACCGAACGTGAAAGCTCTTCAAAATGCAAACAGAAATAGTAGCAAATGTAGATCACTGTGGGTTATCGGCACAATAACAGGTTATTGTGAATCAAGAGGCACAATTTTAACTTTTTTAAAAATAAATGTCTTTCCTTATTTTTAGATGTCCAGCCTGAGACCCTACCTATACCTGTATTGCCCCTGCCAGAGAAGGACCCTGAGTTGCCTGCTTTTGACATAATCCCTGTGTCTCCACAATCGGGTTAGACGTGCATAATTCAACTGTGAGCTTTCACACAGTCTGAGCTCACACTGCTTATAAATACCAACTGCCCTTGCAGCAGCTTGTGCAGAGGCCCTTCTTGAAACTGATCCATGACTGATTTGCCTCTTCAATATTAACCATGGGGCACTGCTGCGTGACGACATTCCTGATCCACCTACACAGTGCCTAAGTCTATGCTTGGTATCCAGCCTAAGCCCATGGCTTCAGGCCTGGAGGCTTGGTTTGGTTGCATGCTACAAGTACGGAGGGCTTGACTTTCTCTCTCATTGTGCTTCTAGCCTCCATCTCCTATGGCCTGCACTGAGCCAGGGCTTGCATGAATCATCAAAGACAGCAGGGGAATGGAAGCTTCAATCCAGGCTTGAAATACAATGTTAGCAAAGCTCTGGAAAATTCCAGAATTAATCATTAACCTTATTGTAAAGATAAGGTTCCTTCTGAACATGTTGACATAAATCATTATAAAAATTTTTATATTGTGTATGTTATAGGCTAAGATACCCTTATCCTATAAAGACGGGGCAAGTGGTATAAAAACTACTCTCTGTCAATGGTCGGTTTCCTACTGGATAAACAATAACTTTCAATCCAAGCATGAAGCAAATCATCTGCAGTACAATTAGTGGAATGTAAAGCAGTGTTCCTCTGTCTTTGAATGCTAGCTAAGAAGATAGAACAGCTTGCTTCTCTGCCTCTAATTTGTTTGTTTGCTTGCTTGTGTATTTATTTTTAAGCTTGGTGCTTCTCCCGTTCTGCTTTGTAAATGGATGCCTTCCACCTGAAAGTAAAATGGCTCTCCTAGTTCCTACAGACAGTCAAGGTACAGTGAAATCATGACTACCCTAGAATTCATATAGCAATTCCTGGCAAAAGCTATCAAAGCAAGAACCTTCATTCATTCCAGCAAAGAGGATTTGTTCTGATAGTACAGAGCTACAAAACAGGCACATGCAAACAGCATGTATTAATGAACGCTGATTTTCAGAGATATGTTAGAGATTAATAACAAAGATTCTTGGCTATTAAAACTCTGCAGGTACACTTTCTTAGAAGACACAAGCGGCACTGAAGAAGATGCTGTGGGGTTGCATTCAGCTAAACTAACACAAGTCCTATTTAAGCTGACATAGAAGAAGTTGCACCTCTGTAGGAAAGTCAGTAAAACCATACTTCTGGGTAACTGGACAAAAATAAAGCACCAGTGTATGTTCAGGGCATATGTCTGACTGGAGCTCTGTACAGATTTCTATCACCACAGTAAACAGAGGGTTACTTGTTTGTACCAAAACCTTGACAGTAGTTCAGGTTGACATGAAATATTTTAGTTAAACGTACAATCTCCTTCTGCTGATGCTCATCGATTTACAGTATCAAAATATCAACATAAAGTAAGCTTCTTACCACCTTAAGTCACTATTAGTAAACAGTCTCTGTATTACACATCATTTAAAGCTCTCTGTAATAACATCTCACAAACATAAAGATAAGTAAGTTAAAGGCACACTAGATGTAGGCACCCTCCAGTTATCTTCCCAGAAGCATGCACACATCTCTGTTGTGATACTGTCATAATAGACAACAAAACACTGGTTTTCAGGCCGACTGGGGGTTGCTTGCAACCTATTAACCCCTTTTCCAAACTTTTCCAATAACTACAGACCCCCTTATTGTCACTTATAACAATTCATTGTTCTGTGTAGTTTTACAGAGAATTAATATTCAATTAATAACATCTTACAAATTATGACTGAATCCACAGGTTTGTCTATCTCAGCTGTGCTGGCTTAAGAGGGCATAAAAGGCAGAAACACCCCACTTTTCTATTCCCAAACCAGCTATATTTTGTCATAAAGGTTAATACTTCTGTCTTTGAGTTCATATATATATATATATATATATACACATACACACCACACACACACACATATAACATATAAGGATAATATCAATGGGATAAGGAAAGACTGTTTTTATTTACCCATATATCCAGTAGTTGTTCCCCCCCCCCTTTTTTTCCCTTTATTGAATTCTCTGACCTGTGTTACTTCTTATCTGTTTTTCAGAGCAGCTGAATTCCAGTTGAGTGAAGGTTTACCTAAGGAAGAGAGAACAAAGGTGACTTAGCCAATATAACTCAAGCCTCTGTTGCCCTTACCCTGCTGCAGTCACCTTCAGCATTTTTGTCCTCCTAATAGATGGAGAGATTTCAAAGGAGGAGCAAAGAGGTCATCTATGTATGTGACCTTTTGTACAGCTCAACTTCTAAAATGTCACCCAGCTACTGAGTTAAGCATTTTTTCCATTTACTGATGGCTCCTATGACCCTGAAGGAGGATTAGATTGACAAACAGCTGACTCATGTAATTTCATGGAGTGACCCAAGAGAATGAAAAAATGCCATAGAACAGGCAACGCCTTTTCCTCATTCTGGTGGCAGTAAGTTAATAATGAACAAAAACTAGAGAAGCCACAGAAAGCTTCCCAGGCTCATATTTAGTTTTGCTTCAAACAGCAGCACCTCCACCAGGTGATTTTTTCTCAGGTAGTTGGTTTATGGAGACATCTTTTTTATGGAGGTAGGAATCTCCATTCACCTAAAGCCCTCCCAGTACCTACACCTGCACTTGTATAGCAAATGCCTGCTTCTAGGTCCAGTCTTTCCTGCATTTTTTAAGGGAAACTCATTGGACTGGGAGCTGACAATGTAACTTCCACATTTAATGAGAAGCCTTTTGTTTGTTTCCAAACTTGATATTGGTGGCCTTTAGAGAACTGCATTCAATTTAGATATTTAGATTAAATTGCCAGCCTGAAATGGTCTGCGTGTGCTGGCAGTTGCTGCTATTATTAAATCCCTCGAATCTTCCACAGACCAAAGAGAAAATACCCCCATCAAGCATTTTTGTGTTTAGCTATAGAGACTAAACCAGAATTTTCCTCCAGCTGTGGCAGTCTATGTAGTTTTCCCTCTGACATTCAGAATGCAAATGCAGTTAAACAGGAACTCTTCAGAAGTGGATTGGTAACAGCTGTCTATGATAAGAAAGGGCTGTAGATTGTTTAAATTAATTTCCTACCAAAGGATGGCTATAGCACCAGTGCTAATGCATTATATGATAATACTGACCAGGCCCTATTGCAACTAAAAGTCCTCATTGGGCTGTTTGCATATTTCATCAAGGGAAGAGCAGAGAAAAGGAGGAGGTGGTAGTGATACATTTGATGAATGCATTTGCAAAGGTGGAGAAGAGGCAAGTATGTGCTGTAGTGACTCTTGTCCTGCTTCATACCAACTTTCAGGATTTTCCAAATGTTTACAGAAGTTGATGATATCCATTTCAAAAAGCGACAGCATCAAGAGCTTCTTGTCTTGAGGCGGTAAAGACAACTACCTCCACAGATGGGTTACAGATAAACACCTCTATATAGCTATTTAGCCAGTTTTGTCAATGGAATGAATGGGTTTTGGAAATGTTGCTTTCATCTCAATAGCATTTATGATGTCCAGCTTAAAGCAAGGAAAAAAATAAAACATCTTCTACTTTCTACAATTCTGTTGCTCTGTTTATACTTGACCACCTTTTGAAGTTGTTTATTTTTATTTATTGGTAAATGTTTGCACAGCATGGGAATGACATATAATGCCCACACCTTGCACATTCTTTTAACACTTTCTTTTTTTTGTTCCTAATTTCTCATTTGAAATTGGCAGTTTGATTTTAAAATGCCAGCTGTAGTTTAACAAAGACACATACTCAAAACATGTCTGAAATATTTTAGTTAATGCTAAAAGTTACTGTTGGAGGGTTGAATGACAAGTATCCAGAGAGGGTTTATTTTCTTCACATAGACCAGTCTAAACTTCCTCATAATTTGGGAACTCTCATCATAATGAAAAATCAGTGGTATGTGAAAGAAAGATATTGAAATAATAGGGACAGAAGGACAAGCAAAATCCATAAAATGGAAAGGCCGGTAGATCATAAAGAATAACTCCCATTACTAATAATCACAATTCCACACGAAAAACAAGAGATGTATCAGCCATTTTCTTGTTATAATCCTCATCAAATTTGTTATTCTGTGCCACAGTGAAATAATTCTTCCAGTCCCCGACAACTCCTATGGAAAAAAAAAAAAAGAAGAAAAATAATTTACCGGTATTTCTTGAAGCCCATTAACCACGACTTACTAGAGAACTGTAGTTGAAGGGAAGGATTATTTCAAGGCAGAATTACAGCCAGGAAGGGTGAATTGATACCAGTAATAAACCTCTATACCTTTTCTCATGAATGGGGAAACTGAGTGATCCATTAATCCCACAAAATCCTTAGTGTAGTTTGCCATGGGATTTTCCTTCATTATCTCAAATGAGGTGTTATGGATTATCTTGTTAAGAACCCCCTGTTCCAAGTCCTTCTCCATAAACTTCATAATCTTCAGAATTTCTCTCTTTGGATTCTGCAGAGAGAAGAAAATGGGATAAGATACAGAGCCAAGAAAAGGAAGGAAATCACAGTGTTAACATCACGGTTGTTGCTGGGGTGAAAAGTCTGGTATACCTAACATTATAATAGACAACAGTTGAGTGTAGATAATATCTACTGAACTTTCGGGTTCCAAGCAAATCTCACATTCAGTCTTTACCTCCTTCATATCTTCATAGAAGAGGTAGAGAATACGGTGCTTGTCTTTTGCCTTCCACCATCCTTTCACATGGTCATACCAGGAGCCCCAAAGCACTGAAAAAGGAGAGGAGCAGCAGCAGTTATAAATGCTTGATCTGTCTTTAGGCACTCACGTATCCTCCTTAACCAGTGTCTGGGTGTTTCCTAGCTGGTTTTGAATCACTGGGGCCATGACTGCTGTGCTCTGTACTGAACGCAGCATTCATGCTATTGATCCCTCAGGCATATGGATGCTCAGAGCAGGACTGATGTCTGACTGCAGATGCTTACATCTGAATGAAAAATCTAGGCTGACATTTTGATGGGCAGAAACAGACATTTCCAGAATATGGCTCATTTGGTTGACTGGACAAAACTGCTTTTAATTTGCCCTGCTTCCAGCAGGGGCTTGGACCAGATGGATACCAAAGGCCCCTTCACACCTGCACTATTCTGTGCTCCTAACTGGTTTAACTATTAAGTGTGCTATCAAAAGTGCCTGTTTCTCTCCAGCAAGTACCGAGATGACTAGCTCAGACAGAGGTTTCTATATTCTGAATGTTTGCACTGGGACAGAGGGCTCACAAGCTCAAGCTGTCAAACACAAGACACAAGGTCTCATTTAGAAAAGAGACTCTCACGCTGGTCCGGACAGTGGTGTTTCTAGGCCTACATGGTGGCAAAAAAGGGACCTATGGCAGTTATACTGATCCAAACTGAAGACTGTCATCCAAATGACCATATTTTTATTTCTTGGATATCAGCATCTCTTTTAGAAGAGGAAGATTCACTTTCTGGGGTTGCCTGTCCTTAGCTAGATGACCGGCTTTGTTCAGATGCCTGATTTTTAGACAGGTGAATTGAGGCAACAAAAACTCTTAGCTCAAATTCATACTGCACAATCTACACAAAATTAAATTTTACATTCATGTGTGTCACATTAGAATACAGCCATTGAGATGCTGTTCCTTCCCAGCTGTTTTCCAAGCAGGTTTCTTTTAAGCTTACAGAGAGATGAGATTACCTTAAAATTATCATATATGTTTTTGAATGATAGTGGAATAAAAAGCAGCAATTGTTTTTCAAAATGTGAGTTTAAAGATAGGATTCACCTTTTCGGTACTATAAAACCCTCTGAATGAAGATGCTACTAAAAGATCTCTAGTGGATATTCTTCCACAGAGTTTCAGCACTGGATTTCAAATTGTAGCTGAAATAGATAAATCAATGTCATGCATTTTTAAAATGAACAAACTCTCTTATACAACTGATTGCAGTTCATCACCTTTTCCAGCCATGAATTTCTCCATGAACTCTTCCATGGTTCCTGGGTCAGGAAGTGCTTTATTCATTCTGTGGAAATGGTAGTATGACACCAGGTTGTCTTTTGCATTTCTTGCCACATAGATTATCTTTATGGGGTATGAAAATGAGAGAGAGAGAAAAGAAGAGAGAGAAATATGAGCTTACACATGACTGTGACATAGGTATTGGGCCTCTCCTGAGAGAAAACTGCAAGAGAGACTCACATAACTCAGTCTTCTTTAGTTTCCTACAGACATTGCACAATAAAGGGAAAATAGCTGAGGAGACCTTTAGTGTTCACAAAGACTCTGGAAACCATGTTGAGTCCTGTTTTATATCACTTTCTTTCCAGTTGAAGTAGACAGAGTCCTACCTCTTCAACCTTACCTTACAGTTTTGTTCCCAGAAGGAGGGGGGCACCATCTGCACAGGAAGATGAGTTTTCATTGTTCGTGGAGAAGGCATAGCTTCAGCTAACTCCAAGCCTACAGAATAATGTTTTATGAGAACTGACCTGTTCTTTAAAGCTAGCACTTCTTTGCTACTCTCATAGGAGGAATTTTGACTGACTTCTTGAAAGCAACTAGGTAGCTGTGTAACATAGACAACTTTGCATGAGCACCTTCAGTGCTTCTGGAGGATTGTACCTATGTATTCAAGAAGAAAAGGGAGAACATTAATTCATATCTTCACTTTGCTTTCTTGGGCCCATGTCTAAGCTGTGCATCCCAAGGAATAATGATGAATACTAATTTGTGCTTACCCACCCAATGTTTTTCCTTCACAATATTTGGTGGGCTCCTTTTTCTTTGCAAGTAAGAGGTGTTTCTTTTGTTTGTTTGCTTTTTGTTTTTGTTTATTTGTTTCCCCTAGCATATGAGAATAACAGAGTAGCTGACTAGACTTTCTGGAGAGCATGTACAGAGAAGCTGGGAGAATGATGACTGAAGTTCAAATTGTGTGCAGAGTAGAGTGTGAGTGGTTCTGGATACATGGGAATGCTTGAGAATATCTGGGGATATGTTTTTTCCCCCCCCCCCCCCCCCAGCTTTAAACGTCTGTCATGACCTGTTAAACCAGCTGAACTGTGCCCTGATGCGTGACATAGCGTATAGTGCAGGGGCAGAGAAAGTGGGACCTTCCCCAGAAAAAATGTGGCATCAGTTCTGGATGTTTGCTTTGCTTCATTTTGTCTAAAATACAAACCTATTTTCTTTGCTATTCACCTGAGTAACCATTAGGCGAATGCTCTGGCATATACCATTCAAGGAAGGGATGGCGTCTGTAAGTACTGGCGCGTCTACACTTCTCAATGTCTCCATTTTGTTGAATCATATCCACTATCTCCTGTGTCCACGTGGTACCTGAAAACGTCAATGTTTACATATTTCTCTCAGGGAGAGATGAGAGTCTCTTCTGCTAGAGAACTGAAAGCCAGAAGGATGGACACCATTTCAAAGAATGAATGAACAGCACAGCACAGGACTGACAAAATGTAAAGAGATGATAATGGAGAAAAAAAAATACATACTAGGAATGCAAAGGTAGTTTCCAAAGACCTGTTTCAGAGAATATGTTTTGGACAGGTTTATTCTTGCCAGCAGAAAAACCCTCCACTACTCACAGTAATGAGGAAAGCTCTGAGATAAACTCACATAATACAATTTGGAGACCATAGTGCTTGAAAAGAAGAGTGAAATTCACATACCCCAGTTTTCATCCCTCAAAAAATTCAGCTAATACAACTTATTGTTTTCAAAATTTGAGTGAAAAAAATAAATACCTGAACTTTCAAAGAGTAAAAATTTCATACAGTTTGACTGAATGAAATACAGTCATTTAAAAATGTTGCAGTACTTTCAGTATTCCTGCTTGGAATGATTTAATGAAGTTCAGCACAACATTTCACTTCATCTGCCTGAGCTAATGCAACATCTTGTAAGAGATACAGAATTGTGTCCCTTGGGTGCCTTTTTTTCCCCCTATAGCTGTGGTCACTAGATTAACTGCATCTCGTCTCAGGTACTGTATTAGGTCATCTAGGGAACAGACTAAGGGATGTCCTGGGAAGCAATGTGGGCAGGAAACTCAGTCCTTAGTAAGATGCTTGAAGTGTGCAGCTCTGGCAGATAGAAAGTAATGTCAAATGGACTCCTAACTTTATTTCTTCTCAGTTCAATGGCTGGGATATTTAAATCCAGGCTGATTAAAATAGCATGTCTCTGCTTTCATTATACCCAAAATAAGTTAAAAGCTTTCAGAAAAATCTATTTTTCCTACCTTCAAAAGTAATTAATTTTCAGTAATAAGGATTTTTTTTTCCTCTGCTGGAAAAAAACACTTAAAAAAATTTGCTAATACAACTCATTAATTTTTTATGATCATCAAATGTTACCCAGTCTGTTCTTGAATCCTATAAACTGTACATGTTTTTGTTCATCCAAGATTAATATTGGATGCTTGTTGCTCATTGTTTTCCTTTATATAAATATAAAGAGCCTAATGAAGAAGTGAAATATTAATGAGCTGTGTCCAATTAATAAATAAAAATACAAATGCCAAATAGCTAAGATTAATGGTGGGTATTTTAATGGCTGAAATTATTAAGTGAGTTTGGTTATTTCTTTAAAATAAGTAACCCATTTCCAGGTATCAGTACTGTTTTACACCAAGTCATTTGCCATATTCATAATACAATTCATACTAGAACAGTTTGTATTATTTCTTAGTAAATGATGATTTTTACCAAGCTTTCTTAAATCTTGTAAAAGTTCTGTAGTACATGAATATGTATGTATGTATGAATATGTATCTATATAATCTAAATCAAATGAAATATGTAATTAGACTTTGGTATCAAAGTCTAGACTTTGATGGTGTCAAAGCTCACCACATCTGGCAGAGTTTCACATCTTTAAAATATAAGTCTATTTGGGGATTAAACAAATATCAGTTACAATAGAAAAATATAATTTTCCATTCCAATAGTAAGAACTATCCCAAACTTTTCTATTTCCTCTACACACAAACCTGCTTTTGCATAGGTTGCAATGAGAAGATCATCAGGTCTGGCTTTGAAGTTCCACACTTGATCCCATATGGTATGTATTGGTTTTGTTAAGGGAATACCTTCCAATTCACACAGCTCAGTTCGAATCTTTTTATCTTCCAGATGCAATTTTTCCATTTTATCCAGGGCCATTGTGTGCTGCATGAGGAATGAAAGGCTTGGAAATTAGTGTTTGCTCTGAAAAAAATACCCACATTTACTCACCCATTCTCAGGTTCTCTTTTACTGAATGAATTCCATATCCTCTGATTTCTTTGCCTGTGATTTGACCTATCTGGGTCCATATCCTTAAATCTGGATCTATCTTTAAGAAATGCTTGGCATATTGCTGTTGGTAACTCTCAGCATCTTTAAAAAACACTCAATTTACTCAGATACAGAAAGAGAAAAATAATACATTCTTTCTAGCTTTAAATATTTTAGCAAACATATTTGTATAAAATACTGACTGTAAATTGGTGGCCTTTGAAAGGCAAGAAAAAGTCACCAGGGATGTGATTCAAAAGAGAACAGAGCCTAAAAGCTCCCACTGAAGTCAGCACATAGGACCCAACCCGTCTTTCTTAAAGAAGAACAGAAACTCCTGATAGCATCTTTTGGTCTCATACTCACAAAAAATATTTGCAGGACTTTTCCGTGTTTTGTTCCTGAAGCTTTTCACTCTAAGGATTCTTTGCTGAATTTGTTGCAGATGAATAACCTGAAACAGATAGATGGTTAACTAAAGGTTGTTATACATTAATTATTCAAATTGGTCTAGTTAAATCTAGTGCTGATCTTGCAGTTTTCCACTGATTAGTTACTGTTTTCAGGATTTCTCTTGGGGAATATTTTAGCCATAAACTTCAGAGCTCCAGAATCTGGTCAGAGGAAAGTTCTGCTTAAGAGGAGGCTACATGAATAATCTCAATTATAACTATCAGTCAGAAAAGACAAAAGTCAGATTTAAATCTCAACAGCAAACATTGCCAAAGTATTTCCTTTAATTCTCTTATTTATTCACACCAGTTTTCACATAGTTTCTATTGAGCAGAGCAAGAGGTTGGATTGGTGTCTGGGCACTTACCCAAGAAATTTAAAAAAAAAGAAAAAGGAGAAAGAAACTTGGCAGAGAATTTCTCATGCTTGAATGCTCTTCAGTCCTGGGCTGTATTGATGAATGTGCACCTGCTTAGATCTTCAGGCAGAAGTAGGATGAAAGCTTGGGTGGAGTTTCTGTTCTCCTATGAGTATAAGGAGAGCAAAGGAAGAAATACAACACCAAACAAACCCTGAACATTTTTTTTTTTCCTGGCTTAGTTTATGAACTACATTTTAATCCTGTGAAGGAAAACGACTTTGAATTCTCATGTAAAATATGATCCTTTGCTGGCAACAACATTAGATGTTGGCAAGTACCTCCAGCAAGATTATTTCAACTTGTCTGTGTTGTTGTCAATAGTCATGGAATAATTTATGTTTTTCCTAATGTTTAATCTAAGTTTCTAGAATAGTTTATTATTCATGAATACCCAAGATCAACAGAACTGAGTGAATTGAAAGAAACTTGGTTCATTTTTCAGTGTGTACTGCACAATGCTCCTTTAATACATGTCCAGGGGTCAGTTTATTTGCTGGGACAAGTTGTTTTTGATGTAGAGAGTTTTCTAGACAGGCTTACTTTTAAGCTAGCATGACTAGGGGATTTGGGATCACTGCATGTGAGGTAATGTTTCTTAATAAAATTTAAGTCCCTGCTTATCTGTATATGAGTTTCTGGGAGAGAAATGACATGTCCCAGATCAGCCATAAACAGCATAGTAACACTGGCTGCCAAAAGACTGCCAATGTCAGTTTTATATCTAGTTCCCTCCTGTCATCCTGAAATGTTTGAATGCATCCCAATCCCAATCAAAGGAGGATATGGCCATCCTTGCACAAATCTGACCCTTGTATGGTGGGCTAATCAGCAATCTACCCCTCAGTCCACATGCAGTTCACCCTTCCCATAGTTTATAAGTTACAGGTTACATTAGTGAATTGGGCTATTGTACAAAGCCCAGCAGAGCCGACATGGGCTGTTCAAGATTGCCGTTTCCTCAAATATAATGCTTTATATAGGCTCCCAGTACAGAGGAGTACATAGTAAAACTATGCAGATGAAAGAATGAGGATAGGAAGAGAGAAGGTGAGCGCAGGGTACTGCAAGCAGAATGAGACAGGTAGGAGAGATGTGCAATTGTGAGAGAAGGGGAAAGAGAGGAACAGGGTGATGGCTTTTCCCATAGAGTTAGTGGGTGCCCTCCAAGGAGCAGGGGGCACACACACTGAATTGGCAGCATTCCCTATGGAGTTTCAGGAAAGGTTTCCAAAGAATCAGGAAACAAACAAAGAAACTAGGAAAGAAGTCAAAAGATTTCTCGATTGGTTTTAAGCCATCAACTTCATTGGCTTTTTTGGCTCTGACATGATGGTTTTGTTCTGAAAGTTCACAACACCAGATCTAAAAAATAACACAGAACAAGCACAGAATATGCTTTAAGGCCTAATATTTATTTTTCTGTTTTGCACATCATTTTTATATGGCTATTATTTTCGAGCTCTGTAATCAGAGGCCTTGCCCTTTTCCCCACTACAGAAGCCCGTGTTGATTTTGCTAATCTTTCTCCTACTTGCACGTGAGGGTTCATTTGGTAATTCAAAATGGTGTTTATGATCCTTCTAGTTATGCAACTATCTTGATCATGCAGTAATCCCCAAAGTAAGTCAGCTGAATTTCCTTTCTGAACAAAGAAAAACCCAAGAACTCTTTATCAAGGCGCTCTCCTTTATTGCAGCTGTGAATCTGAGTAGCCTGTGAACAGTGCTCTGTGCCAGATAGGCTCTACCAGCAGCTATAAAACTGCTTACAAATTAGGCAATAGGTGATGAATTTCTCCTGTGGTGAAATAGGGAGGTGAAAGGGGAAAAGCCAGCCCAGAGACTGAGTTTCTATATCAGGATCGTGTTTTTACTGGGCTCCTCTAAAGACACCAGGCACTGTCTGTGAAGAGCTTCTTCCTGGTTTTCATTGACCTCTTCCTGAGTGCAAACTGCTAGCAGTTGTTTTTCTCTGTAGAGCACACTGGGTTTATTTTATTTTATTTTGAAAATGCTTAGATCTTTATCTAGGAATGGAGACCTACAGGCGGTTCATCAGAAATAGTAACAGGAGGAGACTGCAATGTGGCTGATGAGTGGCTGTGAATGAGGGGTATGTTGGGCTGTGCTTGGGAGTATTTTTGCTGTATGGTATGTTCAGTGAGGCTGGGTTTGTTGGCACTAGGTTTCATAGTCACTGGGCTTTCAGAAAGCCCAGAAGTCTGTAGCTAGTCAGCCTTTAAAGGGAGTACAAAGGAAGAAGAGATGTACCCTTATCTTAGTTTTGCCCTCATCTCCCTTCCTTGATCTACACGTGTTAAGCTGACAAGTTCTCATTTATCATTGTTTGTTAATTGTGTACGAGTCTCTCACTTAGTTCCGGGTAAAAATCTCTTTTCAGCACACAAAATGATTAATCACAGAGAGACTCAGGAATACAATTGCCCAGGATCACCGAAGTCCTCCTGTGGCTGCTCACTATACTTACTGGACTGCTTCCACTTCTCCTCGGTCTGAGGACTCATTTTCCCTTTGGCACACTGTCACTGGAGTTGTTTCAGGGATAATGGCACACTCGCACCATTTTCTTACATACTTTAATTGAGTGGCATAGAGTTATTACTGTTTCTTCTAATTTTTGCTTGGTGTGAACTGAGAGCAGACCCATAGCTATTTTGCTGATTCAGGACCCCATTAATACATGCTGCTGCTGTGCATCATGGCTTTCCATGCCTATATTGCGCTGCTCTTGACATTATTATCATTATAAATACGAGCAGAGATTCATATATTAATGACTAGAACATCTGAAAGGAGTTAAGCACAGATAAACAATGGAGTCAAAATTGGAAAAATTAGATGAATAAACACATATTTTCTTTTAGCCCTCCAGAAGTTGGATCTATGTTATTTTTTTCTGTTCTTTAAGTGAGATCTCCTTTAAATATCTTCTTTTACTATTATTAAATATAGCAGTTTTGTTTTAGGTTTTCTAGCTTGAAAAAAAAATGGAAAAAAGATAATCTAAGAAATAAACTTTATTTCCAATCTGTATATGAAGCTATGAAGCTACTAGAACATTTCTTATTGAAGACAGCTCGCTGACTGGATTTCTGGAAATAGATTCTCTTTCATTAGCTAATGGAAAGCCCTAACATTTCTATATTATTGCTTTTTACCCTACTTTCCTTGCAATGAGTGTTTCAGGGATCATATGTGCATTAAGAAAGAGCATGTGAAAGAGTGTGTTTTAAATTTAATCAAGAATCACAATAGGACTTTGGAACCATGTTAGAGAAAAATATGTTTTCTGTTGTTATTTGTACAGGATCACACTTGAACTGGAATGAAGGCTGTGAATCCTTCATCAGTATCCAGTACTATAATATGGCTTTAAGTATGATTTTCATCAGGCTTTTCATATCTTTAGCTTTCTATATGATCTAGGGAGCTATGTCTTAGAAAAAAAAAAAAATCTGTATTAAAATCTGTAGCTGATACATTTGAGGTTTATTTTCCTTGTTATGCTTAGAGTTTTTATTACGTTTATATAAAACTCTAGTCTCCCTCTGCTGGACAAACACAGTCTTTATTCCAAAAGATGTTAAAATCATTTTAACTTAACATAACATTTGAAAGCTACTGAAGTCCTTAGATACTCACCTCTATTAGTCATCCAGAATTAAGCATACTCTGGAAAAAAATAGTAATAACATGCTGGACAAGCCCAGGTTTCACTTTCAGGCTTTTTGAATTTTAAAGCTGATTGCTCGCATTATCCTCTCAATGACTGAAGAAAACTGACCTGAGTGTCAGCCAGTGAGAAACTTTAGGCAATGAAAGCTTTTGGTATTGTGGGACACAGCTAGAGTTAATCACAAATAGGATAAGAGGACATGAAACTAGGGGAGTGGCTGATTCCCCAGAGGGCTGTACTGCTGTACAGAGGGACCTGGACAGGCTGGAGAGCTGGGCTGTCAAGAATCTCATGAAGTCCACCAAGGAGAAGGGCAGAGACCTGCACCTGGGGAGGAACAACCCCAGGCTCCAGCACATGCTGGGGGCTACCCAGCTGGAAGCAACTCAGCAGGAAATGACCTGGGGTCCTGGTGGGCACCGAGGTGAACATGAGATAGCAACGTGTCCTTGCCACAGAGAAGGCTAACAGTATTCCTGGTTGCACTGGGCAAAGCATCACCGACAGGCTGAGGGAGGTGACCCTTCCTTTCTGCTCTGCATTGGTGAGACCATGACTGGAGCACTGGGTCCAGTTCTGGGCCCCTCAGAGACCTGGGAATACTGGAGAGAGGCCACCAAGATGATGGAGCACCTCTCCTGTGAGGAGAGGCTGAGAGCTGGGACTGCCCAGCCTGGGGAAGAGGAAGCTCAGGGGGGTCTTATCGATGTCTGTAAATACCCGAGGGGAGGTTGCAGAAGGGAGAGAGCCAGGCCCTTGTCAGAGGTGCCCAGTGCCAGGACCAGAGGCCCTGGGCACAAACAGGCCCCCAGGAGGCTCCCCCTGAGCCCCCGGCAGCACTTCTGTGCTGTGCGGGTGAGGAGCCCTGGCACAGGCTGCCCAGAGAGGCCGTGGGGTCTCCTCCTTGGAGGCCTTCAAAAGCCGCCTGGAGATGGGCCTGGGCAGCCTGCGCTGGGTGGCCCTGCTGGAGCAGGGCTTGGGCCTGGGGGCCTCCAGAGGGCCCTGACAGCCTCAAGCATTCTTTGATTTTGTGACCTGTCACAGACACCTGGTAGTCACAACCCGTATGTTATCAAGAACAATCCTGCAGATATCTGTTAAACAGGAACAATACTACGGATCTTGTGACGGTTGGTTAAAGACTGTCTGGGGAGCAGCCATAGAAGGTTGATATAGTTATCAGAAATATATTTATGTAACAGCAAAACAATTGCTAAAGGAAATCAAAGTGTAAACATGGAATGAAAAGTCCTAAGGCTTTGATTCAACAAAATATTTAATCCCATATGTAAGTGCAGTCTCTACCAATAAAGCACTTATATTCCATTACCATCACACTGCACAAATTTCTTTAAGTATCCTCTCTCCAGCAGAGTTTCCTGTTAGAGGTGTTGAAACCCATGGTTTGTGTAACTCTGGCCAAGCTCTGCCTGTGTTGGGGTTGCAGTCATATTAATAAACAATGTTGTTATTGTGAGCATGCATAGTCAGGTGATAAAGTTTAATTGGTCTCCAACAGCTTTTTCCAAATACTTTCTCCAAGAAAGTATGCATATGAAATGCTGCCCTGTCATCCTGTCAGAAGCAGTACATGCTTTTGGCTTTGTTTCTGGAAATTACTTCATAGAAATAAAAGGTCAGGTATTCACTATGCAGGATAACACATTCTCACTTGTAAATGAGATTTGGTTTAGAGCCACAGGGGAAAAACAGAAACTTGTAATAAACACAGAGTTTGATGCCCTTTATATATATGAAATGGTGGAATTTACTTAAAAGCATTACTTAGCATGTTAATACGTGATTCCCAGCTCTCTGCAGGCTCCACTTTGCTAGCAAGATCAGTGTTGATGATATTAATGCAGGCAGCATTGCTTGATATAGATAGGATAGAAGCTGTTCATGTTTCTCAATCTTGAATGGCAGCATGACTGTTTCTTCAAGCAAAAGTCTGTGTTAGAGAACATGGGAACACTGCTTGAGTTTTAGGTGCCTGACATGGCTGTGTGCTTGTCTCTTCTCAAACGAAGCCCCAGAAGTTGTGCCAGATGCTGTAGGAGACTGGCGTGCCAAGATCCCAGTTCCTGCTGTGATGAACAACCAGAAATGAAGAGATGGAGCCCAAGAACAAATGTAACCAAAGAGCCTATGGATTGCTGGTGAAGGGTATGTGTCCAAGTTTCCAGGCTGCAGGCATACATGGCTTGATGAGCAAGTGCTAACTGAGCATTTATGGTCCTTTTCCTCAGAGCAGTGCTAAGTGGAAAATTCATTTATTTTCTCTGGACTTTCCTGTCAGCCTGTCCTGCAACTGGCAAATTACAGTAGGAGAGAAATGCATGTTACATTATTTTTTAGAGTGAATATTTTAAGTTATTCTTGATTCATTTGTATCAACAGATTAATCTAATTCTTAAAGCTGGATTCTAATTCTCCTAAATAGAATAAGGTGTCACATACTGCATCTCTGGATCCAAATAGAAGCTTCGTGCCGTGGTAATAGTGGGGGTTTCTTTTAGCAAGCACCTTCGTGAACTGATATGAAAATATTTCCATTTGAACCAAACATGTACTTTGTGGCATAGCTACTCGTAAACATCTCTACTTGCATTAGGTGAAATTTTTGATGGAACTATTTGCATGATCACTTTATTAAGCCTTCTTAATGCATATAAGCAAACTCTTTGCAAAGGACACTTTTTGAACTGACATAATTTAATATCTGTTCTCCTTCAACTGGCATTTCTATGTCTTCAGTTTGACCATTTATTGAATGTTTGTACCACAGCATCAAAACAAACAGCCTGTGAGCAAGGGAAAATGCATTTGCTCTTAAATATCCATAAATACCTATATATCTTCTGCACACCTTTACACAGGATGTGATTGAGACAAAATGGCTTCACTGCTTTGGGTTCACTACTGTCATACAGGTCCCTTGGGGCTACTGGCAACTACAGCCTCCCTAGAGGCTGTGTGAAACTAGGAAACTAGGTCAGAGCAAAACAAAATCAGACTTGTTCAAAGGTGGTCATTTTTGCAATCATTTGTTGAGAAGAAATATGCACATCTTGCATTACAGCTTAAGACTGGAGATTGAAAATGTAATTGTTGGATCTGCTTGTGGTATAGCAGGATGCTCAAGTGCTACCCTATGCTCCTTTAGGCACTAAAACATCTTGACCTTTCATCTGGAACAATTAAATGGAGTTTTGCTTAAGTGCCACATCTGCTATTCAAGCTGGGACTTTGTTGCATGAAGACTGCCGTTCCCAGTTCAGAAGACATTTGCTTATCCAACCAAATTATAACTCCACTTTTCTTTTTACAAACATCTGTTTGGAGACAGTGAAATCTCTCTGGATGTGAGGCATCAGAAAACAGTTTCAGAAATTTTCATGCAGCGTCGATCTTGTGATCACTAGCCAAATTCCTCTCCAAAATTCTGCAGGCCCGGTGATTCACTTATTCACCCTAGTGCTGCTTGGATCTGGGAAATCCTTGTATGGCTATTTCATAAATTGAAGAAAGGAATCAAGGTGCTACAAACAAACAAAAATCGAATACAGATGCTATTATTTCTTCAGTACAATAGACCTGTGTGTCACAGTTCTTGTTAGGTAGCAGAAAGAACATTGTGTGTGAAATACCTGAACATTAAGAAAATCTTACTAAAAAGGGTTATAAAAATGCTTCTCTTGGCAGTGGCTGTCTTTATGCATGTTTGTAAAAAGACCTTATTCGGTTAAACACAGTGCACTGATGGAAAGCAAAGCTGTAAAAATGTTTAGTAGGTTTTCTTGTGAGCATAAAAATTAAATTATTGCCTCCAACATTTTGTGAGGAACATTCATTAACAGCATAAAATCTGATACTCTTCATAAGTAAAGAAGCACTTCTCACTTATGTTTTCTGATTCAGAAAGCCAGACTGAATTTACAACAGTGGATCCTTAATCCTAAATCCATGATGGGATTTTATGTATTTATTTTCAAATGTCTGTTCACATTTTAAATCACAAAGATGTTTTGAGTGGCTGAAACCTGAACTTCAGTTGAAACTGAAATCTGTACCTCTCCTCACCCCTTTAACCAAAGAGCAGTTTAACAACCAAACAGATACCAGGATGAGGTTACCTGGTGTTAGTGGAAGATGGAGTCCAGGTGCCTTGATATCCTCCAGAGCTTATCTGTTGGGGTGTTGGTGGGACTTATGGAGATGGGAATATTTAAGTGAAAAATCTGTCCTTTTAAAATATTAATTTAAGTTTTCTCATCAATTAAATCTACTTAGAGTGTAGTGGATATGTTTCTCCTCTCAGTTGGACATTTTTTCAGGGACTAGGAGGAGAGAATATGGTCTAGGATTCATAGTCTGCTGATGTTGTTATATATTTTTCTTCCCATAGGCTGACAAATCAGTTAACCTGTTTTCTTCAGGTAGCTGATAGAAAAACAGATAGCAGTGGTCATATTTTGTGAAGAATTGACACTGTTCTGAAATAAATGACCCATGGCAGAAATGTCACATGGCAGAAGAAGTCTGACTGGAAAAAAAAATGGAGTTCTCATGCTTTATGAAGTAGCTTTGAGGCTTAAAATGTGTATTACTTCTTTCCTTAAGCTACAACAGCAACAACAACATCTTGAGGTGTTGAAGGCTGTATTTATATGGTGGCAGCTGGAAAGACCTCTGGAGCGCTCACATCACCACCCTGTGGGTGCATTTCTTCTGTTCCTGTGTCACTCTTGGGCAGTGGAAAGAGTGTTAGAAACCCCTTTTCTGAACATCTAATTTGTATCTGTCAAGACTGGCAAGTTCTCTTCTCACATCAGGGTACTCCAGCTAAATGCTCTATATGAAGTCATTCATCTCCCTACCAGACGTAAAACACAAAAAAAATCAAGATCAGTGATAACATTTTATCAAACAAATAATTCTGCTCCTTAAGACTCTTATTTATGTTAATTAAAAGAACTGACATTGTTAGGAAAATTAGATTCAACTTATGTAATATTAGATACTTCAGTGAGACATCTTGTGTGATTATCACACAATTAAAGTTGTATCACACAATTAAAGTTGTATTAAAAGAGCAAGACATGTTGGGTTGGATTTTCTGCATATTTTAGTAGCAGCTGTTTGCTGGATGTTGTCTCCTTTTGAGCTACAAATGCATGATATCAGAAGTCTTAGGTGCAGCTGAATTGCCTTGGTGGACTTCTACCTCTCTTCATTGACAGCTAGGGCAGATAAAGAACCTGAACTCCTAATGTAGGCATTTTTTCATGTTCCTGGAGCTAGGCAAGCTAGGTCTAGACTCTAATATGCCTATCAATAAGATGGGTTCAAAACTATGTTTTTAAAATGCTCTCAGTCACACATCCATATATAAGGAGTAGTGATCTATTTATAAAGAATATATATATGTAGAAACAGAGAAAATTCCTTACTCTAATCTTTGTTGTTTGATCAAATGTTGAATAGAAGGTATGAAAGAAAAAAACACATGAATACCCTAATTTCTAAAATGTGTGGGTAAACCTGCTTCCACAAAAATGTAGATCAATGTATCTATTAATTTAACAGGAGAAGAACTAGGTTGTGGTGGTGGAGTGTTCAAAAACAGTATCGTGTCATGCTTTAAAAAGTCTTAAAAGCATATGAAAAATCTGTACTGAGCAGATACTGTTGTACTATAATTAAAAGAATATCTGTTAGAGGAGAATCCTCTTTTCTAGAGACTGTAAAGGAAGCATGTGATTTTTGTTTGTTTGTGTGTGTGTGTGTGTACTTCGTGTCAAACTTTCTGTTCCTCTTCATCCAGACTTGCTTCTTGAGATGCTGAGGTACACGATCGTGCATGTCACCTGCAAGACAGAAGGACAAGATCTTGCTGTCAGTTTTTCCCAACAAGAAAATTTGAATTTAAAATTAAAACAGATATGAAGTGAGAAAGCTGTAGGAATAAAAATTGACAAGTCAGGTATTTGTACTTTGACCTAAACTATACGAATGACAAAAGTTTGACAGCATGGTATCTGAGATATTAGAAATATCTTACCTTTTAAGAAGCTCATTCTTTACTGTTATAGTTCTCTTGGAAAAGGTCTGTTAGAAATTCACTAGTGAACATCAAATCCAAGTTAACTTTTTTGTGTGTACCTTCAGCACAAAATTAAAAAAAATGTTAACTTATTCTTTTATCATTTTGGATAGATAATTTTCCTTTAATAACCCATGGTTAATCTAAAATTCTTCTGTTGAATTTTGAGGCAATTCACAAACTCTGCACTGTCTGAATCTTTACAAATGGGGAAAAGTACAGCAAAATATTAATAATCCAACTTTTTTGTTATTTTTCTTCTTTTTTCTTTAACAAAATGATATGACAAATAAAGATCCTAATGAAATTAAAGAACAGAAGCTTCCAAATTAAAAGCAAATATTTTATAAAGTGATGTCCTCATAAAAACTGAGGTGGAACTTTAAAGAACGGGAAACTATGACTATTAATAGAATGCATTTCATTTTACTTGTTGATAAAATTCCTCCTCTCATGATAAATGACAGCCCTAATACAGGATGATATTTGTAATACTTAAAAGACAGCTATTCTTCAGTTAATATATGCTATTCATCAGTGTCGTTAAACTATTAGCATGCTTTTGTACCATATGTGAGAACAGCTTCTAATGTTAGTGGTTTATTTTTGTTTGCTTTAATGAAGATGTTTCCTCCACAGAACATCCGAGAGAGAGAGAGACCTACATAAAAGAGATGTGTGAATTATTTAAGGATAAAATACCAGATTAGGGATTTGTAATGTCAAAGAAACATACTGAATGTGTTGCCTGCATTCATCAGACTCACTTTTGCATGCATTGAATATGGAAGCTGTCAAAAGTCTTGAAAGTCTGACAGATTTTTCTGAGCTAAGTGTTTTATTTTTTGACAGAACAGTTTGGTTTCTCAGACCTGCATCTTTGCTTCACTGAGCAAAGGATGCTGCTATGTTTGGCTTACTTCATTTTGAAGTCTCCAGTGGTCATAACCCATAACCCAGAGTGACACAGGACCATCAATCAACACAAGATAACTCTTGTCTAATCTTTGAATTCCTGAGGTTATCTTTGCACATGATGTTCAGAGTGCAACTTGTGGAATATCAATCATTTTTATAATGTGATAGTGGAGCTCTGAGGTTTGAGTTCCTGTCCACATCTGAACATGTAACTGGTAGGTGACCTACTTGACAGCGCTGTTTCTTCAGCCATGGGGTTTCACATGTAAGAAAGAACGTCTCTAAACATTCTTGAGCTGTACCTTAATGACGTGGCATTTAACCAATGAGCCATGAGCCTTCCTGGGTTTTGGTGGCACTCTAAAGCAATCACACTCTGTGATTTTCTTCAGATTCAAAATAATTCTTTTTTCTTTCTACTGTCACTAGGTGGTAGTTACAAGATGTGTTCTGACACATATGCCAAACTTAAAATTTGGGAACTTAAAATAGTGATATAATCTGCTTACTATTTGCATATCTCTATGCTCATTTCCAGATTTTACATAAGACTGTCTTTTGTACCCTTCCCACACAGTTAACTACATAGATTTTCTGAAGTATTCAAAGGAAAACACAATCTCTTGGCTCACGTAAACCATTTAAAAACTCTGACCTAAGCAGTACAGTTAATACTGCTCTTCTCCAAAAATGAGACCTGGAGTTTGCCAACATCCTGAATTGTGGTTTTACTGTGTCAAAAGGTTGGGGACTTTTACTGATCAACCAGTTTAGAGGATTCTGTGAATCCATCTTTTATAAGATAGCTGATTCCAGAAGTTTGTTCAGACATACTAAATGAAGTTAAAAAATGCACTCTTCAATTTTCAATATTTCAATATAAATGCACTCTTCAATGTAATCTTCAATTTATATGAGGAAAGATAATTGGAATAGGAATTAAAGTTTTGTTTAGAATTCAGCAAGGTAATTAAGTATGTGGCTGATTCAAAACATTCTGAAATCCCATGATTTTTGTTTTCACTGATTTTGGAAACTTCAGCATATGATTGAAGTCAGGCCTTTGTGTAAGTGCTTTGTTGTTTTGGAGCTGAAAATTTGAGTACAGAACTCTTTTTTTTTTTTTTTTTTTTCTCTGAGAAAGCTGTTCACTTTATCCTTTCATGCATAGCCTACCTGAGAGTTTTAATTAAGCTTTTATTGTAAGTAGTCTGCTCAACATGATCAATCATTTTTCTGTTATTCAGAGGTATTCATATTTTTAAGCCACAAATCACTTGAATGACTTCAGCCGTGCTTATTGTGCTCTCCTAATCCTGGTGCTGCTGTAAGCCTTGTAATGAACCAGAAAATTCTGTGGCTAGCTTACATGGATTCCCCATGGCTCGCTAGTCCTGGGGCCAGCACAGCATAGGGGTTATCAACATAACCAACTTGGTTCCCTAAGCAGAGGAGTCTAATCACCTTGGACACTGTGATGGATATAAAGCATATTAAAAACTCTCCATTATCTTCAAGAGCTGCAGGGAACAGATCTCAAGACTTAGTAACTGAACCTTCTGTCCCAGAACTGATTCAGGAACTGATGAGTATTCTTACTTCTCATTTATCAGCTGGCAGCAAACACTTAGCAGATCTAATTCAGAAAGTAAGGTCAGGAAACACTCACGTGAGGAGCCTTCTCACACTTGCCAGAAGTGTGAACACTCTGTGAAACACTGAGTGCAGCAGTAGGCCAGAAATTAAGATTTTTGTCTGTTAACACATCCTAAAAATTTGAAACAAATGGTCTCCTTTATTTAAGTGAGTGTTGGTGTTGGCAGATCTTCCACCAGTATTTTTATAGGGAGAAAGAATTATTTGTTGTTCAGCAGGATCACATGCTATCTACTACTTGTCTCCTTTTTCAGCGTGTAAAGGCAACCAGCACTAACTTACGAAGATTGCAAGTATGTCTTTGGCATCTACCATGCATCAGCAAGCATTTGGCTGTGGGTTGCAGCACCCTGAGGAGGACTGTCCTTATCTGAGGAGAGAGTCTTCTGACTATATCAAATCAGAGGCTCCACATCTTGCCTGACACTGCCTCAGTGACCAGGGCACCCAACATCTCGCTTCTCCTCTCCCTGGTACCTGCAAGACACAAACCCACCTGTGGGCTGCTGGAAAGACCAGGACTCTGGTCTATATGGCAGCGGATATGTGGTGCTAAATCCATAAGCAGACTTTGCAGCTGAGAGTGTGGTTTGTGGTGAGGAAGCCAGCAGCGTGGAGTGGATCACTAGAGCTGTTTTAAAGTAAACCCCTTGTAGAGCACATACGGTGAGGTACTCCTGGGAGTACCTCAGGTTTGTGCTCGCTCCTTGGCTGGTCTCCCCAAGATCCTTCCAGCCTGACTGACCCACAGCACCTGTCTGGAGATTTCTTGGTACTCTCTTGAGCTCACGAACCTGAAAGTTAACTTTATCACTGCAGTCCTCTGCCACGGGAGTGGAGAAGCTGAGGGGAGGTAGGGAGATAGCTAAGCAGTGTGTTCTGCAAAAAGCTTTAGGACATCTGTGACAGACCCATTCATGTTTAAAGAGATAATAACACATTTCATTTCCACTTGTGGTAGACTCCTGGTAATAATCCTATATGTTTGTGACAGGCGTAAAAATGCGTGGGATTAAATTTAGCAGGCCAAATGTAACTGGACACTAGTGTGATTTTTCTCATGTTAAAAGGTCAGTTGCTGCTGTGTTGCATTGCAAGAGATAATCCCACAAACAAAATCTTTTCCCTCTGTTCCAGAGACAGCCCATTAATGCCAAGAGCTATTGTCAAATATACTTACTGAGCATAAAATATAAATATATACATGTACATACATGTATGTGAGTATGCTGTGTAAGACTGAGGTATGCCTCAGGACTCCCCATCATGCTTACTTTCCAGAAAAAGGTATTACTGTCAGTTCCATGTTTTAGTTTACATGTACTTTACCTGTAAAACATAAAATCAAATTAATTGTAATCCTATTTTTTCCTCTAAATTCAGCTTACTTCTCGCTACTTCCTCAGAAGGACTCTGTTTTCCCTTTCTAGGGAAAAACACACCACCATGCTTCAGCAAGTAAAGGACTCTAATCTATGAAGCTGCTTGAGAAACAGTCATCCAAAGGGTCCTCTGAGCAGTGTCCTGTGAGCACTCGGTGATCTTTACTTGGGAGACTTACTGCACGTTCATTTAATGGTAAAACCTAATTTCAGTATTACCTCCCACATCAGCCGGTCACTCCTGCTCTCTCATTGTCACACAACACTGGTAGCAAATCATAGGAGTGACCAGGTTCTCTATGGCTGAAATGAGATTTATTTATTTATTTATTTATTTATTTATTTTTTCTAATAAGGAAGACTGGCTGGTCTCCAAAGCTTGTCTGTCTACCTGCTTTGATGCCAGTAACTGCTTGGCTCTTGGAGGAATGGTGCAGATAACAGCCTTGGAGCTGCTTTTCATGCCCTATTATTAGTTCATGGCATTTAGCCTTCTATGCTTATGTCTCTACTGCTTTATTTCTTAATGAGCTCTTAAATCACTGATGTAGGAGGCTGGAAGAACTGATGTAAGAGCTAGATTGCGAAATTAAATCTTCCAATACCACAAATGGCGATGCTGCACCAGGACCTGCTGGATATGCTACAGATATTGAGAGCTGGCATACGGCTCTTGCTGTGTCGCTGAAGTGGGTGTTTGAGGGCCTGCTCACAGCTGGGGCAATATTAGATGCTCCTTATCTCTCTCAATTTGTACAGTTTCCCATGACAGCTGTAGCCATCTGTTGAGTACTGAATCAACCAACACAAGTTTTATTAGTTTCAGAAAGTTTTTTTTTTCTTCCTGTTTTTCTCAAAAAACAATAGTTTCCCTATGAAGCACAAAACTTCTATGAGAGGTGTGCTCTGATACTTTCTGTTGAGCCAGGTGTTTGAGGGATCACCAGCATTTGAGGAAATCCCATCCTACTGGGGTTGAGGCAAATGTCCTGGCAAAAATTGGGATACCAGGGATTTAAGTGACTCCCACTGCTCCGAAGGAGCTGACTGGGCCTTCTGAGACTCCCAGGGGTGCCTACAGAGACAATCACACTGCACATGGGTGCTAAAAGCTTTCTGTTGATGTGGCAGTAGGCTGCAAGACAAAGTTATCACAGTTGGTCACTAATGATGTGTGTCGCATCGCCTGGAGAGCAGCATGGAGGACCTGGGGATAGATTTGTGGTGGTATTGTGCATTCAGAACTGATTGAAAATGGGCTTTGAACATGCATAAGACTATAAAAAGGTACTTCTCAAAACCAAGAATGTAACATCATACCCCTTAGATAGGGTTACCATCTGTGAATTTAGATAATATTTTGGATTTTTTTTTATACTTCTGATATCTACAACATAGCAAAAGTATTAATTTGAAAATTTAATTACAAGTTGTTCTAAAAATATATTTCTTTTTACAAAAAGCTCAGCATGATAATTTCACTGGACATCTTTAATTTTTCTTTTGAAACTTATTCCCTCTTCAGCTTTTTTGCACAGTACACAAAGTGATAAAACACGTCTTTAATGTTTGATACAGACTCCACAGCTAGCTCAGGTTTGTCACCTAAGAGTGATAAGCACAGCTTAAATTCTAGCTTTATATGTGTCCTTATCAGAGTTTCTCAAATGTAAAGCTAGAGCTGCTATAAAGCTTGTAAAATTACATTAGTATTGTTTTTGATGCTTTTAGGGAGTGAGAAATATTTTTAGTATATTAAAAAAAATCCACCAAGAGTTTGAAGTTATAAGCATCAGTTATGTAAAGTCTAGAATTAATTTCAAAAGATAAGAATTTTTTAGTTGCTGAGTATTGGCTTGCTAATGACTTTAAATGAGGTGGTGTGATTTTTGCAGTGTGTGTTTTCTTTACCTACGAACTAAACTTTTTCTTCACATACACTTCTCATTCTGAATCTAGATTCTGAAGATTCTGAATCTAGACACTGTGCACATGATCCCCTGGTAAATAAGAGAGCTACATTTATAAGCATATATATATATATATTCTTCTTTTCTATTTCTTTTTCTTCTGATCTCAGGTCATGTCCTGCAGGACTTAGAGGAAATGCAGCTATTACCACCACCTTCAGAGAAGCCACTTAGTTGTTTAAAGGTAAACATTTGCTTAAGTGCTTTACTGATTGAGCTTTTATCACACTGGAGAGTTATCAATTAAAACAAAAAATCCCTTGTCTCCCTCTTGATTTAAAAGAATCTAAAGAAACTGAGCACTGTACAGAGTGGTTTGACCTTTACCAAAACGTTTTGTAATGCATTTTAATGAAATGCAAAGAGCACTTCTAAAATCTTTAGTATTCATCAGCCATTGTCCCATCTGTCAAAACACCTGAGTTAATTACGAACAAAAAACAACTAACAGACTTTTCCGAGAGGCGCTGGCTCCCAGGTTCTATCCGGGGAGCTGGTCCCAGCAGATGGCACTGTTATGAATAATTTGAGCAACGTCTGGAAATTCCTGCGAGCCGGCTAACCCTTCTCGGTCTGTCACCGCTCTTACCTCCTGAGAGCTGGCCCCGAGCAGCATGGAAAATCCCCCACATGACATGTTCTCAGCCTTCCTGACCCCGGCAAGAAGAAAGGGTTTGCATTCTCCCAAATAAAAACTGATGTAGACTTGACATTTTATTTTATTTTATTCTTTTTAATAATCCAAGAGTTTATTGCTAGCAAGGGAAAATAATTGGTAGCCTGCTGTGTAATTGTAATTGTGATTTTCCATCTGCTGCATATACCTGTTGCTTCACTTCAAAATAACTTCCCTCCCTTATGGTTTTCAGCAAATTCAACGTTTGCTTCATAGCTTCACAGAAAAATCTACTGGTGTTGTTGGTGATTAAAAATTCCCCTCTCCACTTTCCCAACATCTTGTGAAGTGCCTTGGAGAGCACTGTGTGTCTGCCAGGGGGTGAATTCACCCCGCTATGTTTTGGCGCTTGCTGATTTGCTTCCACAGAGAGATACAGGAACATAAATAGAAGATCTACGAAGGTACCCAAGGACTGGAAAACTTCACTTTTAGGTGCCTAGTGAAATTTTATGTCCTGATTTAAGAGCTCAAGTTTCCTTGAATAGGAGGAGACTGGTGTCAAACAGCAATTTGGTGTTCACATTTAGGGTAGACGAAGATCCTTTTCAGTTTTTGTTTGCTCTGTTTATTTGTCAGTCCTCTTCTGAACTTTGATGTTTAAATCAGGCCAGTCTTTTGGATCTGGCAACACTTCTTGGCTGCTGGCTTTGGATGTTGACCTGGCCTTACTCTTATTCCTGTGTGAAGGAACATGGGTGCCCCCAATACATCTGAGCTGTAGGGAGGAGAGTACACATGAGCATGGGGGCAGCTTTGATATGAAATATTGAAGGGAGAACTTGGCTTCCTTCCTAGGATTTTGGGATTTGGAAGATGTGTCTTTTAGTTTATGCTTGTTATCAAGCAGATGAGAAGTTTGAAAACAGGTCCTCTCCCTCTTGTGATCTTGGGGATAACAAACCGCAAAGCTTCTGGTGCCTTATGCTGGAAGCACCTGATACTGATCTCTGCATATTGCCACAGTCATCTGGGATGAGTTGCCTCAGCAGGGTAAACACAAGACACTGGAGCCAGGTAATGGTGCAATCACTGGCCCATGGCACAGATTACTCTCTCCAACGCTCAGGCTAACACCTATTAAGATAAATTATACAAAGTGGGACAAGTAGGCTGGGAGGATCACAACCATACAGCCCTGTTGCAATTTCCATTGTGTGCTTGGAAGGGCAGGAAGAAATCGCCCCAGACAACTGTGGAACTGGGTTCAGTGCTTCTGGCAAGGTTTGGAGGCTGAAGGAGCCCCCTCCCTCAGGGGCCAGGCTGATGCCTTCTTCCAGGAGAGAGCAAGGCTGCTGGCAGCAGATGAGACTTCAGCCCTACCTTTCTCCTTTGAGTTTCTGTTGTGCAGCTCAGGCAGGTTTTTGTGCTCATGTTTTTAGCCCTGTGCTCTTTCCTTCTGCAGGTCCCAACCTTCATTGTATCCTTTTCCCCCCAAGTACTGATTTTGCCTCCTATTTTTTATTTTTTTTTATTTTTTTTTTCTCCTTCTTCTCACCACTATTCCAGTTTTGTTTCTGTTTCTGGGTGGAAGACACAGAGAGAATATCTGTCTTCAGATATCCAAGTTTCTATTTTTTGCCCCGTTTTGTCCTCTTCTGTCAGTGAACCCCAGGGACAACTCACCAGCGATTTGCTGTATGCGTGGATCAGACTCTGGAAGGAAACATCATTTCTTCTTCTGAGCTGTTTGGGTGCTAGGGAAACTGAAGTGGAGTGAAAAAACTCCTCTTTTATGGAAACCCAAAGGAAAAGTATTCCTTCTGAATGAAGGAAGGAATGAATCCGAGGTCCTGGGGATGATATCCATTATGGGAAATAACTGGTGGCTGTGTCTCTTGTGTCTTTGATACAATCTTGATAACTATTTGTGAATTATGCTCTGTCTTGATGGTGCTGGCCGGCCATGAGCAGGGGTTGCCTTCACTTCACCAGCTGTGCTCAAGGCAACTACATGTCCTAAACTGGGTATACTGTGGGCTTTAACAGAGGGAAAGGAGAAGTAACATAGGCACTTTTCTCTTAGTGCTTTTTGTAGGCTCCATAAAAATAGCCTTTTCTGAGCAGTCTTAACTCCCACAGTTTTTCTATTTTCAGAGCGTTCGATGGGAATTCTGTTTGATGTTTCCCAAATGCATAGAAAGGCTGGCTTGCTATGCTGTGTGTCACCCTTCAGCCACCCCAAACTAAAGCTAGCCAGTGACCAGGAAACACTGAATTCTCCTGCACCTCTTTCCACAGGCGATCGATTCTGTAAACACAGAATTTCAAAAGAGTAAACCTGAATATAATTTATTGCCATTTCCTACTGTGATAAGTGACTTAAGGTCAACTTTTCTGTATTTACAATGTGTGGCTTAAAATACAAACACCCTTTGTTTGTTCTTTGTTAGCGTGTATGCCACTGAATGCTTTCATGGATATGTGCTGCTGTAAAAGACGGCTTAGAAATTCAATGTAAAAAGGCAGCCAGTGCCACTGGGGAATACAGTACTCTACCCATAAAAACGTATAGCCTTAATTCACCAGGTTCACAATGCAATGCTCTTTCTAAAATGTATTTAATGCAGGGCTGAAATTTATGTGTCATAAGGGGACAAGACAAAAAAAAACCCAACATCTTCCAGTCCTTTTCAGCATTTGGAAGGAAATTGATCAGCAATTTAATTAAATATTGAGTTGTCAAAATTTGTAACATCTGCTAAAATTTTCCTAAAAGTGAAAACAGAGACCTTTCTGGACATCCTGTTCCTACCTTTCTTTTTGTACAAGAATGCCTCATTTTAAAGCCTATGGGCACTTTCTTTTCTTCCACTCCTTAAATGAACTGCGTGATACATTTTGAACAGTGAGCTTCTTCACTGTGGCTCCCAAGCCTGAAACATGCCCAACAAAGATCTCCCACTTTTGCCATTCTTCTTCCTCCCCCTTTTAAAAAAAAGATCTTCAAGACAAACAGGTCAAGCTTTATTTATTATTATTATTATTATTATTATTATTAATATTAATATTAATATTAATATTATTATTATTGGAGGCCAAGCAGATTTTGGTTCTAGTGCCTGTGACTGCCAATTGCAAAAGCGAGCAAAGGTGATTGCCTCCAGGCTTGAGAATAAGCCTCTGACATCTATTCTGGAATGAGCACTTTTCATGGTTACTGGGCTACAATTACAGTTGTGTTAGCAAGTGTGAATTATTTAGTTAAGGTCAGGAACCAGCCTCCTTTAGAATAAACAGGTTTCAGCTGCAGTTTGACCATTTAAAATGTGTTAATCACTTGAAGGGGTAAGTTATCTCATTATAGGTTGCATTACATTTTTTTTGAAATGAGTAGACATTAGAGAGTCTTTCAATGTTGTAGAACTCGAGGCTAGGAATGACAAGGTTGAGTCCCTTTGGGTTAGGATCGGCAGGGACAACAAGGCTAGTGTCCTGGTTGGGGTCTGCTGTAGACCGCCGAACCATGATGAGGAGACAGATGAGGAGTTCTACAGGCAGCTGACAGAAGTTGCGAAATCTTCAGCGCTTGTACTCGTGGGGGACTTCAACTTCCCTGACATATCCTGGAAGCACAACACAGCCCAGAGAAAGCAGTCTAGGAGGTTTCTGGAGAGCGTGGAAGATAGCTTCCTGACGCAGCTGATTAGTGAACCTACCAGGGGTGGTGCCCCGCTAGACCTTCTCTTCACAAACAGAGAAGGACTGGTGGAGGATGTGATTGTCGGGAGCTGTCTTGGGCAGAGTGACCACGAAATGGTGGAGTTCACTATTCTTGGCGAGGCCAGGAAGGGGACCAGTAAAACTACTGTATTGGACTTTCGGAGGGCTGACTTTGGGCTGCTCAGGACACTAGTTGGTGGAGTTCCTTGGGAGGCGGTTCTAAAAGGCAGAGGGGTCCAGGAAGGCTGGGAGCTCTTCAAGAGGGAAGTCCTAATGGCGCAAGAGCGGTCTGTCCCCATGTGCCCAAAGATGAGCCAGCGGGGAAGAAGACCAGCCTGGCTCAACAGAGAATTGTGGCTTGAGCTTAGGAGAAAAAAGAGGGTTTATAATCTTTGGAAAAGTGGGCAGGCCACTAGGGAGGACTATAAGGATGTAGCGAGGCTGTGCAGGGACAAAATTAGGAAGGCCAAAGCTCATCTGGAGCTCAATCTGGCTACTGCCGTTAAAGATAACAAAAAACGTTTTTACAAATACATCAACACAAAAAGGAGGACTAAGGAGAATCTCCATCCTTTACTGGATGCAGGGGGAAACTTAGTTACAAGAGATGAGGAAAAGGTGGAGGTGCTCAATGCCTTCTTTGCCTCAGTCTTTAGCGGCAATACCAGTTGTTCTCTGGATACCCAGTACCTTGAGCTGGTGGAAGTGGATGGGGAGCAGGATGTGGCCCTCACCATCCATGAAGAACTGGTTGGTGACCTGCTACGGCACTTGGATGTACGCAAGTCGATGGGGCCGGATGGGATCCACCCAAGGGTACTGAGAGAACTGGCAGAGGAGCTGGCCAAGCCCCTATCCATCATTTATCAGCAGTCCTGGCTATCGGGGGAGGTCCCAGCTGACTGGCGGCTAGCAAATGTGACGCCCATCTACAAGAAGGGCCGGAGGGCAGACCCGGGGAATTATAGGCCTGTCAGTTTGACCTCAGTGCCAGGGAAGCTCATGGAGCAGATCCTCTTGAGAGTCATCAGGCGGCACTTGAAGGGCAAGCAGGCGATCAGGCCCAGTCAGCATGGGTTTATGGAAGGCAGATCCTGCTTGACGAACCTGATCTCCTTCTATGACAAAGTGACACGCTGGGTGGACGAGGGAAAGGCCATGGATGTGGTCTACCTTGACTTCAGCAAGGCTTTTGACACTGTCTCCCACAGCATTCTCCTCAAGAAACTGGCTGCGCTTGGCTTGGACTGGCGCACGCTTCGTTGGGTTAGAAACTGGCTGGATAGCCAGGCCCAAAGAGTCGTGGTAAATGGAGTCAAGTCCAGTTGGAGGCCAGTCACTAGTGGCGTCCCCCAGGGCTCGGTGCTGGGGCCGATCCTCTTTAATATCTTCATCAATGATCTGGACGAGGGCATTGAGTGCACCCTCAGTAAGTTTGCAGATGACACCAAGTTAGGTGCGTGTGTCGATCTGCTCGAGGGTAGGAAAGCTCTGCAGGAGCATCTGGATAGGCTGCACCGATGGGCTGAGGTCAACTGCATGAAGTTCAACAAGGCCAAGTGCCGGGTCCTGCACCTGGGGCGCAATAACCCCAAGCGGAGCTACAGGCTGGGAGATGAGTGGTTGGAGAGCTGCCAGGCAGAGAAGGACCTGGGAGTGATGGTGGACAGTCGGCTGAATATGAGCCAGCAGTGTGCTCAGGTGGCCAAGAAGGCCAACGGCATCCTGGCTTGTATCAGAAACAGTGTGACCAGTAGGGCTAGGGAGGTGATCGTCCCCCTGTACTCGGCTCTGGTGAGGCCGCACCTCGAGTATTGTGTTCAGTTTTGGGCCCCTCGCTACAAGAAGGACATGGAGGTGCTTGAGCGGGTCCAGAGAAGGGCGACGAAGCTGGTGAGGGGTCTGGAGAACAAGTCCTACAAGGAGTGGCTGAGGGAGCTGGGCTTGTTCAGCCTGGAGAAGAGGAGGCTCAGGGGCGACCTTATCGCTCTCTACAGATACCTTAAAGGAGGCTGTAGTGAGGTGGGGGTTGGCCTGTTCTCCTACGTGCCTGGTGACAGGACGAGGGGGAATGGGCTTAAGTTGCGCCAGGGGAGTTTTAGGTTAGACGTAAGGAAGAACTTCTTTACTGAAAGGGTTGTTAGGCACTGGAACAGGCTGCCCAGGGAGGTGGTGGAGTCACCATCCCTGGAAGTCTTTAAAAGACATTTAGATGTAGAGCTTAGGGATATGGTTTAGTGGGGACTGTTAGTGTTAGGTTAGAGGTTGGACTCGATGATCTTGAGGTCTCTTCCAACCTAGAAATTCTGTGATTCTGTGATTCTGTGAGTAGATCTTTCATTTAAGATAGTTTTAGGAAGCAATGAGCATATATCTCTGCCCCAAGCAGAGGCAGCTGGAGGAAGCTTGGAAATGTAAGTGATGCACATGGAGAAGCTGGGTGTATGTGTTATTTGGGCAAGACTGGGCTATGTGAATGAGAGAAGAACAGTAACCAATAAAGGAAAAAATCACAACACATATTGAATAGCATCTGTGCGTGTCATGGTGCTATTGAGGTACTGGATTGAAAAAGTGGGAAAACTCCCTTCAGTGTTCACTTCACCTGATTTTCAGGAGCACAGGATGTTGTATATCACTGTGAGTATAAAAAAAATACCACACTGATTCCTGATTCAGTCACTGAGTTCTGCATGAAGAACATCACATCTGTTCAGCAGGATCTCAGAGGCCTTGGACTGTGTGTCCACAGCCTATATAATTTTCTGTACCTGAGCTTTTCACATGCATAATGCAAGTGCTTGTATTAATGTCCAGTGTGCATCCAGTCTGTCTCATTGGCCCAAGGAGCACAAAATAACCTGGCATGTTTGGGGCCAGCTGTAAGGGTGGGAGTGACAGAGTTCAAAGGTGTTGGACAGTGGATGTGAGATAAATTTGGCTGAAGCATTTTGGCCAACTGAACTTATTTTCTTCAGCTCTCCCCTGCTTTACTAAAGCAGTCTTCTCGATGCTCATGTCTCTTTTCACTTCAGTATTTGGTTTCCAAAACCGTCTATAAGATGGTGTTGTTGAAACAAGCCTATGGAAGGATTTGTAAAGAGAGGGAAAATAACAAGAAGTTATGAACAGTGAACAGGTGGATACTGGAATTTGAACCTAAAGCCTCAGCAGAAGTTGCCCTGGCAACAGCATCCTGAAGTGCAGGGATGGAGAGAGGGAGTGAGAGACCCCATCCTGGGGCTGAACCAGCATGAGCTGCTGAAGCCCAGGGAGATGTTTAATCAGCGCTGATCAGCATCAAGGAAACTGCTTGGTGGTGGACTGCTCCTCCACAGCCACTGATGAGCAGCCTGACCATAATGCATTATTCACCGGTGAACAATTCTGAGTAGCCAAGAGGGGCTCTAATCAGGTATGATGGAAATCGTTCCCCTGACTTTGCATCTGCAAGGATAAGGACCTTGAATCAGGCACTGCTGCAAGGCAATTCTCAGATGAAGGAAGAAGTTGAATTAGTTGCTGTTTTCTTAGTTCTTGCATCCAACAGAATGGAGACATTGTAATATCATCTGCTTTGGACCTGGAAATTGGAAAGTTAAAACAAGTGAGGCAGATCATATGCAAGTAGTGGTGTTATTTATATGGGAAGAGTATTTCAAGTGTGATATAGTCAACTCTGTATGAATTATGTAAGGGAGGAAAAGTAAAAGCAGAAACCTAAACAAAACTTTTTCCTTTCTTTTGGGCATCATTGTGAATAAAGGGTTATAGCAATGATGGCTAACTCCTTCACTGACTTCTCACTGGAATCACTTACAAAACCTTGGTCTGGCACTCCAGAGGCCAGGAGAGATAACAGCAAAAAGGGAAAGGAAGGGTCAAACACAAGAGATGGAATGTGAATGAAATGTTGTTGTGGTGCAGCTAACTCTATATCTCTGTTTTGCCCTCCCTAGAATTTCCAGACCCATGCCAGCTTTGTGCAGTGCTACAACACAGTGCCTGCCAGGGCTTCGACAGCCAAACTCCCCAGGCTCATAGGATCTGCACGAACACTACCATGCCCAGCACTGTGTATCCCCACACTGGATAAACCAACAGCTAATGGGTATATAATTGCTATCTCTTTTAGCAATTTCCCAGTTACTTGACTTTTATACTCTAAAAAGTGCTGGTAAGGGAGTTTTTTTTCATCAGCAGGCTGAAGGACTTCACAACTTTGTTACCAGAATGTGCTGTGGCAGACCATTCGTGGTACCAGTAGAAGAGCATCCCCAGAAAACATGCAAGCTAAATATTAAAACCAAGAGTGCTCCATACTCCTGGATATGGTGTGGGGATTGTTGCAAATGATGTTGGAACTGAAGGGATTAGGGAAATTTGTGGTTTAAATCCAGCCCTTGTCAGTACTAATGTTCAGAAATTTGTTACCAGCTGGTGACTTTTCCAGTTTATTCCTTATGAAAAACACATTCATGAGAGTAAGATGCAAGAGGAGAAACATGTTCCTGTTGCCATTTTTAATAAGGCAGTATATACTGTTGAATGCCAGAATAAAGAATATGGATTTGATTTTTCCTGCTGAAGTTTTCTGATGAAGAATCGAATCTGCTTGGTGGCTGAATTATTGAAGTTTGCTGTTTTTAACCCTGTTGTATCGCCTGTGATGTGGTAAACATAACTTATCCACAGGTTCTCATCCTGACTGCGGACCAAATTTTGTTCTTAAATGTCCATCTGTGGCTGCTATTAACTTAGATAAGATGCACAAACATTGCTTTGCAGCTAGTGATTAGGCACAATTTATTTTTGTCCTAGGTATATCCTGAGTGGTGAATATGAAAACTCACATAAAATCATTTGTTTTCATACTTAAATGTCAATTCTTCCTGTAGCTTCTAATCAATAAATTGTGACTTGTACAGTATATGCACACAGCAACAGCACAGGATCAAAGTAATTCTTCCCCACATCATGCCTGCCCTGTCTTCTTACCCCTTTGATGTGGTTATTTGGTATGAAGATGCATCAAAAGCACGTATCATGTCTGTCTTCCTCAGCCTTTGCCTGTACAACTGAGTAAGCATGGCAGGGGTGATTATAAAGGTGTGGGGGTTTCGCACACATAGGAGAGCAGAAATCTAAATAAAATTATGCTGTTAGGAAGCTTTGGGAGACAAGCAAGGTGGAGCTTTGCTCAAGTCACATTTCTTATGTGCTTCAGAAGAATGCATCTCTTTACTTAGCTGCACCCTCAGATCACTGATCCATCCTCACCCATCATGTTACAGAAGCTGTATTCTCTCTCTGCTGCATTTCTCAGTGTTTCATCACAAAATATAAGTCCATATTTTTTGTTTGACCAATTGTGATGGTAATACAAAAAGGGAGGTTTTTTACAATAAAGCCTTTGCTACAAAAGTTCTTAGGCCCATTCACAGGAAGAAGAAACTCAAGTGTCTGCAGCCAGTTGAGAATGTAGGGTACAAGGTGAAATGAATGTAGGTATAAAGATTACTAACTATAACAATCACAACATTTATTCCAGAAAAGATTTCTCGTCTGGCAAGAAAAATTGTATCCTCTGTGGCAGGAAGTGCTTGTTTCTGAGTATAAGTTTACAGCAACTGTGTGCTACACAGTTTGCATTGACTTCCATGAAGATGCTCTTGTTTTGTTCCAGGCCAAAGTCTGCCCCAGAGCTACAGTTCTACAGTTTATAGAGCAAATAATGACTGACATACAGGCTTTTTTTTTTTTTTTTTTTAAGTCAGGCTTGTGGTAATGAATAAAGCATGGCTCAATGTGATGCCATTCAGCAATGGAAGCCGTGGAATAATTAATTAAAATTTTCTCACACATGGGTTTTGTACACTGGTAAGGATTCATAGTTACATTGCTGTAAGTATTGAAATCTATTATATTTGTAGTGCTATCATTAAAATTGAGAATACATTGTTCTTGTTGGAGGAATACAAGCACACCTTTTAGGTATGCTTGCTGTCTGTGGGAGATATATCTTCTTCTCTTTTCTCTCCCCAGGCTCATCAAAGGACAAAGGCTGGGAAAGTGAGTGTAATGGCTATATTATTTATTTGTGCAGTGTTTGTGGAAGCTAACAGCAGTAAAAACCCACAGTAGGTTAAAATAATAGTTCTTTAAAATGCTTTGTGAAGAGGTACATTGGCAGCATCAGAAAAAAATGGAAGGCTGCATGTCATTTATAGAATGGTCGGGTTTCAGTGGTTTCCCACTGTGTTTCTGAACCAGATGTTTAATTTGCCAGATGTCCTCAACTGATAGGAAGATTGTCTTTAGTAGAATAGCTGCTTCAGCAAGAAGTGTTTTAGAGATTCTGCAGAACCACATTTTTTCCTTCTTCTTCTTCTTTTTTTTTTTTTTTTTGTTTTCAACTTGACATAAGTCATGGCGAGTCATAAGTCATTTTCCTGAAAGTGAGGCCTTGTTGTGCCAGCACTCCAAGGAGCTATTAACTCAGCCATAGCTACTAAAGGTACCCTGCAAATTGTTCCAAAATCAAGCCAATTGTAGCAAGCCATTGAACAAGACTTAATGGTGATATTATCACATGCATGAAACTAGTGATGGACCTAGGCAGTTAGCTAATCAAGCTCATTCAACGGTAGCCAAAGTGACTGGTGTTGAATAATGTCTTTTTCTCCTTCTACCTTTTTCTTTTATATATATATATATATATATATTTTAAGTACCTCTGCATAAAGATTGCTCATACTGCTGTTTACATGTAACATCTGGAATTCTCTGCATGCTACGAGCAACTCAGTTACTGGAGATATTCAGTCTGCTTATTATTTAGTTAAAGCAGTTTGTGATATTTTCTGGATACTAATACATACTGGCAAAGTGCTTATGAATTGTTCTATGCTACACTTACACAATTAATGATCAGTTATGTAATGTTCCCCAAAACCTTTAAAAAGTATGTTAATAAGAAATTGAAGTGCATCAATAACCAAAAGATCAAATAATCAAACAATGATAAAAATATTCAAAAATTAAATATTGCCAATTTTAAAGAGCTTTATCACAGTTGTGAGGAAGAAAAAGATGGAGACAGACAGATTGCTTATTGCTTTGCGAGCACCGGGTGAAGTGAAGGGCAGTGTGTTTGGTTTTAACTCATATAATTTATTCAAATTAAAGTGGCAGAAAGATGGTACCTGATGGATTATTTTCTGTAACTGAAAGAAGATTCTTCTTAGATAATGTCTAGTTTCGTCTAATCTTTCTAAAGCAGTAGTGTATAAGGTGACACCAAAGAGCTGACAATTAACTTTTGCCCTAAATGAGCTCTTTTGCATATTAGATCTCCAAATCCTTGTCTGTTCTCAGAATACTCATAATACTGAAGTTTAATATTTTCTTTTTAATTTAAATGGTCACAAGCATTAAGTATATATTATCTTTCAGTTTCAGTCCAAAGTAGTTTTCCACAAGTTCTGTATTACTTTCTCCTTAGATATTGCCAATGGTTGTGCAGAACAGATGTATCTGAATCCAGCACAAGCCCTGCTTTTGTTTGTATTTTCAAGAAAGAATTATAGCTACAGTGACTGTGAGCAAGAATATTTTTATTTCTTTAACGGATGAATAACTTCTGAAGTGATAGATTACTTCTGCCTAGAGCCACGTGATAAATATTTGATAGTTCCTTGTTGGATTCAAAATACGGAGATGTGCAAATCTCCATATTTAACATATAATAACAAAACTAATATTTTAGCTAATATTTCTAGGTTGGAAGAGAGGAATGTAGAAGCAAGAACATGCTTATTATGGTGGAAAGCAAGTGGAAGTCATTGACTGCAAAACTTGTCAAGATGAGAAGAACATTTAACGGAGGAAGAGAATACTTTCAGTGTGATGTTTTTATTGTCATATCTCCTTCACTGTCCATAGGAGGTTGCCTACCTTAACTACCTATCCGTCAGTTAGTGAAAGATAATGCTAACTTTGCTAATTTAAACCTGATTTGGATCTTCAGTATGTCAATAAAAGAGGAAACTAAATTGGAGGTAATAGAAAAAGCAAAACTAGGGGAAACTGCAGTGGTCTGCAGTGGTACATTCTTTTGGGTCTTCCTGGCACCTGGATAAGATCATTTGCTCTGTTGTAGCTGTAGGCGATGATAAGACTGTTGCATGTGATGTTATCATGTGTCTGTAAGAAAGCTGCTTTCCCTGCTGTTCTGGATAACTCCCTCTCCTTACTCTTCTTTCTGGGGGAAACTCCTAATGCCCTCCAATTACTCCTGTCCCCCTCCCTTCCCCTTGCCCCAGCTCAATAAACATAACTTTTAATTTTTTAGAAATGCAGCCACTAGTTTTTCTGTTCCCCCCTCAGTCCCCTCCAGTTCACTTCCTGTCTCTCTCACACTGCTGAAATGGCTCGAGACAAAAGCTTTCCTGAATAACTCTTTTTAGCCAAACCCCAGAAGTGCATCTCCTCTGACTGGCTCCGGGAATCCCACAGTCCCTGCATCCACTCAGGACTGTCAGGGAGCATTAATAGTTCAAAAATACCTGCAGCCCTTTATCCCCTTAGGGATTCTGCATGAAGCCTCACCTGAAGTAATTGTTGGTTCCCAACCTAAACTGTAGGTCTAAATGGCCCTGTTCATTCACTGCTGTTTTGGTGTGTGGAAAACTAAGGAACTGGGACCTGGGAAAAATCTTGTTTCTTCACAAAAAAATACACAAATTCTGTCAAGTCCTTGGTCTTCATCAAACTGTTTTATTTATTTATTTATTATTTATAAACAGAGTAATACATGTTAGAGGAGAGTTTGGCCCGAGTTAGTGTCTGGATGTTGGTTCAGTTTAGAAAGCTGGGGAAGAAAAACAAAGTAGGTAAGAAGATCAGAATAGCAAGGTGTTTGGAGAAGAGGAATTCGAGAGTCATGATTTACTTCTGCACTGACTGCATGTGAGAGGGTTCTCAAGGACAGACGAACAGCGAACAGCCTACCACTGTGTGTTTTGTATTTTAGCTGGTTCATTTTGGCACACGGCAATGAGAACATGGCTGGGTAAAGAGAGAGAATTGACTGTGACTAAGAAAGAAAATCAGACTGGAGATTGCAAAATGCTAAACCATTGAGAGCATGATTGTAGAAAAACAACCCCCTAGAGAGGCAACTAATTCACGGCCCTAGCCTCCCGCAAGATGCTATTATTTGCACAGAGTTTAATTTGCAAATCATCTTTCTTCCTCTGCTGATGTCCTGCAGTGTAACCCCCAGCCCCATCAATAAAAGATGTGGTAATGAGTCACACGCTCATTGCAGTCATCACATCCACAATAAAACATCAGTCCTCTGACAGTTTACAGGATACAAATCATATCAGCATGCAGCTAAGGTTGAGACTGCACAGGAGTAATTTAGGAAAGAAGACTTTACATAATGTAATTGTCTCTAACCCAAGTATTAGGCACTGAGAAAATTCGGTGTTCAGTTTATGTGCAACAGGCATCTGGGCAAGCTAAGATAAAGGATGTCGACTCTGCCCCATCGCAACAACAGTCCACAAATGTATTGAGTGTAAAAGGAGGAGTTAATAATGCTGTGTTCAGGTACTGTTTGTTTAGGCTTGAAATGAAACATCTGAGCCTTCGTTCAACAGATTTTCAAGAAACAGGTTAGTGTTCAGCACTGAAGCAAGCTTATCATGGCTTTTAATAAACTGTTCCTACCTCCTGCTTGTTACCTTTGACGTGCAAAGATTACACTTTCATTTGTAAACTGATAAGCAAACAGCTCTGAAAGCACTTTCCCCATGGACATCTTAAAGATGATTTACACTGTTTTTGCCTCTGTATCATGCACTGGAGAGAGACTACTTTGCTATTTATTTTATTTATGCTGTTTTGCCTCTGAGAGGAGAGTGACAAAATACATTAATCAGAATTTCTTATGCAAGCTCCCTGCAGGCCTCAAAGCTTTCTGAAAGGAATCAATACGCAAAATGGGATAGTTATTTCAGTTTTGTATATTGAAAGGCTCTGTATTTTTTCTGTCTGTGGGAAAACTGTTAGACTGGTCAAATATTTTTAAATGCTAGACATTGAAAAATAAAAGGGTGCTCTTATCAGAAGATGAGTAGCTTACGTACAAGTTGTGGGTACCTGCTAATGTATCTTCTAGAGAAAAAAAATGTATACTTAGACAAGCCCACCTTTATTTTTAGGTTTCTTGAATTCAGACTGTTTTTTCCTCTGCCCAAAGTCAGTATACCTTTGAATACTAGAGCAGAGTCAGTTGGAGATGTGTCATACGATGCACACAGATGTCAGTACCTTTGGACACAGAAATAGTTTTGCTTTTAATTTCCTGTATCTCATGTAAATACAGTAGGAGGAATAGACAGAGTGTACCTCCAGTGCAAAGATATCCCAGGTAGGTTTTAGTCAGTCTTAATCAGCTCTGGAGTAAAACACCCCAAATTAGATGCAGACCTGTAATTATTTACTAGTGAGCCAGGGGCATGGCTCAGGTGCCTAAGCATAGGCAGGATGCTCTAGTTATTCAGCTGGCCTCCAGCTGCTGCCCCCGAGGGGAGCGGGTCTCCAGCCGGTCCTGTGCCTGCTGTATTTACAAGTCTGCAGGCAGGTGTCAACGGCAAGGCTTTGCAAATGAAGTGGGATGTGATGCTTGGGCCACTGAATCAAGACCTGACAGCTTCAAATCCTCACTTATTTGAATACATTTATATGCAAATGCCTACACTGAAGTGACTACACCTTAAACTGAGCTGTACCTGCAGCCTGGCTCCAGGTGAGATACCTTGGCTGGGCAGTTTGGATAGCCAGTCATAGAGACTGACCTATCTCACTACACTCGATGATACACCTGCGTGCTTGGAAACACCTGTTTTCATCTTGTTCAGGATAAGATTTGCCTTTCTTCCTTGCATTAAACACTCCGCCTGGAATCGGTATAACTTCCTGTTGGAAGAGGGGTGGGGAACTCTTCCGGTTTCAGAAAGGTGTCTTCATTTTTTCAAGGGAAATGTTGTCTGTGTGAAGGCATTAAGAAAGAGCAGTAGTGGTTACAGATGTGAATATTTACCAGGCATTTCCATATCTTCATGTTCTACCCACATTTGCTGCTGAAACTGGAGCCACTATCACCTAGGCAGCCTCTGCTACCTGCTCCCAGCCTTGGCAGAGACTTTTCTGGTTTTGAGCATGTGTTCAGACAAGGTTGATAAGAAGGTTCAGACTGACCTTTTCAAGTAAAGCCCATATCTCTGCTGTGAGGGAATCTGTGCTGAACTGGAGTTTGAAAGCAGAATCACACGAAATTAGTAGGTTTCCTTGAAACATATGATTTGGTTCAAAGTCAAACTTAATTTGAAAGGCATTAGATTCCAACTTCATAAAATGCAGTTGTGGTATTTCATATACTCTATTTGTTTACTGGCTGATAATAATAATAAGGTGTGAAATAATGTGGGGCTATTAAACATTCTTTTTCTTTAAGAGATTGTGGCCATTTTATTTCTCCTGTTTCCTATGTTCACAATTTCATTAAAAATATAAAAAAGCCTAACCTTCTGGGCAGTACTGTTGTTTTCTGTTTTTACTTTCATCTGAACCTGGCTGGGTTTTGGATGGCAAGGAAGCTAGCAAGTCCTGTGAGAGCCTTATACTCACTTCTAGACATGTAAGGAGTCAGGAGTTTATCTACTTCCAAAAGGTTTTAGGCAGGAAGTCACCTAAATCCTCTGCTCTATTGGGAATCCCAGAAGAGCTGAATTAGTAATTCCTTATAAGATATAAATAACCGTGATTTGGAAAGTAAATATTTGTCTCTGAGATAAAAAATGGTGGTTGTTTTGTTTCTATGACTTATGAATTGCAGCATCCCTGGAAGTTTCTTTCAGTCTGGGATGGTTTGTATGCTTCCTCTTGCACACAGCTGCATGTGATGCCAAACCCTGCCAATATTAGTTTACCCTCAGACATCTATCCATTTCTAAACTGGCTCCTAATCAATCACTTCAAGACCAGAAAATTGTTAGATTAATTCTGAATATTTGTCACTTCACTAATTATCTGGTTGCAGCTCTTCACAGTTTTCAGAACAGAGCACAGATATAGGCCCAGCAAGTAACTGGGATGAATGATGCATCGATCCAAACCCAAACATATGCTTTTGCTCATCACAGTTTCTCAATATTAAGTTTTTGGATTACATTGTCTTTAAATCATTCTAAAGAAGGCTAGTCTAGTTGTGTATCCTACACAATATTTAGTTTGAAGTGTAAGGCTTCAAAATCCCTTTTCAAACTTGTCTAAAGTGTTAAATTTCTAGTAACTCACAAGTCTAAGGAATATTTTCTATGTTGTTAATGAATGAACCCAAGGAGTTTGTGGTTTGCAGAAGCCTTGAAAAGTTCAAATACTCACATATTGTACCAGTCATTTTTTCTCATTCATTTAGTATGGGGAAAACACATACTGAACTTTAACCACCCACGTCAAAACCATGAGTCAAACCCCTCATAACATCCCTGCATCAGTGTAGAGAGGCTGTCCTCTGTACGTTTTCCAAGCTAACTGGCTGGGGACTCAAGAGAGCAGATCAGAGGGGGAGAATCACCTCCCTTGACCTGCTGGCCATGCTGCTTTTGATGCAACCCAGGATACAGTTGGCTTTCTGGGCTACAAGTGCATGTTGCTGTTTCACATAGAGCTTTTCATCCACCAGTACCCCCAAGCACTTCTCTGCAGGGCAATTCACCATAATTTATCCTTTTGCCTAGAACAAAGCAAGGAAGCTGCAAATCTTCCTAGTCAATGTATTACTGGGATGAAAGCAGGATTTGCTGTTAGCTGTTGCTATCAAGAGGTTGGACTGAGGGCCACGTTCCTGTAGAACATTAGATGCTGAGTTCCTAAAATGGCCACCACAACTCAGTCTGAATGGTGATGACCTCTATACAGAGCATGGGGAGCAATGCAGAAGAGACCGACAAAAAACCTGCTGAGACAGCCTGTCCTGTGCCTGGGAAAAGTGCCCTTCTTCTCTGGGGACTCCTTGGACAAAACTGCTGTAAGTAAGTGTCTGTGCTCATTTTTATTCTAAAGAGAGCAAGGGGTCATGGCTCTATGATGCCACCAGAGGAAGCATCCTTCCTCTTCCCTGGTGGTAAGCTCGGTGTCTGGTACAGTCATCTGTGAAGTGATGGACACAAGTTCAATACCCTCTCCTCTCTGGTGGGAATTCAATGCCACATCTCCCATCTTTAAGGAAAACACCCACTAAATAGAGGGTATGCCAGTCTCTGCTGCAAAACCATTTATTCCTCTCATATAAAAACTCTCCATTATAATATCAAGATGTACCCAAACAGGATTCAGAGTAGGGTGAGTGCTCTGTTTAACTCTGCTGCTTGCTTCACTTCACTATTCTCATGGTTCCAAATGAGCAGCAGTTAAAGTCATCTGTCTTCTGGAATGGCTTCTAGGGTTGTGATGGCAAGAGTAGTGGGGAATGAAAGCTTGAACCTGTTAATGTCACATTATAAAATAATTTTATTTTTTCCATATCCTATATGAATGTTTTCATTTCTGGGATTAAACTGGAGAGAATTTGTATAACACCTGCACTATGCATCACAAAATAGGCATTTTTAATGTGCTTTTGTTAAATCAGATCTATCAGCGACATTCCAGAGCTTGAGCTGGGAGCCTGATCTCCCCCAGTCCCCACCCTTCAGACTTCCGGCTATCCAGAATGGCTGCGGTAGGGATGTTAGAGGATGATCCTACTTTTAGGGTCAATTTCTGGACCTGTTGTCTCAGAATTTGTCTCATAAATTTGTCTCAATTATTTGGGATCTGCTGATACTGTTTGCCTCCACCATCCCTTTTGCCAGCACCTTGCAGAAATCCAGTACCAACCATGTTATGTGGGTTTCCCACATTCAGGCTGGAGTTATGCATCTGCTTCAGCACTGCCCTGCCCAGCTGTGACATGCCACTGTACCTGTGAGCCCAAGGGGGCATGGAGACATTGGGTTCCTGGGAGCTTTGATTTCAGCAGGTGAAGTGTGGATGGAGAGTCGCTGTCTGTAAGGTGAGGTGACAGCTGTGGGATCATAGATGGAATGGCAAGTTTGCTTCTAGGAGTCTGATTTCCACCTTGGGATTTGATCTCTGAGTTTTCCTCTGTTCCCTTTACTCTCCGAGGGTGGTGCTGTGTTTCCAACTCTTCTTTCAAGAGGGAGACAGTTAAAGACTGCAGCCTTAGCCAATGAGTAGAGCCCTGAGTTTTTCTAGTGTGGCCTATCATGTGAGGTAGAAAGGAAAAAAACCAGTTCTAATCAATACATTGCTAATTAAGCCTTGCTCCTTCCTCAGCTTCATGCAGCTGTCTCACACTGCCCTTTGTGCTTATGGACAGGAAAGCAGAAGAGAGAATTTAACTTAAGCATTTCTTTAACTCAGTATTCCTTTCTTTTTGATGGAAACAGGATCAGCATGCAAATGCCATTCTGTATTTTATTTTTTGCTCTGACAGTGTAGCTGCACAAAAATATTATGACCTGCTGCTGCCAAATGCAACTGAATGAATTATTCTGAAGCACTTCTGAGCCTGTCTTTGTCACAGTCTCCTATTTCAGTCCCTGTCATGCACTATGCCTATCATTCATTATAGTTGATAGGCTGAGGGCAGAAAGGTGTCTCTTGTCTTGTTCTCTGGAGAATTTCATCTTGGCTGTCTCACCTTCAATCACTGCTAATAGCTTTGCTGGCACAAATTCAGAAAGGGGCTGTGAGGAGACAATGAAAATATTTCACAAGGCATTTTATATTTTAATAGCTATTTAAAAAAAAAAAAAAGAATTTGCTGGAGCAGACCAAAATGAAGATTGCTTAGAGAGATTTCTCTTACAAGCTTTTAAACTCTTTTTTTATTTTTATTGATCTTTAAGCCTTTTGCATCCTTGTTACTTTTTCTCATGTGAATGGCTGTACTTCTCTCAGTAAAGCCTGAGAGAAATAGGCTCCATTCCTGGCTCTGTTGCAGGCTCTCTTTGGCAAGGAAGCCAAATCCTCTTGCAAAACTCTTGCAAGATATTTCTTTTAGGCACACAGGATAGCAAACAGGTTGATGACTGTCATTCTTCCCGTCTCAGTCTCAATTCTGGATGCCTGTGGTTTAGTAAGATTGTCTGAAATGTGGATATGTACATACTTTTCACATTGGTGTGTAATATTTAAATCTGGACCAATGAATCTTTTGTTAAATAGTTAGTTGTTAAAGGTGATCTTTAAGATGATATCAATGATTTAATGACCTTTATATCATTATCTGTGGTGTTTTCTTACAAACTATTTAATTGCTTCAAAGCAAATTAAGTGCTGTACGTTGAAACCTTTTTAAACTCATTGATTGAAGTGTTACCTTGTCAAGCTTTTTTTTTTTATTATTTTTTATTTTTTTCCCTGGATTACAAGATTAGGATTCATTTGGGAAGAAAACAGGGCATTTTTATGCTAGACTTGATGAAATCATTGTCTGCAACTGTCAAGACAAAAATGACTTGAAGACAGATCATCTTGTTATAGAAGACTTGCTTCAGCAGTCTGGAACTTACAACCAATTTAGTTATGTCAAGGCATTAAAGCTCCTTTTCAGTCAAGACAAGGTGTGAAGGAGTAAATTAGAAATCTTTTATCCAATTTTAATGATCACCAATTTTTAATTAGCTGCAGAAATGAGCAGTAAAGAAATTATGTTAAACATCGTAGTCGAAGAGTTTAAAGATGAAAATATTCACTCCATGACTAATGAAGTGTCACCAAAAGCTGTGTTCTGAGAGCACACTTGATGAGCCTTGGCTGTTCATGGGCATTTGGGACCTGGAGATGGAGCAGCCCTAAGGTACCCCCTGACCTGCACAAGGTGTGGGCGCAGGCTCCTCAGTACCCTGTTGCTGTGCCGTGCTGCTTACTGATGCATAGCCATGCCTGTATGGCAGTATGTGCGGGCAGTCCGACTTGCTGCTCTCTGTGTCTCATCCCAGCACAGGGATGGGCTGCTGAGGTTTTACTCACACATGGCTTGTAGTGTTTCCTCAGCATTTGTTATGGTTTTCTTGCAAATAAAACAAAAGGGAAAGGGTGTAGAATGAAATTTGCCTTTCATATATGAAACTCAAGAACCCTAGAATATAGATGTGATTATTTTAAAAAAATGAAGATTAATTAACCTCCTTTTTAGGCCATAGTAGATAAGTTGACAAGTGTATTTGGAAAGATGGTGTGGTATTTTTATTTTTACTTAAAAAAGACAGTCTATGAATACCTGTTTAGGCAAGGATTTCAAGAAACCATGAAAATATGAGGCAGTTTGTATAAATAAATTCATTCTAACAAGAAGCAGAATAAGGGCCTTTCCTTGATTACACTGCGTAAGACTCCATCTCTGTTATGTCCAGCTGACAGAGAAAACAAACCCACTCTTTCAGTAGTACAGGAAAATCCAGCTTGTGCCTGTATGCATAACGAAAAGTGATGCTTGAGTCTGTTTATCTGGACCTAGCAGTCATGAAATTGTTTGATCTTGTCACTTGAACTCTTCTAAAAGAATATCAGTCAGAGTGAGATCAGCAGAGGTCACTCTCTGTGGGAAGACCATCAGCTCTAGCATCTTCCACACCCCTCACCCCACATTTCTAATTTCACTAATGGTATTGTGACAATTCCAGTGCTTGTGGACCTCGTAACTGAAACACTTTGCAGAGACAAATCCATGCTTTCAGGCATGGGCAATGCCATTTCTATTCTGGCTCCATTGGAAGGGGTTCAAACTGAGTTATTCTTGTCCTTTTCCATTAAGCATTCCTCTGCTTAGTAGCATAAATGTAATTAAGATTGTGGGCCTCATGACTCTTTTTAACTGGATTAGGTCTCATGACTCACTTGGGCATTATCTGAAGAAAGTCTCCCTGTACAAAATGACTCAATCACTAAGATTGCTATCTGGCTACATGCCAAGATATTAGGACCCAGAGAGCTAGCACTTAATCTGATTCAGGCACATCTTTAATATTTTTTTGAACATATGCACAATTCTATTCCAAACATCTTCCCCTCCAAAAAAAAAGAAGTTAAAAATTTATTTTAGGCACACTCTATACTCTGAGATGTCTTACAATATTATTGATCCTTTTAAAGTAATTGCATTTAATTCTGAAACCTTTGCACAATTTCAGATGAAGAAATAGTGCATACAAGTCAGGACAAAGTTCAGGGCTGTGAGAAGGTCACTGAGCACTGGGAGTGGACACTACTGGCAGTTTCATTGGTTTAGTCATTCTCCCATTTATCCATTTATCCTGTCTTGATTTTGAGATTGAGTAAAAGAATTGGGTCAAGCTAAATATTATTCTATCTCCACCATTACATTCAGTAGCTAGTAATTAGGGAAACGTGATGGGAAACAAGAACCTTTCTTGTAGTATGGCCTTCCATATTCTGAGCATAGGTAGTAGTGGGTCACCTTGGCTTGAATGTTGTTTATATTTAAAGTACCCCAGTGGATTATTTTCCCTGAATTGATTCAACTGTTTCTGATTCCACCTAAACTTATATGACATTCAAAATACGCTTATGCTCTGTGTCAGAAGACAACCATTTTCTTGTTTTGAAACTTCTTGTCTGAATATTTAGTGAGTTTTTCATAGTTCTTTAGTTGGAAAAATTGGAAAATAATTGGAAAATAAAATTGCTCTTCAGTTTTCCATGTTGGTTATTTTTTTTTTTTTTTTTTTTTTTTGTGATGTTTTGGTTGTTCTGACCCTCTTTCTCCTCAGAGATCCATTTGAAGCATCATAATATATATAGCTCATCTCTGAAGGGTAAACATCCAACATGTCATTCAGGACTCTGAAGACCTGCAGTGCTAGTCTATAGCTGCTGCAGAAACCTTGGGATTGTCCAAAGGGAAGCTTGTCTTCCAGTGAGAGGAGAAAATAAACATAGCAATGTTTGTTGTGACTATATTCCTAAAACAAGTAATTCCTATCTGTCCATGATGCTTAAATTAAAAAAACAAACAAACAAACAAACTAATTTTAAAGCTTGATGAGTTGACATTAAAAGCCAATGCAGTAAAGAGGAAATACAGGTTCTTCTTGCAGGTGTCTAATATGACTTTTTTCAGATGTAGATATCCAGGCTTAGAAATGGTGACCGATAGTTCAACTGTGTTTTTCCTGTTAGAGTTATTGTCACAATTTATTATTTCTCTGCTGATTTCCAGAGAGCTGATCTTTCCTCCCTGTAAAAAGAAGAGGGAATCATTAATAATTAAATTAGCACAATTAATTTTTTTCAAAATTGTTTCTATCAAGTGTAAAATTTCTTATGGCAATAAATGTTGAGCAGTGCCATTCTTTACATTTGTTCTAGCCTGACAGAGGAGAACTCATCTTTATTTATGATAAATCACTAAATGCCATACATTGTTAAAATTGGAACAGTGAACTTTCATTTGTCCAAAATAAAGTTGTGTGACATGACACAGAAGATTACAGAAGTTTAGTGGATTCAAAAAGTATAATAATAACTATTCAGTGATTATGCAAGACCCTTTTAATTGCCAAAAGAGTTTTGCCATGCATTGATGCTGAAATATTGTCGTAGCTTAGAAAAAAGTTAAATATTTAGCAAAATTTTATAGAAAAGCTGTTTTTTTAGGGCTTAAAGTAAGGGACTTAACTTAGCCACCTGACATCAGAAATACAAGGATTCTGTTGTCCAACACTGTGTAATTTGTTTTTCCTTCATCAATCTACAAAATACTTTAGATAACTGTTTATAAGCAACCTAAACAGTCAAAGTATTTGATTACGTTAAATGCAGCAGTCATTTGAACCTACTGAAAGATTGTGATGAATGAGTAGATTAAAAGATTACTAATACACTCACAATGCTTTTGCCCTCAAGCTATCCTTGAAACAAAACTAATTTGTTTACAACCCTTATTTTGACTTAAATGCTTTCCTTACAGGGCCCATAATAACAGCATTAATATGGAAGTTTTTAAGACTGTTTAGTTTTCTGTACGAATGTGGTTGATATCATGAGACCAGAATCTTGATTAAGCAGGAGGCAACTGTGCATTGGAGCAGAAACCTTTCCATAGACTTTTGACGAAACTTTCTCCATTGTACCTCACCAAAGGTGTGGAAAGAGTGAAAGGTTAAAATCCTATTACTGCCTCTCAACAAATCATTATGGGAGGAGGAAAGGGAAGGCCAAACTTATAGCGGCCAGGTGAATATATTGAATATGTACTCCCATGCTTGAAGACCCTCCAAAGTGCTGCATTCTTAATACAATACCCCATCTTGTACAGTTTATTCTTTGCTGCATAAGAAGGCATTAAAATAATTAACATTAATGTTAAAACGTAAAAAAAAAATCAACCTTCTCTTCAAATATGCATATATGTGTTTGTGTGTACTAATATGTATATAAATATGCATATGCACATACGTATCATATGCACACACGTATCATATAGTATATGTATCTACACAAGTACATATATAAACAAATATGGTCAATTTTTCTCAGTGGCAATACCACACTTAGGTTACATATGTGATGAAGACTTCTCTTCTCTGTTGAGATAACTCTCCCTGATGCAGGAAGGGAGCAAGACGAATACTGGAACCCCAGCTCTATTCTTGGGCCAGTCTTGGTGTAACAGAGCTTCCCATGGACTATGCTAAGTGATAGTGTAGCTACACCATCTATCCTCCTTTCCACCTGGCTGACAATAAGCAATAAAAAAATAAATAAATTTTATGCTCACAGGTAAGTGGAAGAAACAAAACAGAAGAAAAAAAAGTAAAGAAAATATATCCTTCACTTACCAAATTACCAATACTGATCCCTTAAAAAAAAAAAAAGAGTAAAAAATAATTTTCCCTCACAGTATCCCCCTTCTACATGTATTATCTAATTCTGATCTCCTGAAACATTTAGGAATCTTACCTTTTTTCTTACATGCAACGTGTTCTTTGCTAGATAAAGTAGCATGATGCCTATTTAAAAGCTGAACTTTCCTTATCTGAACACTGTTCATTCAATCCGATAGCTACACCATTCCTACTTTATTAAATTACTTAAAGACACTGACAAAGCCCATAACTATGAATCTTGATCTTAAGGAGCTCAGCTGTAATTTGTACGACTTCCACTACATTAGCACAGAGAAAAGATAAAGTGAAAAGCTGCCTCTATGTGCAAGCTAGATTGTGCACAGCAAAAAAATCAATAAAAGCAACAGAAAATCTGCTGCTATTCTTTAGCCATTTACTTATGGACTGAAGGAATTTTTATCATCAAGTTAACTAGGTTCCAGAGCAGGCTTTGTTTTATACTGGGTTTTCTCTTTCAAGGAAGAGCATTGTCAGAGTGGAAGCAATAGTTTTCTTCTTCCCTTTAACACGTTTGCAAACGTAAAATCCTTATGATTTATTTTGGATTCTTTATAAGAGCAATTCTGCTATAAGAGAAAGTGGATACATGTTTTTCAGTTATTGGTCAGCCAGAAAACGCCTCTTCCTTTATGGGAACTTCAAGAGGTATTTTTCATCAAGGCATCCATATATTCTATCGTGTAGAAACAGAAAGCTAGAAATGTCATCATAATTGATGGGGGGTTCATTTAAATCAGGAGATTTTTTTTTTTGAAACATGATGTAAGGTCTGTGACTGTGAAGTCATAGAATGGTTCTGGTTAGAGGAGACCTCAGGATTTCTCTAAGTCATCCTTCTTGCTCAAAACAGAATCAATGCTAAGTTCAGATAGGGTTGCTAAGAACTTTTAGTAAGGTTGGGTCTCAGAGGCCAATGAAGCCAGTAACTCCACAATCTCACTGGGCAACCTTTTTCAATGCTAAAATTTCCTCTTAATACACTTCCTCCCCCCCGCCCCCCCCTTTATATCCAGTTGGATCCTCCCACGTTTCTATTTGTGACTATTGTTTATTGCTCTCCTATTATTCATTTCAGAGCCTGGCTCTACCCTGTCAGTTATCTTCTCTTAGCTACTGGATGGTTGCTGTTAGGTTTCCCCCAGAATTTCTTTTCTTTTACCCAAGGTAGTCATGGTAGCCAAGGTAGTTAAAATGCATTTGAGACATAAAACACATTTGTGACTCAAGTCCCAAACCAAATTGTTTCATTGCCATTTTTCTAAACAAACATCAGTAAAAATGAAGTGTAATTGTGCTGGAATAAAATTTTGCTAGAAAGTCAAAGCAGCATTACTGAAAAAAAATATATCAATTTCTCTATATAAACAAGTTCTGGAGAATGACTTGTTAAGCAATGCTAAGTTGAGGCATGAACATTTGGATACTTAGTTTCTATTTTTTTTTTTTTTTTAATAAAAGTAATCTTATTCTATGCATCTCTGCATACAGAACTACTAACTAAAACAGAAACCAAACATTATTAAATTTGCATTGGTGTAAGTGGGAATTTGTCTTTTTTAGGCAAATACTTTTCACGACAAAGGCACACACTTGCATAGTTACTGCATTTGCTATGTTTGTTCATGTATGTAGACCACTTTCAGACTCAACAGCTGGGGTTACCTCCTGCTAATTTTAGATGCATAGCATTTATTTAACTTCTTCACTACCTGAGGTAGCTCCAAGTACTCTAAATGGAAAGAAACAAACACCTTCATAGAAAACTTCTTTTCATACAAGGTAACAGAAGTATGTGTAATAAGCCATCATTTCCTGGTGCCTCTTTCTCTTTACTCAAAGGATAAGGAATGGAAGATGACTCACACTTATATAACTAAGATTTAGGAGAGATAAATCATGTCTCTTGAACATCAGAAGTTTACATCAGGCAAATGTCTATGTTATACTCCTCTTCTACTTCAAATCGGTAAACTTAGTTATTACAGCACCTGTGCTGGAAAAGCAGTCAGTCACTTCCAAAGGAAGTCCCCTACTGTCTGCTTAGCAAAACTTTTTAACTTTAAAGTTTATCTCTTCTTCTTGTTTCCCTATTAAAAGTCCAGTCTACAAGAGTGTTTATTGCTGCAATATTTATAGCCTTCTGCAGAACTAGGTGCTTTTGTGTGTGATGTCACAGCATAGATGGAGTAATTCAGTTCTTGACCATTGTGAAAGACTTAGTGCCTCATGTTATATTGGCTCCTACTAGAAAGGAAAAGGTTTTATTGCATTTTCTTATCAGAATGTCTCATCATCCATTAGTGCTGGCTGTGGACTTGCACTATGCATTTCTGGAGGAAAATGCTCGGTGGTGAGAAACAAGCACTTTGCTATTAGAAGAAGAGAAAACATTGAGTTATAAAGGACTTCTGGAAGTCAGCTAGTCCAGCCTCGTGCTGGGCACCATGCAGCTCTGAAAAAAGCCTGAGACGTATCTGAGATGGGTCCTTACTTTGAAGCTTCTGTCTCTTTTCACTGACTGTGAAAGGAAAGGAGATGGGATGTATATATTCATGCTCCATATATAAATTGATTAGAAGAATCTTGTCTTCTCAGTCTGGTCTTTGCTTCCCTCCACTGTAGCTACAGCAGTTCTTTTACTCTGGAATGCTTTGTAACTGTTGATCCATTAAAATAATGGATTGAGGAGCAGAGCAGAAAGGCAGAGCATTTTCTTACACCATTGCTATAGACAGCATTTCATTTTTATCATGTCAGGGTCTTGTGAAAGTGGATCTCTACCTATTCAGATAACTTGAAAACTCACTGTGACTTGTTTAGACTGTACTTGAAGTGTAAGTAGTGTGTTCAGCTGATATAAGTGTAGTATGTAATGCAGACAATGCCGTGAATAGTGTACAATGCATCAGCAAGTGGTAGGAAAGTATATCTAAATAACTTAACCCGAATCTGAAAATTGTGTGCTAAATGGGCCACTGGTTTTCTGTGGTATGGCAATTCTTATTTTTGTACCATGAGAAATATGGAATATTAGGAGGTTGAATTTACTTAATTTAGCACTGAATTGCCACTTTGTTAAAAATTTCCCAATATCCGTGCATTGTCTGCCTCTATACATCCATACATGTATTAATAGTGCTTATCAAAAGGTTTCCACAACAGCAAATATATATATATATACATGTATATATACAAATATATATATACATACACATATATATATGCACACACACACAATTTGATAGACCTTCAGGAGACAGTTTGTGCCATTTCTCATTGAATTACAAGTCAGTATAAATTTACTTTTTCCATTTATAACATCAAGACACTAGCTCAAAGTCACATGCAGGATAGGATATTCTATGTATGTGGATACCGTTGTAGCACAGAAGTTATAAGGGAACTTGGTTTATGGTAAATTACATTAGAAAATAAGATTAATTTATTTGATTGCATTTGCCATTATAGGCCAAGCATGAGCAATTTAAAGGATTAAAATGTAGCTGGGCAGAAATGTGAGATGTCCATTTAGTGCTCTCAAAGTTTGATTATTTTGATAAGACAGCGTTTGTGCCAAATGAATATTAGAGTAGCCTTCCAATTGCTTTTCAGCTGTACACTGCTACTTCGTTAGGGTGACTTTGAATGTAGTGTTTTATAATTTCCCCACAGGCTGACTCTTCTTTGTTACTCTACATTATTCCATAAAGAATCAAATCTTGCATTTCTTGCTTATTCTTCCCCTACACAAAATTCCTATGGACATCTAAACCAGATATGGTTTTCATTCACAACAGATTTTGGGGAAGATAGCCATAGAGTATTCAAGTGAATGACCAACAAGGCCAAATTAAAGGATGCAATGGACCTATATGCATTTTGGATTGGCCTCTGCATATTACATCCTAGACAACAATACTATTTTGCAAGACTCTGCTTCTGCAACCCAGAGAGAAAAGTAAGTATAGCTGCTCTTTCAGACACTCTACAGCACTCCTGGTTGTCTGCATACTGTCTGACATTGCAGGTACAATGAGCACTGTGACTGTAGCAGGATTCTGAGCACACAAGAAGTCATTTAAGCATTTCTCTTATGTCTACCAGGCACAGCTCTATTGGTGAGTCATATCCTGAAGTTTTATACTATCAGAAATATGCCATTGTGCTTAACAGCCACTCATAAAAATATCTGCAGTTTTCTGTGAGCACATAAAATATGCAGTAATATGCTATACAGTTTGAAGGGGAAACTTTTTTTCCTCTTAAAAACAAACAACAACAACAAAAAACCCAAACAATCAGTACTGTATTTAATGCTTAAGCATAAAATAGGAAGAGAAGGAGGAAAGTGGCCACAGAGTTGTAATCCATCACCTACTTGTAAGCAGTTCTTAAGTGATTGTACAGAACATCTCAGACCATGAGGAAGTAATTAGGAAAGATCACAGTTTAATGAGCACTTCTCTGTGGGAAGGTTTGGTAAGACAATCATGGTAGTGTCCATTTTGTTCTCTGCTTGGCTAAGAAAAAAACTGGGGTCATCATCTTCTTTTTCACCTAAATGTGAGTTTGACTGAGACTGAACACTTCCTGCACCTCTTTAATAGTATAATGAAATTTACTGCACTGAATGCTGTCCTATAGGGAACTCATAAGAAAATGTAATGTCCAGAACTCTCGTAGTGCCCCTGAGCAATTGGTGACTTCTTCAGGGGTTTCCACCTATTGGTAAGGGAAGAGTGATAGTCGGTGCTTAAACATTCAAATCACTGCAGTCATATCTCTTGTCTACCTGCACATATGTTGGTCTGCCACAACTCCTTAAAAATAGCCGCTGTTTTCTCCCCTGACATGGAAGCCAGAGCTACCTTAGTGATGTGTTATTGTGAGGCAGCACAACAGCTATGTTCATCACAGTTGCTGTTTTATTTGGTGATACTTTGGGCGTGGGTGATACAAAGTACACTTGAGAATGGTTATGAGGAAACCACTTGGAAAGTGGTAGTGCACTATGGAAAGTAAACAATTTGCTTGACTTTTCTAATTATCCTAAATTCTTGTCCTTCCTTCCTCCCTCCCTCCCTCCCTCCTTCCCTTCCTTCCTTCCTTCCTTCCTTCCTTCCTTCCTTCCTTCCTTCCTTCCTTCCTTCCTTTCTTCCTTCCTTCCTTCCTCCATTCCTTCCTTCCTCCCTTTCTCTCTTCCTTCCTTCCTCCCTCCCTCCCTCCCTCCCTCCCTCCCTTCCTTCCTTCCTTTCTTCCTTCCTTCCTTTCTTCCTTCCTTTTTTTCCTTTTTTTTTTTTTTTTTTTTTAAGTCTATTCTCTTCTTAGTATGCCACCCCTCAGTTATTTTTCTGCTTTCAGAGAATGAATTTCAAGGAGAGAACCTCATCCATCTTGTCCTGAATCTGCCACAATACTGTAGATGGCTGTGCTACTTGGTGTTTATAGGGCCAGATTGAACTATTGATTTTTTTTTACAAGGAACTCCCCATTGCCCTGAAGAAATCATACTACGGAAAAGCAAATGGCATAATATATGGTCCTTACAGATGAACAAGACCTGATTTATCTAGCATTTTGTTTTGCTTTCCAGTCTTTGATTATAGTAATTATTTGTTAGCATGCATTTCTTTCTTTATTTTGCTTTCAACCTTTTCATAGTAAAGTAGTTGAGAGAAGATGGTTTTAGTTTTATAGTATTCAAAGAATTAGTTACTGCTATTCTCATCTATCATTAATGAATGGAAATTCTACTTAATGAATTTTTTTCAATGTCAGTTCAAATATTTGACACTTACAATTACTGTGGCACCTCTGAGAAAGAAGCTCATGCTATAACCTGAGCCATTTCAGAGGGAGAAAAAAAAATCTGTTCTCATATTTCTGTGCAAAAATGAGGCAAGGTGCTCTGAATCACTGGTGGTTTTACTTAAGGAAGGAAGATGAAGTTGGCTGACTGAGTACTTTGCTTGATGTATAAATGGGGTTCCCACAGCTCACACTGTGATTTGTTAAAAATGAACTCTAGAAGAAAAGGAAGGACATGTACCAAGGGCAAGACTATGGTCTTTACCTTTAGAATAGACTGTACTCCAGATGACAAGTTATATTTCCCTCTCTGTAGGATGATGGCTAGCTTTACCCCTCTTTCTCACACACATCATAGCTGTTTTCTACCACTGCCTGGATGGAGGTGTAACAGCAATATAAGACTATTCAAGACCAGAGCTATCATGTAGCAGAGAGACAGACTGCAAAATGACAAAATAATCATAAATATATGCATCCCCCCTTTCTATGCCAAGTATAAACTATAATAAAAGTCTGAATGACATAAATACAAGACCATGTATACTAATGATTTATTTTAAATATAGGATTTCAAAATACAGAACTGTCAGCCATGCATTTTCAAGAAGCACTTTCAAGCCTTCAGCTAGTGAACACACTCTTTTTCTTGAAAGCTGAAGTATGCTATGTTTTTCCTGATTTCACAGTAGCTTATTTCAAGAATGTGATAATCTGACTCCTCATTTAACTAGAAAAGAGATTGAACTCTGGCCCCTTAAGGTGTTGTGGCAAAGATTCCTATTTTGCCTCCTTCAAATGACAGTTGCTTAAAATTAAGGTCAAGGAATGTTTTCTTGACACTTTATACATGGTTTTATTAATATGTGTGCTACTGGAGTTTTTTTTGTTGTTGTTGTTGTTATTTTTTCCCCTTTCAGTTTATTCATAATTGTATCTTTCAATTTCTCAATGTTCTAATAGTTTCTGCATTCCTTCTTCATTCTAGCCTCCTTACTGCAAGGATTATTTCACTGTTTTATTTACTTGAAACATTTCTATATCTTTCCTTGTTTTTCCTAAAACTATTTGTGAATACTTCTGCAAAACTTGAGCAGAGGGGAAGAAAATGTTTTGAATACTTTCAGCTCAGGGAAAGGGAATAAAATACAGATCCATGCTGCTTTTTTATGGACTGGCTGATTTCAGTACTACAATTCTTCTGTAGGATACAGAGTATATTTTTCTCACAGAAAAAAATATGATTTATCCCTTAGTGGCACTGAGCATCTGCTGAGCTTTATTTTGTCCCTCTCCCCTTCCCCATTTCTCTTTTTAAAAGCCCATGAGAGAAGCAGATTGCTTGCTTTACAAACTTGGAATCTGTTTTCTCCCTTCAGGAGAGAAATGTGTTTCTGCATCAGCATGTCATCACTATGATGTTTGCTGCAGGTTATCCTGTTACTTCCAAGATAACCCAGCACAGTACAGAAGCTGTCTTGCTCCATGGACAGGCACGCAAGGTATAGAATGAAAGAGCAGATTTTCAATGGCTGATCACTTCTGGGAGACTTTGCTGGGCATCATGGTCAACTGTGTGAATCTGGAACTGAAAGGTGGCAATCGCTTGTCCTCTCGATCTGACCTGGGTAGTCTATTCAACTGGTTTTCAAAATCCCTGTGAACAGTAAGAGCACAACAATGCAAAGTACAACAGCAAAAAATGGCAAATTAGCTAACCTTGAATTTGCCTGAACATTTCCTGCTTTAGACTCATGAAAGTCTCATCAGGACCTCTGCCTAGGACCAGAGATATTAAAAGTGTACTGCTTGAAAAAACAATTTTGAAATTAAGTTAATGCTTTATAAACATGCATTTGGAAGAATACAATCAAAAATAAGAGATTTCAGGGACCTCATGTTGTATCCATTGCACTATCTAGAGGACTTCCATCATTTTTAAAGAAGATGGAATTGAGCCTTACCGTTGAAATTGGCATTCTTTCCTTTAGACAAGGAAGAAGAAATGTAGATTGTGAAGATAACAAACTATTTCTGAAACAGGGACTGTTGTAGAGTGGTTATGCATGAGGTGAAGGGACTAGGAATTCAAGGAGTTCTGTTGTCAAAAGTGTCTGAATGTGGTGGTCTGTGCAAAGTAAAAGCAAGTCTCTTTTCTCCTGTGTTGGTGCTCTCTCTTACATCATGTCATGGGTTGGGATAATCTAGACTGGATTTCAGTCTCTCTACAAATTATTTCTGTACATGTCCCTTGTCTTAACAAATAAAAACTCAGCAGTGATAGCAAAATGCTCTGTAGCCAGTTGTTCACTAGTTGTTCACAACTGCCTGTTGCAGATTGGGATAAAATAAAATGTCTGGCAAGAATAACTGGAAAAGACATTCTGAATAATGAAAGAGAAAGCTCCATTAGAGTTATTGCTATGTTTCTCCTATGACTAATTTCCAACACCATTATTTACAGGAGACTGTACATACATTCTGTGTAAATTAAAGGCAGTACTCTGAGTACTGAGAGTACTCAGTACTCTGAGTGTATAACCACAATGTATTTTGTTCTATGGGAAAGAATAATTCTGGAGTCTAGTTCACCTGCCATTCTTTGTTTTCAGGAGGTTCCTGTATGAAAATAACAAGAGAAACAAAATCTATGTACACATTCACAGCTTATATTTTATTTAAAGCAGGGATTTGTTCCAGACATTATTCAGTGTTGTTCAATAACTGTATCTATCAATTGTGAGAAAATAGAAAATTATTACTTTCAAAATGAGTGGATGACCACAAGCTACTGGATAAGTAAATAGAGACAGGAACAGGTTAGTCATGCAGAGTGAGGTGTACTATTTTGTAAAGTGGGTTGGTTTGAGTCATAGACCTTTGAAGACTACTGAATGCAAGGTTGAAGATTTTCAAACAAAGAATGCAGGTGCCTCTTATGAGATAGGACACTATAATGTTGTGACATTGAAAAGACCTTAGGAGAACAGTATATAACTAGCAGGGTAGGTATTTCCAAAGAGATAGCTATCTTATCTGTTGAAGAGCTAATGTGACCTGTGTCAGTATTAGGAAAGTCAGAGCTAGGAAGAGAGACAGGGCCTTCTGTGTAACCACTAGCAAAGCCATCACTGGAACACTTCAGCTCCAGGGTCCCCATTTTGACAATTCTACTGAAAAAAATGAAAAGATTTTAGAAGAGTCTGAGCTGTAGTCTGGAAAACAAAGACAAAACTGAACACAGTTATCTTAAATTATTCCAGTTGCAAATATCTTCATTACCTACTGATACATACACCCAAGAAAAGTTTCAGAAAACCTACAGCTCTTTAATGCACCATCAGAAAATATAACAAGACCTCAAGACTGGAAACTTTTCTAGGCTAATCTAGATTTTAAACAAGGTGCAAGTATATTAAGTGGTGATTATGGATGATCTCCTGGAGTAATTCAAAGTATATGAGGTGTATTCCCATTACCAGAAGGCTGAGGGAGGTAATTCTTCTCCACTCCTCAGCACTGGTGAGGCCTCATCTAGAGTACTGTGTCCAGCTTCTGGGCTCTCCTGTACAAGAAAGACATGGAGCTACTAGAGAAAGTCCAGTAAAGGGTTATTAAAATGGTTAAGGGACTGGAGAATCTCTCACGTGAAGAAAGGCTGAGGGAGTTGGGCCTGTTCAACCTGGAGAAGAGAAGGTTCAGGGGGGATCTGATCAATGTGTATAAGTTGCTGAAGGGAAGATGTGAAATGGATCAGACCAGATTCTTCTCAGTGGTGTCCAGCAATAGGATGAGAAGCAATGCATAAACTCAGTGGATAACTGGCACTCAGTGGATAACTGGAACACAGGAAGTTCTGTCTGAACATGAGGAAAAGGTTTTTTAATATGAGGGTAACTGAGCATTGGAACAAGTTGCCCAGAGAGATTTGTGGAGTCTCCTTCCCTGGAGATACTCAAAAGCTGTCTGGTCACAATGCTGGGTAATGTGCTGTAGGGGACCCTGCCTGAGCAGGGAGGTTGGACTAGATGTAAGTGACCTCCAGAGGTCCTTTCCAACCTCATCAATTCTGAGGTTAATATATATATTACCTCTGAATATATATATATGTATACTGATATATATATCAATAATATAATTCTAAGATTAAGAAACCTGACTGGATATGTTTCTGGAATACTTGACTTGGATTCAAAGTTCAGAGCTAATATAGAACATATTCAGTGAAATCCAGGGGTTAGACTAAAAGGTGAATGGTTCTTTCTATCTCAGAGATTGATGAGCCTTTAAGAAAGTTAGTGAGGTGGGATACTGTCAACATTGCCGACTGCACCAAATCTGATATTATTACAACACTGGTTAGTGTTTCAATATTATCAGACCTTTTAGTCAAGAAATCTCCACGGTTTCAGATGCCACAGCTGGGAACAGGACCTCTCCCCATTTGAAGTCCCAAACACACTCCTATCTGATTTGGATCACCAGAGGAGCCATAGGAACTTCCTGATGGGAACTTCACCCCATGGTGGAGCAGGATGACAGCAGGACCCTGTCCATCTCCATCAGTGACTTAAGGCATGGGACATGCTGCATCAATGCAGCTGTCCCCTTCACATACCAATACACTGCCCATATGATCCTGTCTGCTCACCAGCTCTGCTCTGATGGCTTGCTGGGGAGAAGGAAGATTGCTGCCAGGTGAGTGAGGGAAGGGATAAAGGAACAAGCTGTAGTAAAAAGATGGTGCAGAGAGCTTAACCCAGTTCTGACAAGGAACAGGGAGGGATCACAGGCACCAGGGGACGAGTCAGCCAAGGGCTGGGCTAGTCTGTGCAGCATGCCTGAAGCTAGTGTGTGAAACAGCTTGTTCAGCACCTTGTAACTTTGGTATTATTCTTTAATCATGAGGGTGACAAGGCCCAACAAAAGCAGTTGGAACATTCCTTAAACCTAATAAGATGTGTGGGTAGGTGTGCGTGCATAGAAAGCAGTCTCTCTGGAAGGAGGAAGGCCTTTAATTCAAATTTAAAAGGGTTGTGATGTTTTCAGGAATAACTTTCTTGGATGTGGTGCTCAAAAAATTGGTCACTGTGCAAGCTGTAAAGATTCTTCCCTAAGTTTCATAGAGTCCAGTAAACACATGGAGAAGCTTTTCTGAACTTAGCCAAAGATCTGTGAACATCAAAACTCACTCGAGGTTACAGATATATCTCAATATAGAGTCTGGATGTCTTGATTCAAATAGCTTCCCAGTAAAGCAGAACATAGCAATTATGCCCATACCCAGAAACAAATTATATACACCCTGTAATTTGATTTTGATGTTATGTTTTGCAGTTATCTCCCTTGGCTCTGAGTCATTTGTAGTGGAAATACTGACACATATAATGGCTCATAACAGCATATTGAAAGCAGTACAAAACTTTCCACTTTTCCCTCTGCCCCTGGTCACCAGGACTCATTCAGTCATTATATTTTAGCAGCAGAAAACCATTAAACTGCATATAATCTTAGCACATTTGCATGCACCTGGGAAACGTTGGAAAAGTTTCTTCTCATATAAGTGATAGTGGTATTTAGCCAGGCTGAACCTTGTACATGTGGAGCATATGAAAGGATGTAAGACTTCTGAACACTGAGGCTTATGGTTTTTTCTTCCTGATGTCCTTATAGTTCTTGTGCAAGTTATTCCATCCTCTCTGTGAATTCCTCCTTTGATTTCTACACAGTATAATTCCATTATACTACTCTGAAGGCAGAAAGAGCTTAAAATTGGATGAAATTGTAAAAAATGGAAAATAAGCACAATTTTGTTCCAAATTTAGAGAAGCTGACTTCCTTCACTTCCAAGCTTGCAGAAACACAGTTAAAACAATGACTTATCTCACTTTTGTTGCCAGTTTTCAAGGTACAGTTGAGCACAGTTATCTATGCTTAGAATATAAATCCATATATTTTCAGTAATAGGATGAATTACCGTAATTGCATTATAGTAATGTAATTTATATTATTTTATTATTTTAATTTATATTATTTTAATTTATATTATTTTAATATAATTTCACTAGTCTCACATTTTCAAATCAGAAGATGCTCACTTTTAGAGAGCTGATTTTAATCTGTGCATTGCTTTTCAGCATCAAGTCAAGACTGACATTATTTAGCAACAACTTATGACAAAACAGAAAATAACCCCCCTCTCTAAACTTAATCTCCAAAAAGCAATGATTTCCAAGGTTTTCTTGCTGTGACTGCATGTGGAATGTAGTCCTCTGTACTGATATTTGTGTAGGTAAATTTCTGTAAAGACAAGGAAAATACTGACTCCTGGAAACATTCTAATTATATGTATTAACATTCAAAAATATATTTATCCTCTTGATGGCTAGGAGCAATACTTGAAGCTATATCCATAAAAGTCCCTCTGAGTCATTACCAACTAAGACTGTTGCAGTACAGCAACATTGTTGAGTGGTGTGAGACTGAGAAGGCATTCAGAACCTGAAAATCTTGCTCAGCTACCTAATTTGAGGGTGTTGTGAGCTGCCACAGCTGCTGTACTGCCTGGGAATTCTTCTGCACATATCCAGGACTGCCCACACTCAGCAGGACAATGATTTGAGATAAGGCAAGCTGGGAGATGGAAAAAGTCCTTCTACTTTTGTTCCTCCAAAAGGCTCCATCTATATATATGACTCATAGCACATTCCCACAGGGTCTTTGTAAAATGCAGCCATGACTACCATTTATTTATATTTTTTAATATATAAAAAGTAGGTATGGTGATGCTTTTTAATTAATTTGCCAGTGACTGGACCATTTCCCAAGAAATGGGAAAACTTCATAACCAACAATCACTGCAGCCAACAGCTGAGCAGAGGCTTAGATAGGAGTTTACAGAAGTCTTCCTTTTGAGTAGTGATGAGAAAAATAGTTACAAAAAAGGACAGATATTCAATTAAATAATGATTTGAAGTGTGTAGAGGAAAGTTTAGGCCTCCAACTTAGATTCTGTCTGTACTAATAAATGGGATGTTCTTAAGGCTGTTCTCTGTACTGAGGCCAACTGGCAAAGCAGTTCTTGATCTTTGGCCAGTTGGGGTCAGCTGTCCTGGGTCTGTCCCCTCCCAGCCCTTGCTGCCCCCCCAGCCTGCCTGCTGGCAGGACAGAGCGAGGAGCTGAAAAGTCCTTGGCTTAGTGTAAGCACTGCTCTGCAGCAATTAAAACATCAGCATGTTATCAGCACTTTTCTCATCCTAATCCAAAACATAGCACCCTACCAGCTACTAGGAGGAAAAATAACTGTCCTAACTGAAACCAGGACAAAGGGAAAAAGGGAAATAGAATGAGAAAGGGACTAACCAGCAACTTAATGGAGAGGTAGGCTTATGGTGGAAAAGGTGAACATATATTCATGCTGTAATTAGAGAGAACCAGAGATGACCAAGAAATTAGAGACAACATTAAGAGGTGAGAGAGAGGTGAGCTCAGTGGAGATCAGATGGCAGAAATTAGGGATCTTATCTGTACAGAGAGGGAAATGGCATGAAGAAAGGGGAAGGACCTGAGGATCAGTCCAAAAGTACAGAACTGTACCACTGAAAGCATTGGTCCAGCTTCAGCAAAGCTGGTGGAACAGATTAATTTAGCCTTGAAGATATCAGAAATTAATCTGCAACAGGGGACCAGGATTTCTACAAAAAGTTTTAATGTATGAGCAGGTATTAGAGACATCTTATGGGTTTGATAGGTAAGACCGAACAGGTAAAGAGAAGGAAAAAAAATGTGAATGTAGGCTAACAAGGCATGACAGTATTACTATAAGGAGGTAAAAAAAAAAAAAAAAAAAAAAAGGAGGGGGGAGGAAAAAATTGCCAGCTAGCTCTGGCAATTTACAGGAAATCCTGAGGGAACAAATGGCTGATGGTGAAGGGATGGCCAAGAGGAGGAGTTTAGCCACACTGAATTTAGAGAAGAGGAAGTGCTGGATGGAGGCCAACTCCAGTGAATAGCTTTCAGCTGGAGCACTGAATCTTGTTGAAATATAGATCATGGGAGATGTATAGGAGAAAGTAATTAGATGGAGGAACTGGAAATGCTAAGTATTAATATGATAAATTGGAAAGATAGAAAGTTGGGCTGATGTTGCAGACTTCCTTTTTTTTTTTTTTTTTTTTTTTTTTCCATCTAGGAATGTTACCCTAGAAGTCTTATTTAACACCATAATTATATCATTTTGTGCTCAGTTAGCTTTATAAGCCTCAGAGGAGGATCATGAGCCTCCCTTCCACAGAACCCTGCATTTCTCTTGCTGTTAATTTAATGCTTATGAAGAGTCCATAAATTTGTATTGATCTTTTTCTTTTCTCCTTGCAGGCTTCAGCTACATTAGTATATGGAACAGATGGGAGTCTTTAACTCATTATAGGGAGCCACTTTAATGCTGACCCAATCAATCTGTTCTATTTTTACCTTGGAGACAGATTTTTATTTATTTTTTTTTCTGTAAAGGGTGCAGTTTTAATGCACCTGCTGTTGTGTGTGTACCTAGACAACAAGGAGTTCAGAAGTTACTGAGGCAGAAAAAAGGAAGCAGCAATGTTGCAGGACGGATGAAGAAGAGATCTTTTGGCATGCTAATGAGCAGACAGCAAAACTAAGATTGAATTTCTAACCGTGCTGCTGTTTCTTAAGGAAAAACAAGAACACACAGAGCTTCATATGCTTGAGAGTTTGATCGGTTATTCTAAAAGAAACAACAACAACAACAACAAAAACCCTGAGCTGATGTATACGCTGCCTCTTTTAAATTTAATCACTTTGGGACAATTAGAGTAATTTTGTGTGTTCTACTTTAATGCTTCTCTGAAACTGCAGCATCTGGATAGCTTTAAGGACTGATTTGGCTCAGTAAAACAGAAAGGATAAATGTGTATTTCTGTGATTAACAGCTTTCTTTCACCAGGGTTTCTTTCACCAGGATTTCTTCCTTTTTTTTTTTTTTTTTTTTTTTTTTTTTCCTTTTTGTCTTTTTTTCCATTGTTTTCTGAAAGGTTAATGTATGAACTAGCATATGAAAAAAATTAATCTGGAGGATTACCACACATAAAGCACAAATGAAACACAGAGTAGGATATGGAAAATAATATGTCATTCATTTATTAAACAAATTCAGTTTCTGCACTGACAGTAGTTTTATTTCTTGTAATTAGCACAGTGTATAAGATAGCAATACTTACTTTAGCTTAATGTGGGAAAACCTGAAAGATGGCTGAAATGTGTGGCAACAGCATACACTGAATAAAACAGTTCTTGCATTTTACAATTTTATTTCAAGTCAAGACTGTGGACTTGAAACTACTGAAAACAACTCATTTGAGCAGCAAGTACATCTTGAATTGTACTTATGTTATTGCAAGTGCCTAGGTAAGTGCAATGGGAAACAAAAACACAATGATTGCATAATAAATTTCTTTTTGTTTTAGGAGCTTAAATTTTCTCATAAAAACAGGGAGGAAGTACAGATGCCATCGAACATAGCACAGTTATAAACTGGACAACAGACATATTGTGTCCTTTGTTTTCCCCATATTTTTGGTTGGTATGAACAGGACCATAAAAACAGATTTTCATTCTTTCTATGATTTTGTATTGTCCTATTTCTTACAGCATAATGTGACATCAGCATAATGTCTGTAGCAGCCAATTGCTATATCCCAGCCAGATGTTTTAGCCAGAGAACTGGCTTTTTAGTGACAAGCCATTAATTCTATTCCAGTAGCTAATTGCAGTGCCTTCAGCTGCATCTCCAAAATATATTCTTTTTACTTTTGTCTTCACAAAAAAACTGTTATATGATTTTCTGAAAGTTCAGTTTGTTTCCTTTTAAGTAAACTTACAAAGACAAATGACTGTAATTCCAGTTTATAGCCTCAAGTAAAGAATAAACTGTTAGATCGGATAAATTCTTATTCAAGTTTTCAGAAAATAAATAAATGAAGTAAGAAATTGATGCAAATATTTTTTAAATAGATGGTAGATGAAAAAAATCTCAAAATCAGCGGCTTTGAGTTTTCAAATTGTTTTAGTACAAAGACTTTACAAAACATAAATAAACATCCTACTTAGATTAGTTCCTGCTCCTTTCAAATTTGAGTTGATTAGTAACACATTTGTTTTTCATATTCTTTTCTTTAAATAAAATGTCACAACATTTGAAAAATGAAAGCATTCCTGATTTAAACAATGGTTTTTGTTACTGACCATTTCTATATCATATGTTTATATTCCCAGAGAGGAAAAAAAACATCTGAAGAATGAAGTAACATATAAAGAGCTTCATTTTCCTTTTTGCTTCTGTCAGTAGGCAAACCACAAATAAAATACAGTATTGTCAATGAGTATTGATCAAAGCATTAAGGTTTCCTGCTCTGATGTTTTTAAAGGGAAAGTGTGATTAGTATTGACACTTGAAAATAATTGCAGATTTGTTAAAACACAGCCTAATCAATGTGGACCTTGCCACATGCACCTTGCAGCTCAGACCACAAACCTGAACCTCAGCCCAAATCTTAGTTTTCTGTCAGATATCTTCTGCACAGTCCAGAGGGAATGTGTAGACCTTTGCTGAGATGGAGAAGTCTGTGTTATTCCCAGTCTGTCATCTTTACCCAAGTATTTGACACAGAATTAGGTCAAAAGAAACTAAAGTGCATCAAATAAAATAATAAGAAATGTTTTGTTTTTTTAAGAAACCAGGACCATTCCTGAAGAAAACATGTTCTCACCACCATTGACCTCCAGAAAACCTGAACCTGCCAGTGTGTGTTAGGCATTTTTTCAAGTGGTGGCCTGGTAGGAGGAAGGTATAGGAATGCTTCAGAGTTACATCTTAGCTGGACCTAGGTCTGAGATCCCTATCAGTCTGCCAGGAGGGCTGGCCATCTCTGGGACTTCAGAAGTCAGGGACCTCTATAGTACAGAACAAAAGCATGTATACTGTTGTGGTAACTGCACTGCTAAGCAGTTTCTAATGCTCCCAAGCAGAGATTTCTGGATGGTGTTTCTAGATCCTGGTGTCTAAATTCCTTCTATTCCAGTAGCTCTGAGACAAAGCTCTTGGACACATGACCAAGTCATGTAGGACAGAACTAGAAGGTGAGTTTGAGGCTTTGGTTAACACTTTAGCCACTAAAAGAAATTAAAAGGTAGTCAAATGCATTGTATTTCAAGTAAACATAACTTTTCTTCAGAAAAAAATAAAGTGAGACTTTCAGCTTAAAAAGGACCACAAAAGTTGATCTGCACAGTTAGAATGTATTTGAATCAAAATCAATGGTAATCCCCTTCACTATCTTCACCTCAGAGAGAAATTCAGATCTTTAATTTTTGTCCTATGATTATTGTTCTGTCTGGAAGGTTGAATTCTCTTTGAGGTGATTTCAAACTTGTTTATAGACACAGGTTGCTTATTTAAAATACAAAATAGTATTATAAGATTGATAAATTCTAAATGCTTACTTTAAATGTTCATAATGTAAACTATTTTTTAATTGTCTTCCTAAAAATATTGTACAAATGAGAAATCCTAGATTCCCTTCAGGTAATTTTTAGTCCTCATATAGAAGGGTTAATATGTGTATATGTGAACACACGTTTTTCTGTCTTCAGTTACCTTATACCAATGATTCTTTCAAGATTTTTAGATGCCTATAGGCCTGCTTAAAGTCTACATAGTGCAATCTTACCATGATAATTAGAATGTCTTAAGTAAGTTTTTATTATTATTATTATTTTAATTTATTATTATTATTTTTAATGTTGCCTGATCATAGCTTTGGAAAGTCACTTGATTTAGAAATTAAATGGAGGCAAATATTTTTATATTTTAAGATCCAAGAACCTGATGAATTGCTGCTGTCAGCTACATGCAAATTGTGTCTAGAAGCAGAGCTTTTGCCTTCACTTCCCAGACAGCATAAAGTTAATGAGCCAAACACGTTAAGGTTCTCTTAGACAACCAAAATAGAAAGGAAAACAAACTTTGAACTGGCAGTTGTTCAGAAATGTTAAGACTGTTTGTAAGTATGAGCCCAAAGTGAAAAAAAGCCAAAGGCTATTAATAAATTAAAGCTTGTTAGCTGTGGGAAAACTATGCTGGCAGCAAGATAAGGGTGGCATTTGCCAAAGGTGGTGGGATTTTAATTTAATTTTTTATGTATCAGTTCATGTGACAAAAGTTTTCTGTAGCAACCAAAGCTTTGAAGGAGGTCCAAAAGAAACTCAGAAATTAGTTTAAGACAGTTCAGAATCTGGAAGTTTCTTTGTAGTTGTACTCTATAACAATGTCCTCTCAGAGGTGCAGAGGCCCTACCTTGATAGCTTTGCAGAATGGAGCCAGACATGTCTTTCTTACTTATTTTTGCATGTTTGGGAGGCACTGGGGTGGGGGTAGGGGAACATCAACTTATTTTTCTTTCTCAGGGTGCTGATATTATGGAACATAATATGTCTTTACATACCTACTCTTGGGCACTGTTTATCCCAGAATAGAGCCTCCCAGCTGTTAGCTGGACATGGCCAGGACTTCTTGCAGAGAAATATGTGAAAAGGTATATGTGGAACTGTTAAATAGCAAGTAACATTACAACGCATTAGAAGAAACCCCAATATATTAGTTGCATGAGAGGTACCAAAAATGATAAGGCAACCTTGTCACACTCTGTAGGTGCCTTAAAGGAGGCTGTAGCAAGATGGGGGTTGGTCTGTTCTTCCATGTGCCTGGTGACAGGATGAAGGGGAATGGGCTAAAGTTGCACCAGGGGAGGTTTAGGTTGGATATTAGGAAAAACTTCTTTACTGAAAGGGTTGTTAGGCATTGAAATGGGCTGCCCAGGGAAGTGGTGGAGTCACCATCCCTGGAGGTCTTTAAAAGACATTTAGATGTAGAGCTTATGGATATGGTTTAGTGGAGGACTTGTTAGTGTTAGGTCAGAGGTTGGACTCAGTGATCTTGGAGGTCTCTTCCAACCTAGATGATTCTGTGATTCTGTCACAAAAAGATGACAAATATATGTTATGTTGGTATCCGTCCCTGCCTATTTTGAAATTCCCAAATAGTAAGTCCGAACATTTATTGGAGAACTTTAAGGAAAGGAAGCTAAGGCTACTGAAATGTCCAGATTTGTGGCAATGAAGAATGAGTGATTATAATTTTGTTTAGGTTTGGTTAATTATCTATTGATGATTATCTTGTTAGTAAGGAAGAAACACTGAGGCATAATCATGGTGCTTTATTTTTATTTTTATTTTTTCAATATGTGATCCTTTCACATTAGTTTTTTGGGCAGCTCTGTGTTAAATGGCAAATGTTTCATTGTTGGTGGTGTTTTCCATGCTGTTCACAGTCCAGGGATAAATAACTCCATTGTAGAGCCTATCAGTTTGTTACCTGTCACAAAGAGTAGATTATACTTGCTTGTTTATTAATTCTATGTAAGTCTTGCTTCTGGATTCCCCTTCCTAAAACATACACGGTCTTCCTTCAGGCTATTTTGTCCTTATAAATGATGCTGCTAAAGCCTTAATGGTTTTTGCATCCTTCTTCTGTAACTTCTACACATCATGTCTTATTCCCCTTGCTGAGTTTGACACTTCTACCTATTGAATTAAAGCTTCATAAAACTATACTACCCACACCCCCATCAAAAAAAAAAAAAAGCAACCCCTTTCTTTGTTAATGTCTCTCAAGATGAGGGCCAATTTAAATCAGCCTGCAGCCTTTCATTTTCAACATTAATCATGGACTCAGGAAAGCTATGTGCATTAGCACTTTTTTGCCATTAGAAAACCTATGTTCCAGTGGTGGTAAACTCAGTGTTTTAGTAATTTATTATCCTGTAACTAAGACTTAAGCACTAAAAATAATTGTGTATTCTTTGTAATTTGTTTTTATTTATGAAAAAGATCAGAATCTAGTATACAAATATACATTTGCTAATCTGTAGCCATTGTTGATCAGACTTGTACTGCTCAGGGCGTGAGGTAAACACAATTTCATCAGTGCAAAGAGATGGCATGTAGCTGTCCTCCGCAATGGCCAGAATACACTCTTTTCAATGGTGAAACAATCACCCTGCATGCCTTATCTTGACATGGAAAAGTATAGAAAAAATTAAGAATTAGCACAGTGAGAACTGCATGTAAGCCTCCCTGTATAATGATTTTTGTGCAATTCTTCCAGGATGTACAAAGGATAACCCTGTGTTCACATGGAAAAAAAGTTTTTATGTGTTTGCAAATACATACTGCAGTTCTCAGTGCTATGAGAGAGATGCACCCTGCTTAACTTCAGACATACACAGCATGGGAATCTGCATCCTAAATTAGGATGTCATCTGACATCCAAAGGTCAGCTGGATCCCACCTAGGAGGTCTGCACCATATCTGCAAAGCAGCTGTGGTCAGTCTGCTTAGTGGTGACCTTGGCCAAGCAGCCCTTATTAACTTACCAGACAGCTCTTAAGGAACTTGGCCCTTCCTCTCGTTTAACATCCCCTCCTAAGAGCAAAACCACAAGTGTCTGGCCCAGCTCTGCAGACATCTCACTAATATCTGAGATCCAGTCCACTTCTCTGCTCATTATTCCTGCCTCATTTCCCTTCCTTGTGGGGAAAAAAAGGGAAAGAAAAAGAAAAAGCCAAAACAAGGGGAAAGAGCCATGCACCTTATAAAAGTTTTCTAGTCCCTGAAGTGACTTCATGATTGCTTCTGTTTTGGTTATAACACGTGTGTTAGATGACTTTGTCGTCAAGATGACCTTCCCTGCCAGCAAAGTATTTACTTCCATAGGAGGCAATGGGTTTCTAGGTCAATTACTTTCAAACAGTGCAGGATTTCAGCCCAGAGTTTACTCTGACACATTTTATAATAAAGTGTGGGTGAAGATGCAGCAGAGAAGGCCATGAGTTCCACAAAAATAGGAAAAGCTGGGCATCCAATACACACTTGATGGCTAGCAAAAAGTCCAAACAAAGAGGTTTTAATTCCCATATGTTTTACAGATCACAGACAGATTCCCCAGTGGTCTTTTCTTTAATATGTGTAGAGCCTTTATTACTATTATTATTATTATTATTATTATTATTATGGAAATGATTTTACTCTTTTGTGAGGGGAACTGAGAGCATATATGCTATGTGGTGTTTTTATATGGTCTTTCTCAACCAGAAGCAAGTAATCTCTGATACATACTGCCCCAGCCAGACACTGTGCATCCACATTAGCTTGACATCAAGGCTAAGTTTATTTACCATTTCTCTTAGTGGGCTATGATTGTTTGATTATGCTAAACATCTTCTTGCTCACTGAATATTACAGGACCTCCTGTGGCTCAGATGATGAGTTCAAACTGTTGTGAAGCCATATAGTGGAAGGAAAGAATCATGGGAAGGAAAGAAAGGGAACAGAATATCTGTATTTTTCAATAAAAACTCTAGGAAATATAACTTAAAATAAGACTCTAATGTTCTTATGATATACTACTGCTAATAAGCAATACATTATTCTGCTATTAGCAGAGGACATGTTATTTACTAATCCTGTCTTTAAGGGTACTTTCTAAACAATGGAAGATATTATGACAATGTCCTGCATATACTTTATTTTTGACCACCTTTCAAATAAAACCTTCTTTTAAATCCCAAACTAATTGCAGCTCTTCTTAATTGAGGCACAAATCACAACCATGCCATTGATAGGCATTAAAAGATGCCACTAATGACAGCAATAAGGCATCAGTCAAGCAGCTACAAAAATGGAGCCATCTCAGAACATTTACCATTGATTAAAAAATCAAAGTCAGATCTTTCATTGATTGAATAATGGCTATCCTGTGTTTGATAATAGAAATTCAGATGGTAATCACCGGTTAAAGTAGAAGACTATGTTTCTGATTTGGATAAAAGCAGATATATCCAGAATACAGAGTAGCTACAAATAAAAAACATCTGTCAAATACATTCAAATTGAAACTTAATTGAAAAATAAACCAGAATGTTTATTGGCAGGCACACTTAGATCTTTAGCTAGCATAAATCAGCATAGCTCTCTTGTCTTAAGGCATGACTTATACCCACTGAAGATCTGACCTAATATAAAAAAATAATAATTCCCCGAGTAGTTAGTCTTATCAGGACACACACTCGTGTTACAGAGTGTGACATGTTTTGCTAGTCTGTTTAAAGGTAAATTTTGTACACTACTTAACCTCAGTTTATCTTGTGTGTTCATAGTTTACTAGTCATTGAGGGGATTAGGATTTTCTGCACTAGCCAAGATTAGCTGCTGTTTGCCGTACATATTGGCCTATACAGAGCAAGTAAATGATGCTGCCCAACAGGCTCTGTGCTAAGCTCAAAAATGAGAAAACTGTGATGTGGATGGGAAGGTCCTGGGTAAGATTCCCATCTTGGCCAACTGTGGAGAAAGGTTTTTCAAACACTGTTTCAAAAGCAAAACAGACTTCATGGTCTCCCTAGGAATAAAATTCCCTGGCTCTGGAATTGCTTACTGCTTAATTCCTGCCTCTCTGCCATGTTGGCTGTTGGGAGACATGAAGGGAGCAAATGGTCAGCAACAAACCAGATTTCCATGGAAATCATCCTCAGATCTTTTGGACATTCTGTCAACACATCCCAAGAACATTTCAGTTCTGATAAGTCTGGCCTTTTCTGTCAGAAAAATGTGAAGTCTAGAAAAGCTTCTGCCTTATCAGCTGTATTTTTCACTATGTGTCTATTTATGTTAAAGTGTTTTATCTTACTCACTGTTGTTTTCATTTGGAATTAATTTAGATAATCGGAAAAGCCACTTAGAACAAGCAACCCTGAAAGGCATGCGCTTATGTTAACCATGAGAGAAAGGCTTGTGGTGGTGGTGGAGGCTTTTCACAGTGCAGTCATTGAATTGATGCTAGGCGATGGCCAGGAGCACTTGTTAGTCCTGATAGCTGGCTGCCACTTCATAAGTGAGCAGACTGTCATCTTCATCTGTGGTCTGGCAGAAAAACAGGGGAACAGCCCAGCATCTTGGCAGGTCCTTACTGAAGCCACCAAGATGGGTGGGTGGCCCTGTCCTGGGACCCTCACTCAGGCAGGGGTTGGGATTGTGAATTTTGCAGTGGTCACATAAAGAGCAAAGTTCCACCAGGAGGATGGTACTCCAGCAATTGAAGGCAGCTGACATGTATGGATCATTTAAATTGGTTTACTGCTTTGTGAAATGCTCTGTACACTGACCGATGTGCAAATAGAAGAGGCAGCTTAGGTATGAGCTATGTTACTTGGGTTTCTCCAGAGAAAATTGGTTTATCTTCTACTGACCCATAAATTCAATTTGCCTCTTTGACTTCCTGTATTGATACAAATGGAGTAAATCAGAAGATGGCTTAAGCAGACATGTTGAGGTAAGCGTTTTTCATTCCCTTTTCTCAATTAAATGAGCTGCAATTGCATTACGGACGACTCTGCTCCTCCAACTCATAAATATTCTTAATGCATTCTGTCTAGCTAAACCTATGATGACGCAAACAACTGCCCCTCTGACCCGTCCTTTCCATTCTTTGACATATGCTTGGAGAGCTACATTTTGACTTGGAGTTATTACTAACTGGGATATGGAAATGTTGAAAGTTCTTTGTATACCCATTTTCTTTCATATGTGGTTACAGACTGCCTGATTGTCAGATAGCCATTAGACATCAACAAATTGTAGCTGGAAGCAGGATTTTATAGTACAGGCTTGCTTTTAAGAGCCATTCTGATACTAGTTCAAAATTAACTTTCAAAACATTTTATAGGCCACTTTCTTGCCTTAGAGAAGAGTGTGGCTGGAATGAAGAGGGTATTTTAGGAGTACAGATGCTTTTGCAAAGCCAGACAGAAAAAATGAAATGTCTCCTGAGTCATACTGCTCTACGTATGCCTAATAAACAAATCAAAAATCAATGATGGGTGTGGAGAAAAGGTATATAAAAACACCAGCATGTCTGTGGGTTTGAATTTACAGAAACTCTGAATTATTTATTCCATTTTATTCTGAAAATGCTATTTTACTAACTTCTGTAGGAATAATTTAACACATGTTCAGCAGCCTACCCATGAACTAGTTATTCACTGCACTTACAAAAAAGAGAACATCAGCTTTTTCAGAAGTGTTATTTATTTATTTTTTTCCTAAGGTCTTTGGCTCTAGGTTTGTATTGTAAAATGAGGATATCTTTTTTTTTTTTTTAATATTATTTTATTTTATTTTTTAAGAATAAAGATCCTGGGCTGTTGAATTGCTCTGTTACTGACTGTTTACTTAAAGAATGCAACAGACATATCAAGGACTGTCTAATTTAATCCAGTTTTGGAGCTGGCACGAGAATCAGTTATTACTTTCTAATTTTACATTTTCTTACTGGCAGTGAAATAAACAGATCCTGTCCAAATATCCATCTTTCTCATTATACATCTAGGATGGAGAAGACTAATATAGATATTTTATTTTTCTATCATAATTCAAGCAAGTATTCCAGTTTGTAAAGACTATTGCAACACTGCTTTGGAAAGGAGATCTAGAGATAATAATATTTTTATTTTGCCGTAGTAGCCCACCATGGCATTTGTATTGTAACAACCAAGTTTACTTTTCCACAGTGAGATATAATCGAAACTGAAAGTATTTTCACAGGATCAGATTTACAAAAGCCTTCCCTACCACTGCTGTGAAGATATCCAGAATATGTCTTTTTAATTTTCCCTGCCCTAAAGGATTACTGTATTCCAGACACCCTGAGATAACTTGGCAAGACCACTGGCATTTGTTCACCCTGTAAACAAGAGACCAGGCCTTCCATCCTCCAAATTAATGTCATAGTTAGTAGGTTACATAGTAAGGTATTCAGATTTCTCCTCTCAGCCTTGAAAACTCTTATTGTATTGTCTGCTGAGCTGCAGAGGCTTCAAGGATGTTTCTCTTACTCAGAGTAACATACAGACATATCGTGAGGACCTGCTCCTCTGAAAAAGGCATTTTTGATGTGGTTCAGGGCCTAAAGAGTCCTCTCCCTGAAAGCATCTTGAGGTGCTTACCACTAGGAAACAGCATCTCACTTTATCTTTCCAATAGACCTCATCTAAAATCTATGGAGGAGTTGGTAATTTTAATTGTCTGTAATTTCTTGGTTTTCTGTGCAGTACATGGGATATTTTTGGATTGCCTTTCGTAACTGTGCCTAATTCTCTCCATTAATTATGTAGGATGCCAGGATGTCAGGATACTTTGTCCTTCTGAGTTGAATTGTACAAGTAAGAAGTGCTCAGACTTACACTGTGGATATTGCCTCTATCCTGTAATACTGGATTCATTAGAAAAGTAGAAATCTAACTTTTTTTTTTTTTTTTTTTTTTTTTTCAAGCAAACATCAGTGTTGGTGAGTTCAAGGAAAGCCCCATCATGAAGCTTGTTTTTTATGTCCTCCCACCAAGAAATTCTTGTTCAGATTAGCATTACGTTGAGTACATGCAGAGTAGCTGAGCAGTGCAGGAATTGAAATATTGACACCAGAGAGAGTAAATTCAACCCTGGAAACACCCCGTAATCCACCAGCCCAAAGAGAAGAAAGTCCTGGAAACTTATCACTGAATACTCCTTGCTGGTACAAGGTCTTTGCTGCCTCCCAGCCTTCTGTAACATCAACTTCTGCTGAGAGGAACCTGGCACACCAAGCCCCCTTGTCTCTACTGGAAGACTCCAGTGAGTGGTAGCAGCAGCAATCTGCTATGTGACAGCATGCCATGTTGGAGCTGGGTCTAGCAGGAGCTAGAGATGCTCTTCACAGCAGGAGCCAGGCATGCTCTTTAATTGCAAATGGAAGATGTAGTGGATAACGTCCATAACGTGCTTTGAGAAGACTGACTAGAAGTGTTTAGTCATCTGAATTCTCTAAGATGTGGCCCAGGCTGCGAAGGATAGATAGCTTATGTCCTGCCACTGGAAAATTCTAGAAATCATCTGCTGAGTCAGATTGACATATCATTTTCTTCTGAAGCCTGTGTAGAGTAATCCTTGGAATATTCACTCTTAATTTATATTTATTCAAATAAATTTTTAGAATACTTTTTCTCTGTGGAGTATTGTTTCAACATTAAATTAAAAAAACATAGATGCTAGTTAATGCTTTTAGTGAAGGTCATGATAGTAATAATAAACAATTGTTTTCTAAATAAAATTGTATAAGAATGCATTACATCCATTTCAGCTGAGTATATTGAAAGAAAACAATGAATTATTTGAGGTCTGGAAGATAGGTAAGAATGAATGGAAAGTTCCCAGTAAGCAATACATAAATCATATTTGAAATTCTAGTTAGTTTCAGATTATTCACATCCCCACTTAATACCAGTGTAGAGGTTAATGCAAGTTGTTCCTAATGGATCTGACTGGGGGTAGAGAGGGCTTATGTTCCTCATTTTTATCAGAAGACTGGCAGGGATCCAGTGTCTTGCAAAGTTAATATTTCTGTTTTTGTCCTGCAGATTTTCCTTTTCTTCTCTCTGTGCCAAAAATAATAAAGCACTTAAGCTGATGATGTGAACTGCTTAAGACATCAGCATGAGTTATGCTGCTGTGACAAGAAGCGCAGAGCGGCAAGCGGTCTTCTGACTCTCTGCCCCTATAGGGCACCAGAAAAGCTTGCTAGTTTTAGACAGTCCAAGTAAACAACTCTCATTTTACAGATTTGGTAGGGCTGTGTTATCACTTTGTGAGGGGCAGGGGTGGCACTGACAGCCTCCTTGGTGAAGACTGTGTCCCCAGGGTTCAGCAGACAGTAAATGTTCCTTGCAGTTTAAAGCCAAACTTGTGGTAGCACTGAGAGGCAACATGAGTATTTGAAAATCTCCACCCTTACCTAGCTTTTTAAATTTTGTTATCTAGCTTTAATATGGCAGCTGTCATACACTGATGATGGAAAACAGGTTCCTTCCTGCCCTTAACTAGCCAGCAGAAGATGGATGGATCTTTCTAACTGGGAAAACAAAAGAAAAGCAAGAGGTAGATCCTTTTGGGCTGACTCTGGAGTCTTTATCCCAGTCTTTATCCTGGAGTATTGGCTTTAGCAGTGAGCTGGAATTCTTTGTACTGCCTGGGCCTGTGGCTTTTGTGTGCTGAATTATATGCTGGAATAAGTTACCATTTTTCTAACTTCATACTTGTGTACAAGCCTCAACCAGCCCTTTCTGGTAGAGCAGGGTCTGCTACCACCATGTTTCACTGTTTGAAGAGGCTTCTAAAGAGATTTTTGTATAAATATTTATATAATCCTGAAAGCTGTTTTGCCCTGCCAAACAATTTGAAAGGACTGGTGCTACTGACTTTGAAATATTTCTTTAACAAGTCACAATGCAATTTAAAAGCAAGTAGCACAAACCTCTTGAAGACTAAACAGAGTAACAATCTCAATGTGTATTCTTACATGGTTTCTAGCTCCTAGTAGTCACCAGCTGTATTAAGAGTGAGGAAATAATAATAATAATAAAAGGCACTAAATAACTCCAGCTAATAATGATGTTATTTAGCTTTAATTACATATAAATTAAACCTAGATTGCTATGAACAGTTCCCATTTTCTGTCAGACTCAGAGCATGACTTTGAACTTAACCAGTGCCTAATTTAAGATTCATCAGTGCAATATTCACAGAAGCTCCACTTTTCCCATACAGTTCTCTCTTCCTCTTTCTGGAGTTACAACACCAGTGTCTGGGTAGTGGGATAAGGGGACTATTTTCTCTTTAGCTTTACGAGTAAGAATAAACTCATATAGGAAGAATCCCAAAGTCCCTGTTTGTTTCCTGCTTGAATTTTATCAGCATAATCAGCAAAACACTCAATGTTGCATCTTTCAAATTCTGGGCACTTCACTTATTCTTTTCATCTTCCTAATCTGTTTACAATATTTTAATTGTCTGTGGCATCAAGCCACACTGTTGTTTGTGCCCATATTTTTTGCATTCAAGATCATTATGCTAATGTATTCTAGCATAGATACATCCTTATGTAGTCCTTTGCAGAAGAAACATGGGTAAATCCAATCCATCAATGTCCAGATACTGGATAGCACAGATAAAATATCCATCATGCACTTAGGCAAAAGTTTAGTACCATATTATTGTAGAAAAGACTATTTTTGATTATATGTGTCAGTAAAAATAAGCCATCTGATCACCACAACTTCTACTTTATCAAATGCATGAGGATCAGTCAATTAATTCTCTCCATACCATACTGCATCTGGACAATACTGCAGACATGATGATGGGATTTACTAAGGACCACAAGGCATTCAAACAAATACACAAAAAATGTACTTTAGACTGACATGACATGTAGCAGATGCCTTGATTTATATCCCACTCTCTGTTGGCTTATTTACAAGATGAATTGTTCATCCTAGGTGCATCCATTACCCATAATATTTCTGCATATCTGACTGCACAAGGCATTAAGAAACATACTTAATAAATCAAGATCATTAAAGAACCACATGTCAGATGTTCTGTGGATTCACTAATTAGCAGTTAGGAACTTCCAGAACTTATTTCAAGTGGCCGGGTGTTCAGGAAGATTAATCAACTGACTATAAATCTCAGACAGTGAATGAGAATGTTCAGTGGAGAAATAAAATCCCTCCAGGTAAACCAGAACTTGCATACCCTGTTTCCACAATTGTCACTCACCTATTTGTTTATTTAAGATAGCAAATTACCATTCCTACTGAAAGCTGAAAGGGCCCTAACCAGCTCTACTCACAAATAGAAGAGTGGGCTGCTGGTACAGACCTTGGGTCCCAGTAGAAAATGTTTAAGAGAACATTTACTGGCCAATTTTATTTTATTGTATTTTTTTTGCACTGTGAAGGGGGTAGAAACTGTATGTGACATAAAGTATCCACCAGATTTGTGAATACTATAAGAATCTTATGCTTCACTTGGAAATTTTTCTCTCATTTCTATGTTGATTTCCACTGACATGTGGAGAAAAAAGGTGTGCAGTAGATGGTCATGTACGTTTATCTGCAATAGCATGAAAACAGCTTTACAGAGAAGGACCTGGGAGACCTAGAAGGCAATGATGTTGACTGTGAGCCAGCTGTGTTGGCTGTTTGCTCTTGTGGCAAAGAAAACCACTGGCATCCTAGACTGTATTAGAAGACAGCAGGCTGAAGGAGATCTTTCCCCTCTACTCAGCACTGGTGAAACATATCTGAAGTGCTGGGTCCTGTGCCATGCTCCTTGGTACAGGAGAGGCATGGACCCAGTGAAGAGCCTCAAAGGTGATTAAGGACAGCGGTATGTGGTGTATAAGGGGAGGCTCAGAAAGATGGGACAGTTCAGCCTGAAGAAGAGAAGGCTCAGGCAGATGTTATCCAAATACATAAATACGTGATTTGTCAGTAGGGCAAGTTGGTTAAAAAAGTTGAAGCCAGGCTCCTCTCAGTGGTACGCAGTGATGGGACAAGAGGCAATGGGCATAAACAGAAATAGGGGAAACCCCATTTAAATTTAAGAAAAAAAATTGTTAAAATGGGGGAGGTCAAACACTGGACCAGGTTGCCCGCAGAGGTGGTGGAGTTTCATCTCTACATCTTTGAAGATATACAAATCTCAGCTGGACGTAGTCCTATGCATCCTGCTCCAGCTTACTCTGCTTGATTTGGGGCTTGTATTACACAGTCTCAAGAGGTGCTTTCCAGCCTCAGCAGCTACGTTATCATGAATCTGACACAATGCAGCAGCTGGCTCCTCCTTGTGAGCATGACATACACCTCTTTGCAGGTTGTTGATACATGTTCTTTGGGAGGCAGGGGAGAGAGAATAAGACCACAGTAGAGGAAGTAGGGTTTTCTGGTCTGATAAAAATTACAGATTCAGAGTGGGAGAAAGCCTCTTTGATTATGACTGTCAGCTTGTGTTAAGCAACATAAAATAAATATATTTTATAATTTTGTTGGGCAACTATATAACTGATTTCTTGCCCTTTCCAGAAAGAAATGTATCAGTGACTAATGGCTTAGGTTGTATTATATGACAAAATTAAATACACAGTCATGTTAGCAAGAGCCATTTTTCTCCTCTTCTTCTAATGTTTATGACAAACGCTCCTGTGTCTAGCTGTAAATAGTTAATGACTAATGTGCTAAATTAATGGTAGTAATTTAAGATGGATTATAGCAATACCAATCAAGCAGCAGATATGCTTGTAAACAAAACAAAACAAAAAATCACAGTGGGTTCATTCCTCCTCTATATTTTAAGATTTTACATAGGATCATATCTCATGTAATCTCCCTAGGATTTCCTTTAATAGCCTCATATACTTAAGCTCCTATATAAGCAAGAGCTATTGTGAAAAAAGGCAGGGAATCTGGACTCTGTCTGACATAATGCAATTTTCTTTTTCTTCAAAGGTCAGTTGAGTTCACTGCAGAAGCCAAACCCAGCTATTAGCCATTGGAAAGATTACTCTCTGAGTCCCATTCTTTCAGGAAAGCATGATACCAGGCATCTGTTTCTGGAAATGTAGTGGGTTAAAATTTAGTAACAGCGTTTTCTTCTTCACGCTTTTTATAAAATAATAGAGCTTATAAGCAAAGAAAGCATCTACAGTCTCAGAGAGGGAGCAACACAGTCACATTTATCATGTCAGTTTTCTTAAAAGATGTTCAGCTTCCAAAAAATTTCATGTGCTGTCAGTGTGGAGGATAATGTGTCCCTGCAATAACAGGTATTGTAGAACTGAGGAACTTCTCCTCAAAGAAGCATAAAATCCACTTTCCGTTCAAGATAATGTAAAGCTGTGTTTTCAAATGTACAAGTTATCTTGAGGGAATTATTAGGCAGAAGAAGAAAAATGTCTTTAGTATTATTTTTTATGTGACTGATGTGCAGAAGTCCCTGAGGGATAAGCCTGGTGGCTCTGGCAAACTTAGCTTTAGAAGTAACTCTGAAGAGACATTAAATAGAGAGCTAGTGAAAATGGATAACTATCCCCAATGTCCCTTTAAGACTTTAGATATATTTTTAACACTGCATAGCATTACCTGGAAGTGGAAAATACACATTCACTTTACCACAGAGGGGAGTATGTAAAAGCATCAGAATTGTCTTATTATGAGTAGAGCAAAAACAAACAAAACACTTCCTAAACCAACACAGAGGAGCATTTTTTGCAGGGGTGGGTGTAGGTTCAACCTGATGAGGTAGGAATAGGCAGAGACTCTGTACATTTAATCAGGAATCTCCTCACCTCATCTTTAAAAACGAGGAGAATTGACATGACTTAGCCACCTCCTAATTCCTGACTACCCTGAATAATGAAGTTGACTCACGTCCTGCCTATAAACATGCCTTACCTTGCAACCATATATTCTTTCTTTTAGTCCTGTTGGCATGTATCAGACCACTGTGCCTGTGCCTATATCACAGATAATGTGATCCAGTGACTAATTCTTTATTCATATCATTGAAAGCCATAGTTTAACATTTATTAAACCGTGTAAGAAAATGCCAGCCATTGTGAAACGTGACTGAACAGTACAAAGCTCTACATGTTTCCAGTATGTGGAAATGTACATGCAAGTAAGCTAGTGAATTAAAGTAATGTATAAGCTTTCAAAATTAAATGTGATTTCTCTTTGGTTGTAAATAAAAACTATGGAGACAGCCCTGTATAAGCTGATCTGTGTGATTTTCACAAAATTAAGTTGGCTTTCTAATTAAAGAGATTGAGAAGCACTGTGCTAGGTGATACTTTGGCAATCAGGATGAGTAAATCAGTTCTTTCAGTGCAATTTATATTCTCAGTTAATGTGATTGCCTGTGAAATGCCTGTAGGATGTTTCTAAGACACATTATTTGCATAGGCTCTTGCTGTAAAATGATGCCCAGCCAGTAAAGCTGTGAGTGGAAATTGAAGCAGTGGGGACATGCTGAGTGGCAGGATAAGACAGGAGTTTTGAAACATTTGAGAATTCTAGCTTCAGAGCAAAATATGGTGCATTTTGATTATTTTGCAAAGATTATTAAAATCTTAGAGTATACATTGATCATAGAGAGGTCTAAAAATCTTGTATTTTCAGTGTGCAGTGGTTTGGTCCAAGTATTTTTGTGTTCGGTATGAATGAGGTTGCACGCCCTGAGACATCAGTTTCCAGGCCAGCAGGTCATTATAAATCCTCTGAAACACTTGTGGCTCACTGACAGAGAACTGACAAGTTGGTGCATTACACAGCACAATATACCTTATTGGTAGTTCTTGAACTACCACTCTTCATTTGAGCACAGTTTAATCTCCTTTATCCATCACTTCCAGTGGGAGGCTTGAGAAAATTTTAGGTGAAATGGATGTCTTGGATGTTTCCACACACTCGGGCTAAAAGAGTTGTACACAGGTGTAGATATCTGCTCTGTAACTTGCAAACTTAGAGCATGGGAACTAGTCTGTAACTACCTGACACTACTAGTCTGTAGCATTTCTAGTCTGTAACTACCTGACACTAGTCTCAAAACTAGATAACTTACTCAGGTCCTCAGTACATTCAGACAGGATGTGAATGTGCCCTACATTTTGTATGTTTTTATCTATCTATCTATCTATTTTATTTTCAGAAACCAGATGTTTATTTAATTAAGCCTAGCTTCAGATTTTATTTTTTATTCCTAGCAGAAACAAACAAACAAACACCAACACAAGAACTAAGAAGTTAATAAAAGAGTTTCTTACACAAAGCTTAGCAATCAAGAAAAACCAAAACACATTACAGATACAGAACAATTGTTCACTTCATTGGGCATGTAATTCCCTCACAAAAGTCTGAACTGGAGTGGATATAAATCATGGGTTGCTGCAGATACCTTGATGAACAATCAATAACAATTTTTTTACAGGAAGCAAAATCTTAAGAGCACAAAAAAATCACTGCTGTTGTTATTGCCATTATCATTGCAAGCTGTGTTTCACCTGAAGAAGTGGAAAGCAAAATGAAGAATAAATAGAAGATGGGAAAAAAAAGAACACTCCAAAAATCATCCCTTAAGAAGGGGGAGGGAGAACTGGAGGGAAGCGGGTAGTTTTCTTTATATTTAGGACAACAGATTCTGGGAAATTCCACTGTAACTGTGAACAAGAAGTGGATAAGGACCAGGCATTGCACTTCTCAGGAATGTAAGAAAAAAACAGAAGAAAAATTAAGACAAGCCTTAAAATCAGGAATACATATATGTCACACAGGCAGATCCAACTTATCACAGAATCACAGAATGGCAGAGGTTGAAAGGGTCTTCAGAATATCATCTAATCCAATCCCCCCTATGAGCATTTATATGTATGTAGACAAAAGATGTCTGTGAAAACGGGCTTCAATGCACATGAAGCCAAATCAGACAAACTAGCCCTATACACAAGCCACATAACATATAACACATACACCTGTATGTGTATACTTATGTATATATGTATGCACACACTTGTGCAGATACAAAGATTTACTTGCTTAGTGTGGATATATTCACTCCCAAATTTGGTATGAAGTAATACATGAGGGAAAATATGCAGCTCCACTTGACAATCAGCCCAATGTATGCTTATTAAGGTACACATGAAAGTAGGTAATGAATGATCCAAAAAATGTAGAAAACGAAGACTGTAAGAAGCATATTGTTGCCAGTGCAAATGTGACTGTATTGGGAAAATAATCTGCTGATTTGCAAGCTTTAAATTGTCATGGCATGCAGACACTGTTCCCTAGTATTGCAAAATGAGGATGGTATCAAAGTAGGCTAGCATTATTAGAATAGGAGAAGAAAGTATTACAGACAGCTGTGGGACTGGAAACCAGTGCTAGCACTCAAGGGATTTCCATTCAGCCCCCAGCTCAGGTGAGGCTTGAGAAGACTGCTTCGTTGTGGTCTCTCTGCCTCTGTTACCACCTGTTAAATAGTTCAATAGTCCCACTTTTATTTTACTTACCTATTTAGATTATCTTACCTTTTTTTTTTTTTTTTTTTTTTTTTTTTGTTACTGTGTATTGGTTGATACTATGAGTTGTGCTGTCATCCAGTGCCTCGTGCCTGGTGGAGAGATGTTGCACTGCAGCACTGCCCCACTATGCGTGCCTTGGTGCTTGCACCTTGCCCAGCTCTGTTCCAATACGTAACTGAATTCCCAGCCCACATAGTGCTCTTTAATTAATCCTGGATTTATAGTGCTCTTTAATTAATCCTGGACTTTGCCTACTGTGTGATTCCTCATCATGCCACCTCATACTGTTCGCTATCACTCCATGTGCTGAAGTTTTTAAAGTTCAGTGAAAGCCCCAAATGTCAACAGCAGAAAACACCCAGCTAAAGGAAAAATGTTTCTCAGGCCTCAGCCTATCTGCTGACCAAGAGAGACATGCTGCCTTGTCTCACAGAACAGTGCATTCATCTGAGAGCCATGGACTTTGTTCCTCATGTTCACTGGGGTCACACTGTGATATGAAAGTTTGCAATGGGTGTATATTATACAACCAGGGGACAACAGCTATAATCACAGACAAGAATCCAGAATTTAAGTACAGAAGAAGGCCTTCTAGAAGCATAGGGCTTCTGTTCAAGACCATTAGCTCTAATGAAAATGCACATTTTTCATTAGGCTCTAATAGCCTGTTGCAAAGTAGGGCAACTGCTGTGCAGTGTTTGTAGAAACAAATTGCTAATCAGTCAATAAGGACCTTTACCGTGCACTCTGCTACAGACAGCTTTTAAGCATTTTCAACTACATTGAATTATTTTAACTCATTGAATTTTTACTTAGTGAAAAAGAAAATATGTTTTATTTATAGAGTATTCAACATGGCAATGCAGAGTGAATTTCGCATCTTGAGTCCATTTTGTTAACATTTATACAGGAGATTTATTATGAGTTCTATTTGCCTCATGACTTTTTTTTATCTAGGGTTCAGAAAGTTTTTATTTTATACAAAAGATGGTAATTAATTGCATCAATCATTCTTTTAAAAGTAGATTTTATAATTCCATTACTAGTATCCCAGGCGCCCTAAATCTTAATGACATGAGCTGTTACGGGAGCACAAAAGCCCACTGATCACCGTTGAGTGAATTATTCACATAGAAAAAAATCGCAGGATTAGGATCACTGCATTTATATGTGTATGCAAATGTGTATTTGTGTGCATATGTAATATATATAAATGAAACAATGTAACTTTTTTTTTCTGGTTAGAAATAAACTCTAATTATTTACTTTCTACAGCAGGTCTGACTCATCTGATCAGATTCACTCATGTTAATAGTACTATGCACAGAAAACAGAATTGGACTGTACTTTTCCAATCTAAAATATGAAAAGATTTCTACATCTCTTCTAGTAGGAGAATAAAACAATAGTATGAGTCCTTGTTGGGTATGAAATGATGATGCTCCACTATTTCATGACAAATAAGAATATAATACAATATAAATCTCATTTATTTATTTATTTATTTATTTGGGGTGTGTGTGTGTGTGTTTGTGAATGGTATATGAAGAAATTCTTTATAACTAGTGATAATATATTTAAGTATTATCAGGATGAAAGATTAGTTTAAATTTTATTTTTTGGCTTTCAGATAAGTTTACATGAGAGACAAATTATTAGTATGACGTCTAGATATGAAGTCTACCCCTGTAAGGTAAATGAAAGAAATCTTAGACCTCTGTATTTTCAAGGAGTCCTCTCATCTGGATCTTACTGATATGTTTGATATTAATGAGTAAGAAAAGCCACATGTTTGGTATACATGCAGTTGCTGATAAAATAATTCCACTATTATGACTGCATAGCAACCTGAATTTTACCATGATAAGCTTGAGAAATGTTTGATTTTCCACATTATGCTCATGTTTTATGCTGATGTTTTGTGCTGGGTTAGACTATTCATCACAGCACATGGTTCTCTAGAAAAGAGGGCATAAACTATAGTATAAAGCAGATGAAAACTAAATTCCACAAGCTAAAGGGAAAAGACTAATGCAATTTTAACTTATGAGATGTAACTATTCTGAAGTATTTGGGGAGCTTTCTATTACACCTTGATAAATGACATTATTATATTGTCTGGATATATACTATCTAATCAGTATATCCAATATCTTCTGCTCAATCTGAAAGAGCTACAGGATGCATATAAGCTCCCTCTCAGTAAAGGTGTCTCATATGATAGGCTTTTGGAAAAGTGTTTGACTTCTGAAAGTTGACAATGAAGTTAATCCTAGTATTCTGAGAAGCACACATGCCAAAAGGAGTTATGAAATATGCCCTTGTTTTGAAGTGAGTAGTAAAAGCAGACTACATAACACTTCAGGATCTTTACCTGAGTTTAAGACTTAGGAGTAACAAGATAAAGTGAAAGCCTGGTAGTTTCCACCTCATTATATTTAGGAAAAGTATTGCTAATGGATGGTGTTTATAAACTAACTCCCTTTCTTCTCCTTCATCTTCTCATACATATTCAAGAGTGGCCTCAGCAAAAGGAAGTCAGTCCAAGAAGCAACACATCAAAGATTACATTGACTCTTCCTAAGCACTGTTTGTGTTGAAGAACAGTATCTGCTTAAAACACTCCAAGACCCTCTCAGGCCCATATACCTTTCAGTCAGTGGTGTGTGTCCACAGCAGTGGCATTGACCATTGGGTCTGTAAATAAATTTAACATGATGAACTGCAAACCCGCATGTGAGGGTAGTAGTGGCCTTAGTTTATTGAATCAATATAAGAGCATTTGTTCCAGTATAAGCATTCTCACAGACTGATTGGTTATAGTTCTACCTTTCTGTTTTCTCAAATATGTTTACTACACTTTCAACACTCAGTTTTACTGTAATCTTCTCTTTGTAATGACTTCTTTTTCTTTCTTTTCTTCTTTTTTTTTTTTTTTTTTTTCACTTTAACTTTTCCATCCTCTAGGGGATTTTCTTTGAACTGATGATTCTGAGGAGGTTGCACTATGTCTATGTAATGAGTAATGTATTGTGTCCAACAGAATGAATCAGAGAGAGAATAACATTATGTGAAACATTCAGAGTTCCAGCCCCTGGAGAAATGAGTTTTTCTGAGTTCAAGTTAACCCCTACCTTATAGAAACAGCCTCTCCCTCAAATGGATGTGAAAGAGACCTGAGGGATCTGGCTGCTATGTCTACATCTTACACGTCAATATTTCAGAGAGACACGTGGAGTCCTATGAGGTAAGTTTTGCTATCTGGACATGTGCAGGGTCTCTGGCTCCATCTCACTCTTTCTTCTATGGGCCTTTGCTCCGCTGTCTACCCACAGATTTGCTTCTTTGGTATCAGACCTTGCTTTAGCTATGGGTTTAGCAGAGGGAGAATTAATTTAAAAGGTAGCATGGCTGCTGAAAACAACCTTATGCCAGCAACAGGTTACATTGGCTTTGGCAGTGTGCTCTCCAGGTATATCTAGGATGCTTTTGTTACCACACCCATTGGTTTAGGCTATCTGAAGTACGTCTACATAACATTGTGTTGTCCAAAATAAGCTTATTCAAAGCAATAGGTGTTGGTGAAGCTGTCTTAGAGCTCTGAATGTATGAAGATGATCTCATGTTCCCAACAATACCATATGAAAAATGAGCTATTGCTTAGACTTCCCCCTGGGAGTGATGCCATCAGTTTGGAAGGTAGATGAATGGAAAAATTTTGCCTGACAACATAATTCTGTTTGCTTATTTGAGACAGACATAAAAAAGTTTTAGGGTTTTCTTAGCTTGTAAATAACTGACAGGCATAAATCCAACCATAGAAATGCAAGTAAAAGAGAACAACACTTCTGTGTCTCATTATTCTCAGATGTCTCAACTAATGGATTTGCACCGAGGGGTTCCTGCTTTCCTCAGAACTGATTGTGTTATTCCTTGGGAGCTGAGGCAAAACATATACCTGCCATAAAAATATTACTGTTCTTCAGGAACTTTTTGTGGTCAGGGTAGCATCCATCACCTTTTCTGCTTGTCTTGGATGAATTATTGGGATGCTCCTGTCTGCTGGCTCTACTTCTGCTTTTACATGATCTCATGCTCACCCTTACACTCCCAGGGCAGCATTTAGATCATAGTGATACAGAAGCTGTGCTGGCTTCTCTCACACTGAAAAAGCCTCTGGCTTGCTTCTTTAAGTTTCCCCTTCACAATGGAAAATAACAGCTTTTGCTAAGCTGCGCTTTTCATGCATACAGAACATATCTGGGTCTCGGTACCACAGACATCCAAACACCAACCACTTGTTTCTCCTTAGGTATCTTCTCTCTTCAGTGGGATAGGCAATGTGGACAACAGACCATGTCCTTTGAAGAGCTCTCTATACTTCTAAAACAACCTTGTGCTTATTTAATCACAAAAGTTGTACATGGCAACTGGCAGAGGAATCTGCTTCTGCTGACAGGTCCTGTAGTGTGGTAAAACACTGGCCCTGTCAGGCTTAACATGCCTAACAGAAACCCCACAGTATAACCAGGTCCAAACCACATCTGACAATTTCCAGGAAAATGCTTGCAAGTGGGCACAGTTCCATATACCAGGAAAAACATTTGTGTATGCCGTGAGCTTTCATACACTTCCATGTGAAATAAACAGGTAAACTCTGTAACCAATTAGTGAACATGCAATGGACTGTATTAGACTTGTGTGTGTGTGTATAGAAATAAGAGTTTGTAAGGTTAACTTTGGATACCAGCTGCTGGGCAGCTATATCACCCTGAATAGTTTGTACAGCAATGTGCCATGCTTGGCTGCTCACAACACTGCCTGGAGAGTTAGAAAGCTACAGGATAGTTCTGGTATGCAGCAAAGCTCATGGCTAAGATAGTTAAGGAACCATGCCTGGCAGAAGAACAAGATAAACATATGTAACGTTCATTTATCCTCTAGCTTGCTGAGAGAGGTTTTACTAAAACCTAAGAGACTAAGTGTTACCGGAGATACTTGGCATTCTCAGCTTCAGTAAGATTAAATTATTTAAAGAAGGTGGAAGGACTGGCAGATCACAAGCTGGCTCTCCAAAAAAATTGTGTGACTGTAAAACCAATTCCTCCAGCCTTTAAAGGACACAGTGTTTGAGGATGTACTATTTGGACCAAAATCAGCTAGTACATCCCTTTTCTCAAGTGGCTGAGCGATGGAAATACATTGAAATACATCCCAGGGCATAGGGTCAGCTGTCCGGAATGGGACTCTGAAAAGAGCACACCATGGTTCCTCCCTACCCCAAGCAATTTGCTTTTCTCTCTGCGGAAAGCTATGTGTGGTGGAGGGGAAGAAGGCTGCATGCCTGAATCTTGCTCTTATAGTTAGACAGTACTCAGTAAGGGTATAGACAGCAGAGCACAGATGCTTGGAAGTATTCCCAAACACACCGGCTGAGAGATAGCCAATGGAACCAGAAGCTTAGATAATAACAATAATATGATTAAATGGCTTATTAAACTATTAGTTATACATAGGAAAACAAAATGAATGGACAAATGAAAGATACAACTTTTTATTGTGAATACTATTTACAGAAAAAAAAGTAAGAAGTATGAACATGATGCAATAACACTATCCAGATGCTATCTCCCTCAGCACAGCAGTGAGCTCATTGCTGGATTTTTATTCAAAATACACATGCACATTTTCATCCCACAGGATCCTCCAAACCAATGGAAATACAGATTATTACTTCTTTCCTAATTTTTAGTGTTTAGAGCAATAAGGATTGCTAATAAAGCCAGTATTGTTCCTTTGTCTCTTTCAGTCTGATCTTGGCATTGAAAGGCAGTAAAATTTTAGGTGATATTTTTTTTATTAATTTTTATTCCCAGTAAACAAGTCATCAAAACTACTGTCTCCCCATACAATTTACTGCTGAAATAATATTTTTGCTGTCAGGGAAAAAAAAAACAAAATCAGACCATGCAACATTAATATCAGAACTTCTTTACTTAGTTCAGTAACATGGGGTAGAACTCAAGAGATTCATTGCAAGACAACTCTGCAACTGTGTCAGGAAGTGATCTCCTGTCTCCACAGATAGAATGGTACATTCTTTTTTTGGTGTCAGAGAGGTATCTGAAGTCTTCCAGATCAGTTTATCTCTGCTTTCCCTCTTTCATACTTTGGTATTAGCCAAAGGTTGAAGGCATCTAATTCTTCATAGCTGGACATGATCATCGCTTCAGACAAAGACTTTTTGCTTGATCTTCCATCACTTAAGAAAGTGAATAATTTCTATACTATTAATGTCCTGACTCAAAGCCAGCTCTAGCCAACTCTATCACATGTGATCCCATGTAGCAAAAGGGAGGAATGGATGGTCAAAGTGAGAGTGGATTCCAGCTGAAGAACATAATAGCGTGAATAGGAGACCAAGATATTTAGGACTAACCAATCATTGAAATTGAAAACTACCCATACCCTCCCTTAATTGCCTTGGTTTACAAATTCAGAAAAGAGATGAAGAGTGGTTCATCAATCAAATCCATGTCTCTCCAATTTAGAGGTAAGTATTTCATGTAGGACAGTGTCAAATGCTTTGCACAAGTCCAGGTAGATGATGTCAGTTGCTCTTCCCCTTATCCATCAATGCTGACACCCCATTGTAGAAGGCCACCAGATTTGTCAGGTACAATCTGAACTTATTGAAGCCATACTGGCTGTCATCAATCACCTCCTTATTTCCCATGTGCCTTAGTACAGTTTACAGGAGGATCTGCTCCATGATCTTGACAGGCACAGAGGTGAGACTGTAGTAGTTCCTTAGGTCTTCCTTTTTTCCCTTTGTAAAAATGGGGGTTATGTTTCCCCTCTTCCAGTCAGTGGGAACCTCACCATACTGCTATGGCTTCTCGTATATGATGGGCACTGGCTTAGCAACTTCATCTGCCAGTTTCTTCAGATGAAGATCTGAAGACCTGTGGATGCATCTTGTCAGGTCCCATGGACATGTGCAATTTCAGGTTTCTTAGATGATCTTGAACCTGATCTTCTCCTACAGAGATGGTTATTCATTCTTCCAATCTCTTCCTTTGCCTTCTGTAACTTGGGTGGTGTGGCCAGAGTACTTGCAGTGAAGACCAAGGCACAAAAAGTCTCTCTGAGTACCTCAGCCTTCTCTATATCTTGGGTAATCAGGTTTTCTGCTTCCTTCTGGAGAGGGCCCACAATTTTCCTAGTCTTCCTGTTACTACTGACATACCTATGAAAGTGTTTCTTTTTGCCATTGATATCCCCATCCAGATTTCATTCAATCAGGGCTTTAGCTTTCCTAACCTCATACCTGGCTGCTTGGACAATTTCTCTATATTCCTCCCAGGCTGTCTGTCCTTGCTTCCACCCTCTGTAGGCCTCCTTTTTCTGCCTGAGTTTGGCCAGAAGCTGTTTTTTCATTCATGCATACCTCCTGGTGTTTTTGCCTGACTTCTTCTTTGTTGGGATGCATTGCTCCTGAGCTTGGAGGAGATGATCCTTGAATATTAACCAGCTTTCTTGGGCACCTCTTCCCTCCAGGGCTTTGTTCCATGGTACTTTACCAAGCAGATCCCTGAAGAGGTCAAAATCTGCTCTCCTGAGGTCTAGGGTGGGGAGCCTCTTTATTCCTCCTTGCTGTCCTCAGAATCCTAAACTACACCATTTCATGGTCACTGCAGCCAGGGCTGCCCTTGAGCTTCACATTCCTCACCAGCCTCTAATTTTTGGTGAGAATGAGGTCCAGCATAGAACCTCTCCATGATGGCTCCTTTATCATTTGGAGAAGAAAGTTATCATCAGTGCATCCCAGGAACCTCCAGGATTGCTTGTGCCCTGCTGTGCTCTCATTCCAACAGCTATAAGGGTGGCTGAAGTCCCCCATGAGGACCAAGGCTTGTCAACATGATGCTGCTCCTATCTGTCTAGGGGACCTCATCCTCTTGGTCTTCCTGATCAGGTAGTCTTCAGCAGATCCTCATAAAGTCTCCTGTCCCTGCCCCCCCTTTAGCGGTGATCTATCAGCTCTTGGTTGGATTCTCATCTATCCCCAGGCGGAGATCCATGCACTCCAGCTATTCATTGGCATAGAGGGTGATGGTCCATCCTCATCACCCCTAACTGTCCTTCCTGAGGAACCTGTATCCCTCTATTCCAATGCGCCAGTCCTAGGAGATAGCCTACCATGTCATCCTGAGATGGTGCCATCAAGAAGGCAGGGGTACTAGGCTTTGTTGTCTAATCTTGCCTGAAGTGAAAGTCTTCTACACCATAACATATTGCTCAGGGAGCAAGCAGAAACCAATGGGAAGAAAGAGAAGGGCTTGTATGTGTCTGTCTTCTTATTGTTTTACAGCAATCATGACAGGATCTCAGTCTCCCAGGTGATCTGAAATTGTGGGATTACAAGATGTTGATAAAAATGTAGGAAATATATATTTCTATTTAATTAAATCTGAAAGATGGAATACTTGGAAAAACTAACTTAACCTGTAGCCCAAGGAAAGAAGAACACACCAGGAAAATATGTGGAGCAAGAGACTGGAGCCTATCTGGGTTTTTGGGATTTACTTTATGAGGAGAGAGAATCATTGACATTTTAAACTCCTCCACTGCCAGTGTGAAGACTGCTCTATCAATTTATTTGTTCTCCCTAAGAGGAAGGAGAATTTAATCTTCAGGTGCCATTCAAAGCTCTCCAGGGCTCCTTGCATTATGGATTTGTTTTATCAAGACTATTTCTTCACCTGAATGTGACCCAAACTCTTTTCTTCCAGACTAAAATACATACTGATACATATGTATGTGTACATGCATACACATGCATACACATGCAGAATACTTAAAAGGCAGATCTGTTTCTGACACTGTTTAGCAGCAGACTATAATCCATATTGAGACAGAAGAGGTGTTGCATATTGAACATTCTCCAGATGTAGCCTATCTACACTTTCTGAAACAGAGGCTACATTCAGACTTCTTTTTTTTTTTTTTTCCCCTTATTTTCCCTTCATGGCCTTCTGGGATTAGTGAATTTCTACCTTACCATCAACCTGAGCAAGGATTATTTGAGCTATGCACACCAATGACTTAGAGCAGTAAAAACCACTATCATTCATCTGCTTCAGTGTTTGCCCCAGGTCCATTTTAGAAACTAATTTGGGATATGTTGACTTGAACAGTTAATTAAATTCAGAAGGGCATGTAATTTGTCCAGCAATATTTTAAGAAGGTCTGTTAGTACTAGTTGTTGAGGGAATGGTCATTTTTATAGAACACAAAGCAGGGATGAAATCGGAACTAATCCAAAGTCCCTGGTGCATTATAACATGGCATATTGGATCAACAAACAAATATCAATAACTCATTCTTGAAATGATAGCTTGGATTGTAAAAGTAATGGTCACATATTTTTGTTAAAAAAAAAAAAAAAAAAGGAGAAGGTTGTGTACCTTCCTCTAGTTAACAAAACTGTTACTCTTATAACAGAAATGCAAAATAGGAAGGAATTAGAACAGACTTAAGGTTCATTTCATGGACCCGTTTTGGGAAGCTGAGATTTCTCTCCCACTCTTGTGCTGTGATGTTTTTTATTCAATAGTCACTGTAATATCATTAGAGAGTAAGGCACAAAAAGAGAGAGGGAAATGTTTTATTCTCAGAGTTATCTGATGCTTATGCTTTTCACACAACTTCCTACTGAAATTACCTGAAACTGCGGACTGATGGAGTCTGCCAGGAGCAATGGAGGGCTCCTTGCACAGAGAGGCCATGCTTTCACAACAGCTGTAATGCCCTCTGTCCCTGCAGCTGGTACTTCTGCCTTTAAAGGGGCACTTTGGTAAAAAGCTGGGGAATATCTTCAGTTGCACTCTAATTGTTCAGAATTATCAAAATTGGTCAGAGATTGGGTTTCTCTTCTGTTGGAGAAACAGCCTTCCTTACAATGGTGAGCTGATGCATGAGATGTACAAGTCAAACACTTTTAGTAAAAGGAATCTAAGATAATGCTGCATTCCCAGAAATACATTTTCCCTAGTAGTTATGAGGTTAATATTTCATTTGTACACTGCATACTTTAAGTCTGTACCAACACTATTCCACTGTGATGTTAGAACTATAATTTAAAAATCGTGAATAAATACTGTAAAAACTGCCATAAGTACCCAGGTACCAAATTAACCAAATCAAAAGAAACACAAATGCAAAAGTAAATCTCTCTGTTCTGGCAAGTATAACAATAAAAAATCCAAACATTTGTGCACAGCTGAACAGGGAAAAAGGTTTATTGGGTGGAGACAAAAGGAAATACATAATCAATTTGCAGAATGAAGAAAGCTGAGCCATTCTAGCTGAAACATTTGAGAGAATCTCAGGTGTTCGGCATAATGACTTGGCAAGATATGTTGCTAGTCTTATCCTGAAAGTGATAAGTATATGAATCCAAGAGTTAAATCTCTTTTCCCAGAAGTCCCCCACTTTACAAGGTTCCAAGAAGGCTTTCTTTACAGCATGCTAAATCAGTCTTTATTCTGCTTATACTATTTTGTTTAATGTTTCCATTACTGGAGTGTCTTCTGTGTTATGTTTCAGACAGCATAGGTATGCTTGGCATCTGCACAGTGAGAACTTTTGTCTTTGAATACAGGCAAAGGATGAGATGGAGAACAAGAGCTACCCACTGGCTTTCTCAGACCTAACTAGTGAGAATATGAAGATATAAGAAAATACATTTTCAAACGACATATCCACGTTTGACACTTGGATGTTCTAGTGTCACAACCCTGACAGCATGGTAGAAATACTCATATTTCTTTAGGCTCTGAATTTATATGCCTGCTTTTAGATAGCTGGACTTGCAGGCTTCCATTGTTGAAGCTGTGTATTTGCACCTTATGTACTGTGAAGAATTATTTAAGCAGTTTACATAGGAAGTGCTGTTCCTAAGGAATGTTGTCAGAGTATTCTTGTTTTTTATTGGTATTCAGCAAGATAAATGACATGTACATGTTTTTGTAAGTCCCATTCTATCACCAGCAAAAAACAAAGCAGGCATTCATATTTATGAAAATCTGGCCCTGAACAGTTGCTTGAATGGCCAGGTATGAATATTGGTAGCTCTGTATCCATAGTGCTCTTCCGTATTTCTCTTTTATCTTTATTGATATTGGAGTTAAATGGGTGGTTTGGGGGTATCAGAACTGTGGAACTGATTCATTACAGTGATTTCCTACCTCAGGCAGCAGTAGCTTGAATTTAAAGCCCGTCTCCCCTCCTCCAAAGAATGCATACATGAAGACAGATCGATGTCCACCTCTCCCATTTGCAATAATTCATTTAGTTATGTTAATAAGAGCTATCTATTTGATTTGTCAAATTGCATTACAAAACCCACTGAAGCTGATGGGAATTATCTTGTCTCCTGCCCTAGTGCCTGGCTGCCAGATTAAGGGGGTGGAGGTTAAGATCAATTTTGCTATGGCTCATTTACTCCTGCTGTGCTGGTTTATTCCATTTAGCTCTAAGTAGGATGAAGGGAGACAAGCTGCAGCTGATCTGTCCTGTACTACAGTCCAGCCTTCAAACCTGTAAGAGCTAGGGATACAAGAAGTAGAGCCACAGTGAGCTCCTCCAGATCATGAAATCTGGCCAAACAACTGTTTCTGAGTTGCTTGCTGGACTTTTGCCTAGTTTATGTAAATCAGCTCCTGCAGTTGTTAGTCATTGATAGCTCAGGCCTTCAGCTGGAGTATATAGTTGAAATGTTGGGAAAGTAAGATAGTGGTAAAGATGGGTTTTAAAAATATATATGCATCTACATGCAACCTGGCTGGAAAACCAAGCAGTCACAAAGAAATCAGCTCGTGGAACAGAGACAAAAACACTATGATAAAAAATGTAAAAATGTTCTCTTTGTTTTTTTTTTTTTTTTTTTTTCTCCCTGAAATGCATGTGTATGCAATGATATTAATGTATTAATGTGCCAACTTGATGCAGATTGTTACCTTTCCTGCACTGTTTTTTTTATTATTATTATTTATTTTTTTAATTAATAATCTGACTTGATTCTCTTTGTAGTCAGAGCCTAGTTTGAAATAATATCATGCAAGATACAGCAATATTGTGAAAAGCACAGTATGTTTCAGCTCTTTGCAGGACTCTTAATCATAACTACAGACTATAGCCTATTCATGTATGTATCTATATAGTGCTCCTGCATCACCTAGCACGAATGCAGGCTGATCTGGTCACTGGGGAGCTGATGACCGGCTGATTGCTCCTAGGAACCTGAAGTGCTTAAGGGATGCTGCCTGTATGGTAATCTAACAAGGTAGTAAGACACCTCCTTTTCTGGCTGATGTCAGCTCCAAGGAAGGTAGGTATCACACACTGAGGCTGAGCAGTGATGACTAACTGGACCTTTACTGTCATAGGAGTCCAGTAGGTGTCTGAAGAATGTATAGCACACTTATATACACAAAAAGGAGGGAGAAAGGTTTCTGATCTCTGAATCATGAGCTTTGCTATGTTATCCACAGAAACATGGTATTGTGGAGGGCAAATAGCCAGTTGTACAGTTAGGTTGCAATTTTACCATGCCAATCACCAGAAAAGGAGTTGTCAAGGATATGTTCTGCGCAATCGCACTTCTTTCCTTAATGCATAGCAGGTTGGGCAAGTGCAAACCTCCCTCTTTACTCTTGCCTAGAGGTTATGTGCAACTGGTGCAATGTGTTGAAAACCCAGGACCATCACCTGTTTTCTGTAGAAAACAGTCTTCCCTTTCTGAAGTCCAGTTTAAGAAAAAAAGATTCCTTCCTCCACATCTCAATTTAAAAATTACTGAGGCTTCCTGCACTATCCTGCACATCTCATGGAGTAAGTGACTCATAGAATCCCTGTGCTGATGAGCGGAAATTAAAAAGAAAAGAAAACAAAATCAATTACGTCATTGAGGCTAAACTGGCCCTTGGAGGAAGCTCTCTCCAGGTCTTTGAAAGATGTTCAGAAGAATGCTTACAAAACAAGCCTTTAAAATACATCCCATTTGTGAAGATAACCCAATTTGCAAGGAAAACTTGAAGACACTTGGAATGTTCCAGATTAAAGCAAAGAATCACAGAATGATAGACTATCCTGAGTCAGAAGGGACCCGCGAAGATCATTGAGTCCAACTTCTATCAAGTCCAGCTCCAAAAACAGAGGTTGTCGCAGCTTGTTGGTGAGTTGTTTAAAAGAGAGACTCACATGCATATTTTTAATTTTATTTGTTTAAGTGTTTATAAATAGTTGCTAGAAAACAATAAGACAAAACATCTGATTCTTCCCACAGGAGAAGGCATATCAGGCACAAACTCCAGAATGGTAACATAATGCACTTATAAGATTTGAGAGCTGGTGGAAGTCAGTGGTTTAGTGGTTGTATTTCTATTCAGGAATGATTACATTGTACAGACAAAACACTATGCACTTGCTTAGGTCCTGCAGAAGCATTGAAGATTTCTGAAAGCCATGTTTGTGTTTAAAGACTGAATGGAATAATAATCTGTAAAACCTACTTTGTTTGAAGAGTTTGCATTCTCATCCTTTACAGGAATGACTAAAAGAAAATGTCACTCTGAGTTAATGTAACCTCTGTCTTGCCTAGTCTTGCTTTGGTGTGTGATGCACCTTGTAGCAGCAATCACCAGATAAGTTTTGCTGGATGTTAAGCCTGAAGAGAGACATAACCATGAGATTCCTCTACCATTCACGTTATTTGTCCCCAGGCAGGTATTCAGGTTTTATAAGTGATGAGCTCATTGAGATTTCTGCTTCCTAAAAGCACCTCAGGGAGACATTAGTCTGTTTGCCATTCTGTATTTAAAGTCTCCAACTGCAGAAATTGTTGCAATGTCTCCCTTCAGCTATCAGCGTAGAATCTGTAGCTTAGATTTGAAACACACACATCTTCCTATGGATGGTTAATGAACCAGCTTTGGAAATCAAACAGAAATAATCATGAGGAATCTTTTCCTCATGACACATAAACACTTTCTGCTTTAACAAGATTACTCTTTTAATTGTGTGTTTGTGAAGTTTTCTTGCAAACCAAGGGTGTGCTGAGTCCATTGTTTTAAATAGTGGATCACCCACAAATAGCAAGTGTAAGGAGTGGTGGGGAGAGGCTTAGAAAAATGAGCCCATGAGAATCATAGAATGGCTTGTGTTGGAAGAGACCTTGAAGATCATCTAGTTCCAACCCCAAGAATAAAATAACTGAAAGCAGAAACCATGTTGGAAAATGTCTGCAACACAAATCTTCAGCAAGAATCTATTTTTAGGAGAAAACCAAATTGCTTTTGGCTACAGTAGGAATTCTGGACATAATTCTGCAATCAGTTTAAACTAGTGCACAAGATGTACAAATGCCAATTATATCTGTCTCGCCATATTGCATTTTGATATTTAAACTGCCTGATTAGTGCAGTCTCCCATATTAGATGATAATTCAGCTGAAGAATATTAATTTTCCTAGGAAACAAACAGAAAGCTAATTTAAAAAAACAACAAGAAGATAACAAAAACTCTTTATGCAAGGAACATTCTGTCTTCCTATTATTAATAATATAGTATGTGTCCAGGACTTTTTATGTTAAAGAATTTGAAAGCACTTTAGAAACTGGTAAACCCTACTGTATATAGTATCACACTGCAGTCTTAGAACAGGACAGCTCTTAAAATCAAGAATAAACAGTCTTGTAAAATGCCACAAGAGGCAGACACAGGGACCTGTAATAAAAAAGGTTGTGAGAATACAATTTTTCCTTTGATGTGAATGAAAATTTTAGCTAGCTTTAAAATAGCTGTCTCAAAGTTTTAGACTGCTTGCTTGTGCTGTGTTTAAAGGACTGGCCTGTATGAAGGTAACTCTCATGACATCTGTTGATGAGGAAATGTAAGCTGCAGGAGCTGTCAGTGCAGAAAACAAAAGCCTCATGTATGTACCACAAATAATACTTTTTTATCCAACATAGGAACTGTAGAGAACAGTCAGACTTGTTCTGATAAGAACCAGCCTTGGGCAAAGAGGAATTGAATGGCTTGTTCTCATTTATCTTTTATACGTTTTTTTTCTCCAAGCTTGGTATGAGACGTTGCTGAAGGAGGGAGCCTGAGGTTGGTGGGACAGCCCTGTTTTGATGGCAGAAGAGAATCTTGAATGCCACAGTGCCTGAGTGAAACTTTTTTCTTCACTATGTGTAAAATGAATATTAAAGTTTACACTCCTGAATGTGATAAGGAGCTTAAAGAATTACATGCTAAACATATTAGACTATATATATAGTACTGAACTCTTCACCCAAATCATGCTAAACGTCACCCCAACGAGGGAATAAATAAGGCTAGGATATAAAAGAGTGTTAGGAATTGGTGTAAATAGATAAGAGAAGAAGAAAGAGAAAAAAAGAGAAGAAGATGAAGTTAGAGGGAGAGAAAAAGAAGAGCTTGGTGGGGAAAGAAGAAATTGGAAACTGAGGAGAGGCTGTGTCCACTTCTCCTCCACCAAGACAAGGATGCCTTCCTGGTAAGCTCTGTGTCTTCACTCTTTGGTGAAGAATTCTCAGGATAGTATGTCCTTGGCAAGTGGCTGTGGCAGCTATGATTTTTTTCCTCATGACTTTTCTCTACTTTGTTATTTGAATGTGATATGCACTTACATGTCTTTCTGCCCTATATAAATACTGACAGTAGAGTACTCTTTTAGAATACAGACCTGTAAGGGAATATGTTGATATTATACTAGTGTCAAGCCAAATCTTAGTGCTGCTAAAAGCTTTCAAGCCTCTTTGTCTGTTCACTGCAGGTTAGCTACAGAGCAGTAGCATAGCTTTACTTTTATTCAGTGTTTTAATCGAGTAGACATTCATATCTTCATTAAATATAAGATTGCTGAAGTGTTTTAATTTCATTCTGATCTATTTCAAGTGGCACTGATTTGCTCAGGATTATTTTGGAATTGTTTTGTAGAAAGAAACTTGTCTTAGGCCTGCCTGAGATGTTAGGGTTTGGCATAGCTGGTTAATGTTAGTAGGTCTGAAAAAATCACTTTCAAAATTAAACTAACTGTCCCCAAAACCTTTCATGAACTTTTGGTGGCAGCAATGTAATATGGCAGTCCGTTCAAGGTATAGTGGGAAGAGACCAATATGCATCCAAGAATTTTATTTATTGATAGCAAGACCTTCAGCATCTGAAGCTTCTCATTTCTACCTGCATTGACCTTGCATTTGAGATTTTAACTGCAACAGGATCAGAATTGATGGTGTAGATTTATATTTCACTCTCACTCTTGATTTCACTTTGATGTCCATTTAAAATGATTGACTTGCAAAGTAGTTGTTCTTCAGTTAGGTCTAGAAGAGTAAAGATGAATAATCATGGATATTTTGTTCCAAGAAGAATATCTGTGTATCATCCATATCATTTTGGAAGAAGAGGATACTGCAACTATAAAATAATATGTTTTAATTACATATATTTTTACTCACAGTATATTTACTGTGGAATTCCTGACAGTTATTTTGAAGATGCCTTTGACTTTTCACTTACACATATTTCTCTTTAGATAATTGAAAAAATCTACTAGCAGAAGACACTGAACTATGGATTAAGGCTATGAATGAAACATTGTTGTTCTCTTATTATAAGTCAACATATTTCAAAGATTATACATTTCAACTCATCCTAAAATGACTTAAAATGTATGAGTTCTAATAAAGTTCTCTCAGCTTATGTACTTACAAGGTTATATGTATGCATACAATTAATTTACTGCTCTATTTGCAATACTGTTAGAATTGCTTCAGTGTTCTTGAGATTACATTGTCAGTTATGCACAAAACTTAAGGTTTACAAGAAGAACATTAAATTTTAACCAATTGGGTAACTAATTTGCGAACCATGTGAAAAATGCTATTGTGTTCAATTATTTTTTTGTAATAATACTTGGCCCAGAACAGGAGAAAAGTATAAACATAAATCCTGGCTTAAAGAGTTTGCAATTTAAAGCCCTTCAGAAAATTACTTACATGCATATGAAAAATCCAATTACCATTAATGTTATGCACTGTCAAATACAGGGAATGGTTGTTTTCTAACATAGGATTAGTAATAATGTATGATATTGGCAGCATATATTTGACAGGCTGTTGAAGACATGCTGTTACTTCAGGGTTTCTTTAGTAATTGGCTTCAAAATACATTTTTTTGAAAAAAAAAAAAAACTGTTCTGAAAGAGCCAGCAATGCAACTCAAATATCTACGAGATGAGATGTACATAGTAAAACCTTGAGTTGTAGATAATGAAAGCACAGATAAATTATAAAAGCAATAACCCTGACCTTAAAAACAGGTTGGAGAAAAGAACAACTACAAAGTTCATTACCTGTAATCCTACAGGATTCACATTTCTTTTGAGGGAGGATCATTTCAGGCATAGATGCAGAACACTGAGTTTATAAGCCTCTAAGATGTTTCTAATTTCCCTATCAAATACATGAATTTTGGAAAAGGGTAGGCTGTTTATGTAAAATGAAATGCTTCTTTGAACAAAAATATTATCATACCAAATTAGCAATTGCTAACTGAGTGCGAGATACAGTATTTGACTGGAAGGGGGTATCTTTGCGTGGCAATGTGACAGCATTATAAATACTCTACTATAAATACTCTACTACTAAATATAAACTTGTAACTACTCTAATACTCTACTTTATAAATACTCTACTGCAGAAATTCTTCTGCATGTCTAATTGTTAACACCACATTGCATTCAAAAGGTTATATAAAAGCTGCCAGACATTACTCAGAACAAATGAGAGCCAAAGAACACCCAGCTTTTGAGTTGGTATTGCTGATAATATTGTACAGGGGAAATGTCTGTCAAAGCAGAGGTCTAGGGATGTATGCATTGCTTCCATTATTATTTACATTACAAGAGTATGCAGGTATTCCACACAAATTTAAGCCTCTTTAGGCACACTGCAGACAGATAGAAAGGGATGTTGCCTTTGACAGCTTAAAGCAAAACAAGATAGGTGAGACAAAGAAAAGCAGAGGAGAAAAGATACGTACTGACTTCCTTCTGGCCAGACAACAAGTGAGTGACAGGTAGATGAGCTGGATCCATTCCTCTTGCCGTTCCCCAAGAACAGTTCAGTCCAGGCATTTTAGCTGCCCAGCTGGCCTGAACTAGAACAGTGCCATCAAACACCTGCTTTGCAAAGATGACCAGGTTATCTGGGAAGACAATTTTGGGTGGATCTGCCATCTATCCAGTCCCTTGTACGGCAGAAAATGCTATTCTCTTCCTGGTTCCATGGATTCTATTAGGTATATAAGACAGGGTGCTTGAGAAGCACTTAGCCTAAGCTGGACTTTATTATTTTATTTATATAAGCAAAAATATAAGCTGAAGCTCAGAAGTTGTGTGCTTAGCTAGCTTGCCATTGTCCTGTCATATTATCCTTCATAGTTTTACATATATTGTCTTCTTTGGGCATATGTGAATAATTTTCCCTACATTTTCATTTCTTCAGCACAGTGAAGCAGCAGATACTTTGCCTTTGCAATAATTGTATAAGCTATAGAAATTAGACAAAGACACTAGTACAATAGACTGGTGCAAATATTCGTTAGGGTGAAAAATTGTTAGAACAAATAAATATGTGATCTGACCTTTCCCTTATCTTCTGTCCTTAGTGCAGCTTGGAAAAAAAAAGCTAGGACAGTGTGTAATCTTGAAAGAAGCAACTTGTTTCCAAGGCCTGCTCCAGCCCCTCTCTAATGCTTCTTCTAGTGCAATGAAAAGGATACCATCTACATTAATCCTTTATTTATTTATTTATTTATTTATTTATTTATTTATTTTAAGACCCTCAGTTCCAATGAATCTTGGTAGATCTGTGTTTAGAAAAATAATTTCTTGATGTCTCAATGACTGTTGCAGGACTCCATTACCTATCCAGAAGTGGAGTTTATTCATACAAAATATTTATATACAGGTAACTACTGGCTATGACGTAACCACGCCATAGAGGGGTGCAGGACAAACACATCTAATGTATCCAGTCCCTCTTCTGCTTTTGGAAATGCCTTGATTTAGGAATCAAGGTTATTCGCTGTTAATGCCTAGCATTATTCCCACTTTGCTTAAAGTCTCGCTTAAGGTCTGCAGACATATACTGCAAGTAAGGCACAACATTTTTTGTGTGTGTTCGTGTTTTTTTTTTTTTTGTTTGTTTGTTTTTTTTTAATATTGGTCTTCGTACAGGAAATTATTACCCTCAGTGTTCTGCATGATTAAGAACAATTCCAGCCTATGCATTTCAAATGGGGTGGAAAATCAGATGCTCTACACTGGTAACATTTCTCACAATGGCTCATTGTGTGATTAAGAAGAATCTCACTAATGTGACTTTTATTTTTGAATATTCAATTGCAGTTTGTACTCCTTTAATTGCGTACCCACTATTTGTTTTTAAAACTACTCCGGCATACACTGACAGCAGAGGCAGGACCATTAGCCTTCATTACAAAACTGAATAATGGAAACACTCATAATTATCATGATAATGCCATTCAGTGTCATACTGCCAAATGCCTATTTTCCCTGCCATTTCTGCTCACAACTGCAGATACTGTAATTGCTATGAGACTTCCGTCTTTTTTGGCATGTTTATTTTTAAATGACAATATTGTGAAATATATCTGTCTACTGATAGTGTCTCCAGTCCCATTGAAAACCTTTCCAGTATTTCTTAGGTTGTTGTAGTGCAACATATATCTACAGAAGTTAATGTTGAGAGGAAAATGGGTGAGGGGTGCAACTTGAAATGCTTTACTACGTTAGGTGAAAGTGAATGACATGAGAAATCCCTCAAACAAAGCCTTTCTTTTTGAACATATAGGCTACAAGATTTATCTTGCTTTTGTTTGTGCCTTGCCAATGGTGCATATACCTTTCTCATAGTGTATCTGAATAGAAACTTCTTATGAATGAAAATTAGTTTTAAAAAGGCATTGCCAAGAAACCCAAGTTTTAATGCAAGCATTCATGCAAGCTGAGTTAAGCATACATTGTACTCAGTTCACTGGGCATAAGACTGAACTGTTTGAAAAGCTCCAGATTTTAAGTTTATATATCTACTTTGAAGTAGCTTAACCAGATTTAATATTCCAGGAGCTAACATTCAACACTTTCTGTAAAATGAGCTTTCTGAAAATGAACTCGCCTTAAAATATCAGCACTGAAATCCTGTCAGAGGTCCTGCTCAGGAATGAAGGTTCCATCTTTCCCTTTTAGCATCAAAATAAGCTTCTTATGAAAATCTCTTATTTATTTTCTTACTCAAATGTTATGTTATTCTGCTAAAAAGACATTTCCATGATGTTATAAGCAATTTTGATAAGTGATATCCTTGAGGATACTTCACTAGAAGTAGAAAAACAGAAATTAGACTGATGGAAAATATAAAGTTGTTTTTCAAATCTAAAATTGGATGACGGTGTTTTCCCTTCAACATGGAGTCATTACATGGATAGCTGCTATAGTGAGTGTATGAACAAATGTCAGGCAGTATGCAAATATCATACTAATTTATGCAGTAGAGGAATACCAATCAGCCCTTGGCAGTAACCATGACTGGATGACTGGATCACTGGATGACTAGAGTTTTAACTTTTTGGGTCTGAATCTTACTTTCATTTTCTCCCACAGTAAGTGTTTCTACAGATTCTGCCTCCACATGTGCAGCTGATCCTGCTGGACAGTGTGTTTCAAGTGTGATGGTAGGAAGAATTCCTGATCTTGTGCCTACAATCTAGAGGCACCATGAGATGACTTTCCAGACTTTTACATTTTTATTGGCAGTTATCTTGACAAAGTTTGGAGTAAAACAATTAGAACTAGGAGTCATATATATATATATTTTCCTTTTATCATAGAGTAATAAACCAGAAAGTACTGTTCTGTGCAGCTTTATACATTGTGCTTAGGGACATGGTTTAGTGGGTGCTATTGGTGGTAGGGGGATAGTTGGACCAGATGACCTTGGAGGTCTTTTCCGACCTTAATGATTCTATGATACATAATGAATAATTCTTTATAATAACCTACCTTAAAACTTATGAAATGGCAGTTGTCCTGTTGAGGTTGTGTCTTGCATCTAGTTACTGAAGTTTATCAATGATTTGCAGTTACTATTTTGTTTTGAAAGTATAATTAAAGTGTACATTAACCAATATCCTGTGTAACAGACAACAGATATAAAAGGACATAATCTCTTCAAATATTGGTTTCCTCACAGACAGGATACAAGAATGAAGCAGAGGAACTTATTAGTTTTTTTATTTGCTCTAACTTTTTTTTTACAGTCATACAGAATACTAAATTTTACATAGCTCTCTGGTATACCAGCACTGGCCAATTATATTACTGCTGGTAATCAGTTTTTTTATCTGTCATATTTCTGTCACATTAGCTTTGTATGTAAGAATGCAAACTGTACAATCTAGAAATCTTTTTCATTGCTTATACTTGTATTCATCTCACATGCTGAGCAACTAGGCTTGCACTTCATGGGATGAAAACAGTAGTGGTTGATCAGTACTGGAGTGAAAACCTTATTGTGAAAGAAGGCAAATTAAGACTCTCTGGTATCTTTCAAATGTGCTAGTATATAAGAGGGAAAAAAAAAAAGAAATCCTTAACATTTGTTAAAGTAAATAAAGTAATAGCTTGTAGAATTGCTCTATATTGCATACCACTTAACCCAATACAACTTGTTGGTTTTTGTTCATTTGTTTGTTTGTTATTTGTTATTCTATGAGATAACACAACTGTCTTTAAGTGAAAGCTCTCTCACCTGATTCAAGGTCAGTATGTAGGCATTATGCAAGTTCATGCCCAGAGCACCTACTGTGGAGCCAAGGACAGGCTAAATTGTTATGCAACCATAATACAGAACAATGCAATCATCAAAGAAAGGAGACACAGAATGAGACCAAAAGGCTGCAGCAGGCACCATTTAATTCCTCTCACCAATGGCATGCTTCTGCCAAACCTAAAAGAAGAATTTTGCTGTCACAACTCTGAAGCTTTTACTGGCATAACTAACATAAAGTGGACATGACTGTTGTCAAAATATCATTAAAGATAATCTGTGTTTTATCTAATCATGCTGAAATCAGAACAAGCTGGATAACTGGAGCTGCCTCACTCCTTGCATGACATCCTCTCTGTGACCCATCATTTTTGAGGGCATCTTTCCCTTTAAGTCCTCCTGAAAACTGTGTCCAACATTTTGATGGATGTGAACTGCTGAGTAATAGAGTAATACAAAGTGCAGTGCAGCACTCTAATCTCAGTTATTAATGTGCAGATAATTATTACATTCCATTAGTAAATTGGCAGGATATATTCAATTCTTTTGCTTGCAGTAAAATTTATTGGTATTTTGGCAAAATATGCCTCATCCATTTCCAAATAAGTAAGCGAATTTTAGTGCTTCAAGTCATAACCACAGAAAACTTGTACTTGGAAAAACTAACAAGTGGCTAAGAATTGATTGACTTCTGACATTTTACTTTGAAGGATGGCTACCAATGGCACTACTGTTTTTTATCTACAATATTGCAACTAGAAGACTATTACAGAAATTCAATCATTTGGTGAGGAATTTGTTCCAAATTTCCATTCCAGATTTATTCTTTACTATTGTATATTCATTTGTATAAGAATTAATGCATATTTTTTTCAGCTTAAATATCTCCTTTCATTGCTCTTTGTATATAATTTAATCACTTTCAGGATTCAAGTTTTTTTATTATTATTTCTTTCTTTTTTTCTGTCACCAGATCTTTTGAAATGTTGTATGTACACTTTAATTCAAATCTGAAATAGCACCCCTTCTTATCTGTGCATTGATTGTTTGAGGAAGAACTCTATTACCACCAGGGCCAAAACTACTTTATTTCCTGCCTTTGTAACAGTATATTTTTTTTTCCCCTACCTCTGGCAGAGTTCAACTCTTGACATGATCATACAGTTTGAAGCATTATTTCTTTCACTAATAATATTAAAAATGTTTCTGTTCACATTCAAGATAAATTCTTTAGGCCTACATAACTCACTACATAACCTCAGAAAAAGCTTTTTACAAATCCTTTTTCATCTTGAAACTATTCTACTGTGCTCTCCCTACTCTGTATTTGATGTTGTCACATCCTGCTTCAGTAGTTCTAGTTCTTCACCTCATTACCCAGGTTTCCTGCATTACTCCACAAACAGCTTCATTGCTTCCTTCTGATCTCATATTTCCTAAATCAGTTCAATATAGCCAACCTGATCAATTCTCTCACACACAGGAGTTTGTTCATTCAATTTATTTTGTTTGTTCTTTAATTCCTTCTTTCTTTCCTTCTTTCATTCCTTCTTTCATTCTTTCATTCTTTTCTTCTTCCCTGCTGTCCTTTATCTTATTTGTTAGTATAGCCTTATTCCAGACCACAGCCTTGTTGTTTACATTGTTTTTCACCTGTTATTTTCAAATACCGACAGTGGAGACAGCATAAATCTCTCCCAGCCATAACAAAACTCTTGTCTCCTAGATGGATGTTTTCCTTCATCTATTTTTGTACTCTTGGTTGCAGAAAGTCAGTGCTCCAGGCAGTCAGGTGTAAACTCCCCTGAGAACTATGCTCTTTCTGTGAGTGGTTCCTAAAGACTAAACATCTCAAAGTCCTCTCCCTCACACCAATTCCTGAGATATCTGTTTGGTGTGATCATATTCATGGCTTCAATCTCCTCCTCAAGGAGCAAGGAGTGGGCCACATCACCAATGTTTAGACATCTGTATGGGTATTTCTAGGTTGTGATCATGGCAATGTATTTTGATGATTAGTCATGTTTTATGTGTCAGCTTCTCTCCTTTGACCCCAAAGGAAGCCCAGATCAGGAGGAGAACTGCTTTGTTTCTCTATGAGGCTGTATCCACACCACAAAACTGAAGGTGTTCAGGCATGTTCCTGGACAGTGAACACATCTGGCTTGAGGCTATGCCAAAAACCTCTTGGAAAAGGATGACTGCTTGTGAAGAGTCTATTGGGAAAGGCTCTTTCAAGCCCTTGAATCAATTTAGTCCCTTAGTTATGCCTGGGGACTGTATGGGAGAGAGATGTTTGACTTCAGACAAAAGCAGTCTGGAAACAACCTTAATGGCCTGGCAACAATTCTGGATATCATTTCACATTGTAAAAATGTCATCTTTAAACCTCTTATAACTCTGTCCCAAGTCTGGTGTAATTCTTCTCCAGCCTTTCCAGTGGGAAGTACTGTCCCAGCCAGGAAGAATTAGTGGTGTTTTGATGTACCTAGGTTCACTCTTTTCAGATGGAAAACTACTCAGCATTTGTGGTCTTTTCAGTGCCTTTTGTGGATATTAAACTGCTTGGTAACTAAATATACTCTAAAGAGAGGGTACATTTCATATAATTGCTTGATATTCAATTGTCATCAGTCCTTGTGTGGCTGTGGTCGAAAGTGAATGGTTCAATATTCCTTGATAAAAACGCTTATATGAAAGAGCTTAATTTCTTTCTCTACCCATTTACTTCTCCACTGTTTGCATTTATGCCTTCTCTCCCTTTTGTGAATTTGATAGGAAATTATGGAATAATTTTTGCTGTAGTTCTGGCCACAGCTGGCCTGCATATGACATTTTACCTACGATGTCATGTGCCGAAGTAGTTCATTAATGCTTCCAAAGCAATCATCTCTACATCTTATTTTTTTTTCTTGTCTTTTTGACCCAGCAGAATTATGGAATTGCTTTCATTCTGAGATGTAAGTTACAAGATATCAGGGCTTTTGCCTTAACATGTGCTTTATTTTTTCAAAGGTACCAGTGGGAATTCAGCTCCAGAACTGCAAGGGAGACCAGAGCCCCGCAGCATCAAAGAAATATCTGAGCTGTGCTACAATGTTTGAAATTCATAGGCTCTGCTTTGCTCCATGAGTGGGTGCCTCTGCCCTTGTAAGCATGCCAGTGTTGCTTATTTCTTCCATCCATGGGTGGATGGTATTGCCCACATATTTTTGTAAAGCAGCTGGGAGATAAAATACATCGTATATTTGGCATGTCATTATAGTAACATTACAATAGCTATTGTGTCTTTGCGTACAGTAAATACCTGTGTCTTTGGACATTAAATCAAGATTTTAGTAGGAGGATAAAAGCAGAGCTTTCATTTTTAGTCAGCTAAAATTTTGATTTCTACATAATTGCATTCATAACACATTCAATGCCCATGATGACTTTATGTCCCTCTAAGGGCTCTTCCTCTATGTGAAGAATTGTCAAACCCTTTCTCCAGTCCACTCTCATGAAAGGTGGAACTAAACCTGCAGCTTCTAGGCATGTGCATCTCTGCTCCCATAGCACATTTTTGCTCCCTGTCAACCCTGCCAATCCTGTCAATCCTCCTGTACTCTAGTACAACACTTGCAAGAGAAAGATCCCTCCCAGTGCATCTGTGGGAGGGAGTCCTTTTGGGCTTCAGCCCCATTTCTGTATTTCATGAGTCTCAGGGGTCTCTGCTGTTCTTTGTGGCTGTGACAGTGAGGAGGAGATGACTGAAATATGAACTTTGCTTCTGACAGGAGGACCAGGTTTTGGAGCAGGTCTGTAAGGGAGGCTCAACTGCAGCCCCATTGAACCCCCAGGCCAGGGCCATATATTCCTCTTGGCCAAGTTCACCTCACTTCTACTGGGCTGCACCCCTGACATAAAACCTCTGGTGACGCTGAGCGATAATAAAATAAATGACTTTATTTTTAATAGATGGACAAAACAAACCCAAAACTAGACAGCATTTTCCTGAATTGCATGGGTACTATTGAATACAATACAAATGATTTTAAAACATAGATATCTATATTATGCTTCTTATCTGCTTTGTTAGTTATAGTCTTTATATAACATCTCTGACACAGACAAAAATATACTTTTTATTTTTAACAACAGCCACAAATACTGCCCTGATTAATAGCAGACTTACAATAACTCACTGTCTAAGTGTGCATGGTACTTAATCAAATATGCTTGAAGGGCAGAAGGAAAAATGAGTAACAGTTTTTTTTCTATGAGACATATTTGAAATCCTAAATTATTGCACTATAAGAAAATAAAAGACTAAGTCTGACTTTATTTGATCACTTAATGTTTACATTCAGTTCAGGTTCACAAAAGCATGTTTTATTTATAATACATATACTATCCCATATGGACAAATATAGATGAAATTATAACTTTTTTTTTGACATCTCAGCTACATATTAACTTTGATTTTATGAACACATTTCATGCAAAGGAGGTAAAAAAACCTGTCAAATAACTGTTATTCACAGATGTTAAGAAGCCAAAAGTGAAATGTATGATCTTCATATGAATATTTTATCTGGAAATCTTAGGTTCAGAAACAATAACCTCTGTGTCTGAAAACAAGCTGTTTACTTCACTGATTGTAGATCCAATTTACTGCACACACTATTACTGTATACAAATAGCAAAAGTGGAGAAGGAACATTTGATGATTCACATGAAAATAAAGTCTACTTGAAGAATTACATCCTATTGGCATTTTGCATGTAGGTACAATTTGGTTGTATTCTTTTTTTTCCTCTCTCTCTCTTTTTTTTTCTTTTTTTTTTTTTTTCTTTTTCTGCAGGTGTCATAGTTATGGCCTTTGGTTATATGATCAGCTTTGTATAAATTTAATGGTAGGATAGCTGAACTAAGGCAAGAAAACTTGTAAACAGACTTTACATGGGTTGCTTTAGTTTGGATTGTGAAATCATCCAGTCCACAGTGCAGCCCACCTTTGCAGCCACTGCAGCCATTGTTGGACCCATGCAAAGACACACACGGAGACTTGCCATGTAGAAAGCAGAGCTAAGGTCAAACTATGAACAGACTTCTGTGTTGCTTCTACCTTTTACATGATAAATCTTCCATGGCTTGTAACAGTGCAATAAGCTTTCAGTTTCCTCAGAGAGAACTGGGAAACCTTGTTGGAACCATTTTCTTCCAGAAAGTGTACTTCCCTCTAAACAGGAAAACTTTTGCAAAATCACAGTGATCTCACAAAAATATTCAATAGGGTAAACAGTATAAAATATTCTGATAATGTTGAAAGCATTAGGGTTGAAATTTTTGCACCAACACATTTTATTTTTTCATTTAACGTTTCATATTAAGCATTTTAAAAACCTTTATGTTTTTATAGCAATGAGGGAATAAAAGAGAATTAAAATACCTTAAAAGAGTCCAGCTGAATCCCCTTGCCCATTTCCCTCACCTCCCACTCTTGAGAATTTTGAAATACATAATACAGAAATGCTGCTGGCCAGTATGCAGGTTCTCATAGTGAAATTTTACCAATTCCTAGACAAAACAAAAGTAAGATAAAAATTTCAGGAAAATTTATTGGTAGCTGTAAGTCAGGATCCCCCAAATTGATTTGAAACCTCAATCTAAAGCATTGGCTATGGAAGCAGGTAAAACTCACTTGGTATTTCCTTATAAAAAAGGATTCAGGCTAGTGGATTTGGGACAGAAATGGATAATAATTCAGCAGTGGCTCTGTTCTTCCGTCTCTTTCTTCCATGTAATTCTTTTCTGCTTCTCTTTTCCATTGTTCAATAGGCAATGAACAGTCTGGACTTGTGTCTGGTTTGTGAGATCTGCAGCACCCTGAAGTTCATCAGTAGCTTGTTCACTCAGCCCACAGGAACTTATATTTTCTTTGCTTTATTGACTCTTCTGGGGTTTGGTGTAGAACTTGATTTTGATTTCCTCCACCCAGAGCACACCCAGTACTTGTTAACACAGCAATACTGCAGTTCACAATGTATACCCAGAACTCAAATGTAGTATTATTCCTAATGCAGTGTATGCAGGAAAAATTATCATCTCTAAAATTAATTTTATCTACATATAAAATATATATATATGCCATTAAAACTCCACAAAAGGAGCAAAAACATATCTAAGGATTTAACCTTGAAAAAGTTTATGTCAACACTGAATGTACAAGTTGATGGCTTCTTCCTTTAGCAGCAAAACCTATTCTTACACTTTCCTCCAGCATATTTCCTCCCACTGTAGATGTTAAGAAGAAATATTCACCAGTGACTAGCAAGAGGAGGATATCTGGATTTCACTTCAATATTTTGTATCAAACATAGATATTAAAAAGAATTAGTGGAGCATAACTCTTAATTGTACTATTAGATCATCCACTGTGAAAGGCACAGTACCAATGAGAACAGACAGAATCATCTCAGCCATGGGCAAACAGAAAAAAAAAATATGTGTTCTCTGCTGGCCAGACCAAAGTAAGAAGAGTCTTAATTTCCCTACTTTGATGTTCCTAGCCAGCTTTACAATTTATGAGTGAAGTCTCACCTGTGCCTGACCGCTGCTGGTGCTCCACGGAGGCACCAAGTTGGCCCAGGATAGCTGTTATAAAGGAGTCTAGTCTAAAAAGACAGTGCTGTGTGTTTTGCTGTGCTTGTGGGTTCAGCTTTCCTTTCAGATCCCCTCCAAGCTGTTGCTGCTTCTGGAGGTGGCCACTTATAGACATGGAAAGCTCTCCACCAAGCTAGTCCCATAGGAAATCATTTTTCTTGAGAAAAGGTGATTTTCCATGGAAAATTTACTCTTTCCAGAGTAATCCCAACAAGTCCAACCCAAAAGACTTTTTTTTTTTTTTTTGTATTTGTATTTGAGAATATATATATTATTGTTTTAGTAAGTGAAAACTGGACATTTTCCCCATGCCCATGCCTTTTAATCTTAATTTCTTCAAGCAGCTTCCTTCATTCTCTTTACTTTTCAATATTTGCTCCATTGTTGTGGTTGCTTGGTGTCAGACTGATTTGCTTAGTGTTCATTTTAATGATAAATCAAGATAAGGCTTCTTTCTACAACATTGCAAAGTCCTATTCAGTTTATAAAAGTTCTGCCATTTTTCACAAGCTGAGTTTCAACTCCAATTATTGCTTTAAAATTGTTGTTAACCTCCATTGGTGACAGCCACTAAACACAGGAAAAAGAACACCTATAATTACATACTTTGCTTAAGGTCATCTTGCATTAGATATAACATCACTTTAAACTTGTGTTTTTTATTAGTATTTTTTTTTAGTGAATATATAATGTTTAGCACTCCCATAAGAAATTAATTAATATTTGCACATTTTGCAGCCTTATACAAATAATAAAATACTTGACTTGTATTTTTTGAAACACTTTATGAGGAAAAGAATACCAGCCCCAAAACCTAGGGAAGTTATCTATCTGTCTGCTCAGGCAACTAGCTCTTTAGTAATAAATCACTTATAGCTGTGACAATATATTTTCATACAATTCCAATAAAATGTCGTCTGACAGTATTTCAAAGTGACTGTGTTATAATTTATTCATATGATGTCTTAGCTAAATAAATGTTGCACTTTTCTGCTACTTATATTTTTCAATTGTAAATATTTTTTTTAATTACATAGTGTGGAAAGAAAGGGATCTGAGTGTATCTTTCAGTAAACAGACTATGATCTATCCAACATGTCAGATAACACCAGATAAGAGTTCCTCTCATGGGATGGTCCTGCTCGTAGAACCAACTTAAAGAATTGTGCAGTGGTATTTTATTCCAAAGTTTTGTTTTTCTTCTGATAAAATGCCTCTGAATATCCTTTGCAGAATACCCTGCTTTGCATTGCTTTCTTCATGGGCAAAGGACTTTTTAATTATCTTCAGTGTTGGACAGCTCTGGACTTGAATCAACATAATTAAAGGCTTCCTTGTTTGTGAATGTTGAAGTCAAAGTCAGACTGTGTCGTGGATTTACAGGTGCAAGTTCGTTTAATACAATATTGTCACTTTTTACAAGAGTGGCTTTGTCCATGTGTTCTCTGCTGTACCTCGCAACCACAGCATCAAGGAAGTCCAGCTTTGGTGGTAGAGTCCCACTCTCAAATAAGTATTTGGCTATGTAGGAGACTATAATGTTAGTAAAGAAGGAAGTAAGCATCGCAAGTGTTTTAAATGGGAATCGCTGGGTATAGATATTATTTTCATCTGGATAGCAGCCAGGATAGTAGATTAAGGGCTGAAGGTAAAGGTACGGTTCTCCTCCTGTTATTCTGAGAACAAGGCCAAATAAATATCCTGCAATGGCACCATAGGTGTTGGTTCCTTTAATAAACAGCACACAGAGGAGCTGAGGGAATATGATGATATAAACAAGGTCAGAGCTGAGGTACCACAAGCCGTAAACAGACGAAGCCAGCAGTGCCATTGCTGTTGCTGATGCTCCAAACAGAAAAACAGTGATTCTCATGACCCACACGATTTCCCTGTCTGAGGCCTGCAAAGAAATTGCAGTGTTAGGTGTTTTTTTTTTTTTTTTTTTTTTTTATGGTAATATACATATGCTTTCATTTATGAGCAGAGTCTGTATAAGACACTACATTGTAAAAGGAAAATTTTCAACATATTCAATAATATTTACAAGCTAATATCTCTGTCTCTATCTCTATCTCAAGCACAGAAAACAACAACAACAAAAAGGGGTATGGTTGTCAAGTTATTAATCTTTTTGTGTTTGGAAAAAAATTGGCAAATTTGATATTGTGTCAAAGAAAAAACAAGATAGTTGTAAAATAACTTTCAAAAATAAACACAGTATGGATCAACAAGAAAAAAATATCTGTCAGAATATTTTTTTCTCCATTTCCAAGAAAATCTCTGCCTCACTAGCCCATTCTGTGCCTTTCCTCTGTCAAATGATTTCCTAAGAAATCAGTAATTCAGAAAGATGCCTCATTTCATTAAGTATTTTAGGTAAAATTTATGGTTGCAACACTAACTAGGAGTTGTTTAGAATAAACTCCAATGCCATGAAAACACTTCAACTGTGTCATCAGTTACAACCATAAATATTTTGTGACTTTCAATTTACTCAGTATATGGTTAGGAAAGAAATGCTATACTTTTTATAGTCATAGGCAGGAACATGGAGGAGGTGTTTCATTAAGAAATGGCACTCTGTGCTTGGCTTAGTAAAGGTCTCACCTAAAATTTTCTCTAAAAGTAAAAAATGGAAATGTAATCTCACGTTTTGCCGAAATGAGAGCTGGTAAATGTTCCGAGCAAACATTGAACTTGCTGATAAAATTGAAGAGTCAGCGGATGACATGACAGCAGCAGATACTGCACCAAGGCCAAAGAATGAGATATAGACTGGACAAAGGTACTGGAGCACAATCGGTAAAATCATATCTGCTTCTTTTTTAGTCATGGGGTCAGGGACACCATACTCAGTCTGATTCCAGGCTGCAACATGGACAACAGTGTGCTGTGAGTAATGCTAGTAGTCATCAGCTACAGTACAGGTTGACTTCATATACAGTAAAATATTCATATCGCCACATTTTCATTCATATTCAGTGACTGAATTTGCTAGGGCTGGACATAAGCATTTGAGAGAGGCACAGTCCCACTGATTTCTGTTAGACGGATTTAATTCTTCTGCTCAGCATTTTTCCTTACCTCTAAGCTAAGTTTGACCACATCCTGTGGTAATGCTATAGAATGTGTAATATTAAATCTACATGACTCATAAACACCATTTTCCTCAGTAAAACCAACCTGAGATCCAAGTTCATTTGTGATGTGTTTAACTACTCTCTGGAAGCAATAATTCTTGAAGTAATAATGGCTCAAAGCTCAAAGCCTGGTATTAAACATTTTTAACAGAGCATTTCTAACAGCTAAGCTACATGATCACTGCAATAGGGACAACTCTCACTAAGACAACAAAGGTGACAAGGCTGTTTTGATCAAGACAATAAATTCCTGATAAATGACTTCCTTGAAACAATGAGAATAAAACCACAGTCACTTTACACTTATTACTGTTATAATGAAATAAAAGTACTAGAATCTCAAGAAAATGTGAGAGAAGCAGCCCTGCAGATCCCAAGGTCAGTGCAGCAAGAGGGCAGGAGGTGCTCCAGGAACACAGCAGCAGTTCCCCTGCAGCCTGTGGAGGAGCCCCAGGTGGAGCAGGTGGATCCTGGAGGAGGCTGCGGCCCATGGAGAGCCCCTGCTATAGCACTGCTTGGGGGGAAGATTTAGAAAAGGATGGATGGACGGAAAGTATTTTTTGTTTGCTTTTAGTTTCTCACTGTACTAGTCTGCTAGTGATGGGCAACAAATTATATTAATCTCCCTATGCTGAGTCTGTTCTGCCCATGGTGGTAACTGTTGAGTGACCTCCCTGTCCTTATCTCCAACCATGAGATTTTTTTTTTCCTTAATGGGAAAAACTTAAAAATGTAAAGGGCTTTTCACACATTTATTATACTACTAATTTTTAATCATTTACCTGTGGATGCTCCAATTGCACCAATGAGTATTGCAGGAAGAGCCATCACAAGACAGCCAAAAGCAGCCAGAAATGACAAAACTTGAGCATATGTGGCAGAAGATGAAGAAAGAACCCGCTGGAAATATGCTTGCCATGGGATTCCTCCTAATGTCTGCAAAAACAATGGACAACACCCTGTTATTGAGGGCTGACACTGGATTTCTTTGCTATCATCATATAGAGAGCATATAGAAACATCTTGTGAATGCTAAAAGCTGTAATGCTGCTCTTTCATTTATTTATTATCAGTCAGTTAGTAATAGCTATAACTTGTATTCTTGCAAGTAATGTTAAACCTTTGTAAGACTACTTAAATCCCACTCTTTTAGACAAGTTTTCCTTTGTAAAATTAGCAACAACACTTCACATTTGTGTAGTTCTGTAATCTCAAGATATTGTGAGCTGCATAAATATTTAATAAAGCCTTACAAAAATTATAAAATAGTATTGGTACATCTCATATTTAGACGACTTGGCTTCCAGCACCCTTCTCTCCTCAAAATTAGATTAGTTACTGATAGGATTTGAAAGCAAAGGCAACAAGTTCTGTGTACATTCAACCTGAGAATCTGAAAATAATTCTTCCACTGTCTCGATCAAATATGATACCACTGTAATTTATGTGCAAAGCAGTAAAAGAATGTTCTAACTCCTATCTTGTTGTAACTCTTCTCTTGTTTTGGGTATATATAAATGAAAATCCTGATTAGACTTAAAGTTATACCTGAAAAATATGATATAAAAGATGATATAAAGGAGTCTTATTAAAGGCTGAAAAACAAGTGCTAAAATTCTGTCTTCAGAGCAACATTTGAATAGCTTCCACTAAGTAAATAAGTGCCTATGACTAAAGAGTATGGAAAGAAAACAAAGCAAATTGCTCACTAAACATGAACAGTCCAGTTCTACACACTAAATAAGGCAGGAGACATTTGGATCTAATAGTGTTTCCAGGTGTTCCAGGTGTTTCATATATGCTTCATGCACTCACAGGGACCAAATGAATATTTCACAGGCAACTCAGATTTTGACATACTATTTATGAGTGCTTTCCTTTGCAGTATTAATAACATTCCCCTAACAAAGCTTTCAAAGTATGTGTAAATTTCTTGAGCTCTAATAAAACAAACAAGATGAAAAGGAAATGTCACAATTTTGCAACATCAGAGCTTTCCTTTGTTCATCAGCAGAGATGAAACCTTCAAACTTTCAACACAGAATTCAGCTACTTGTGCTAATGCCATACATTTGCTTTCTGAGAATGTCTGAAAAAAAACTAAACTGGATAAAATGATGCATTTTACTAACTCTATTGTCAGAAAACTCTGAAGATTTTTAGCTGAGATTGTTTAAAAAAATACAAAGAAATCGCAAAGTAGAGTATGATAACAAGTGCTGTAGAGTTGCTCAGGGACACTGAGAATGGAAAATGTTTTCTAATGGAAAGCACTTAATGACCACTAATCCCATGTGTAATATATTGGTGTTAAATAATGAAAACCCTCAGTTCATTCTGGCATGTGTGTGTATATGAATTCATCCATCCATCTCTGCAAAGCTTCTTCTACATCACCTACACCTTAAGGAATATTTAATCATTTGTGTAATGTATTTATTGCCTTCTGCAATATATAAATTCCTTTGCCAAGAATGACATCAGTTAAATATTAGCCACACACTTTTAATTAATTTTAGCATAAGTCAAGTCTCTCAGCCTGATGATATTTAAATTGCATTCCTGGCACTGCTGACTTTGACAGCCATGCTGCAATATTGTACTGATATTACTTTGAAATCATTCAAATATGCAGAAATATTTAGCAGGAGTCAAGAGGTTAAGAGTTTTCAGGTTACTGGAAACACAGATAAACTCTGGTTTGTTTTTTTTTTTTTTTTTTCCTTTTTTTTTTTTTTTTCAGCTGTAACAGTAACACAGTGTAAGCACTTAGATGGTTCATTCCTTCACACAAGCCATCACTTACCAGTAAAAGAAAATTGTCCAGCCATGTGTAAATGTCAAGTGAGTTGATAGATCCGAGCCAAGGTGCTTGGTGCACCTGGTGCACAGCTGTGAACCCAATGTCTGTTACTGCGGGATGGGACATCGCAAAGGGTACACTGATCCACTGTAACCAAAGAGAAACACTTGGTTCAGTTCTAATTTAGGCATGATAGACCCATGAAATTATATTAATTTTGGTTTGTTTCTCTTCTTCTTGCATGCTGCCAATCAAGTTACAAGTTGACTTGCAGAACAGTCAGACTATGTGCCAGAGGAACATCTCCAAAATCCGGATAGCTTGGTAAGAGATGGCTTACCTCTGTCCCAGACAGTATGAGTGTGAGTAGAGAATTAATCAGTGTAAATCATACCACCAGCAGGAAAGACACATTTATATATTTTCATTGTTTTCCCTAAACTCCGCATACAGTCTTCACACCCTTTCCTGGACCACACTACAGAGCAATATCTACATATAAAAGCATGCAAAAGCTTCAGGATTTCTTAATATAAGGGGATGAGACATCACAAACACAACTGAAGTTGTGGAAATTGGTCTCTAATTCAACAAAAGCTGTATCATAACAAGAGAGGGGTGCTTTTGGTGAATCCCCAGATCTCTTGCTCCAAAACAGAATCATAGAATGGCTTGGGTTGGAAGGACCTCAAAATCATCTAGTTTCATCCCCCCTGCCATGGGCAGGTTGCCACCCACCAGTCCAGGTTGCCCAAAGCCCCACCCAGCCTGGCCTTGAACACCTCCAGGGATGGGGCAGCCACAGCTTTTCTGGGCAGCCTGTTCCAGTGCCTCACTACCTGCTGAATGAAGAATTTCCTCCTAACATCTAATCTAAATCTGCCCTCTTTAAGTTTTTCTTCATAAGAGAGATCCTCCAGCCCTCTGATCATCTTCATGGCCCTCCTCTGGACTCTCTCTAACAGATCAACATCCTTTTTATGCTGGGGGCCTCAGATCTGGATATAACACTCCAAGTGGCAGAGTGGAGGGGGACAATCAGCTCCCTTGATATGCTGGCCACTCCTCTGTTGATGCAGCCCAGGATGCAGTTGGCCTTCTGGGCTGCAAGCTTGCACTGTGTCGAGCTTTTTGTCCATCAGAACTCCCAAGTGCTTCTCTGCAGAGCTGGTTGTAATGAGTTCTTCTCCCAGTCTGTACTCATGTCCAGGATTGCTCTGACTTAGGTGCAGTACCTTCCACTTGGACTTGTTGAGTCCTCATTAAGTTCACATGGACCCCATTTTTATAGCTTGTCCAGGTCCCCAAGGCATCTCTTCCTTCTTTGGTATCAACTGCACCACTCAGCTTGGTGTCATCTGCAATCTTGCTGAGGGTGCATTTGATCCCATTGTCTATGCCATTGATAAATATATTAAATGGCACTGGTCTCAAGACAGGCCGTTGAGGGACACCACTCATCACCGGCCTCCACTTGTTCATAGAACCATTGACTGCCACTCTCTGGGTGCGGCCTTCAAGCCAATTCATTATCCACACTTCAAATCAGACTTGGAGATTTGGATGTCATGTGAGACTGTATCAAAAGCCTTACAGAAGTCCAAGTAGAGGATATCAGTTGGTATAAACACACACACACATATATATATAAAACACACTCACATATATATATATAAATATATATAATACTCAGTACAAGATGTGTTACAGCACTTTTTTACCTCAAGAACAATTTCACTCTGGGTTTTTCACTATTTTCAGTTTCTCTGTTTTTCATCTGAGCTAAAAAATCAGTTGCGAAACTCTTCCCAGAAACAACTTCTGCCAGAAGATGGGTTTCCTTCACCAACAGGCTTTTTGTGCGTTTACTTTCCAACTCATTTTTCAGTGGTAGCTCAGTAACTTATGTTAAGAATATGGTAGTTCTTAACTGAAATGAAAACCAGTCTTTATGCTCTCTGGAGCAAACTATTGCAAGCACAGCATCCTTAAGCCTTCAATGATATCCAAATATAAGCAGATTACCACAGTCCAAATGATTAGATTTAAGTGCATGGAGGTGCAAGGAGATGGGAAATCAAACATCTTCCTCTTTGTTGCACACTAATTGCAGCCACTTGTGATGAAGACATGAATTATTGCTATGTTTTGCAACTCTGCCTATTAGTTGGGATGTTTATCAAGTACAATTTCTAATTTACATATTAAACTTTGCCAATTTAAGCACTTGGACAGAAAATTTCTCAATGTCTGCTTAGGAAAAAATAAATATATTGCCAAAATGAAAGGATACTAATACTATTTTTGCGTTGAGAAATTTACAGCGAATGAGGATGTCAAATGGATTTATTGTTCTTTTTGAATCTTAAGTCTCATATATGTCAGGGTGATGATCTTCTGAAGAGATATAGTTTGCACGTACTCAGATGAGATTTTCATGAGGTAAATTTCTGAAGGTCCATATGCAGCCTCCATGCCACAGCCCAGGATTTAACAGGGACTGTATTGAAAGCACATACAGTTTTGTAATCTGTTCTGGCTCCTGACAGCAACCTAGCTCTTGGTGATCTCAGGGACTACTTCTGTATTAGAAAATATAACAAGTCAAGACACTTTATCTGGCCCTGCAGTTCACTGTCATGTCACAGTTCACATCTGCACATCTAGGTTTCATTTCCCTGATGAAAAAAACAGCCCTGAACTGCTCCTGGGAATTAGGTGGGAAAGCACTAGTTGGCACGGGCCAAAACAGTGCCAGGACTGTCAACAATTAAATAGTATAGATGATCTTGTATTTTTACTTAGGCACTGTTTAGTTTGCTAACACACACATAATCCTAAATTCTCTACTCTTGCCCAAATTATTCTTTGAGCTCTTTCTAATAAGAGTAAGAAAATCACTTTTTTGAACGGAGCAAAAATAAAACAACAGCTTGTGGAAGTGAGGTAGAAATTGGGACTTTATGTTGTGACTAGGAGCTCAGGGGTAAAAGTTAGCTAAGGACTTGGAACTTGTGGGACTGAAGACAGAAAAAAAAGTGGACTTCTACATGACAGCTAAGAGTTTAGAATGGAGAATTAATAATATAAGTGAGATGAAGAGGCAGTAAATAGTGTGGATATAGCACAGAATCAGGGAATGACTGACTAGACAAGGTAAAGACACAGACTGGAGCAGAGAATTGCAGTTGTGGGTACAGGAGAGTGAGAAGAGAAGGAGAGAAACTGCATGGGGTTTTATGGAGAAAACCAGGGAAGTACATAGGGTGCCTGGGCTGGGCCAGTGTTTACAGTGGCATAAGGAAGAGACTGTGCCTGAAATGAGAAGCCAGGGTAGCAAACAGAAGTGATTATAACAAGCATCGTCTCTCTGTTAAGGAATAGACATTAGAGGAATAAGCAGTAAAGTTCTGTCCCAGTGGGAATACAAACTTCTCCAGAGTCTGCAGGGGAAGCTGGGACATTGAGCATGTAACATCTTCATCTATGACACTTGCTGTGAAAGTGTCCCACCTCATCTAAAACCACCTCTCCTACAGCATGACCATTTAGGTGCTATCTGAAGCTTCCAGCTTCTCATGACTCCTACTGTAATGCATATGATTTCTTCTACATGACATTCTTATTTCATATTTTAAATGGGAAATTACATATAATAACCAACGTGGATTAAAAGAACACTACTAAAGCTATAGAACCAACCATATAGAAGACTGCTACACAGCCTTTTTTTGTCTTCCCTTCCCTATAAGGGTCATGCTGCCTTTAATTACAGGATCTCATGTTATTATTCCCACAGGATGAGGGTCTTTAGTAGTGCATGAGTGATTTACTTTATTTTGGGAATTTCTGTAATGTACACCATCTGTGGAAACTTAATGATTCACAGATATTAACATGCACGTTAGGGAAGGAGACAGTATTTTCCCCACTGTGCAGGTGAAGAAAAGAAGTGTGAGAGAAGAAGCTTTGGAATAACTTCTCATCAGAGGTGGCCAGCTGGAACTTGGATTTGCTTTTTCAGAGTATTTAGCACCATTCCCATGAAGTCAGTTACAATTGGGAATGCTTAGCACTTCTGCAAATAAGGCCACAGGTCTCATGATAAGACACCACAGAGTGAGGACTCACACAGGGTTGGCTAGTGGCCATCTGTGCAAGCACTGGCTGAAGCAATTTCCCTAGGAGCCCAGGAACTCCAGTGAAAGTGGAGAAACAACCCTACGTCCCCCAAGGCACAATTCAGCTCCTTCACCTTGAGCCACTCTTTTATTTCAGCCTGTCACAGTTCTCTGCACAACTGTGACAATCTATTACTGGCACTGGCAAGCAAAGACAGCAACTTCTTTGGTTGCAGCCTTGTGATCTGACCCCTGGTTGCACTGATGTTTTTCTGAGTAGAGTCAAAGAACAGCAGTAAAACAGTAAAAGGCTGCCCACAAACATATCATTGATAACTGATGGACAAATCATACCATCATATTTGAATGGCAGGGTCCTCTCGTGATACTCCCCAGACTATGGTCTCCAAGGTCAGTGGAGAAAAAAGAGGGAAAAACCCAGAAGATGATTTAAAGCTGGAGGTTAACTAAGTTGTGTGAGTAGGTGACAGCAATAGGAAAGAGAAGTAGGCAAGTGTCAGTTGCACACATCCAATTACAGTGTTTCTGGACTGTTTCACTGACTGCTCTCTGCATCTGATGTTTCCTTCCAGTGCCTGTGATACGGTCTTATGGGCAGATAGGGAAGGAATCAGAACCAGTACTATTCTGAGATAGATGCTCGGCAGGAAAACTAGCTCTTGTCAGCGGTATTGTCAGAGTATGGGCTGTACATTGGTGTAAATACAGATTCTAAAGTCATTGCTCTGTGAGTGGAGATATTTCTTCTCTACACTCTCAGTGAAGACACCGTTCCAAAATCTCAGCTGGGCAACAAGTCTCAATATTTGTCATAATTCTTAAAGAAAAATCTTCAACAAAGGGGAAAAAAAGCCAAACTTACCAGCCCCAGGAAGATGCAGAATAGCTGAACTACATCGGTGTAGGCCACAGAATAAAGCCCACCAACAAGAGTGTACATAGTTGCAATCAGGGCAGAAACAATGACTGAAATATTGATATTAATGTCAATGATCACACTTATGGTGGCACCTGTGGGAAAAGAAAATAAAACAACAACACTGTGTTAGTATATGTCACAGAATGATGAGAAGGTTCACCTCTGTCAGGTTGTGTATACTGTCTGCTATCCAGTCTGACACTGCAAAAACATGAAGACATAACCCACTCTATCTACTGAACATCACTTCTGCACCTTGGATAGGAGTGGGAAAAGGAAGACTCCTGTTGGTCTAAATTTAAGATCTATCATTTTGCAGGTTCTTACCAAATGGAGAAGAGAAGGGTCCCATCGGCTTTTCCTTACTTAAAGAACCGCTCAAGCTCTGCAAAGACTACAAGCTTCTGCCTGGGGAAAAGAAGCCACATAATAGACACCTGAAGCCTCCCTGGATGAGTTACAGCTGCATAGGAACAAGTGTATAAATGCAGTAAAGATAGTCTTGTATCTCACTTGTGCTCTGAGCTGGCCCCTTTTGACCAGGGAAGAAATGGTAGAGGAGGCATCAGCTATCGAGACAATCATTCACTGACTTTTCTAAAGCATCTTTGAGCTATTTACATGGGAGAAAGTTGGATTTCTTTGCAAACTGGAGAATCCAACAACCACTGCTGACCTAGAAAACAAGCACTTCTGCAAGCACCATCAAACAAGATTGCATTTGTAGAAAACAGACCACAGTGTTGAGCTTGCCAGTCAGTCTCCACAAAACAGCTTGTAGAATCAACTTCATTACACTCTAGGACTTTCTGGTCCTTCTCTTCAAAGTTGCTTTCCAGCTAGTCAGTGCCCGGCCTGTACTGGGGCATCAGGTTGCTCTTCTCCAGGACTTGGCATTTCCCTTTGCTAAACTTCATGAGGTTCTTGGCCATTTTTGCAGCCTATTGAGGTCCCTCTACATGGCAGCACAAGCTTCTGATCTGTCAGCAAGTTTTATTGTCTGCAAACTAACAGAGGATGCACTAGGGCCAATCATCCAGATCATTAATGCAGTTATTACACAGCACAGGACTCAGTATTGAGCCTGGAGGAACTCCACTGGGTGAGTGGCCATCTCAGCTGGATTCCATGCTTCTGGTCACAGACTTCTGAAACTGGCAGCTCAGCTACTTTTCAGACCTCCTCACTGTCCACTTCTTTACCATGCTCTTCATCAGTTTATCTATACTATGGGAGACAGTGTCAAAAGGTCTCGCTGGAATCTAAAAGATGCGCTGCTCTCCCTTTGTGGACCAGGCCAGTCAGCTCCTCATGGAAGGAATCAAGTCAGGGATTTTTTCCCCTTCATAAATCCATGCTGACTCCTCCCAATCCTCCTGTTATCCTTCATTTGTTTGGAAGCATTTTCCAAGTTTATTTGCTTCATCACCTCCTTAGGGATCAAGATGAGACTGACCAGACTTTGTTTCTCTGTGCCCTCCATCTTGACCTTCTTGAAGGTGGGAGTGGCATTTTAAATTTGTATTTCTTCCAGTCTTCAAGAACATCCCTGATCACCACAATCTTTAGAATATTACTGATTGTGTCCTGGCAATGCCATCAACCAGCTCACTCAGCAATGCATCTTGTGAAGTCCCACAGACTTGTGTCTGTTCAGTCTGTTTAAATGTTTCCTAACCTGATCCTTTTCCAGCAAGTCTTCCTAGCCCTGAACTTTCCTAGGGTTTTTAGGGTCTGGATATTCCTGAAGATTGGTCTTACCAGCAAAGAATGAGGCAAGAGGCAGTAAGTACCTCAGCCTTCTCCATATCCTTTGACCTCAGGTCTCCTGTCCCATTCAACAGCAGGTCTACACGTTACCTAGTTTATGTACATTTAGGAACCATTCTTATTGCCCTCTAAACCTCAGACCCCTGAAGAGACCATAATCTACTTTCCTGAAATCTGTTGCTGTGATCCTTCTTTTTGCCTGATTCCTTCCTCTCAGGACCCTGAACTCCACCATCTCCTGAATACTGCAGGTAAGGCTACCCGAAGCCTTCACATCTCTAAGTATTTCTTCCTTGTTTGCAAGTATCAGGTTCAGCAGAGCAATGCCATCCATTGGTTCCCTGGTTATTTTTGCCAGGAAATTGTCAGTGTATGCCAGAAATCTTCTGCATTTTTTGTGTCCTTCAGCAGCATGCTTCCAGCTGCTATAAAGGTGTTTATACACTTGCCTTAGATGTATGAGCTATTTCAAGTTATTGCTGTCCTTTAACACTATTTTTAAAATTTTCTCTCTTTTTCTAATTAGGATAATTTATATAAAATGCTTAGCAGTATCTTTTAGTCCTTGAAGATATGGCAGGTGAATATTCTTGACCACATAGGTGGAAAAGGTCTGGCAGTGCAACACAGCATGATGTGTGGTATGTGAGAGTTGCAGAGAGCTGACAAGTGGCTTTTTGTTCTACAGTGAGCCTTCAAGATTCATGTGTCTTAGAATTAGAGGCTTGAACTTCTTTCACAAACGGAAAGTCCTGTCTTTCCTTTCTGTAACCCTGCCAAGCAAGGAATCATGAGTAAGATCAACAAATGAAGGATACTGGGATTAAACGTTCATCAGTGAGGACAGATGTGCAAATCAGGAGATATAATATAAATAGGTCTATTCACAGATAGTTAAAATTTTCAGAGACCTTTATTGTCACTGATAGTCTTTAGCTATCATCTGTTAATATAAAGCTACTAGAAAGGCATTCACATCACTTGCTTTGAAATACCACAGATTAGCTTGTCCTCAATCAAAAATAAAGTATATTCCAAATACTCAGAGAGTTCTTCAAGCTATTCAACTCCTATCACCTCAGCATGTAGTTTGTTCTTAGTCCTTTAAGGGTTTTGTGATGAAATTGTGGTAAACAAGCTCCCCATTGCTTTGCAGTTCATCAGAGCACAGTTGGAGAGTACCTTCAAAATTTATTTTCTGTTTAAAATAGCTTGTGCTAGAAAGCATTGCCACATGCATGTGCACTATGAGTATGATTAGCTGGTAAAAATCAACTGCTGGTGCTTCAGCTCAAGGGCTTTCTCACTTCTTGAAGGGTTGCTAAATTCAAACCTGAAATATAATTAAAAACCCTGGAAACTGTTTTATTTTTCAGGACTGGATGAGAAGTTGCATGTTATTCTATTGAGTCATAGTTCCACTAATTCTCTGTATCCTTTCTTGAATCCTAAATATTTTCTTCATTTTGTCTAGTAGAAAGCCATGTCAGATAGAATAATACTTAAATTTATTTATCTGCATCTTGATTTACTTCTATTATTTCAGCTATGAAAAGTTGTCTATTTTTTTTAATGCAAAAGATTATTTTGTTTAGATGCATTGACAATGACGTTCCATATTTTTCAGGGAAATTTTAGCTGTCTCTTGTGGTCTCAATGGTATAAAAGAGAAGCTCAATCTGCCTTGACATAAAAGGAATACTTGCAATGACTCATGTCACCCTCACTGTCAAGGGAAATTTGTGGCTAAATCATGCTGCTTTGACAAGGGACCACTTAAGGGTACCTGAAAATGAATAGATATCTTGCATGTCTTTCCATTACCAAAATAATCAATGGAGTGCCATTATTAGTTTTGACTACTGGTTACCATAGGACCAAGACAACTTCCACACTCTGCATCATTTAGTTAGGATAGTTAGCATTTGAAACAAGGCTTTTTATGTATTTCTGATTTTCCTAACCATTTACAACTGTTACAAGTTAATTTTTATAATGCTAATTCCTTACCTAAGGCTGAGAAGATGGCAGCAGCCCAGAACATTTCTCCCATTAAAGCTGGAATAAACAGGAGACCTCCCATCCTTTTTCCATAAATCTGCTGAAAAGGGTCTAGCATTGTCACATAGCCTTTGGATCGCATAGGTTTTGCAAAAAACAGACCACCTACAAAGAAAAGTAGCAGAAGGCTGCAGTGGAGAAATGTGTTGCTATTAAAGGTACAAATATATATATATATATATCTAATTATTTAATTAAGAAATAGGTACAATTAAAATATCTGCTGGGAACTCTAACCTTACATCTACCCACAGAGTTACATAAGCAAACTCACACTATTCATGTCTACAGTGTGATTGATAATGAAAAATTAGTGTTTTATTTTTTGTGGTTCAGTTTACTCCATCTGCTACTATGGATTCTGTCAGTATTTTGTGTTATTTTTTATCAGACTAAGGAAATGTTTTTTCTACCTGATTCTGTTCATACTTAGAGCAGAACCCAGCATGACTATGGGTCTGATTTCTTTATATGAGGCTACTCTAAAAGTAAAACTGTCTGGGATTCCTGGATCAGAAATATGAGTTCACACATGGAAGAGTATGCACACAGCAAGTGTGATTCTTCCAGGACAATTCAGATTTATAATGTATGCTTAAATCAACCCTATTCCACCTGGAGTGTAGGTCAAATGCTTTCTGGGCTCTGCAGGTGTCAGGCTCCCTGAACATCCATCATTCACTTATTTTTGTGCATGTTCAGAGATTTTGATATATCACAGTTCTGCTCTGCCTGGCTTGCATATGTGCTGTATATGTACATAAGTTTACAAAGTCCTTGTATTTCTAACATTTTTCTAATATACAACCTACGAATTCCTTCTGGTTGGGAGGAAAAAAAAAAGGAAAATAGGATACATCTCTGAAAAGCTGAAACAGCCATTAACCTGTGTTGTTAATACTTGCGCATCTACAGCTAAGTAGACTTCTCTCACTGTAAAACTGCTGAAATACAATATATAAACTACATTAAAAAAACTACAAGACCAGGGAGATCCTAATAAGATCAACTGTACAGTATTTGGAGACCTTAAGTTAGATTCTTCATCACAAGATATGTGATCTATCCATTGTATTGTCCAGAAGATTTTTTGAATTTCTCTGTCTTACTTATACCACTGATATTTCTTCATTTCATTAAGTTCCCTGAACAGAAGTTACTTGCTTACCAATCACAATGTATTTATACCCCTTGTGTTACACTCTCTTTAGACAGGTGGTTTGCAGGCAGAAAATCTCCATATTTTTTTTTTTCTACTATTTTTGCATTGTTCATGAATCCCATTCCTATTCTGCTTGTTGTATCATCACTACAAAATACGGCTAAAACAGGAAAAAAAAAAATCACTGGTAATATAATCTATTAGGCCATTCAAACATCTGTCAAAGGTAATAGAAGATATGTTAACCTTTAGAACTGAATTGCTTGAAAAATTAGAAAAAAAATGGTGTACAGCAGAGCATTAGATTACCAGGGAGACTGATTTAATCTTAAATCTTTCCGCCTGAAACAATAATATTTCTTCTATGGTTCTATTCTTGTATTTATAATTTTAAAGTGTAAACAACTCTTCCTCCTACCCCTAAATATTCACATACAGATCATACCTACAGAAATGCTTTCCTTGATGTGCTCTGCAAAGGGATGTGTGGTCGCAGACATTTATTTTTTTCTCTGCAGTGGCCTCCTACACTTATCAGTTCAGGGAAAAAATGTGGATTTCATTAAAGAAACAATAACAACAACAAAAAACAGCTGGAAATGAAGGGAGTGCCTAACTCACCCCCTATTATTAATTTTGCCAATTTATCAGAGGTTGTAAGCCTGGAAGATGCTCATGGCTATGATCTTAATGATCACTTAATGACACAGATTAATCATGACCCTCATGACCTCAAAATGACATCAACTGATCTTCAAGCAAACATCTACCATTACTGTTTGCCTTACAGGAATAACACTGCTGTCAGGGATGGGAACTACTATTGGAACTAGAGCTGGCCTGCATACACTAGGGAGGAACATGCATCATGTGGAAGTTTTCCGCCTGGGAAGAGAGGAGAACCAGGACAGGCCATAAGAAAGCACTTCCAAGGGGAAAATGAGTTGTACAGGAAGAAATAATAAGGGCAAGAAGAGCTGGAAAAGCAACCAAAGGGAACAAAGGGACAGACTAGAAGCGAGGACCACGAGAAAAGGCTTGAAATAGACTGAGAGGCTAAGTATTATTAAAAGTCTAACATACCAGTAGTATTAATAAAAGATGAAAAACACTGTATAATTATTGCAAACATATTCTTTCTAAGCAGTTGCACCAGCACTTCCCTAGGGATGTGATCTGTTCACAGAGGATGCACTTGACAGTTTTGTGGAGCATTCATCATGGCTTACATGGCAACATTTCTGTTGTGAGCTGCTCCATGCAGCTGAGACATGATTAGAGATTTTTTACTGATATTAAGAAAAGTAAGGAAGGTCTGAGACTAAATTTGGGGAGTTACAGAACACAGCATTAAAATTACAATGCTGTCTGTATCTTACACACTGACCCTACACACAACAGGATTCAGTATTTGCATTTTGGCATATGATTTGGAGTTTTTTACTACAGTTAAAAGGCCATTTAACAAATTTTAAGGCAAAAAAACTGGTTCTGCTACAGGCTACCTGCCTAAAATTAAGCAAGTTATTTATACTCTCACTGAAGATTTAGAGATGTAAGTAGTTCTCTAATCTGCAAGGATATTTGCCACTCTTGAAGTCCAAGATTTAGAATATTATCTGATAATCTGACAATCAGTAATCTGATATTATTTTCCAGATCATATAGGCTCTTAAAGAAAACCTGAATATATAAAACCAAGCACATATAATTAGCACACCCCCAAACAAACAAAAAAATAAACAAAATCATTTTCTTATTATGACCCCCATAGATCTCTATGGTGGTTGTAATTATCTAGGTCTTGATGAGGCATTCAGGGGACTTGAGATATCAAACTACTCGAAGTGATTTCTCATTTTTCCTTTTAATAGCCTAAGCCTATCAGCAAAAGGGATCTAGTTTACCTCAGTGTCCTTTTATCAGACCCTAGTGGTGTCATTTCAGATGAAGACCTTGTCATCAGAACTGTTTAAAATCAGAGAGCGATAGCTTTAGTTGCTTGCTTACCTAAAACCAGACTAAGGGAATAACCAATAGGTGCCTGAGCCCAAGCTAGACCATAGCCTGGGACATATACAGCTTCCGCTGTCCCGTTGATGTAACCTCCTCCAACCCATGTGGCTGAAAAAGAAGAGATGAAAAAATATTTAAAGCCCACAAAGAAAGAAAACCTCCCATGTTGTAGAATGAAATCATCATCACTCATATTACGATTTTTTATTATGTGTACTGTACAATTCCAAGACATGACATCCTTCTATAGAATGTAGTTCTAATCCAAAAAAAATTTACAACTTAAACATATGAAAGAGAAACCAGATGGACAGTCAGTGCACAGTCAGTGAAAATCTGAGGCCCAAGTCCCTCACTACTTTTTTACAATGAATGAAGCATATCAACTCATTATAATTTTCTTTGTGTTAGTCCAAATGAAGGAAGGAGAGCAGAGGAAAAACAAACAAAAAATGTCAAAGTCATCCCAGTTGAGAAAACTGAGTGTTTAAACTAGACAAGAGTTTAATTCATGCATCTTTCAACACAGCCTTTATGAAAAAAGTGCCTTTAAAATCTTACCAATGTTTAAGTTGTGGCTACACGAAGCACATTTAGTAAATTCTGATTTCCCTGAGTAGGGAAATACTTACATAGGGCTGTGATGGTTGTGTGCTGCTATTTAAGTTATGAAAGTTGTCTCATTTATTTTTGTGTTCCCTGAAGGTATATTCCAGAAGTGAATTGTACTATCTGCAGTATTTCTGAACATTTGTCTAAGAAAAAGTGTTATTTCAGTATACTGACCCCAGACCCTTAATGAATTGATCCTCTACCTTCAAGAGAAGTTTCTACATTTGAGAATTTTGGATCTACAGTATGTCTGAAAGAAAATCTCAAACACAGAAATTTATTGTGATTGTACTTGCAAAAGTCATTCGTAATTAATTCTGAAGTGAAGTAATTTTCAGAATTTTGTGTCTCAGATAAAGAAATGGAGTTGGACACAAATGATGAAGAATTAATTGAAATTCATAAAGAGCTTTAATGGCAATCTAGCTGACCACTCTTTTCCACTTAACTGTTGTATCTTTCTATTACTACTTGATGCTAAATTGCACAATGGCTTTAGAATCAAAGAACTCTGGAAGCTGCAGCATTGCAATTGTCCCTCCTCCTGCATTTTGAAACACAGGAATAGACAGAACTGTTGATGGAAATACTGTAATGGACTTGTACAAAAAATGTGTATGCAGAGAAAAGCTGCAACAAAAGGAGTGACCCCATGCATCCCCATGCAGAGGAGTGACCCCATGCATTGGTAGACATTTTGGTATTGAGACCTGCTGCACATTACAGAGACAAGTGAGCGATGCCCCTGTGGAATCACATGGAGAAGATGGGTCACCACAGACCCTTGGCAGGAATATACAGGGGTACAGAATCTATACAGAAAATCATCAGGCACAAAATCCCTCTTAAGAATGTGAATCTAGTGAAGTAGGTGAGAATAGGATACTTTGGTTACCGGAGTCAATGTACACCTGGGATGCATGTTGCCTGTTGTGCCTCAATCAGAATATACTTAGAGAATTTGTTTTAAGCACTTGCACACTATAGCAAAAGTTACTGAATAAATAATTAGAAAGGTATTTGTTTCCTTCCCTGGAAGAAGCATGAGCATGAATTCTGCATGAATGATACCCACTTCCAGATAGGAAAAGATATTCCATAGTCAAGGACAAATGCTTAGCAGAACTGCAGCTGTGGTGCAAGAAACCTTCAGCATCCAGCATTGATATGCCTGGGGTTGCCACTGTAAGGGTGTGTCCTCTCCAAGGAGATCTTGGAATGCTGTACACAGCTCCCTAGCTTTTGCCTGGAGGGGATGAGGTCACTTAAGTTCTGTAGGATGTTGCAGAGGCCATTGCCATTCCCTGCCTGGGGACAGGAATGACACCCTATGGACAGGTATTTGTTAGTACGCTGGCACAGAGGATTTAGCTCTCATTTTCTAATTGATTACTTCATTTCTTGATTGGGAGTTTAAAAATTAGCTGCTGATCAATTTTTGTGTGCACATTGCTCCTCAGGAACACCTGCCAAGGACCCCAGAACTTTAGGTATTATACAGCTTTTTGTCAGGGGGTTAACGGGTACACTGATATCAGTAAATATATTAGAAAGAAAATAATGGGATATGGTAGGAGGGGATTTCATCCCAAGATATTAATGTTCTGATCCTCAGTTTGCTAAGCCACAGTTTAAAGTTAGTTTAATACCTTTTTTGGTGAAATTCTTTTTTTTTCTTTTTTTTTTTTTTCTTTCTAAATCAGACAAAAGGAATATAAAATATAATAATCTATAGAAACACTCATGTGGTAATCCATTTTAATCCTCTCTTTGCGTGACATCTGAAGGACCCCAGACTGCTGCAAATACAAATGTCGATTTAAAATAAACACCCTCAAAAACAATCATGCAAATACTGAGGATATGCAGCGTAATTCTGCACTTACTTCATTTGAGGAACATAGAAAAGAATCTCAGAGTTCTTTAAATATATTGAAATATATTAGTAGGTCAAATTTTCCGGCACTTCTTTGTAAATGATCACTTGCCTAACCACTCAAATTATTGAATCAAGTGTAAAGTTCTGTAAGATGAAATTCCTGAATTAGTGATTAGAAAGTCCCAGAATACTGATAATATTGGTATTATTTCTTTTATTCTTGTGGAAGGATACAAAGGTCCATCCAAGTAAAATGATAATTACATTAATAGATTATGACTTTTTTAGTGGCACTTGTAAGAATTTTAATTACATCATTTCAAATATTTCCTTTGGGGTTTAATCTCAATCACCAAAATCAGGATAGACTTAAGTTTGTCACAGGCACCATTTAAGAAATTCACCCTACAAATTAAGGAATGCTAATATTTAGCCCAAAATTTTAATTATATTTTTGTAAAATTATCCTCATGTAAAAAAGATACACAAAGTATTACCTATTGCGGCATTATGTTAGATCATTTTAATATGATCTATTGCGATCCATCCAGAATTCAAGATTTTCACTCCTGTTTTTATAGCTACAGATACACTTCGCTTTCAGTCAAGTGCCAATCAACCTTCATGTTGAGGCATCTCAGTGGGTAGCTGGTATACCTGTTTCTTCAGGATCATAGTATGAATCCATGTATGTCCATAGCCATTATTCATAGGGAGTGCACTTGCTTTAAAGCTTTTAAATGCCATTTAGAAAATGAACTTAGAAATGCCACTTAGAAAATTCCTTTAGAAAAGGAATCTCTAGTCCATCCTATAAAGTCATCTTCCTTATGCTCTGAATGTTTTAAATTTATAGACTAAGTCCTGTCATCCTCCCCTCTAAGTATGCAACATGGTAGAGTTTGTTTCAAGTAAGAAAGACAGAATTAATCATAACCCAAAGTGTTTCACACACATATAAATAGTATCCTTTCTATCTTTCTTCTCTTTTAAAAAAATCTAGTTTTTCTTTTACAGATGAGCTTTGTGTTTTAATTCTTAGACAACTAAAGCTGTTAAAATATCCCAATCACTCTCACTGAGACAAAACTTTAACTAGCCCCTGATTCCATAGGCTTGTGTCCACACCTGGCTCTATGTGCAAGTTGTCGTTCCCCAAAAGTGAAAGTGGAATTTAGTTGGCATCTCAAGCTTTAATTGCTGTATTTATGGAAGGTGGAGGTGAGAAAGTGTGTAAACCCTGATGTTTAAACCAGAGTGTTTTACCTGAGCAAAGACTTTAGGATCAGTCTGATACTCTACCACATAGATGATATACTACATAATCTTGAGAGGTTGCATGAAATAGAATGAGCATGTATAGGTGTGAATAGTGGTATTTATAAAAGTTGCCCCTTATACAGCAAGCCTAATCTCAAATGTAATCTGTGCTTCATCTGTTACAAAAGCTATTCCTGTAAAGTTGGATTAAGGAGACCAGAATTTGTGTCTTCTTCCACAGGCAAGGCTCTTAGTTACAGCCACCTGTGCGGGGAATGTCTTATTTCATCTCTACTCCCCCAGTCTAATGATTACGGTTTTGTGGCAAGCAATACTGCTACAAAATGTTCAGGTTTTGCTGCTCTTGAAAACATTTAATGCAGCAGAAAACAGTCAAACCAGCTTTTGCTGTAAGTAGAACCTTGTCATACCTGATGCCTCAGTAGCTGATGGATCGGCTGAGGCATCTGATGTATTCCAGGACATTATAGCAAAGTGGTGACAGTAGAACAACTGCCTGGCTTCAAACGTTACCAACTTTTACAAACATCCCTTACTCTTTATCCAAATATTCAATCTTTCAATGACTATACAAGAAGATGGGGATTACTCCCAGTTAAAGAACACAGAAGTTTGTTTCAAGTTTTTATGGATCTGTTCCTTATTAGGTAAATGCAAAACCACTACAGGACAGAATGAAAACTCCCATAACCTCATAAATCAAATTTGAGAATTGAAAGGGTTTTTCCAGAATAGAATTTAGAATATCCAAACAAGGAAGCATGCTTAAATAAAATTAAATTGCTTAAATAAAAGAGGTGGGCCAATTCACTCTTCTTATAATGTAGCTTTGTTGCGATCTCATCTATTAGCTGCAAAACTTGAGATTTTGGATCACATTATGAAACACTTCTTTACCCACAGAAGTTATCTGGTTCAAATGGCTCTGGGAGTCAGACAGCACTGCTTACAAAATTAGTGAACTCATTCTTCACCAAGGCTTTTCCTACTGATACTACTGCTGAAAGCAATGTATTATTTTGTCAAACTGTTGAAAAAAAAAACAAAAAACAACAAAACAAAGAAAAAAATTAAAAGAATCCACAAAGTAAGTTTGCTTGTAAGTCAGTGGACATATGAATTTAGATTTATGCCAATTTTCTTTTAGAATTGTATTCTAAATTGATGCTGACATCCCCTCTCTCCAATCTTTTTCCATATAAACTTTGCCTTACTCAGATTAAGCAAAAATAATTCATGAATTTGGATGGCTTTAACAACAATAACAATTATTTTAAAACTGGATTTCTTATTAATCCATAAAACTCCTATATTTCTGTCACAAACATATCTGTTCTATGGATGAATATAAAAGCAATGAATATGAAATATAATATGTTCTGTACAATTTTAAACTTTTTTTTTTTTTTTAATCTAGATGTTACTTGGCTGTTCACTAAAAAATATCAGCAGCAATTGGAAAAGAAAGCATAAATATTTTCTCCATTTTGTATTATTTAACATAGAAATTATAGTTCTCTTTTATTCAGATAGAAAACTGACAAGCTTTACACTGGTTAGGAAAAAAAAAAAAAAGAGAAAAATAATTTTTACATACCGGTCATTGTAAATCCACCAACTAGCAAGCCAATATCTCTTCCACCGACTATAATAGCTTCGCTGCGATCTCCTTCGCTGCCAGTGTTCTTGGTTTTCCAAGCAGCCCATATCCCAACTGCCAAGATAGCCAGGTAAAATACAACTATGGCCACCAGTCCTTCCACATGGAAAGGCATGTTGAAGTCCCGACTGTTTGCTATTGCATTAAGACCTCTTGATTGCTATTTCATTAAGACCTCTGGAAAAAATGCAATAATACATCTTTTTTTAACAAACCTGCTAAGATGCTTTTTAGAATCAATGCACAAAGAAAACTCAGATGGTTATTAAAGAGGCTGTTCTGGTGAATTTATGAAATTAATCTTTCAGATGTAATTGAAATTAAGTTTACGTACCAATTAAAACGCCTGTGGAGCAACTACCAACAATTGTAACCAGCGATTATGATGGAAAATGAATGATGTGGCTGAAAGCTATGTAGGTCTTAGAAATCAGTTAGAGAACTCAGAATTCTTTTAGTCACCAAGTCCCCAGTGCCAGGGAACTCTTCGGTCAATAAATGGTACATGGAATAGGATAGAAGATCATGGCCATGAGGGCTATTACCAAAGCCTCTAGTTAGAAGACAAGCCACTGAGCTGTTTCAAGTGATGTAAGAACTGTAGAGAAGTAATAAACACAACAGCAAAAGACATCTTTAGAGTCTAAGTCTACGTGTTGGGATACTGAGTCTTTTCCCCCTCCTGACATCTCCCACGTTTAAAAATCTCTGCTTTCTCTTTGGTGATTTTCCAGCGAGGAAAAAGTATTAATCCATTCGCGCTCGCACTTTCAAGTGGAAAGCGTGCAAGCTGTCGAACGGCAGAAAAAGGAGAGGACGGCGAACCGCGGCGGGGGCGAACCCGGGGCTCCCCTCTCCCCGGAGACCCCTTTCCCGGAGCCCCCTTCCCCTCTCCGCTCCTCTCCCGCTGCCACTCCGAGGCGCCTCCGAGTCCCTTCCGCACCCCGACGGCTCCGTGCGGAGCCAGCCCTACCTGCCGGGGGGCTCCGCACGGCTCCGCACCGCCCTGCTCGGCCGCGCATCCCCCGCCCGTCTGCCCCTTCCCACCGCGCCGTCGGGGATCGGAGCCCCCCGGCCGCCCGCCCCACCTGAGCTCCGGCTCCGCGCTGCCCCGCAGCCCCCCGGGCACGGCCGCCCATCCCCGCGGGGTGGCGGAGGGGGTGAGGCTCGAGGGACTGTGCCCCCGGCCCGGGTTTTGCCGCGGGGGGGCGAAGGAGTAAAGGTGGGAGCGTCTCTTTCCTTCCCTCCCCACCCCGCCCCCGGAGGTGCCGGCGGTGCACCGAGAGCTGAGGCTGCGGCGGGGGGCTCGTGGATTAAAAAGAGGAAAATGTCTTTATAAAGGAGGAGGGTTGAGTGGGGTGAGAGGACCGTGTCCGTCAGAGCTGGGGGGGAGGAAGGGGGAAAGACGTCAGAGTGCTAGGGGACGTTGTGGGGAAGTAAGGATGACTCAAGGGAGAGTGATTGTCGTGCCATGGCAGGAAAACAGGGTCAGGAAGTAAAACTGGGGTGAGAAAACAAAAGGGAATGAGGGGGAGATGGGAAGGAACAGGATCATGTGGAACCAAAAGGAAAGAGGAGTAAAGAAAGCTGATCAAAAGAGGCACACTGAAAAGAGGGATGGAGAAAGGGGAGAAAGCAGAGGTAGGGAGAGGGAAGGTGCACTCTGCACTCTCTTTGCCATCCCTGGCACCCTTTCTGCACTGCCCTTGAAGCTAGCATGGGGCAGACTACAGGGGGCTGGTTGCAACCCTCTTTTCCCACAGTTCCCCTCCTAACCTGTTTTGCAGCTGTGTTTCCCACCAATAGGACTGCTGGTACTTGGGGTTCTCCCATTTTCCATGCATCTTATAAAGCCCACCTGCAGAGCAATGGTAATATCAGATATCCTGTGAAAAAACAATTGTCCTCTGTCTCCAAATGATGTCAGATCAATGGGCTCCTAAGGGCTGAAATTGACGGTACACATGCAAAGAGGACCCATACATGTTGTTGCCCCAGTTTTTACCAAGGGAAGGTCATGATGAGCTGAAGCAGTCACTAACAGCCCGTGAGAGGCAGGTAACATGGGTTGTTATCTCAGGCAGGATAGAAAAGTAGAGATGAAACACCCACAGGAGTACAGAGCAGAGGCGGGTTCAAGTCAGAACTAATTTCAAGCAGTCTGTATAAAATCATCATAGACTCAAGAGGAAAACCATGATCTGGGAAGATACAAAAACAAGAAGAAGGTGGCAGACCAGCAATGCTCAGCCCATGACAATGAACAACAAGAGCTGGCTCTTTCCTGCTCTCTGCCAACTGTTTGGTCAGCAGAGAGCCTTTGGCTGCCCACTCACAGGCTGGTGAGCCCATCATGACAAGGAGCATGTTAGCCCCAGCCATTTACTATGTACATTTTGTGCAAAGAATGAAGATTGCATATTTGCAAAGTGTGCATGTAATACTGCTTTCAGATCTCTTGGCTTGGTTGAAGAAGCTCAAATAAAGGTGACCAACTAATCACATGCTATAAAAGTTACTATTTTTGTCAGCCAATCATCTTATGGACCATTGAGTGACGCTAGTGATGTAACGCTTGCTTTGGGAGACTGCAGTAAAAACTCCTCCCTGCAAAACGCAACAGGGATGCACTTTAGACACAGGGGAGCATCATGGCACCTTCTGGTGCAGAAATCATGGGCAGAAATCCCATTGTAGGCAAACATAACATCAATAATAAGTAGAAGTCAGAGACATTGAAAAAATGCTAAGGGTGTCTCAACTAGAAGTAAATACTTTTACTCCAGGAAGTAAAAAATACAAAATGGTTAGATGCTAAAATGCTATTATTAGATTAAATTAGATTTATGGAAAGGATTAATTACCTTTTATTTTGTTTTACTGCATCTCAATACAGAGAAACACATCACAATACAACTACGGAAAATTCTAGGAAAATGTGTTAGCTAAAAGTCTTTCTTAGGCACATTCAAAAAATGTTATGACAAAATAAATATATACATAAATAAATCTTTCTTCGATTAAATTCTAACTTCAGTCTTCACTGAAGATTATGGCAGAATACCCATTGTCCTTATTGTGCTTAATTGACCACTATTTATGGGAGTGAAGTGTGAAACATTTCTTATTCATTTATAAAAATTAAATGATTTAAATTAATTACATTTCAATGAAATTCATTAAAATGAATCCTGAAAAACTATATATTTGCAATGATTTACAACCTTCCACCAATGAATCAACTGCAGTAGCCAAGTTTTACCTTACACCTGTATCTATTCCTGTAGTGATTTAACCACAGATAAACTAAATCATACATTCTTTCTCTCATGAGGCATTCATTTAAAATACAGGTTCCTTGAGCTGATATGGCTTTGAGTTTTTATGCTGCCTTTGCTTGGATTTAGCTTGGAAAGGCTGAAACAATTATTTAGGTGAGATGTGAACATGAATTGATTTAATACTTGAGTATCCCTTCTTTGCTCATCCACTAGTACCATTTCAGGCAGTTTTCTGGTGCTTGTCTTAGGGAAGGACCCTGTTACACTGGATCCCTGTTTGCATTATGCCAGCTGTACCCCACCCCAACAGCATCCATCAGAGCCATACACAAGGTTCATTTCTCATATCTGAGGGTGTGCACAAATGGGTTCCAGTAAATTTTATGGATTTTGGGAAAACATGCAATGTGGTGCCCGAGTTAGTAACTCCCATACTAGACCTGACCACATTTCCAAATAGATTTTCTTCTGGCATAGAAACACTTAGATCTGAGATCATATTTTCCAGGAAGGAGAATTGAGCAGTCCATTGGCACTTTGTTGCTTATAAAATAATAACTCCTTGCATTAACATTCTTTTATTATTTTATTTTATTTTATTATTTTTTTTTAAGAATATAGCTTGAAAAACACCCTATTTAAACAGTAAACTTAAAACTTGGTTTTCACAATTAAGAAAGTTGGCCTATGTTTACTCATTTCACATCACATTCAAGTCTTTCTATGTTGGTGGTTTGTGGCTGCCCATCACCATAAGCAGCCTCTGCCCGATGCAATAATCCTGTTCTGAACACTGACAGAACTGGGCTTGTAAACTCCATCACGGGGCAGCCCAAAATTGGAAGACGGGGTGGGTTGGCAGAAGACTGATTACTGCTCTTTCCTTTTAGGTTAAGTTAGCTGAATCAATGTGAATCACTGAAGAATAATCTGATGAATATAGGTACCTCAGCAAACAATTTTTTTCTCAAATAGCTCCAGTCTGCTGCAAGCTTCCAAAGTCTCATTCTGTGCTGGGCTATCAGTTTTATCTTCTAGACTTTGTTAAACAACAGCAAAGGGCCAGATTTTACTTGAACTAGCAACAGTGCAAACTTGGAGCAATGCAAACTAAGTTACTTGGATGCACTTGAGATTTACTCCTCTAACAGAACATCATTAACATCATCATTATTATTTTTTTTTGGTGCCAATTTTCTAAATAATAAAATGGATATTTACTTCAGTGACAGTCAAATCCTTTGAATATTTTTGTGTGGAGCATGTACAGGGGCAGGATAACTATAAAGGAGCAGAAGACTAAAGGTACAGGGCCCTGCTGAGATTGTTTCAGAACTCTGTTTTTCATCCCAAAATAGATGGCTTGAGCTTTCAATTTGTAAGTCAACCCTTGTTACCCATCTGTGTGTCATACTCTTTCCTCCTTCTATTCTTTACACAGAAAATGGTAGAAGTCAGTTTTCATGTACACTGTCATTTTTTAAGCAAGCCATGTTACAATATTTCCAAAGACTTCCTCAGCCTACATATAGTAAAGATTTTCTTTCTTTCTTTCTTTCTTTCTTTCTTTCTTTCTTTCTTTCTTTCTTTCTTTCTTTCTTTCTTTCTTTCTTTCTTTCTTTCTT